>JAHLJT010009419.1:209296170-210496170 GCA_031308135.1 Acheta domesticus
CACGGCTTTGCCCCGATCACGAGCACGCTATCGCCGGGCCACCGTGTAGACATCATTGTCTTTGTATAGGGATACGTAACGTTCATTGTGGGTGGATCGAAGGCGTCGTCGTTGAAAGGTCTATAGACGTGTATTTCACTAACCGATGATGGCACCTTGTTGTTCGAGCAAGTCGACGTTGAGCACGTTTTTACGTTGACGGACGGCATGATGAAGTGTCCGCTGCTGCTGCTGCTGCTGCTGCTGGTGGAAAGGAAGGAGGGTGGGGGGGTGCCTCGGTGATGTGAGCGCTATCGCGAGTCACGGCACACTGTGACGCGGCTGCGCACGAGCACGACGTCTTATACATGAGAAGAAGTATCGTCGCGCCGACCATGACGCGGCATTTCTCCATGTTGACCGGGCTGCTATCGTTCAGTCGCGACAGGCATCGAGGTAGGAGGAGGAGGTGGGGAGGAGGAGGAGGAGGAGGAGGGATGGTGTGAAACGATGGACGAGTGACGTACTATACACATGACAGACTACACGCGTGTGTGTCTGGCGATGCGCGTACGTGTTCGTCGTGGCGCGCGCGTGCGCCGTGGCCGTCCGTCACGGCGTGTCCGCTGTTGTTGGTGTTGTTGATCCGCTCTCAACACGTAACCGAGCTCTCGCAGGACACGTCGACTCACCGACGTGAGCGCTATCGGGGGACACGGTACTCTGTGGCGCGGCGGCAAGCGAGCTCGCATGCTGATACGCTGATCAACCTCCACAACGCACGGCCCGCACAAGGAGTGTGCAGCGAAGAGGACTGTCCTTCGGACAGCGGATAGGTTCTCCTCGGGCGTTGACCAAACGCAGCGTCAGCTCCTCGATGCGCGTCCGCGTCACACGATGGAAGACGGGATGGACGGGTGTTTCCGTGACCACGTGGCCCGGAGGGTCGACGACGTGGAAGTGATGAAGCACGTGCGAGGGTTTGTGGTTATATAGCCGCTCTCTACGACATTACATTCTATGAACCACTCGAAATCGTCGATCAGCGTTGCGCGCGCCGGTGGCTGGTTTTCCCGTTGTCGACGTCTACCGCCTTTCCTGTCTTCTCATCGTCGGTTTTCGGGCTGGTCGTGCCGCTGGTCGGTGGTAGAATCGTTTTCGGAAACCCAAGCAAAGCACGATCGAATCGGCTTCGTCGAAATGCAGGTACAATGACGTTTCCACTGTGCAGCGTTGTGTGTTGATGTTGCCTCGCAAATGAAACACGTGACTTGCGCCTAGGACGCTTGCACGCAAGCCGACTGGACGAACGCTTCGATGTCGTCCAAGGTGTACGTGCCCGTGGGGAGGGTCACGCGGGTCCTCCCCGCCTGCTCTCCCGTGGCGGAGAACGTCAAGGTGTTGCAAACCCTGTCGCACGTTCTCCACGTTGTTGACCGTCCGAAGCGCAGTGAGCGCCATTTCGTGGGGCACGTTTCCGAAGTCGAGCGGCGGCGCGTACCGCACCGTCAACGCCGATCCCTCCCCTACCAGTGTCAACGTGAGCGTCGTCATACTAGGAGTGGGCCTTGTCCAGTTCTCGTGACGTCTCATATATAAACTGCAAACACAGCCGTCCGCAATTCTCGCTGTCAAACGCCTGCACACGGTTCATGTTGTAAACGCATCGTCACGTCGGGTCCGACGTAGCGTACGAACGCCCTCGGCGGTGGGAGTCCGAAGGAGTCAAAGTAGCGCACATGTGTTCCTCTTTTGACGTAGGCCACGTAATGCGTCCCTTCCCCACGCACATCATCCAGATTGATGACGCCGGACTCGTCGTCGTCGCGGTCGCGCCGGCAGCTGTTCGCGCATAAACACGCCTCGGAAATACGGGAGACCACATGCTTTTGCGTAGTGCGTCACTTCACGATGCGTGAGGACACGCTCCGGAACACGTTCAGTCACCTTCAGCGCAGATTGTTTTTTTTTATTTATTCTTCTTCTTCTCCCTGTTGTGTGGGCGCGTCGACGCGGACGGAGCCCTTTGCCCTCCATCACTTTGTTGTGTCGTATCGCCTCTTCCAACACCTTTTTCGCGTGCTTTGCGTTGTTGACGGCATTCGCAATGGCCGACGCGCCGCCCCCCGCGAGCGAGCCGATCGCGCCTAGGGCGGCCAACAGCGGGAGAGAAACCCTCCTCGTTTTGCGATGGGAAGCACACGTCCTCGTCTCTGACGACTCTTGCTCTTGCGTTCCGGCCTCCTCCTCCACCGGCACCAGTGCTCGATGGTTCACTCGTCATCGTGGGGCGGTTCCGCATGGGACTCGCTCTCTCTCTCTCTCTCTTTCTCTATTGAACTCACACTCCTTCCTCCTTCACACGTGTGCGCCTCCCTCGCGACTGACCACTCCACCCGTCACGGTCCAACCTTTATACCAACACATCCTACAACGCACGTGTGTCCAACGGTGACGTGAGCGGAAGCGCCATACGATACTCGAAGAGAAGGTACAAATGGTAATCGTCCATATGTGCTGTGGGCGACTCCTGCAGAAGACGAAAGGCGAGCGTCTGTCCCTTCTTCACCCGGAAGGGTGTGTTCATCGTGAGTTTCAACGGCGGGGGGAGCTTGTTGTAGTCGTGCACGTCCACGTACACCGCCAGCAACATGAGTAGGGGTGCAGCGTTGCGCAGTGCAAGCGTGCCGTCGCACGGTATCACAAACTTGGTACGACCCGTCGGCAACATGTACCACTTTCCCGGCAGGGATGGGTTAAGGGGTGGGTGCGGGTACAGGCTTTCGATGGTGAGGAGGGAGACCGGCGTCAACGCACTGAGCGCGGTGACGAGGGCCTGTTGCATGTACGACAGGGTCACTGCATCTTGCGAATCGGTCGGTTGTGCCACATTCATGAGACGTCGGTTGTACACTTGCACGGCGTCTGGATGATGCTTTCGTCTACCGACATCATGTTCTTCTTCATGAAATGGTCTTCTACATACTTCCTCGTACACGCATCGTCCCTCCTCCTCCGGCGGCAACACCTCCGCGAGTCGCCTCTTCCCCATCTTCATCACGTTCGTCTGTGTCACGTCAATGGGGCTGTGCTCCAGTCATCATGCTGTCGACGTACGCTTTCGTGCACGCGTCTTGTGGCTCTTGCGGGGTCGCCAGGTCGACGAGGCGTCGCTTTCGCACGCCCAACACGCCCGCCTTTTTGTAGTCCATCGGTACCACGTTGTCCGCGTAGGCTTTGTTCACAGCGTCTTGCGGACCCTGGGGCAACGCCACCGTGAGCACGCGCGACCCCTTTCATGTCCACGATGAGTATTTTATTGTCCTCGTTTGAACATGGGCACGCGGGTCGTGAGGGAATAGAGCGAGCACGCGTCCGTCGTGTTCACAATGGCGCCGACATCGTGATCCGTTTTTTCTTCGCGTCGAACACGTTTCCGTTGAGGGAGAGGGCGGTTTTCGCCGTATGTGCTTTGCACTCTTGCAGCGCGTCGGCGGTCCTCTTATTCACGTAGGCCTCCGGCGCCCCGCCTTCCCCCTCTCGTCTCCTGCGTACGACACGTTGCGCCCGTCCGAACGTATCCATTATGGGGTGCAACGTGACGGAATGACACTGCTATATATATATAACATGCGTGGTCCCCACGGGAGGCGCAGGCAGTCCGCGACGACGACCCCTAGCGCGCACGCATCATGGTCTTTCTGCCGCAACCGGTGTCGCTGCCCGTGCGTAACGTGATGCCCGTGTTAGGCGAGAAACCGCCCGACGTGGAAGGGCGCCACGGTCCTCTGTTGCCGGACAGCGTACGCGCACTCCTCATCGGCCCTTCGGGTTGCGGGAAAACGTTACGACGTTCACGCTCCTCACCATGCCGAACGGACTCAAGTTCGAGCACATCTATCTGTACGCGAAAACCGTCGATCAACCACTCTACACGTTTTTGCGCGCTGTATGCGAGGGTGGGGGCGCGGGTGTCTCGTTGCACGTGTACACCGACCACGACAGGTGTCGTCTCCCCGGAGGAGGCGAAACCGAACAGCGTCTTTGTTTTCGATGATGTCGCCACCGAACGACAGGATTGCATCAGAACCTACTTCGCCGCGGGTCGCCACAAACATCACGACGTGCTCTACCTCTGTCAGACGTACACGAAGGTCCCTAAACAACTCGTGCGAGACAACGCTAATCTCATCATCGCCTTTCGTCAAGACGACACCAATTTGGATCACATTTACAGGGAACACGTCGGCACGGATTTCCCCTCCTTCGCCGCTTTCAAAGTGATGTGTGAAGAGGTGTGGCGTGAACCGTTTTCCTTTCTCGTCATTGACAAGACACGCCCCGTCGACAAGGGTCGCTACCGCGCCGGGTTTGATCGGTTTTTCGTCGCCTCCCCCGTATAACACGTAATACACCTCGGTGTCCGCGTTTTGCGTCAGTTGCCCCGCAACGATGCCTCCGCGACGCAAAACAACCCCACGCTCGTGGGCTACTGGGCAACCTCTTGAATCGGGCCATCGATGCGCTTCCTTCGAACTTCACATCCCGGGCTACCAGTTCTGCGGGCCCGGCACCCGCTTGCAAACACGTCTGGCGCGCGGGGACCAGGGTGTCAACCCTTTAGACGCTGCCTGTCGCGACCACGATATCGCCTATCACAACAACAAAGACACGCCCGCGCGTCAAGCGGCGGATCGGGTGCTCGCCGATCGAGCGTTTGACCGCGTGCGAGCGCGTGACGCCACTCTCGGGGAACGTGCGGCGGCCCTCGGGGTGGGTACCGTCATGTCCCTCAAAAGCAAGATCGGCGGTCAGCACGCCACACCGACACTCCTTCGTGCTGCTCTCCGCACCCGGGAAGCCATTCGCAAGAAGGTGCGTCGCGCTGCGATGACTACCTTGCATCGCGCCCCCCGCCGTCGTCCGCCCATCCATGCCGTGCCCGACGAGGACGCGACGACTTCGCTTCCCCGAGCCGAGCGTCTTGTGTCGAAATCGAGAACGCGCGTCGTGCTATTCGCGACAAGGTTAACGCTCTACGCCGAGGCGAGGTCGAACGGGAACGCCTGCTCGACATCTACGTGAAGGAGCCTCTGAAACAAGTCCTCACTCACACCAATGATGCACCGTTCCCGTCCGACGGTGATGCCACGACCTTTGGTGATGCATCCCCTACGCGTGAGCGTCCTCTTGTCGACGCCTTCCTCGCCGGCGACGAAGTCGGCTTGGACACGCCACACTTCGCCGCGCACGACCCCGTGTCCACCTCCACGCCGCAGCGGGCCCGTGCCCGGTCCGTCCTTTCTCTCACCGACCTCGCTCACCGCAGGCCCCGAAGAGGTCTTCGGGACAGCGACGGCGACGATGACGGTCACGTCGTGGGCGACGCCACACGGTACCTGCAGCGGCGGCCCATTCGCGATGACGCTCTCTACCGCACCTACTTGAGTCGTATGGTCTCCCATTTGACCGACCCGTGGTTCGGTCCACGTTTTGTGTACCAGCACGGTGATCCGCATCCTCAGCTCTATATCGGTAACATCCCCATTCACCTCGATCACGACACGCTCACGGTGGCGAACCGCGTCTACCCTGCCACAGAGGGTTTACTGGAGCTCCTCTTTGAGAAGCGACCCCGCGTGACGTCGATTAGCACAGAAGACAGACGGGCGTACAAAGCCATTTTGGAAGACAGCAACGTCCTTCGCACACAGTTTCAAGGGCGACAAGCTTTGCGTGGACGTAACACTGTCAAGTTCCGTGACTACATCGCCCCCTTGATCTTTCGTCGCCAACACACAGGTCGCGGCTTGCGTTTCGGCTCACGACCGTCCGTCACGTACTGGCGTGATCCAACACGCTCGTCCGACGCCTGCGGGTGCTCCACGCGTCACGTGCGGCCGGCCACGACGCGCACGACGGTGATATTTATCAAATAGAACAGGAGCTGCGCGCTGCAGGCATTCTGCGTTAAGCATGGTGCGTGGCGCGTCGGTCAGCCACGTGCGTGCCGGTATCGCACGGGAACTCCATGCGCCCGCTCGGAAACGCTACCGTCGTCGCAGGGTGCTCACGCGCGGCCTGGACGATCTATGGCAAGCGGATCTCGTGGACATGCTGGCGTACGCGCGCTTCAACCGGAACAAACGTTACATTCTCACTGTGATCGATGTCTACTCCAAGTTCGCGTGGGCGGAGCCCGTTGCACGCAAAACAGGCGAGCTCGTGACGCAAGCCTTCGCGCGCGTCCTCTCACGCTCCGGGCGCTGTCCGGCGCTCCTCCACACCGACGACGGCAAGGAGTTTTTCAACGCATCCTTCACCCGTCTCATGAAAAACCGCGGGATACGTCACTATTCCACGTACTCCGCGATGAAGGCAGCTGTCGTCGAACGCTTCAATCGCACGCTCAAAGGCAGGATGTGGCAGCGGTTTTCCGCACAGGGCTCGTACAAATGGCTCGACATGCTGCCCGGACTCCTCGCGGACTACAACAGTCGTATCCATCGCTCGATCGGCGTGGCGCCAAAGACGGTCACGAACGATGATCTCATGCACAGTGTCTACGCGGCGGTCAAGCGTAGCGATCCACGGTGGCGGCGCCTGCGCGTGGGCGATCGCGTACGTGTAAGTAAACACAAGACGGTTTTCGCGAAAGGCTACACACCCTCCTGGAGTACCGAAATCTTTACGGTCGACCGCGTCCACCTCTCCAACCCTGTCACCTACACGCTGACCGACGCCTCCGGCCAGCTGGTGGCCGGTAGATTCTATCTCGAAGAGTTACAACGGACCCGATTCCCACAGGACTATTTGGTGGAGCGCGTCTTGCGCAAAAAGGGTCCTTTGCGCTTCGTGAAATGGCTCGGCTTTGACGCGCGGCACAACTCCTGGATTCCCGCCAAAGACATGTACACTTAGCCACACGCCGTCATGTTGACCGCACGTCGCGTCAGGCTCACGCTGCACGTACCTGCCCCCTCCTCTGCCTCTCCCGTCACGTGGTGTCCTCCCACCACCGCTTGTATTATAAGTCCCTCCCTCAGTGACTCCTCACCGCACTGTCTCTCCGACGTCTGCACCGCACACGTCCACCACAACGCTGCGCTGCACGCGATACGGTATGTCCCACGCCAGTCATGTGGAACTTGCGCGTTGCGTCTTGCGCAGCACGCTGCTCGTGGACGTCCAGGGTGTGCAGACAGGGAAGAAGACGTTCACCTTTAAAGAGGTGGGCGTCGTGCCGCTCTCCGCCGACCCGTCGCCCACCCTGCCCGTCGCCACGTACATCTTTCAGGAGCCACGAGCGGTCTCACCTTGGATCAGCACGACAACGGAGCCCTTCACGGCGTATGGCGATGAGGTCGACCCCATCCCCTACGAGCACCTTCGCGTCACGCTCACGGACGCTCTGCGCGGGGCCGCCTTCATCTGCGTGAAGGGCTTGCAGAAGGTCGGCTGGCTGCGGCCGTTTGCGCCGCAGGCGTGCATCTTCATCGACTTGGAGAAATGGGGCTGCCCGCGCCTCGAGACCTGTGTGGAGCGCTCCTTGACACCGCACCAGGCGGCGGTGTCGCGCATCACCACGCGTCATCTCATCGCCCTCTTTGACTGGTGTACACATGCTATGCTTTTCCAACGGTTCACACCGTTGGAGATTATCTTGGTGCGAGCTTGCCTGCACAGCGGCGCTGACGCACGAGAGACACGTGAGGCGGACATATGAACCGCCACACCGACCACCACCGCCTCACTTCACTTCTACTTCTCGTCCTCTCGTCATCATGACGCAGCAACACGTTCACTACGTGCAGGGCCGCAAAGACGCCAGTGACGACATCGATCGGGCACTCACGGCGTACATACAGTTTGACAAGGAGAATCTGCCCCTCTCTGCCGTTCCTTCGAACATTCTTCGTCATTTGCCACCCTGTGTCTTCCTGCTCCTTCGTCCTCAAGAAGTGGACTCGGTGTGGAAACGACTACCTGTGCACCTGCGTCGGGAGACCTGCTTCCAGGAGTGTCGCCCCTGTCGACGTCATCATCGGTCCCGTCTCGCTGACGTCTCGGATTTCGTCGCGCCACCTCTCGTCCGTGACTGTCAGCAGTGCCACGCCGCGACGTTGCGCAAGCGCACGAAACGTTCCCACGCCGCTGCCAACAGTGCCACCACCACCACCACCACCACCACCCCCACCACCACCGTCACCGCCACCACCGGTGCCGCTCCGCGTGACGTTGTGCAACATGGTGTTTTGTAGTGTGTGTGTGTTCCCCCGACCCTACCACGTGCCGTGAGAGACAGTCATCATTCAGCTTGCGCAACACACAGTGTGTGTGTGTGTGTTTGCTGGTCATGACACATTGTGTGTGTGTGTGTGTGTGGACATGTGTGTGCTCAGCTCACAAAAAAAAAAAAAAAAAAAAAAAACTATTGTATTGTCTATTGTTTGTTTATGATTTGTATATATAAGACAAATATATTCATCATCATATTCATTTCATTGTGATTTTTTATTTGTCTCTGGTGACACCTCTCTGTGCAAAGACATCCCTCGGCTCCTCCGCTTCCACTACATGTCTTCCTTTTCTCATTCTCCTTCCCCTGCCGTCGCACGGTCGCATGCCCCCGTCCGCTCACAGAGCGCGCCACCGTCGCGCGGTCGCATGCCCCCGTCCGCACACAGGGCGCGCCACCGTCGCACGGTCACCTTTCCCTGCCCGCTCACAGGGCGCGCCACCGTCGCGCGGTCCCCTTTCCCTGTTCGCTCACAGGGCGCGCCACCGTCGCACGCGCGCCCCGCCCAAGCGCGCGCACCTTCCCATCCCCTCGCTCGCCTCCACTTCTAAGCCTGCTGCCGTAGCGCAGGGCTAGCGTGCCGGCCTCCCACACCGCACCTCGCTGGTTCGCGCCCCGGCCGAGCGGGCTTTTTGAAGACCACCTCCCCCTCTTCCTCCTCCCCCCACCCACCCCCACTGCCACTCACGTGCGCTCACACCCCCCGCTGTCCACGTGTGTGCAACAGGCGCCACGCCAGGCACGGGCGCATCGACGCTACTTCTGGACCAGTGCTGACGTCATCCAGGCCATGACGTCCCCGGTCATGACGTCACACGGTCCTGACGTCACACGGCCGTGACGTCACAAGGTCATGACGTCCTCCCGGTCATGTCGTCACCCGGCCATGACGTCACGGGTCCCTGACGTCACGGGTCCATGACGTCATCGGGTAATGACGTCACGGGGGCTCGTGACGTCATCACTGGTCCAGAAGTAGCGTACTTCTCCTACTCAGGAACGACAACTGATAAGGTAATTAGTCCCGTACGTTTTATTGCGGGGGGTGGCGGTGATCTCCAGCTGGAAGCCGAGATCCAGTACCGACCTGCAGCGGAGCTTTCTCCAACCAGGAATCTGTCATCAGCGCGACACCGCCCAAACCGAGACAAGCTCTAAGCTCTCGACTGGTCTTCCGACGTAATATTATGTGCTAGTCTAGTGGCTGTTAGTGTGCGTGTGTAAGGGGGTGAGGATATGACAAGGAAGGGAGAGGAAAGATGTGGTCGGTGGCCCGTTTTTTAGAGTACTACTCCGGCATTCGCCCGGTGTTGATAAGAGAAATCATGGAAAACTACCGATGAGAGCAACCGGCCACTAGAATTCTCCTCCTCACAGCGACTTGACTCGACCAACCTGTCTAGCTAGTGCCAAAACCCCTGCCATCATGGGGCCTCTTAGTATCTCCCAGCCGGAGGGACGCCCGTGGCATCGGCCGTTGCCTTGAGCCACGTAAGTCGGCTCAGCAGCAGAGGAGCACCGCCTCCTCACGTTAAAACATGTTCTGCACCTCACTACAACCAAAGTACACTTAAATCTGTCTAAGCCGGAATCGATCGGGACACAAAAAATTCCGATTGAGCGAGGTTTCCGTTTTATGCAAGGTTGACCATTTTATGACACTTGTGATACTGACGTTTCTTCCCTGACAGTAGTCAATTACATGACTATTATAAATATCAAAATACATTAACACATTTATGAAAGAAATCACCAATAAATGAATATTGAACACTCTTCATTGACAGCTTCGGTGTTGAAAATACGCAACACCTAACTGCCTAGTCGCCGTATACGGACTGTTTGCTGACTCAACGCACAATGCGTCACATTATGACTTTATGATATCCTCGCATGCCCTTGAGCAAAGCGTTTGTGGTCGAGAGCTTATTATTTTGAACGCGGGGCAGGGAGACGCGTGAATAAAAGCCATGCCCGTATACCTTCCCACGCTGAGAGAGTCGGGAGGGAGGGAATTCCCCTACGGCCGACGATTGGAGAGGCAAGCGACCCCAAGGTCGAATTCTACGCTCACAAAATTGAATTGAATTTTCCAGAAGGATATGAAAAACCATTCCGTATGGGCATTGGAGAGGTTTCTGTTTATTCTTTGTGAAATGCCATTTAACTTCACGGGCTGGAGATTTTTTCCGGTAGCTACCGGTCTCTAACCTGACAATATTTTTGTTTGTTTATATTGGCACAACTGTTTTGCTCCAGTGGTTCTCCCGTCCAATAGCTTCCCCTCAAACCTCCCCTCTACATTTCAATTGTTATTAATCAGTTCCGTTTGATCAGTTATGACCATTGGGTCTGTTCTTGGAAACCTACTGGTCTCTTATATCGCATAGCTCCAGTATTGTATATATTGCATCAGGTCTGTCGTACCGGATCACTCCACGAAAAGTGTAGTTGAATCTAAAGTGTAATGGATAACCCTTCCACCGGACGCGTACTGCATGTTGATGACCTTGACTTCAAGTTATGTTAGAGGAAGTTTCTGCCGATGACTGTTGTTGAGATTCAGAAATCGATAATTCTGACGAAGATCCGGATTTCGTGATTTCAAATGACTGACGGACTTCAGAGTAGAAAGTGAAGATCTTCTGAATGAGAAACTTATATACAATTCAATATAGAGCCTGAATACTATTCATGTTTCTGAATCGTGAAATCATAGTAAGTTAAACTCCAAGGCATCGGACCCCCTTAAAGGGAAACCTAAAAAGAACGAGCGAGGCCTGAAGTGAAGTAGTTCTGAACCTAGGAAAAATACAAGGGTTTTCGCTCACAATATTGTTAGGGGAGGTCCGGCCTTAGAGGTCAAGCCTTGTGAAAATTTGAGACAAATCTAACGTATGTTACCTTCTTTTAGATGACAGCATGCTGTTCAAAATAATTGTCAACACTAATGTGAAACTAGCTACAGTTAGAGGGTTATTAGGGTCTAACACCAACAAAATGTCTTACAGAGACAGAGGTATTGGAGAAAAACGCAGTGAAGGATTACAATTGGAGTCATCCATTCTAAAATCAAATGACGAGGGCACAGCTTGCTTGTTTTCGTACAATGCCGCTGCCCGTCCTATCTACCACGCAACAATGTCCTTGATTCTTATAGCTTGTACGGATTCGATAAGTCAGCAACACGTCATATTAGAAAAACACGTGATAAAGCAGATACCAATTCCGAAATATTCAATAAATGTGTTAATTTACAATTTACTTATAAGTTGCAAACGCTTAATGTTTATGTCCATAAACTAAAACCTAACCACCCAGTAAGCCAGACCGGATGTCTCGAATACCGTCACATGAATCCATAGCCCCATGAAAGCGTTAAGGGAGGCTTGCACAGGTTCCAGCTCAGACAGATTTTACTGCAGTTGACGCACCCTGAAGCGCGCACTGCTCGCTCCACGAGCGCAGGGTCTCGGCTCGCGCCGCGCGCAGCCCTTGGTCCCGGCCACGCGCCGGTGGGCGTGCAGCTGGGGAGCGTGCTAGAGCGTGGGAGGGGCGAGAGTGATGGCGGGGGAGAGGCGAGAAGCCGGGGGGGGGTTACTGCGGTTGGCAAGTGGACAGCGAACATCCGGTGGGAGGGTGGGTGGAATGTAGTGCGATTTTTATACGTACCTTTGCCCCTAAAGGCCCTTCTTCACGATGGAATATGTCACGGTACTTCGCGTCTTTCGCAGACGTACCGGTAGATATCGCATGATCGCGACCCAAGCAGTGATTGCGATCATGCGACGTCTAGCGGCACGACCGAAAAAGACGTGAAATGCCGTGTGATATTCCATCGTGGCCATAGGGACACCCACCAGCGAGGCACCTTTCCAGCCGGGACGAGCTCTAAGCTCCAGACCGGCCTCCCGGCATGTGAGGTTGTGTAGTGCATGTAAGTGTAAGTGCCTGTAAGTAAGGGGTAGGATAGGACAAGGAATGGGAAGGAAAGATTGCGAGCGTTCCGTGGCCCTTTTGTTAGGGCACTGCTCCGGCATTCGCCTGGTGTTGATGAGAGAAACCACGGAAAATACCAATGAGAGTATCCGACCACTAGAATTCTCCTCCAGACAGCGACTGAATTCGACCTAGCTATTAAGCTAGTGTAAAAAAATATTGCCGCCGACAGAAGTGGAACTTTAAGATCTCTCTGTCAGAGGCACTGCAATGACATCAGTGGATGCCGTGAGCCCCCTCTGTTGGCAAGGATGGTGGAAAAGTAGAGAAGCTAACGGACACGCGTGTAAGGGGGCAGGAGGCGGGCTGCAGGGCCAAGGGAGATGGAACGGGGAAGGGGTGGCGGTGAGACAGACGGATGGCCAAGGAGGCTGCTGGGTGAGCGGCAGGGAGGGCGTATGTGTTTGTGGAAGGCAAGATCTTTGGATGAGTGAATGTTGAGTTTATTTACGATGTGGAATCGTGTGACTAATGTGACTTTGCGGATTTGATGGTATAACGGTCAGCGTTTCGGGTTGTTGTACCCAAGATTGCGGGTTAAAACTGGATCGAAGCCGTGGATTTTTAAGGGCGAAAAATGTCCTTCGTACGCTGCCTTCGGCGGGGAAATAAAGCCGGATGTTCCATGTAGTAGATTTACTGCATGTAAAAGACCCTCAAGCCCAAAAAAAGCCTCTGAGCTAAAATTCCAATCGCCTGTTTCGTCGCCCAAGACATACCGTCTTTCTCCGCTAGTTTGAGAAAGGAGCGTAGCGAAATTTGCGTGGTCAGACGGAAGAGCGGGCTTGATGGCCCGAGTCTCGCCACGTAAAATAAGGCATCAACTTAAACTTACACTAATAATTAATAATACAGTTGTTTACTTAGAGGTGGTTGTTGTATGGGTGTATAAGGAATAAGTCTTTCAATGTAAGCTGTTGCACGTTCTATCATGTATATTTAAAGGAGTGGCCATGCATGTTTGTACTTTAACAACAGTGAATGGGTGGATAGATGGGTAGGGGAGTCAATGAGCCTATAGGTAAATGTGGAATGGCGTGGGCTCGGGCGGGAGGGTGGATGTCCATGTGCATGGGTAGCTACTCCGGGCTGGGAGGAGTCAAAGAGAGCAAGGGATGCGGGTTGCGTAAATAGCGTTGGGGCGTGCGGTCGACAGAGTAAATGCCGACCGAAACACGCACCCTCAATGATGTTAAATGAAAGCATTAGTTGGAAACTCTGGAACCGTGATTCGAACTTCAGTCAGCCATATGACCGGAACGTGTGGTAAGTAACTGCCGAATTGCGGTATTCTGATGATTGTTTCTCCGTTTAAAATAATGAAAATATTTGGCGATTGTTTCTATGCGGCATTGCTTCAACGGTTTTAACTGTCGCTTCTTTTGAAAACTGACGTATCTGAGGAATTGATATAGTCGTTCTAAAATAATTTTTAGGATTCTTAATTCCCAATAAAAACTCCCGTGATTTAAAAAGTAATACTAAATTAGACTGCCTCAAAGCTCGCATTATTCTTTATCTCTCTACTTTGGTACCACGGTTAAAAAGAAATATCAAAATCATACGAGAGACAATTTTTTGGAAGATTTTTCGATATTATTTGCTCACTAGCCGATTGTTTCTAATTTCTCTATACAAAATGTAATATAGATTCCCATGCGTTTTACTGACTTAACATGTCTAGAAACCCCTGTGTTGCTTCTCTATCGGGTAATAGTTGAAGTAACCTTTTTCGTTTAACTGCCTACAACCCCTTAATAGTGCATTTTGGACATAGTGCATAATACTTCAAAGGAAGAGCAATAAAATTGAAATACGAGCATTAAAATATCTGTTTTACTAAACATGGAATTAAGGTACTTTATCTCCAGAGTACAGTCATATATCTACTGTTTTGGCTGCGAATATAGCTTGAGTTGTTTTGGAAGAGCTTCTGAAAACATAGTAATGCAGACTGCTAAGTGTCGTTTCAATCCATTGACACAAGAGAAAACTCTGAAAACGAGAAGTATTTAAGAACTATTAGTATACTTCAGCGTAAAACTTACTGAGTACTGAAGAAATTGTGAGTTTTGACTTTGTCTGGGCGAGGGGAAAGCGTTTTTCTCACTTATTCCGTTAGTCGTTCGGACATACTGTGACGATACCGAATATTCGTTATTAAAATAAAAGAATTCCCTTCCGAAACCTGCGTCTTAGAATCTCAGCCCGCGCCACGTCGGCGACCGAGCAAGGGTGAATTAGTTCCGCGCAGCTGCGCGATGCCCCAGCCACCCGCGCCACGGCGTCGGCCTGAGGTTTGTTGAGCAAACGCACCCTCCGGGTCACCCCCCCCCCCAGGGAATTTCTAGGAATACAGCGACTGACTGGTGCCAGGGCCACCCAGGCGCCCTGTTTACATTTGGTGCAAGAGAGAGAGCGCAGATTATGGAAATTTCCATAGGAATCAGTCAAAAACCGCTCTGGGTGATTGGAGGAGAATTTCTTCGCAGGGACCTTCGTCCTATAGCATAACCCTTTGTAAAATTTTAAGAGAACATTCTAGAACTTTTGAGCGAGTGGAGGGGAGGAGAGAGGCTTGGTGCGAGCTCGCGAGGGCCCGCCGCGGCAGAAGCTATTAGAGACAGAAAGAGGTAATCAGGGAGAGGGGGCGACTGCCCATCGCGGAAAAGTAGTCAGAACATAGACTAAGGATGTATAGACAGCTCACTGCGGGCAGCGGACAGGCTATGGGGAAATGGTAACTCATTCAGAGATGGCACCACCGTCGCATCTTAGTTCCGTAAAATGTGGTAACCGAGTAGAATGCGCACAGGTCGCAACTCAACCCCCACTACCGATTTCACCCCTCCACTACCCAACGCATTTAGCGACGACGCCTGGTGTGAAACAGCCGTCCGGCTTATCCCCCCCACCGCCCCCGCCACCTTCCGCAGGCTTCGTTCCCGCTGACCCGGCCAAGCCCTGGCTCTTTGCTCTCGAGTCGTCTTTCTGATGAGCTCTGCTCAGAGGCGGGATTTCGGATCTTTTATTGGGAGGGAGGGGCATATTTATGCTCTATTATGAACAAGAAAATGTTCGTTTATATTAATGCTTAAATTAAATATACTGCAATTATATACACTGTTTTTAATGTTGTTAATCATTTGATTATTATTGAATGTTATTAGTTAGATTAGTTGACACACAGGTAACGATCCTAATTGTTATTTGAACGGTCCGAACTCTAAATTCAACGATGCACTTTTCTCAGAGAATCATGTATAGAAATATCGAAAATATGTATTATTTAATATGATCACAAATGTTTATACATCACCATGGGATTCACATATTAAATTCTACATTAATAAATTATTTTTATTAAAATGCAACCTTCTGTTCTTGGCAACATCGAAAGTATTAAGATCACAATATGAGCCCCCACTCTTATTTCGACTTCAAATAAATGAATTAAGTGATTTTTTAATAAAAGAAACAAACAAATACGATAGGCCTAACTTTATCTTCCAACATTTGTGTACACATTATAAAAAATATGAACTTTATTAACTATTCAGAAAGTGGAGAAAAATCAATAATTAAAAAAAGTCATGTTTGAAAAACTAGTGGTGCCACATAATGGCACAGACTTTCTTGTATTAGTTTCCTATTTTCTTTGGTTTTGACGAGCTTTTCGAATTTTCCTCATACTCTCACCAGCTGGCATCTATCGCTGCCCAAAGAACATTTTTTTTAAACTTTTCTCAAATTTTTGGTTTTCTAATAGTAGAACCGAAATATTACTTTAAGAATATTTAAGAACAGTAGAACCTCGTCCTAAATGACAATTTTCATTACAAAAATTTGGATCCTTTTTAAGAATATGGCGTTTAAGCGCTAATGTAAATTCGAAATTTTAAGCTCCTTTTTACAGAAAGTTATTGAGTTTTCGAAAACTTTCATTCCAAGTTATTCGAAGCACTGTATCAGACAAAAAATACAGTAGTGTTAAAATATTGCTGAAAATATGCATACTAACAGTGTGAGAGAGATTTCAAAAAATTGTGTAATTTTGAAAAAACAAAAAATATCCCAAAATGAATTTAGCCATATTAAAATTTGCAATTAGTATTATCCGTTCGAAAAGTTTGAAACAAAATTGGAACCATTTATGGGAAAATGGCGTTTGAGCGTTCTTGAAAACGCGGAAGTTTGAGTTTCCACAGAATACGGTTGTTTTCCAGAAACTTTATATCACATTATTTAAAGCACATGTACTTATAAATATAATAATGTAAACAAATTGTCGCTAAAGCATATACTAACGACGTGACAGACAAATCAAAACTAGTGCTGCCACAGAATGGCACAGACTTTCCTATGTTAGTTTTCTTTTTCAGTTGGTCTCGGCTAGCAATTCTGTAATGAATATTATGCTCATAAACTGAATATAAGAAATAATTATATAAGTAATATAAGTAATAATTGTACCATGTATAATAGTAAGTAACTTTCCGCATGGATAACGCAATGTATGTAAAATGTGATACTGTGTACCCGCCTGGAGTATGATATGGCAGAGGACTGTAATATGTGTTTCAAGTTTGGCCAGGAAGATAGTCCTCTGTAAACAAGGTGTGTTGCACGTATCATGCAACCTTGTTGACCACGGCAGGCGGTGCAAGGTTCGGGTACACGGGAAAGTGACACGCATTTGGAAATGCTTCCGGAACGTTCTGGTTGTCACGTCACATTTTACATATAAGCGGGCCTCTCGTCGCATCGGGAGGGCATACGAGCAGTACAGTCGTATAGAGCGCATCTCTGTAACTATTTTTTAAAATATACTTCTATTTTCTTCTTCGTGGACTTGGGTGTTTGATTGAAGCCTGCTTCGCCACCAGCACTCCTTGGGTGGACTTAGCTCCGCCCCGAACTCACATTTATCAGTTGTTTTCTGACGGAAACATTTTGTAATTGCCGAGAAGGGTTTCGCACCCGGACCAGGCGTTACAATTCCGACTTGACACATATTCAAGCCAGCTGCCATCTATCGCCGCCCAAATTACTTTTTTAAACATTTTCTTAATTTTTCGGTTTCTTAATAGTAAAACGGGAATATTATTTTAAGAATTTAGAAAACAGTAAAACCTCGTCCTAAATGGCAGTTTAAAAAAATAGAGCCTTTTTAAGAGAATTACGTGTCATCGCTACTGTAAATGCGAAATTTGAAGCTCTTTTTCACAGGAATATTTTGTTTTCAAAACACCTCATTTGAAGTCATTTAAAGCTTTTTCACTCACAAATACAATAGTGTTTACAAACTGTAGGAAACGTGCGTATTAACGGTGTGAGAAATCTTAAAAAATGGCATTTGTGTAATTTTTGAAAAAACACCTCAAAAAAGTACAATTGGCACTATCCGGTCGAAAAAAATTGGAGCCATTTTTGAGAAAATAGCGTTTGAGCGTTTCTGAAAATACGGAATTTTGTGCTTCTTTTCACAGAAAATGGTTGAGTTTTCGAGATTCTTTACTTGATATTATTTGAAGCACATGCACTCATAAATATAATAATGTGAACATATAACTGCTAATGTAAATATTAACGACGTGAGATACAAGTCAAAAACATTATATTTTTGTATTTTGTGAAAAAGCAAAAGAATAGAGCAATATGTCGTTTATGTCATCTCACAGAGTAGATTTAGTACTATCCTTTCCAAAATTTTAAAGAAAAAATTTGAAGCTTTTTTTGAGAAAATCTGGTTTTTGTATTTTTTTAAAAAATTGAACATTTTGCACGCAATACAGCGCGAAAACGACTAAAATTTAAAAAAAAATGTACATAACCTTAATGAAAGTCCTCACTTTGGGAAGCGTTATTTGGAGCAAAAATCTCCATCTTCAATTTCGTAGTTGTAGAAAGACGCCAAAAAAATTAAACTTAAGCAATTTTCAAAAATTGAGTGTTAACCGTGATAATCGAACCAATGCTACCTTTATAAGTGTATTTTACTCTATTCTTACCAGAAATTTAAAAAATATGGAGTCATTTTTGAGAACATGTTGAAAATATCCGTGGGGCTTTTATGTAAAGTACTCCCAAAAATTAAAGAATGTTTTTCAAAATCAAAGAGCTTTGACTGAAGCCAAATGGACACGGATTTCTTCAATTTGGAAAAAATCTTACGCATACTGACGGACGTTTGGCTTTCAATTGGTTTTCCGGTATCAAGGACCATCAAAAGAGGGATTCTGGCTACACCGCGTATTAAAGGATTCTTTTTTCTTAATTTAACAACTGGATTTATCCGCTTTTTCGTTATCACGGCCCGGCAATTAATTTTTTTCTGTCTGAAATTTTCTGCCGTTTTTTCGCGTAGAATTGCATAACTTGCCCTATACTACGTATATTACTCCGTATATTCGTACGTATACGAGAAAGTAAAAATTACATTTTTGTACTGTTTGCAGAAACCAGAGAATAAAACAATATAGCGTTTATGTCCCCTCGTAGATTACATTAGGTCCTATTCCTACCAAAAGTTTAAAGAAAAAATTTGGAGCCGTTTTAGAAAAAAATAGTATTTTTAATTTTTTTAAATAGCGCACATAGCACGCAATATTGCACGAAAACTACTACACTTTTCAGAAAAATGAACAGGATCTCAATGAAAGAACTAACTTTTGAGAACAAATTTAATTGAAAGAAAAATTTTGTTGTCGGAAGACAACAAAAAAATTTCAAAATTTTGCAATTTTAGAAAATTCAGAGTTAACTGTTAAAATCTGGCCAATGCCACCTTAAGTGTATTTCACTTTTTTCTTACAAGAAATTTAAAGAAAAAAATTGGTGTTTATGAGAAAATTTTGAAAATTCCCGGGGGCTTCATGTACCCCCAAATATCAATGTATGGTTCTCAAAATCTCAAAGTTTCGACTCGTGTCAGATGGACAGGGGTTTCTTTAATTTGGAAAAAAATCCAAGTATGGTTTAGGCTCTAGTGGTGTTAAGAGACGGACGGACGGACCGACCGACGATTTCAAAAGACCTATTTCGGTATCACGAGACCCCAAAACATGTATTTCCGTTGAAATCTCGAAATCGATTTTCCTCACCATTTCGTATCTTTCAATATACTACGTGTATATCTCCGTATATACATATGTATACGTGAAAGTAAAAATATATTTTGGGTGGCGATAGATGGCAGCTGGCAAGAATATGTGGCAGGTGTGAATAGATAGCCGAGACCAAAGGAAACATAACTAATACGGTAAAATTCTTGCCATTCTGTAGCACCACTAGTTTATTATATTTTCGCACAGATGTCAAAAACCAGAGACGTCATGAATGTCGTTTCGCAAAATTAAGTTTGATTATCTTATAAATTTATAATGCTGTTATACAAAACAAATAGAGTATGCAACTCGTTTATAATGTTGAATTAATTGCATTTGTACAAATTGGAAAACTCGCTCCTAACGTCGCTTGATTTTCAAAACATATACTCATACAATAAAGCTTAACATTATACATAAGGACCGGATTTTTAGGTGACAAAGACATTCAAACAGACAATTCAAGACAGACAAAGCGCATTGGAACTTTTATTTTTTATTTCTAACACTTATGTAACCCAATTGAAAGCATTTCACAAACTTCCATTGCACCTAATTTGCACCTAATCACCCCACTGCACCTAAATAGACCATCAGCTCCTATTTCTCTCCTATTTCCCAGTCTTTGCGCACACGCATTACATGTACATACTGTTTAAAATTAAATCGGACAATATTTGTGCATGTCATGCACTTTGCTTTGCTACACTGCTCCAAATTAAGGTTCCTCTATTTTTAACCTCAGAAGAACAAAAGCAAAGGGGACGCATTGTCGTTCACTGCTAGTTATCGCGACAGAGATGTATTTTTTACCGGATATTTTGCCGATTCCAAAGATGCGACGAAACGAACACAGTTGAATTTTGATGTACATGCTATGTCTAACATTTATTATGGCAAATCTTATGTTTTCTCAACCGATGCGTCAACGTTGTTGTTTTAAACACTTTTTCACTTATTACAGATCGCACACATTGTTTGCCTCGGTATGCTCATCACAGAAGAGTTTTGAACAGATACTACATCTCTTGATTCCTACTTCTTTCCTAAGGGCACAAATGACGTCTTTTTTGGCATTGCTGTAAATTTTCTGAGTTGAAGCTCTTTCTTTCCCGAAAACGTGACTGGCAGACAACATTTGTTATTCTAACCTGTTTGACTGTCTCCTTACATTTTGTGTACGAACCAAATTCTTGCAATATAAACAATAATGATGATATCGTTTTTTTTAATATTCGGTTAGGATAAGTAATATTCCTGTCGCTGTGCAGTTTTCCCGCAAAAGCTGGACCGCTCACGACTTCAAAAACTCACTCTCCTGACAGGGCTACATAACTTAGCCGCAGCAACACTGCCTTCGTAGACGTCGATCGCTCACACGTAGTGTAAGATATTCCGATGAAAAGATGTTGCGCAACCCGTCATCTGCCCGTCCCTTGGGCACGAATCAAGTAATCGACCAAACAAAACCAGAAAATCCAATATTACACGCAGATGAAAAGACCCAGGTCGAATGGACTCCGCATGCCCGGTTGCGGCTGAAAAGAGAAATATTTTTAAAAAAATATTATTCAGTAACGCTTTCGTAAAATGATTTCAGAAAAAATTAAAAAGCACCGTAGCAAACAAAGTCACAAAAAACTTCCCTAACACCTTGGATAGTTGTCACGAAAAATATTGAAAATATTGCTAAGATAAGGGTTAATAAATTCTAAAATGATATTTTTAACTCATTTTTTCGTATGTTTACATTTCGAATTTTATCCGTGATGATGATGGTCAAGCAACTCTTAAAAAAATAATTTCCATGTTTCTTATACATTTGTCACTACACTTTGTATTATTACTATTTTGTATATTAAAATGATATTTCCATTTGCAATATTTTCGTCCCACAAAATTCCATGTAACGTAGACGAAATTATTCTATTTTTATTAATTTTGGGTCTAATATTTTTGTTTGTGAGTGCCGCTTGCTCTGAATGTCGATCACGCTGGAAACTTTCGCAGCTTCGTAGAGGGAAATTGTGAGCTTTTCGTTCGGCGCCGGCGGGACAGGTAGGCCAGGCCAGCTGGGTCGGCGGGAGCTGGACGGCACCATCCCAGCGCCTGCCGTCACAATGGAAACAACTCCCCCTCTTCCCCCTCTCCTCCGCGGGTATTTCGAACAAATCCCCACCACCAACAGACAGCCAGACAGCCCTTCGCACTTCGCGACGTTGGCGCATCCTAGCGATGGGCGAGGAACTATTCTAAGGACGTAACCGAAAACAAGCCTCATGAGCCCTCTGTATACATCTTTACTCTATGGTCAGAGCGACGGGACGACCGCTCACCGTAGCAGACGATAGCAGAAGCTGTTGGAGAGACGGGGCGAGTGCCCACCCTACTTAGACGGGCGAATGCTCCCGGAGTTCTGTTGTACGCAAAGTATTGCGTTACGAAATTCTCTCCGCTTACTCCCGCTCTGCTTCTCTGATTTTTGAAACAACGCATTCTTTCCGCGTCTTAGACGGAACCTCGTTTGCTTGTGAGAATTGGCAACCGTATGCTCTGCTGTAGCCCGGGACGTGGTGCAATCTATCGAGCAATTGATGTCCCTTTGTCAAGAGAAAATACAAGAAATGACTTCCCGGCCTTTTTGAGAGTAGCCCGCGGTTTGGGGGAAAAATATGAATGTCGAAGGCGCGTCGTTTGAAATGTATGTTCTGCGCTGTTAATAGGCGCCAAAGAATTGTTATAAATAACTGAATTCCAAGAACGGCGCCAAATATGAATTAGTTTGGCCCCATATGCGCCAACGCCGACATTTTTGAAATAATTTTCGATACATTCGCGCAGGCGCAATTTAAATACAATCGGCTCGCGCGCAGTTGGTTAGCGTCGTGTCGCGTCAATCGGGAGTAAATACCATACACGGGAATATCAAACGGAGCCTGCGCGGGCAGCCCGGCGCTCCGACGGGCACGAGCAACTGCCCCTCACTCCACTCACATTCCCCTCCAACACCGGAGAGGTGCGTTCCGAGCAAGCGCGGCTCAGCGCACCCAGGAGTGTCTGCGGCGGAATTATGCTTGCAGGTGTGCATGTTGGACTTGGATAAGGAAACAGAACGCTCTTATTTAATTTAGCATGATTGTTTCATTTATAAAAACGTTTTAAAATACTCTACATTTGTGTTTTAAACAATTTTTCTTTTATTACACATCGCACACACTGTTTACCCGGTTATGCCCTTTACAGACAGGTTTTGAACACATGCTACTTCTCTTTGATTTTTACTTCCTTTCCAAAGGCTTAAATGACATATTTTTTTTTAGCATTGTTATACATTTCCTGAGTTGTGGAAGCTGGTTCTGTCCGAAAATGGGTGTGATTGACACGCAACATTTGTTATTCTATCATATTTGAGTGTTTCTTACATTTTGTGTACGAACAAAATTCTTTGCAATATCAACAATAATTATACGTATGATCTATTGTTTTCTAACATTCAGCCAGGATCAGCAATATTCCTGCCGTCGCGCTGTGCTGTTTTCCTGCAAAATCTGGACCGCACAAGATTTCAAAAACTCTCTCTCCTGACTCGACTGCATACTAACCCTCAGCAACTCTGTCTACGTAGGCGTCGATCTCATAATCGCTCACACGTAGTGTCAGATAACTTCCCGATGAAAAGATGTTGCGCCACCCGACATCCGTCCGTCCCTTGGTCACGAGTCAGTCACGTAATCGACCAAGCAAAACCAAAAAATGCAATATTACACGCAGATGAAAATATGTGGTTCCAATGGACCCCGCTTGTCCGGTTGCGGCTGAAAAAGATAAATATTTTTAAAATTTATTATTCAGTAAAGCTTTCGTAAAATGGTTGCGGGGCAATTAAAAAACACCGTAGCCAACAAAGCTAAAAAAAATTTCCTAATGTCTTGGACAGTTTTTACAAAAAATATTGAAAATTTTGTTTCTCGATCCTGGGCCTGGTTGCCCGGATAAAGGTTCAATGAAACCCTTGGAACCTTTTCCAAATTTAAAAAACAATGCCTCCATCATTTTTGATTAACTTTTTTTGTTGGATAATGTGAAGGACGTTTAATAGAAAGGTGCAGTTTTCATGTTTGTTGAAAACCCTGATTATTTGGAAATTGCACAAGTTCAAAATTTTTTCAGTCTTCCTACAAATAAAATATTAAAGATCAAGATTTCTTCTCTTAATGAAAACTGTTCCTTAAGCCTAGATTTTAAAAAAGGCCATGTACAATTTTTGGAAAATTTGAGAACTTTTCGCGTAATTTTGTGTGAAAATACCGGCGAGAAAGTGCGTTCTGTTGTAGCCCCACTAGTTATATCTCGCGACGGTTGCTCTGAACGAAATACTCGCGAACTCTAGCACGCTAGTTCCTCGCCCGCGACCTTCATATGCCTGCATTAATCTGTCAATAGGCGCCTTCAAACGCAAGCTCGCTTAATTGGTTTCAAATGTCCAGCCTTCCATAGAAACCTCTCCTGCTGAGTCACTGTGACTGCTTCGGAAGAATATGGTGTTAGGCAAACGAATAGGTAATTAATGCGTAACGCGCGAACCTGGTCGAAGCAAATATTTCATGCAGTCAGTGACAAGTGGGCAATCGTTTGCGACACGTTTTGCTCATGTGGGCGTTAATGAACATTTTAGCACCATGTACTGTCGACAGTTCAAAAAGGACATGAAAACAGGGAACATCTCTCTAGTTTAGGAACTCGTTTATTGAAAATAAAGATTAATGAACACAAAAGTGTTTGCCACTTGCAAGTCATTATACATTGGGTGAAAGCTGATATTTTTCGAAATGAAATTAATTAAATGCCACTATACGTAAGTTTTGAGAAAAAGGAAAGTAAATTTTTAAACACTGCATTCTTCACGTTGGGATAAAGAATATTAATTTATGAATTACACTGCCATCTTGCGGCGAATCTTTAAA
This sequence comes from Acheta domesticus, assembly GCA_031308135.1. Classification (NCBI taxonomy): domain Eukaryota; kingdom Metazoa; phylum Arthropoda; class Insecta; order Orthoptera; family Gryllidae; genus Acheta; species Acheta domesticus. The sequence goes on from JAHLJT010009419.1 coordinate 209,320,518, forward strand.
ATAAAAACTCATCTACAAACATCTATGGGGCGTTGAAACACACTAATATCTCAATTTCATCAAAAAAAGTGCCTCACCATGTTTTTGAACCAAGGACTTCATTTGTAAAATTATTCCCAACTCAGAAAATGTAGTAATTACATAAATATCTTAGAGAATTGTTCAATCATAACCTTGTTGAAAGAGAATCAAAGAAAGTGACGCTGGGGTGCCTCTACTAGTGCATGCTGTTCTGCTCGAAGGTATCGTACGCAGGATAATGAGAACATCCATGTGAAGTTTGCGGAACTTCGTCGAAAATAATGAGGACAGACAGCGTCTGGGAGTTTGAGAAATAATTAATTCTAATAAGAGCATCCCCCTGTGGGGTGCACTCACATTTCATACAAACATAGCCTGTGTTTGTACGTTGAGATCACGCTGAACGAAAGAAATTACATTTCGTCAACATCGTAGTTAAGATTGGCGAGTTTGACCAATTAAATGGATTAACTTCACATCCTAGGCCAACATTTGGAAGTCTCCATTTATGGAAAAGTGTAAGTGTACGATGTCTGTCACCCTCAGAGCTCCATTAAAATTCCTTGGGTAGATTAAAATAATAACAGGTTTTACTTTTTCTGCATACTCTGTATTCTTTGTTGTAAGAGATTAGCATACTTCGATTCGCTGTATTCAATTCATTCTAATATTTTCAGCACGAATACGATTTGAAAATTTGATGTAACACTGTATGTCTGTCAGTAAGGCTAAAAATATTTCACAGACTACTCATTAAACTCATTGTATTTTTTTCATTTCTTTCTCAAGAAAATTTGTACAAAACATTGTAAAAATTGTATTTTTTCTTATTAGAATGCGTTTTGCGATGCAAATTTCCTAATTAAAAATGCTAAATGTAGCTGGGACTGTGGGAGAAATAGTTTGGGTACTATAAGAGGGAGAGTTAAGATACTGATGGGATTTTGGAGTCCCTTATAAAGTACTCAGTGTTTGCTCCGATGTTGGATTTCATTATATCAATTCTTGCTGCATCGGAGAGATATTAAGAAGACTTCAGAGAATATTCTATGGAAGGTATGCAATACGCGTCTTTAGGTGACGATACATGCGCAATACAACGATCTGAAAGGGTCACGTGATTGATTGATTAGTCTCCAGGCGCGTCATCTGTCAATGTTATAGGTCCCGCAAGTGTAGTGCGTGTTTTTGCCACTACCAGTGTTCTTCCCACGCTGAATGGAGATCCGGAGGCGACATACTCGTCGGCTTGCTGTGTTTTCCCCAACCAGTCTCCCAAAAGAAGGGTACCGCACCAGCCCTGACAATCTCTCAGCGTGCGACTGCTCTCCCAACATGTGTGGTAGTACAATATACGTAAGTGTACGTGTGTGTAAGTAAGGGGGTGAGGATAGGACAAGAAAGTGGAAGGAAAGATCACGCGCGGTCCTTGGCGCGTTTGTTAGGATACTGCTCCGGCATTCGCCTGGTGTGGATCAGATAAACCTTGGAAAACTACCGATCAAAGTAGCCGGCCGAACACCGGCCGAACTCGACCTAGCTAATTATTTAGCTAGTATCGAAAATCCTGCCGCGTCGTAGGAAGCGGAACCCCATAAAATCTCGGTCAGAGGCATTGCAGTGACATCAAGTGATGCCCTGAGCCACCTAAGCCGGTTAAGAGGTCACGTTAGAAACGAGTTGAAGGAGGGGAAGAGAGTAGGTGAAGGGGTGGAGGGGAGGGGAAGTAGAGGGGCGCAGTGCAGCTCTCGTTTCGTTTTAATCCGACACCGCTTCGCCTCCTTTCTAGAACCTCCGCTCCCCCTCAGGCACATCGAAAGTCGAAGCCACCCCGCCCCTCACCTCACCCCACCCTCCCGCTCCCCTCCACATCCCTCCCCAGCCTCCCCGCCTTCCCCTTCCCGTTCTTCTCCACTTCAACAGCCCATTCGCCCAGGCCGGTCCTCAGCTCCCTCTAATATGGCTTCTGTTGCTTCACATCTCCTGTCCCCACCCTTCCCTCTCCGCTCAAGCTCTATTTTTCAACTATCCATTTTTACTTCCCTGTATACGTACAAATATACGGAGTAATATACGTAGTTGCTAATACGTAGTTATGTATGTTAGTTATACATAGTTATGTAATGCTGTGGGAAATTGATTTTGACATTTCAACGGAAATACACGTTTTGGGGTCTCCTGATACCGGAAAAGTTTTTTTATTTTCGAAACGTCCGTCCGTCCGTCTGTCTGTCCGTCTTTCTGTCCGTTTGACCGTCTGTGAACAACACTACGGACGGACATACACTACAACGGACATATTCAAATTTCTCAAAAACCGCTCCAAATTTTTCCTTAAATTTCTTTTTAGAATAGAGTAAAATACACTTATAAAAGCATCATAGGTACGATTTTCACCGTTAACTTTGAATTTTCGAAAATTGCAAATGTTTGATTTTTTTCGGCCCCTTCCTACAACTACAAAATTAAAGATAGAGATTTTTCCTCCAAATAAATTTGATCTTCAAAGTGAGTTCGTTCATTTAGGTCATGTACATTTGTTTGAAAACGTAGTTTTGCATGCAGTATGTGCAATTTTAAAAAATTACAAAAACAATATTTTCTCAAAAACGACTCCAAACTTTTGCTAGGGATAGTTGTACTCAATGAGATGATTTAAAAGCCATATTGAACTTTTTTTTCAAAAATTACGAACATTTAATTTTTGTAACTTTTACATAAAAATGTCGTTAATATTTACATTAGCGGCGATTTGTTCGCATTACTATATTTATGAGTACATGTACTATAAATAATGTCGTATAAAGTTTCTGCAAAATTCAACCGTTTTAAGTTAAACTAGTTCAAAATTCTGCAATTTTAGAAACGCTCAATTACCATTTTCTCATAAATTGCTGCAAGTTTTTTTGTTCAAATTTTTCGAACGGATAATGCTAATTACACTCTTTAATATGACGCTAAATTCATTTTGGGTTAATTTTTGTTTTTTTCAAAAATTACACAAGGTATCTTTTTGAAGATCTCTCACTCCGATAATATGCACATAACTAGAAATTTGTAAACACTATTCTATTTGTGGTGTAAAGAACTTCAAATGAAGTTCTTCGAAAACTCAAAAATTTTTGTGAGGAAGAGCTTTGAATTTCGATTTTAGAGTAGCGCTTAAACGCCATTTTCTTAAAAATGGCTCCAAATTTTTCAAAGAAAATTCTTAAAATATTTTCGTTTTACTATTAAGAAACCGAAAAATTAAGATGTAAAAAAAGTCCTTCGGGCGGCGATAGATGGCAGCCGGCAAGAGTATGTGGCAATTCCGAATAGCTAGCCGAGACGAAAGGAAATAGAAAACTAATACGGGAAAGTCTGTGCCATTCTGTAGCACCACTAGTTCTAATTTACCCCCTGGCTACTCACGAATCTATTTTGACCTTATAGATCCTTCTTTCAATTGTACTAGATTCCATCGTTTCTCGTCGTTTTGGCTTGTAGATCAAAAAACTTCATCGATCAAGTCCTTTTCCTTCTTCAACACGTTTGTCCTCTTCAGTCATTTTTAGTTCCCTTGTACTCTCCACCCATTCTCATCCTGCCTTACTCCCAACCCCTTCCGCTTCGTCCACAAACACCGTCTCTCTTCCATCGTTTGTCCGTAACCGCGCTGCCCTAGCACATTCAAGCACGACTTTTTTCCACTACAAGTTTTGGGATATATTTGAAGGGTGATATCTTCTAAATCAATAAACATAGAAGCAAGATTCTTCCTTATATTTTAAGGAAACAATATTGTGCTTTCATGTGAAGTTCCAACTTTTATGTTTACTTTAATATTTTAAAATATTTTTTTCGTACAAATAAGACACGAAATGGAGTTCAAAAAAATGTTAACATGCCTATTTAATTAAATTCTTACAAATTAGGTCTATATTTGAACATTATACATAATATTACATTAGTGTAAATTGCAATAATGAAGCGAACATTACTTTCCATTCACAATAATTCGCTTTGGTGTGGTAATTTTGAAGATCTCTTATTAGGCGTCACTGGAGTGAGCATGCACTTCCGTGTATTCCAAAGCTATTTAATACCACTTCAATGAGAGCAAACAAATTCTAGGGTTGTTTTTAGGTACATTATTGATGTAGAAACTTCTACGAATAGTCAGCGAACGAAAATATGGCGTAATAAAAGCAGATACACAGTATGAATCGCCCATAGATTCTACGGGCGTCGTAATTGAAGGTGACCTGTCCGCACCCGTAGATGCCACGGGCAGCGAAGGAATGCGCTAGCGCGCCCTCACTGTCCCCTTTCGCTATCTTCGACCTCACTGCCACATTTGGGCGCCTGCAGATTTTCCACAGTATTTGCCACAATTCCTGCCGCCCCCAACTGTCCATTGCGTTCGGGATTTCGATAACTTTATGAATTATTTTCCTTCAACATTTGGTGTTTTCATCTTCATTTGGTAGTCACTCTAATCACGAGTTTATTCTTTAAAGGAAAGTTTTTGAATGTGCAAGAAATATTTAGTACGAACATTTCTAAATAAAATACTAAGACCATTCGGGATAGAATTTGTAAAATAATGATAAGTAAGCATTACAGTAAATAACATGTATGCGTCGATAATCTGACATTTAAAACATTCTTTATCCTTAAAATAATCCTTCATATTTAAGTAGTGAATGAACATGTTCGACAACACCTCAACGTGAGGTATTGCAACCCGCAGGTTGCGGTAAAAATGCTGTTAAAAAGGCATACAAAATGGTTTTCCCAAAAGTAGCATGTTCACTGTTCAAGGACAAACGAAATCCTTTCGCATAACACTGCAATGAATAGGCTAATAGCTATTTATGGGATCTATTGATCGAGCCGCAACAAAACGCCCTACGGCCTTTGGGTCGATGAAGTTTCGTCGTCCGCGATCATTAGAACGAGTTAAAGCCCGTGGTACATACATAATTTCATTTTTTTACCTAATTGTATCGATTCAGATTTACTTATTTACTAATTAACTAGATGTTAACCTGCCGGTGGGCGCGCCTTTGGTACTCAATACCCTTTGATACCCCATACGCCTTTGATACATAAGCGGGCGCGTAGGAGGCACTGCGTGCTGCCTCGAGATAACTATTTTTGCACCCGTAAACCTTATTTAATTGAAGAACACTTACAACTATTCATCACTGCACGTTTAATGTTCATACATTTTACAAATAAGAGAAATGTAGCTAGTTTTAGGTATAAAATAATAAATAACAATATGTTTTAGAAAACCTAAAACAAAATATAATATGAAAAATAAAAAAATAACTAGAAAATTGTTATTAAATAAACAAATTAAGTAAATGAAACAGTCTACTGTTTTTAAACTTTAGAAAAGCATTATTTGGTTTTCAACAAGCCGTTTCAAATTACTCAAGAAGATGCCCAATTTCTTTTTTCTGTTACACAAATTTCAGCAAAGAGAAACAAAAATAAAACTGCAAATAATAGAAAAAATCAACAAAAACAATTTGAATAGTAGAAATACCATACTGGCAGGAAAGGACATTACATACTTATATTTCCAATTTATTGCCAATTGTGCTTGGGGTCCCGCAAGGTTCGATCTTAGGTCCTATTCTCTTTCTGTTATATGTAAACGATATGCCCTCGTCTATTAAAAATGGAAGAACGGTTCTGTTTGCTGATGACACGAATTTTCTTTGCAAAAACGAAGAAGTAAATAGTACAATTTCAGAAGTTTCAAATTGGTTTAATAATAACAAATTAATTGTTAACGAAAGAAAAACTGTTTCAATGCATTTTTGCATCTCAAATTGGAAATCGCATGTTCCATTGAAAATGAACAATATGCAATTAGCTGATGTTGAGGCAACAAAATTTTTAGGTCTTTCAATTCAATCAAACTTCAAATGGAATGTACATATAACAGAATTAAACACTAAATTAAGTTCATTATGCTACGCATTCAGAATTCTTTCAAATTCTGTCAGCCTCGTTGGGTTTATTTTGCAAATGTGCATTCCCGCCTGAGATATGGCATAATATTCTGGGGAAGCTCATTCTGTAGTATTTAGACCTTCAGATTGCAAAAGAAAATTATTCGAATAATGAAAAAATGCCTTCCACGTGATTCCTGCAAGCCTCTTTTCATTGAGCTGGGAATCTTACCATTGCCTTGTCTATTTATTTACGAATCTGTAATATTTGTCAAAAATAACCTACTTAATGGAGGGAACATATTTTCATGCAATATTGATATTTATAATTACAACACACGCCGTAGAAATCACGTGCATCAAGTGTCAGTATCAACAGCTCAGTACAAGAAATCAACATACAATACATGTACGTTACTTTACAACGCATTGCCAGATAACATAAAACAATTAAAGTCGGTACACAAATTTAAGTTTAAAGTGAAATCTTTTCTGCTGCAAAAGTGTTTCTATACAATTAGAGACTATACTGATCGTGAAAAAGAAAAATAATGTTTAATGTAACAAAACAAAGATATATAATGAATTAGTTTACGTTTGCATTGTATACATTAAAAAAATATTTAATACGCCTGTAACAAGTAATGTACTTCAGCTTCCGGGTCAATGACCCCCAACTCGATCAGGTTTTTGTCCAGTTTCCCTGATCCATTGAGCAAATGCTGAGATGGCCCCTTGTTTTGCTTCTGGACGTAAATGTAGCTTCACTGTGCGCACGTTTTGTTGAGCACTCCTTTTGCTTGTAGTTCATTTACAGTTGAAATTGATTTTCTATAACTCGGGAAAAAACATTTTTCAAATATCTTTAATTTTCTAAAATAATTATTTTCTAAATTCATTTTTTCGTTTTTTTAATTAAATTCTGGCCCTTAAGAAAATGTGCGCAGATAAATTTCTTTCCCCACACGTCATATACAGTTTTTACTGTTTTTTTGACAAATAAATAAATAAATTTTTGAATATCTTTGATTTGGCTTACTGTGATCGAAAATAGATGCAAACTAAGAATATGAATTAGTAAAATGTTAGTTTGGAATACTAAAAATAGTTACCTGAGTGGGCGCGGTAGAGCACGGAGTGCTGCAGTCATAACATTTTTACCTTCAAATCTTCTTTACGATGGATACTGAGCAGGCAGCGGAACGGAGATTCCCTCGTTCCGTTTAGAATGTTGCCAAGTGAGAATACTGAAGCGCCCTGATATGTCAGAGAGCCGCACTTCCCTTTGAGAACAATAAAAACTCGAAGGCATCGCGGAGTGCTGTCGCGCGCCCGCCGGAACGTTAACTTGACTCAGTTTGTCTTTTCATGTTTCCTTTCCATAATTCCCTCCACAAGAGAACATGCAGCATCATTCAACTGCTTCCTTATTTCCTTCGCAACCACGATCCTATTGATCCAGGTAAGAAATGCAGTGAATATCGAGATCCGTAGCGAATACAAGCAATAACGAATAAGTAAAAAAATTGTCACGAATACGGCAATAGCGCTATGTAGTAGTACACAAACCATACAATAGCACTTTACATACCAACAATATAAAAATAGTTCCTGTTGCATACAGTAATATGAAATGATTAAGTATTTAATGGGGGCCTCTTCCTTAGAGCCTTGCTGTAGTATTACGTCAGCTGTGCCCTAAGCAGTGACGCACTGAGTGCAAGATTTCAGTCGTTATGAGCATGTCGAGAACAGGCAGAATAATGTAACTAAACACTTGTGTTTTGCTGACAAAGTCGAAAATAATTGAATTGAATTGAATCCTTGAATTACGGGCGAGACTCAGGCCTTGAGGCCTGCTCTTCGGTCTGACCACGCAAATTCCGCTACGATCCTTTAACCATCTAGCTCAGAAGAAGGTATTGGACGAGGAAACAGGCGATTCGAATTAAGCTCCGAGGATTCATTTCGACTTAAGGATCTTTTACGTGCAGTAAATCTACTAATACGGAACAGCCGGCTTTACTTCCCTCCGAAGGAAGACTTACGAATTATTTTTTTGGCCTTAAACATCTAGTAATTCATTATTTATGGATTTTTCCGAGTTCGTAAGCATCTAATGAAACCATAGAAAACTCTTAAATGGCCAGAGGCTGCACAGTTTTCTCTGCCAATTGGAAAATATGTTTTGTAAAATACAGATGTTTTAATAATTAATAATACAGATAACCGAGTTAGAGTATTGAACAAATCCGAAATATCTCTCACGTGGACGGAGTTGCATAGTTTTCTTTCTATTTCTATGCACAATTAATAAATAGACATTATGTAACGTTAAAAATAACACGAGAAAGAATGTGATGTTGTAGCATCACTAGCTTTAAACTAATACAAGGAAGTGCAATCGTGTTGGTGATTGAATTCTACAGCCAGTCCGTCTTTTGCTGTTTCAATTGTCTGCTTTGTGGCCCCATACGAATGTCGCTCGCCCACCGCCTTGGGTGCCGAGTCCCCCGCAGCGCCAAAGCCGCCTCGGTCTTCACCTTCCGTCCGCTTCCGGTCGCCGGCGCCCTCGCCAAGCTCCAGCTCTTGCTGCGCCCCCCCCACCCCCGCGCTGCACAGTACCTCGTCCTCTCAGACCCAAGACCCGTCCCGCCCCGCTTCCCCCGCCCAGCTTCCCCGCCCCGCCCAGCCCAGCCCCGCCGCGCCCCGCCCCGCCGCGCCTCACCCCGCCCCTCTCAGCCACGCCCCGCCCTGCCGAGGGCCGCCAAGTCTTGTCCCGCCACGCCCAGCCCCGCTAAACTCCGCGCCGTCCTTCCCCGCCCAGCCCCGCCACGCCCCGCGCCACCCCCTGCCTCACTCCACCACGCGCCATGCCACCTCGGGACGCCCAGCCCGCGCTTTTCCTCCGCCAGCGCTGAGGCCCTTCCATGAAAATGTGATCCAGCTTCTTTTCCGGGAAACAAGGGCTGCGGCTCCGGTTTTCCTCCCTTCGCACAAGACCCCGATTCCATCGCCCAGACGACGCTACAGCTTTCCGACGAACAACTCTGGCAGTTTCTATCTGATTATGAAGCAGCGCTGAAGAACCTATAACACAATCGGCATACTGGTGAGGATAGATGAGTGCCAAATCTGAAGGCGAGCGAACAACGAGAGCCAATTGTAAGGTGACCAATTTTTTTAATCGTAAAGGAGGGCGAAAATATTTAAGTAAAAAGAACAACATAAATAAACGAAACATTATATTAATTCAAACAAAAATACACTAATTATGCTCACATCTTTTTAATAATTGAATTAAACAAGAATATTTCCATTGAATATTTTTGTCAATATAGAAATTTCTAATACCTTCGAAATAATGAAGCAATCCTTCATATTAGATTTTACCGTAAATGCTGCAGCAAGAGTATCAACATTTCATCGTGATTTCTCACTTGGTCAACTAGATTAACAAATTCGTTTTAAACTATCAAAAGGAAGACAGGTAGGAGGACACTTCTCAAGGAAGGACAGAAGCAGCAAAAGAAGGACTATCCTCCCCAGAGGAGGATGATTGGTCACCTTAGCCAAGGACATCTGTGAAAAGTTTGAAACGGGGCTCGTAGCCATTACTTAATAAACCATTTTATTTTAGTCAATAAGATGAATTTTTCTACTTTTTACACTGTCAATGTCGTTAATTGATACACGACCGCGCGAGAACATTCCTACCAGGAGTTTTTAATTCAAGTTATTATTTTCGAAGGCCACAGAGCTAGAAGTGAAATACAAAAACTTGGGAGGAAGAAACAAAAACGAGTTATTGCGAACTATCCAAAAAACTCAAATTAATCCTTATTTATCAATAGAATTTCATTTTCAAAAAATACGTGTCTTCTTTAAAGAGTAAATTGCAATTAAAAATGATTTCCTTGTCTTTGAAAGGAATGAACCGATTGTCTTTCGTATTTTTGAATGTTCCTTTTAGGTCCATTTTTACTTTCCCGAATACTATATGTACGTATAGTATAGGGAAGGTTTATGTAATGCTGCGCGAAAAACCGACGGATTTTCGACAGAAAACTCATATTACAGGTTCTTGATAAAGAAAAAACGGCTCCAATTTTTACTTTCCCGTACACGTACGTATACACGGAGTGATATACGTAGTATAGGGAAAGTTATGTAATGCTGCGCGAAAAAATGGCCAATTTTCGGCGGAAAAAATTAAATACCGGGCCGTAAAAACGAAAAAGTGGATAAACCAGTTGCTAAATTAAGAAAAAAAATCCCCTAACACGTGCTGTAGCCAGAAACCCTATTTTGTGGGTCGTTGATACCGAAAAACCAATTGAAAGGAAAACGTCCGCCTGTCTGTCTGTATGTATATCTGTATGTCTGCCTGTCTGTCCGTCCGTCTGTGAACACTGCTAGCGCCTAAACCATACGTACGATTTCTTCCAAAATGGATATTCCCCAGTCGATCTGGTTCTAGTCAAAACTTTGAGATTTTGAAAAAGATTCTGTAAAATTTGGGAGTACTTTACATGAAGCCCACCCCGACATTTTCAAAATTTTCTCAAAAACAGCTCCAAATTTTTTCTATAAATTTCTTGCAAGAATAGAGTAAAATACGCTTATTTAGGTGGCATAGGTCCGATTTTCACGGATAACTCTGAATTCGAAAATTGCAAAAGTTTAATTTTTTTCGGCGTCTTTCTGGAACTACAAAATTGAAGATCGAGATTTTCCTTTTAAATAAAATATGTTGTCCAAAGTGAGTTATTTCATTAAGGTCACATTGTTTTGAAAATGTTAGTAGTTTTCGCGCAATATTGCGTACAATACGGGCAATTTTAAATAATTATAAAAACAAGATTTTCTCAAAAACGGCACCAAATTTTTTTTAAACGTTTGGCGAAGATAATACTAAATATACTTTATAAGATAACACAAAAGTCATACTGGTCTACGCGTTGGTTTTTGCAAAAATTACAAAAATGTAAATTTTTTGATTTGCCTCTCACGTCGCAAAATTTACATTATAGATGTGTTTAATTGTTTAGTGCGTTTCTTTACACATAAGCTTCAAAGTATCTCCAATGACGGTTTTTGAAATGTCCATAAGTGGTCCATAGTAAAGAAACAAAATGGGCAAATTTTCTGAAATGTTCGAACGAAATTTTCTCAAACACTATTGAAAATTTTTCGCTGAAATTCTCAACAATCCCAGAAACTTCAGTTCTCTCCCATATTCCAGAAGCTTGATTTCGGCCACGAAACTTGTGGGGCCCAAAAATCAAAATAATGCTCAAAAATGTAGATGTTGTTTAATCACACACAAAATGAAAAGTAAACATTGCACTCAAACGAAAAGTAAACCATCGCGTCAATTGAAAAGTTTTCTAAATATTTTGTTTTATAACATTTTCTTGAGTTATTGTAAAGATTCCTACAAGTGTGATTTTTTCCACCTGTTGTATTCGATCAAAGAGGGACAGAGATTTTGAAATTGAATTGGTTACCATGACAAGAAAGTTGTTATTAAATAATGCATGTTTATTTCTCGATTCAGAAAATGAACACTATAAAGATTTATCACTGGAATTTAGAATTAAAAATAAGTATATGTGTGTGTATCAGTCAAAATATATATATATATATATATATATATATATATATATATATATATATTAGTGTTGTGGACTTAGGGTCATCGTAGTGTATTACTTATATTGTGAGTTTATTTCATGTGAATTTTTCGAATAATTTCATTACTGAAATTCTTCGCTTGCTGTTTGTGCCGAAAGTAAAATCACTAAAAATTTCGTGAGTTTTTGGCAATTTTACTAAAATTTGAAAACGAATGATAAAACTATAATTTGCATTTATAATTTTTTAATCGTTTGTAGTTAAAATATTTTGTTTAGTCATGCTATTGCTTTCAATGTTTCAAAGTATTGTGATATAATAATAATAATAATAATAATAATAATAATAATAATAATAATAATAATTTTACCTTTATCTAATTTACTTTGCTAGCTCAGTTCTTTGGGTTCTATATGTTGACACACCTGCACGCTTACCTGCAGGCTGGTTGTCACTGGATTGCCCTCTATACAGAGAAGCCTGGAAGTCTGAAATTGTTTATGTCCCGAAGGAATTACATACAACGTAGCACAACAATAATTTTGTTTATTAAGAATGGAATTTGAGATTAACAATATAAAAATTCTCTTGCTTGATTTCATGCATTCGGTTCACGGTACCGAATTGTCTGGCGTTGTGAAACGATGACCCCGCAGTTCGTAGCCCCTTGACTTCCGCGCCGAAAATCCGTCTGCTTCTTTCTTGCTGCTCACTTCTTGCACACTTGTTCCACAATTTGTCCTCCCTATTCGCGTCGACGTCCAACTTTAATAATTCAGGTTACATACGCGCCGCTACCACCAGGATGCCAGTCAACCACCAACTCTCCCTCGTCCAGGGCCCCCTTTCTCGCGCGTTAACAACCTTCGTTACCTAGTAACCGCGACCGTCCAGATTGAAGCGCGGCGTTTGTTTTGTAATATTTTTGTATATTACAGCTCCGTCCGTCCAGATTAACGCGCGGCGTTTGTTCTGTAATATTTTGTGTATTACAGTATTTAAAGAAATATTAATTTGTTGTAATATTTACATTAGTAGCGATTTGTTCACATTATTGTACTTACGAGTACATTTGCTTTAAATAATGTCTAGTAAATTTTCTCGAGAACTCAACCGTTTTCTGTAAAAACTAGCTCAAAATTTCGCATTTTCAGAAACACTCAAACACAATTTTCTCAAAAATTGTTCCAAATTATATCTTCAAACGTTTCGAACGGATAGTGCTCATTGCACTCTTTAATATTACGTAAAGTTAAATTTGGGGTATTATTTTGTTTTTGCAAAAATTACTTAAATGTAATTTTTTTGAAAGATCTCTCACATCGTTAATAGGCACATTTCTAGCAAATTGTAAACAATATTGTATTTGTAAATTAATGTTCTTCAAATGACTTCAAATGAAGTGTTCCGAAAACTTGAACATTTTCTTTGAAAAAGAGCTTCATATTTCGCATTTTTAGTAGCTCTTAAACGCCATTTTCTTTTTCCAAGAAAATTGCCATTTAGGATGATGTTTAGTGCTTTCTAATATTTTAAAAATTGATATTTCCGTTCTATCATTAGGAAACTGAAAAATCAAGAAAATGTCAAAAAATATACTTTATACTGGAAAGCAATACCATGACTAAACAAAATATTTTAACTTCAAACGATTAAAAAATTAATCGATTAAAAAAGCGACCCTAAATCCACAACACTAATATATATTTTGACTGATGCACACACATATACTTATTTTTAATTCTAAATTCCAGTGATAAATCTTTATCGTGTTCATTTTCTGAATCGGGAAATAAACACGCATTGTTTAATAACAACTTTCTTGTCATGGTAACCAATTCAATTTCAAAATCTCTGTCCCTCTTTGATCGAATACAACAGGTTGAAAAATCACATTTGCGGAATCTTTACAACAATTCGAGAAAATGTTATAAACAAAATATTTAGAAAACTTTTCAAATGACGCGATGGTTTACTTTTCGTTTTCGTTACGAAATGGTTTACTTTTCGTTTCAGTGCAATGCTTACTTTTCATTTTGTGTGTGATTAAACAACACCTACATTTTTCAGCATTATTTTGATTTTTGGGCCCGAAATATCGTGGCCGAAATCAAGCTTCTGGAATATGGGAGAGAACTGAAGTTTTTTGGCATTGTTGAGAATTTCAGCGAAAAATTTTCAATAGTGTTTGAGAAAATTTCGTTCGAACATTTCAGAAAATTTGCCAATTTTGTTTCTTTACTATGGACTACTTATGGACATTTCAAAAACCATCATTGGAGATACTTTGAAGCTTATGTGTTTAAGAAACGCACTAAGCAAATAAACACATCTATAATGTAAATTTTGACGACGTGAGGGACAAATCAAAAAATTTACATTTTTGTAATTTTTGAAAAAACCATCGTGTAGATCAGTATGAAGTTTATGTTATCTGATAGAGTATATTTAACATTATCTTCCCCAAAAGTTTAAAGAAAACTTTTTGAGCCGTTTTTGAGAAAATCAATTTTTTTCAATTGCACATATTGCACGAAAACTACTAAAATTTTGAAAAACATTTACATGACCTTTATGAAAGAACTCAATATGCAGAACAGATTTTATTTGAACAAAAAAATCTCTATCTTCAATTTTGTAGTTGGAGAAAGACGCCGAAAAAATTCAAACTTTCACAGTTTTCGAAAATTTAGAGTTATCCGTTAAAATCGGACATATGCCATGTTAATAAGTGTATTTTACTCTATTCATACAAGAAATTTAAAGAAAAAATTTGGAGCTGTTTTTGAGAAAATTTTGAAAATCCCCGGGGGTCTTCATATGAAGTACTCTCAAATTTTGAAGAATATTTTTCAAAATCTCAAAGCTTCGACTAGAATCAGATCGACCGGGGAATGTCTATTTTGGAAGAAATCGTACGTATGGTTTAGGCGCTAGCAGTGTTCACAGACGGACAGACAGACAGACAGAGAGACGGACGGACGGACGGACAGACAGACGTTTTCCTTTCAATTGGGTTTTCGGTATCAAGGACCTAGAAAACAGGGTTTCTGGCTCTACCACGTGTTAGGGGATTTTTTTTCTTAATTTAGCAGCTGGTTTTATCCACTTTTTCGTTTTCACGGCCCGGCAATTAATTTTTTCCGCCGAAAATTGGCCATTTTTTCGCGCAGCATTACATTACTTTTCCTATACTAAGGATATCACTCCGTGTATACGTACGTATACGGGAAAATTAAAAATTGCTAGCTCGTTAAGGGAGGATCGCCAATGAAGGGAATGCAACGATAGAATTCCGTTTCACTGTCGCGAATTACGTGTCACTGTTGTGACTTGATCTATGCTCTATGATATCAGGCTTCTTTTTCCAATATAAGTTTACAAAACTTTTGTAAAACTTTTTTATGCAGTTGTAGAATTCACAGTTTTGTCAACACAGCAATGGAAACAGTGAGTTGTTCGCTTCTTGGTTGAAGTGGACGTTTTCAAATAATAACTAAGATGTTAGTAGCGCAGAAAGTGCAATACTTCAATCCTACGTAGCTGTTTCCAATAACACGGGAAATTATGTGTTGTTATAGCACTGCTAGTTTACACTGACAACATTCCAAAGTAAGAAAAGAAACGTAATCGGATTTATTGTTCTGAGTGATTCCTTGTGACTCCGTGTTTTTGTAATTGCAAACACTGAAAAGCGACGCGTGCACGAAACACTTGGGGTGGGCTTGCAATGAGAGGTTCGCCAACGTCTCGTATCCTTTTCTCAAAGCTAAAAGCAGTAACTTAAAAATCTTCAGAGAAGGAAATACTCATTTGGACAACTTTAATATTGAGGTACGAGTGTGCCTTACACGCAGGTAGCAAAAATGAAAGGATCGCGTAATACATGTATTCTAGCGTGGGAACCTTTGGAAAAAAGGAGAGAGGAATTGCGTCTTTGTGAGTTATTCAGATCAATAGAAGGTGATCGTCCGTGGGATGAAGTACAGGCAAACTATCAAGTATATACTAAGTCGCGCGGAAGAATCATTGCCTCACAATTCGGCAAAGAAAACAGAACAGATGTAGGTACATTCTTATTTGTAAACAGAACAATACAAAATTGGAACGAATTATCTGCAGCAGTGCTAGAGTCTCACTGAGAATGTCAAAAATTTTTTAATTAGATTAAATAAATTGTAATTTTTTAGAATATATTAACATTAAAAATAATTTTTTTGGTATTATTCTTGTTATTTTATATTAAGGTTCGCTTTGACATGATAAGGTTAATACATTAATTGTGTAAAATTTTATTTAGTAACATATAAATATTCTAATGTTGTTTGATGTTTGTTTTGTGTATTGGTTGTATTTGTGTACTTGTTTGATATTCGTTATGTGTTGAGTAATTGCTTAGAAAACGCTATCCCCTGAAGTATTTCACGTATTCGTCAGTAGCAAAATAAATAGTTTATTCTATTCTAATTTCTACTGAGATGTATTATTTTAGTCATTCCTCATCTGAAGAACGTTCTCATAAAATCAATGTATTTACGTAGCTCGAAAACTCAATATGCGAAAATGGATTTCAAAAGTTCATTTTTAAAAGATTCTATTCGCATGCAGAACAATTTGATTAAAATTTAGTTCATTACGAGTTCAATTAAAAGCGTAACTACTGCAGTGCATCTGATCGAAAGGTCGTACCGTCCGAGTCACAAACGTGGCACGATTTTCGACTCTCGCTAGATAGCTAGGTCGAGTTCAGACACTCTGGAGAAGAATTCTAGCGGCCGATTGTTGGTGACGTATGTTGTTTGATGTTTGTTTTGTGTAGTTTGTAGCAATTGCTTCGAAAACGATACCACCGGAAGTATTCTATGTATTCCTAAGCAGCAAAATAAATATTCTATCCTATTTTAGAGAACGCTTACACACACAAGCTCACGAGGCAAGAAAAAACAGTGGCAGAACGTGAATAATATAAAATATTTTAAAGAAGGAAAGGAGGAGATGGATCAACTAACAGACAATGGCGTCGCCAGGTTAAAAGAGAAAGCAACCTGCAGCAAAGGCGAAAGAGTAATCATTCCAAGCGGAAGGCCCGGCTTAGCTCGCCCACATCACTTATCCACCTGACACCGTGCATGCCAGGAAAGATTGATCTTCCGATTCCTCATGCCGCTTAGCCGAGCGGGCGGCAAAGGGAAGATGCATGTTCGAGAGCGAGCAGAGGGCGGATGTCGGCGTTAAAAAAAGGGCCTTGATGAGGCGGGCGGGCGGGCCGAGGGCATAGCGCAAAGCGATATGAGGGCGCGGTGCTGATGGATTGAGGTCGCGCAGAAAATTTTAACCAACAAGAGTCTCCGGCTAGAGCAGTGGTGTCAAGGTCTTCTGCTGGTGGCTGTGGCACGCGTCGTGGTGCCGTAGCATGCCACGAGCTTCTCTGAGCAACTAGCGTCGGGAAAGGCGACTATTAGTAGCCCCGCATTTTTACAATGCGGATGGCGTTGTCTCTTGGGGCAGGATGATAAAGTGCGTGGAGAGGCGATTTCGTCGTGGCACTCGTGCCACGGACTCCCGCTCGTGGTATCGACCTTGACAGCACTGGGCTGTAGGAAGGCGCCTCAGGTGAAGACGGAGGGAGGAGGTGGAAACTTTTGTGGTGGATTAGAAATGTCCTCCCGTTCTTTGGCAAAGGGTAGGCACATGGGCGTCTCCGGGAAAGCACCACTTCCTACGACATCATTCTTTTCAGGATTGGAAAAACCCATGCGGTATTTGGCCTAGCGTTACCCACGCCGTTAGCGTGAAAGGGTATGCAGTGGCCAACACCACTTTCTAGGACATCTCTCTTCTCTCTGCTTGTATTTTATCGTTACCTCTACCACTATCTTTGAATAAGCACTAATAGATCACAATCTTGACGTGAGGAATGGGTGACGAATAAATCCGAAATAACTTTGAATACAGATTTTAGAACTGAAAATTCTATATCGTATTGTTGTTGAAAGATATATTTTACTATATACTTTACCTTATTCTACAGTTTAGGGAGGTAAAAACTATAAATTTAGATATATCTGACAATGTTTAATTAACCTACAAATTTACATTTATAAGAAATGTCATTCAAATTAAATTATTAAGTAATAGTAAAGTGATATTCGCTCTTTTAGGTATTGTACACTTTGTGGTTAGCGTTGTTGCGTCTTTATCAAGCGCACATCGGTAGAAGGCAGTTATAACATTTCATAGCGTCTTTTTCTCGTGGTACTTTCTTTACCATAATCTTTCAGACATTATTTTTACGTCCTTCCAACTATCTACATTTATTTTACGCCTTTGACCTTTATTGACGTGTATTAGCACGCCAAGCAACAATCCTTCACTTTCACTGTCGGCCGTCTTGACTGTTACATCCTATAACCACGGAATGCGATATTAAACTATTAATAACTAGAGAATTATTGTACAGATCGCAAAAAAACAATATGCCATTATGCAAAGCATCAATATTATTCACTTTTTCGGCTTACATCCCTTTTCGCCAATTTTATTGGTTACATTCTTATTCAAGGCAGCTCCTTAAGTAATGAAAATAAATATAGTGATGATTTCTTAAGTAACGAGGAGATTTAAGTCAAGATTAATCATTCTACCAACACCATGTGAAATAAAAATTTCACAACTTCTTTCCATTAATTGCAAACCAAAGGCAATCAGTTCAGTCATAAGCAACATATGTTCGTCGCCTTCTTTACAATAATGACTTTTGAAAATTTTTTGATTTCGATAAGATTGTTTTTCGTAATTTTGAATTGATGCTTAGATAATGCTTCTTAAATTGTGACAATGTAGTATATTTATAGAACTAAAAAGTTTTGAATTAATTTTACTCCTGCCATTTCATAGATCGTCATCATCATGTGCATTTCATAAATATACAGGACAATTACCAAAAAAACGTAAAATATACCATTTCTTTAAAATAATTATCATGATATGACGATATTATTACAATGAAATGTAGTACAGAAATCTCCTTGTATGAGTACATCCATCTTGTCTTCATTTCGTGGCGTCAGAGCGACATGTAGCACTCTCAATTTGAGTTACGTAAGGTTACTTGTATAAGAATCATGGGCCTTGCCTCTGCGTCTTTGTTATGACAGGCGCCAAGAAATGACGCGGCAGCTTATCCGAATTGTATTGATGGACACATTTCTTATTTTCTCGAAGAATTTCGTTTTGGCATTTAGAATTATCGCTATTTTTAATGTTGCTAGTAACTTTTCTTTTGCTTTTAATGTCAGAAAAGTGTCCTAAAAATATGGGAATAAACTAGATTGGAATAACTTCAAACATACTTTTTCATGTAATTAATGACCTAAATAAGTAGCCAAAGTTGGACCCAACAAAATTCCCTTCATTTCAGTGAAAATCCCATTGAAATGTGTTTAATATTCTCAAGATAACCCAAATCATAAAGGCAGAAAGGCAAAAATCGAAAAGGTAATTGAATGGGATTTCACATCATGACAATAAACATTAAGTTTACAAGACAATTTGAAATCGCGTTCAGTGCAATTTTATTAACAGAAACCCGGAGAGTGTGGTTTAAAAATCGTATTAGCAGCAGCCCCTTGGGAGGGGCTGAGAGGAGCGCTGCGCCACCCACGCCCAGCGCCCGGCGCACGCACTTCCGCCTCATCGGAACTGCTAAGCGGCTTGCGGCTTGCGAATCTCCACCTCGCATTAAACGACAGATAATGTAGCTACCTGCAGCGTTCGCCCTCTCTCTTTCCCTCACCCCTCTCCCTCCCTCTGTCTCTTTCCCCATCCCCTCTACCTCCCTTTCTCTCTTCCCTCCACCCTCCCGTCCTCTCTCTCTTTCCTCGCCCCTTTCTCTCCCTCCCCCTCTCCCCCACCACTCTCCTTCCCCCTCTCTTTCCCCACCCCTCTTCTTCCCACTCTCTCTCTTTTCCCACCCTCACCCACCCGTCACTCTCTCTTCCCTCTCTCTCCCTCCAACCTCTCTCTCCTTCCCCATCCCTTTACCTTCCTCTCTCTCCCTACCTACCTCCCTGCCTCACTCTCCCTCTCTCTATCCCCATCCCTCTCCTTTCTCTTTCCCTGCCCCTCTCCCTACCTGCCACTCTCTCCCTCTCTCTTCCCCTTTCTCCCTCCCACTCTCTTTCTTTCAACCACCCCTTTCTCTTCCTCTCTCTCCCCCTCCCTCCCTATCTCTCTATCCCCACCCTCTCCCTCCCTTTTTCTCTTTCTCCGCGTCTCTCCCTACCTACCACTCTCTTCCTCACTCTTCCTAACGCCTCCCCCAAGCTGCTCAATGGAAACGTTACTTCTCATTTATAACGCACTTCGTTTCGGAAAAAGCAGAGCTGAAAATCCGATTTGAGAGAAGTGAGATTATCCAGTGCACTCGTTTGTTCGTCGAATATTTATAAACATCTTTATTTGGGTTACCGTGTAAAGTAATAGTTTGCGGGCGGTGTCCAATAAAGATAGAATCTGGTTCGCTTGATAAATGTTAATAATGAGGGGCCCCGTATTAGGTTAATGCATTTGCGCTTAATGCCCGGCAGAGGGCAGGTGCATCGATCGGAGAGGGGGAGGGGAAGTAGGGGCGGGGAGGGGGTAGAGGAGGTCGCGGCGACTATGTGCACGGTGTGGATGGAGAACCGAGAAGGCGACGTAAGAGAAAGGAAACGCAAGGTGAAAGAGATGGTTGAAGAACGAACTTGAAAAGGAGAAGCAACTGTTTCTGATGCAAATACTTTAAAGCAACGTGAAGTAATCGCAAATATTTTGTTTTTCACGAAGTGGAAAAAGAAATAAACCAATTGCGAATTTCTAAGCTTCAATGAATATTGATCAAATGTGTATTTTTTAATTCCAGAATTATAAACGACCTTTTCTTTTGCAAGAAATCGTTCGTAACCGGGCGTTTCACGGCACAAATGATGACGTATTAGATTTTACGGCAAGAATAATTGCGTCATCACACATTCAGCTAATCGCAGCGAGAGAATCGAGGGGAGGTAGAAATAAACGGAATATCCGTTTTCTCGCACAGATGTCAAATACTCGAGATGTCCCAAGAAAGTTGTTTCGCAAAATTAAGTTTGATTCTCTTATAAACTTGTAATGCAGTCATACAAAATAAATAGCGTACGCAACTCGTTTATAATATTGATTTATTGCATTCGTACAAATTTGAAAACATGTACTCATGCAATAAAGCCTAACTTTATAAACTAATTGCATAAACTACTATTTAGACATTGTGCAGTCGTGAATAATTCAGAATATACTGAGGAAACATCACTTTTTGAAATTTCTCTGCTGTGTTATTCTGAGACTGGTAAGATAAATATTGACAGTTTCACATATTTAAATAGCAGTGCTGGAACAATGCTAAATTTTAAATACAACTGCTTGGTGGAGTATTTTTCTACAGTGGGTTAATTCGAAACTTTCTCTGAATGTGTCCGTAGCTGAAACGTCTCTGCTAACAGAAAATAAGTACGAGAGGGACCGAGAGAGGCAGGAAGTAATGCATTATCAATTGTGGAAAACGTTGCTTTTGTAAAATAAAAAGAGTCAAAGACCGAGATAGAGGAGGAGAAATAAGAAATAAAATAAATTATAAGAAAAAACTATTATTCTGCTGTCAACCAATCAGCTACGTCTTAGTTCATTATACACGACAGAGGGTTCTGGCAGTCGCCTACAGAAGGCAAGAGCTCTGCCGCGGCAGGTCGCCTTTGTCGTAAAACATGTAAACCAAGAAACAGTGCCCGAATGGCGATTGTTAGGTTATCAAACAAAATGTCAACCGCAATCGGTAGAACATAATACAGCTATCATTCAAAATACTCGTACAAAAGTAACATCTTGTTCTACTAGTAATTCTATTTTAAATGAAACCTGCTCAAATCAAGAGGCAACTCTCTCGATAATAAATATTACTAACCGCTCTAATTTCACTATTCACTATTCATTATTCCAAAAAAAACAAATATAGGCTATTTATGCCTGTAATACTTGTTTCGTTCTACTTGTTTTTAGTTATTGTTATAAAATAATTTCATTCATGAAGTAAAAAGTACAGTGAATGTAACATTATTTTAAAAAATGAAAACTTTTAAAATGTACCATTTTCTATTTTTTAAACATCAATTTCAAAGTCGTCGAGAAAGTATAGTCCTCTACTCACGTAGAATGACTATTATTCACTCGTAGAAATTCAACGAGTAGGTCCCGTGGCTGAGATCGTTAAGCCAGTAGTGCTGTAGTGATCTCGGACCGAAGGGTCGCTGGTTTGAGTCTCGCCTCGGGCATGTTTGTATGTGTTCGTCCGTTCACCCCCTATCATCATATCGTTTCATCTTCATAGCGTAACTTTAAATCCAATACTGGTCACTAATGAGCTAGTAGTTGATGCGACCTTAAATAACAAAATAAATCAACTCGTGAATAATAGTTATCCCTCTACGCTCGTTGAACGTACTATTCGACAGAGAGAGGGTCAGAACGTCGGAAGCAGGCGTTTCGATTTGCATGGTTTCGCTTTCCCCGGGGGCTCATGCCTGCACGCGCTGCGACAGGCAGATGTCAGCGACGGCAGCGACGCCCTCGGCACACCCCTCACCTGCGCCACTGTCGCGCTCACTTGTTTGCCGGGGGCGGTGCAAAAAGCGGAGAGAATGGCGGCGGCTCTTCCAACAGTTGAACCGTATGGATAAATGGAACATATGTCGAATGCGCATGCTTAACCTCTAACTGTACTGGTGGGATCTGCGAGACCCACACCAATATATTTTTTTTAAATAATTTAAACATCATAAAAGAAAATTTCTTAGCGACTTGTGAATGCCTTTTAAATCGTGTGATTTTCTATCTGACTAGCCACCATCTTGTTACGTTTGAGCAGAGACGAGTTATAGTCCATTTCAAAGATTCCGGGTATCCGATACCCCACCAGTATAGTTAGTTTCTAAATACATGTTTTCTTATGTAATCGATATTATTTAGCAATATTTAAGCGATATTATTTAGATTTATAGTGAAAATGTTGACAATCACCGCCAAAGAAATCCTGAGATTATTGTTGGACAGTAGTAACAAGTTTCGGGATCTACCAGTAGTTAGACCACAATCAGCAGTTCCAGAGAAGACCAGAAAAACTTTCTGTGAAGATTGTCTGCTAGGATCTGACAGAAAAACCAAACATCTTTGCATTAACTGCCCCTACTTTATTTGTTTGCAACGCTCAAACGTTTTAGTTTCAATTCTTCGGCTTCGGAAATTTAATTACATTCGAATAATTTTATTTTTTCCTGTTTGTTTATCAATACTGAACCATTTTTATGCTTATTAAATTTCTTTTCACCGAAATATATTACTTATCGTAAAGCTGAGTTTCATTAAATACACTTTTCGTTGCAAAATATTGCGCTCAGCGAATTATCTTCTATCTTGGGTCTCTGAGATCCTACCAGCACAGTTACGTTAGTATTTTTCATCAGCACAGTTAAAGATTAATTAAATAGAAATAGTTCAGAGGTTGTGACGCATGTCAAATCAATCTGTAGCTGTAGTTCGGTGTAAAATGCGTTGGAAATGTTTGCTGACTCAATGATAATGGATGTGGTATTAATCGTGAACGCTGAAAGCCGGAGTCTCGCCGTCGGCTTGGAAATGCGCAGGCGAGGTGAGGCAAATTGGCCTTACGAAATTCGCGATAGTTTCGCTACGCTTACTTTATCCAACTACCTTAACATCTACCTGAATCACTCCCGTCCATTGCATAGCGCAGACCGGACGTGTTCTATTTGTCCATATTCTTTAGCTGATCAGCCGCAGGCGACCGACCGGTGGGGCTGATAAGAGACAGTTGATTATTCTCCAGAGACCTCTCACAATCGCAGTGGCATTCGCGATTAAACATTCCGCTGGAAAATCATGTTTGCGAGCGCGATCGGCCGCCCGTCATTGTGACTTTAATGAAGGCGTTAAATATGCTTCGCTCTTCTGCAAAGGTTGCTCATGAGCTGGTTGAGCATCGAATGCTATGATTGCCAGATGTGTTGAGAGCTCCTACCCCAACACTACTCCGGAATTTCCCCAAATAACCTCTCCAATAAAACAAAGTTCCCCAAATTTAAAAAGCAAAATATTCTCCAAATTTTGCACCAATGACATGACAAGACATTCTTTGACGATTCCACAGGCTGCCCCCTTTAATTAAAGTATTTTAAATTAACGAATTATTAACCAATCATCCTCCTCTAGGCTGCTCAAAGTTGTATACAGTCTTTGTTTTCTCATACTTTTCTTTCTCTATGTCTGTCGTCCATTTCTCTCTGATTGAAACATAAATTGAGGGAGAATAACGACTAATGTTTCTTTTTTATTCATAATATTTAAAGAAAATAAGATTTCTATCTCAACTCTGGATGAAAATAATTTCACCAAAAAATACCCAAACATTGCCCCGTTCATTCTTTCTCCACAAAGAAACAAAATTCTCATTTTGGGGGCAAAGTTTACCAATCTGGCAACGCGGTCTGTTGCGGAGGGTGTCGTCGCAGAGAGGGGGAAAGGTCTAGCACTTCAATGTGACGTAGGGAGATTAAAGTCGAAAGGGAACGTTCTCCATTTTCTTCGTATTTCATTGTTAAGTTCTTTAGTCTTCTTATTTCAAGAATTAGGATTTTTATATGTTCCCGGCATGTGAGACCCATTACTGTGTTGCGAGGTCTTTGAACATTTTTTATTTATCTTCTTTTCTTTTCCATGGCAGCATCTGTTTAACATCTTGTCTCTTTTCTCGAGTATTGTTTTCGTGTGTTTTCAAGAGCGATTAGTCGTGTGTTACTGTGACTTCAATGAAGGTATTAAATGAGCTTTGCTCTCCCGGGTAGAGACTGCCACTGTGGCGACTGCCGCAAGGCCGGAAGTAAGGGATCTGCAGTGGGACACAGATTTGCATTAATTCGCTATGGAGAAGATTCGTTTTTCTGAACCTCACAAGGCTTCTGTCTTAAAGGAATATTATCGATGTTCACTTACTTTCTCAGCCCTCTGTCCTTTTCTCTGCCCTACTTTTCCATTGCAGCAAGTGTTTGGGACGCAATGTCCGATTTCTCATATTCATTTATGTTCCGAACACTTCCTCTATTATTTCATGTCCAGACTCATGTCTACGGAGCGGCAAGATTCGCACTATGGAGGAAGATGCATTATTCTGGACCTCACATAGCCTTGCCTCTATTCTTCTTCTTCTTCTTCTTGCTCCATATCACGACTACAGATGTTACGAGTCGGCAGAGTATAAAATCTACTCCAGGTTACAACCAGCTCCCTAAGGAGCAGATCTAGGGACTGTCGGTGCCTCTACAATACTTTGCGCAAATTGTGAGCTGTGCCAAATAAAGCAATTTCTTGCACTTCCCAGTACTTTGAATGACCTGGAAGTTTAGCCAAGTTCTTACACAAATTTTGCGGAACAAATCCCAGAGCTCCGATAACTATCGGTACGACCTGTGCTTTTACGCCCATTCGGCTGATCTCGATTTCCAAACTCTTGTATTTAAGACGTTTCTCTGCCTCTTCGATAACGTCATTTTGATCGCAAGGCACAGCAACATCCACAAGTAGACACGATTTTTTCTCAAAATCCCGGATAACAATATCTGGTTTATTATTATTATTATTATTCCACTACATCACGACTAAAGATCTTATGAGTCGGCTGAATATAAAATCTACTCCAGGTTGCAACCAGCTACCTAAGGGGCAGATTCGGTGACTATCAGTGCCTCTACAATACTTTACGCAAAATGTGGGCTGTTCCAAATAAAGCAATTTCTTGCACTTCCCAGTCTTTTGAATTACCTGGGAGTTTAGACAAGTTCTTACTCAAATTTTGCGGAACAAATCCCAGAGCTCCGATAACTATCGGGACGACCTGTGCTTTTACGCCCCACATTCGGCTGATCTCGATTTCCAAACTCTTGTATTTAAGACGTTTCTCTGCCTCCTTGGTAACGACGTTTTGATCGCAAGGTACAGCAACATCGATAAGTAAACACGATTTTTTCGCCAAATCCCGGACAACTATATCCGGTTTGTTTGCCGCTATCGTGCGATCAGTTTGAATTTGTTGGTCGTACAATATCGTACACAATCCAACAGACGTCACCGGTTTCGGTGAGTGTTCGTACCACTTGGGGCATGTGTTTGGAACGTCGAGGGCGGTACAGATCTGCCAGTGGAGGTAGCTACACACCCTATCATGTCTTTTAAGGTATTCGGTCTTTGCTAGGATTGGACAAGCTGAGACAATATGATCAATGGTTTCTACTTGCTCCAGGCAAATGCGGCATTTGTCATCTTGGGAAATTTTGAGAACCGCTTTATCATAATGTCGTGTTCTCAAGGCCTGATCTTGGGCAGCTATTACAAGTGCTTCCGATTCTGGCTTCATCCTTCCCCTTTTAAGCCACATAAATGATTGATCTTTATTGATCTGCACTTTGTCCATTCTTTTTAGGTATTGTCCGTGGAGTGGTTTGTCTCTCCACGATTTCTTTAACATTTTTTGTGTCTCACACTTCATGTTTAGCAGCATCAGAAGTTCAGTGTCTGTGTTATTCGACGTGTCTTGCCTAGTTTTCTTCGCAATGTTTCTTGCTACACTAACAATGCCTCTGTTTCCCATTCTTCGGTCAGATTTCATGACCTGCCTCATTAGAGGGTCGTCTTGATGGCTGACTACATACTTCCCCAACCCGACTATTGCGTTGTGCCAGGAGGCCTCAATTTGTCTCAGGCCTCTTCCTCCTTCCTTACGTGCCACATAAAGTCTATGTACATCAGCTCGAGGGTGGGAAACATGATGCATTGTTAGCAGTTTTCTGGTTTTTCGATCCATGGTGCGAATTTCTTGCTCAGTCCAGTCCACTAGTCCAAAACTGTATTCGGCTACAGGTACCGCCAAACTACCTATTGCAGATATTTTATTCCTGGAATTCAGAGCGGACTGCAGGACCAGTCTCACTCTCCTATAATACTCCCTACGAATTCTCTCTTTCATTCTGTCATTCGAGATGGTTTCACATTCTTCAATGCCCAGATATTTGTAAGTTTTACCTGGCTCAAGATCTTGAATCACAGTATGCGTATCAATTTCAATGTTCTCAGACGTTGTGAGTTTCCCTCTTTTTAAAGTGATTTTTGCACACTTGTCAAGACCAAACTTCATGCAGATGTCATTGCTAAAGTCATTCACGACAGACAGCATTTGGGAGAGAATCGCTTCATTCTTGGCAAACACTTTCAGATCATCCATGTAAAACAAATGTGATACTGGCCTTTCATCACCATGGAGCTTAAAACCAAAGTCAGCTTGCGACAACTGTCTCGATAGTGGGATCAAACTAATGCAAAACAGCAGAGGGGATAGTGAATCTCCTTGAAAAATACCCCTGTTAATCTGAATACTTCTGGTTTCTACTGCTTCCTTTCCGCTGTGGATTAGTAACCTGGTACTCCACGACTTCATACTAGCCTTGCAAAATTCAATAAGTCTAGGATGAAATCGATAGATCTCCAGGGTCTTCAAAATCCAATCGTGTGGTACACTATCAAAGGCCTTTTGGTAGTCAATCCAAGCCATGCTCAAATTACGTTTGCGTTTCTTTACATCATTCAAGATGACTTTATTCAGTAGCAAGATTTCCTTACAGCCATAAGAGCCTTTACGACATCCTTTTTGTTCAGCTGGCATTAGATGATTCTTATCTAGATGTCTATACATTTTGTCAGCTATGGCTGAAGTTATAACTTTGTACAGTACTGGCAGACAAGTAATTGGCCTGTAGTTCTTCGCCAAAGAGCTGTCTCCCGCTTTGGGTAGCAAATACGTGATGCCGCGTGTGAGCCATTCCGGGATTTCCTTTGGGTTTTCAAAAATTTTATTAACAGCCTTTGCTAGATGAGAATGTATTGCTGTTAATTTCTTAATCCAATAAATCTGGATCTTATCAATCCCGGGGGACTTCCAGTTTCCCATGTTCTTAATTGCTTGGAAGAGGTCCTCTTCCGAGAATTGGTGAACATCTTCCACTGTTTCTACAAGTTCATCGGCAGCATCAACTTCAGATTGAAGCCAAGATGCGTCTTTGTTGTAGGATCTGCTCTCTTCCCAGATTCCTGCCCAAAATGCTTCGACGTCATCTTTTGAAGGAGTAACAGCTTTGCCATTCGGTTTTTGAGTCAGATTGCGATAGAATCTCTTCGCGTCTGTTTCAAACAACCGGTTCTGTACACGGAAATCTATTCTATGTTTGTACCTTCTTATTCGTTGAGCCCATGCTTGAATTTTCTCTTTTAGATTCTCAACTACCATTAGCCTGCTGGTGTCATTTTCAATTTGGTATTTTTGTTCAACATTGAATATTTTTCGTTGAACTTTGGAGGTGTGCGTTGATTTAGAAGATGCCTCAGCTAAGAGTGATATTTCACGCCGGGTGTCGGCTATCCGTTTCATAATTCTGTTCATCCATGGGGGTACAGAGCTGTTTACTCTGTTTTGCTGTCGGCCGTCGGTGTTCTTGGCTGGCCCCAAAATTATCTGAGATACTAGATATCCAGTTGCGTATATGATGTGATTGATTTATTATTATTATTATTATTATTATTATTATTATTATTATTATTATATTATGACTTCCAAGATTCCCTAGGCCTTCCTCGTTCTCTTCTTCCTAAAGGGATCCACTCAGAGACACTTTCTGGCATTCCGCTAGCATGCATTTCCATTAGACGCACAGCATTGGAGTTGTTTGGATTCTACACTTTCGACCATTTGCCTACCTGTACTGTCTAATCTCTTCGTTTGGTATTCTATAAAAGGTAATACTGACAACATTGCCTCCAAAAATGCGTTTCCATAGCATTTAACCGAGAGATTTAACCGCATCCTTTTTAAACTAAACTTCTGATCCATATGTAACACAACACTCCACAATTTGTTTCTTTCTGAACAAATGTATTAATTTCTTTTGTAAACAAATAACAATTTACATCTTTCTTGGGTGTTTCCATGCTTCTAAAGTACAAAGTTTTGCCTAGAAATAATTTTTTTAAACCAACTTTTGATTGCTTATTGCTGCTCACACATTCAGAATATCCAAGTAGTTTATTAGACAAAATACGCTTAAAATTGTCTTAAGAGCATTTCCGAATAGCTAGCCCAGACCCAAGGAAATAGAAAACTAATACGGGAAAATCTGTGTCATTCTGTTGTACTACTAGTTATACATAAGAGTAGTTGATATACCACGAAGAGGAGCAAAAGATTCAGTTTGCTCCACATTTTCATAAGTTTTAATTCCTGTATGGGGCACTGTAGAAGTTCGTGCGAGATATACGTGCGTTCGATGACCATTAAAATGCCAGCGTTGGCCCGCATTTTAACGATTGTTGAGTGCACAGACTTATCATGCAAACTCTATGTGGAGACTCACGAGAGCGAGTGCAAGCGTTTAAGTTAAAATTTAATTTACTCAGAAACTAGCAGTAAACTGATTAAACTTTACAAATTCTGCAATTTCCGCAGTAATAGCAACATAAATTATAATACAGTAGACACACGCATACATTAACTACTCTCTTGTAATTTATTGTTAGTCGTGTATGTAAAGTTAAGGCATTCTGCCAACAAGTTATGATATTTAATTGCAGAATTAATAGTAAAATATAATCTAATCTAAAATAATTATGAAATTTTGTATATAGCTGTTGAATAACGTTTTCTGACTACAAGCCATGGATTCTGTGATGTATTTTATAAAATATATTCTAACACTTTATTATTTATAATGTAAACGTGGGGTTTTGTTAGTTACATACTTATTTCGAGTATACTTAATTAAACAATTTGAAAGTTTCTTTAGGCCTTAGTCCAAAAAGTGAGATTTTGAGATACTAGAACTGTCGCTAGAGCTGTATAGCCGCCATTTGCTGACTGCGTTGTTGTGGACAAAATCAGCCCCTGTGCCTAGTTATTAACCCTGAAAAGTTGGGTGATTTCGATAAAACAACCACAGTCCTTTAAATTTAACTTATCCCCGTTATTATTTCTCAAGAACAGCCTATCTCAATCTGCAACGGGTTAAAATATTTGTTTTGTGAATGTGATTATTCTTCATAACCAGAATTTTTGAGCCTCAAGCTGTCGTCAGTATGAACAATAGCTTGAGAAAGTGCACATGAATTTTCATTATTCCCTTCATTCATTCTTAAACTGCTTTTCCACCTTGGAGTAGTAATAAATAACTTCAGCAATTAAAAGCATCTCTAGTGATGTTCTAGCGGTACTCAAATGTGTTTCTAATCCTTTAACCTAGAGACTGTCAGTTTTCTTGTATTATTATTATTATTATTATTATTATTATTATTATTATTATTATTATTATTATTATTATATTATTATTATTCCTCTAAATCAAGATTAAAGATGTTATGTGTCGGCTGAATATAAAATCTACTCCAGGTTGCAACCAGCTACCTAAGGGGTAGATCTAAGGACTGTCGGTGCCTCTACAATACTTTGCGCAAAATGTGGGCTGTTCCAAATAAAGCGATTCCTTGCACTTGCCAGTCTTTGGAATTACCTGGGAGTTTAGACAGGTTCTTACACAAATTTTGCGGAACAAATCCCAGAGCTTCGATAACTATCGGTACGACCTGTGCTTTTACGCCCCCCATTCGGCTGATCTCGATTTCCAAACTCTTGTATTTAAGACGTTTCTCTGCCTCCTTGGTAACGACGTTTTGATCGCAAGGTACAGCAACATCGACAAGTAAACACGATTTGTTCTCCAAATCCCCGATGACTATATCCGGTTTGTTTGCTGCTATCGTGCGATCAGTTTGAATTTGTTGGTCGTACAATATCGTACACAACCCAACAGACGTCACCGGTTTCGGTGAGTGTTCGTACCACTTGGGGCATGTGTTCGGAATTTCGAGGGCGGTACAGATCTGCCAGTGGAGGTAGCTACATATCCTGTCGTGTCTTTTCAAGTAACTTATTATTATTATTATTATTATTATTATTATTATTATTATTTAATTTTTATTGGTGACAGCTCCACACTTCATTATAGAGAGCCACTTTTTATTCAAACTCATTTATTACATTATCTTACAATGTTCCCTTTGCTTGCGACGTTTCGAAGGTTCTTGCCTCCATCTTCAGGCTAATTACAGATTCTATATATTAAAAATTCTTGTTTTTAAAAATAAAAACAAAACATACAATTAGTCTCATTTCTATTTAAATAAAAACAACATTTAATGAAATCTATAATACCATATTGCGTTAAATAACCTTTAACAATCCATGTCAATGCATATAAGCAACGAGGTCAGACAAAAGGGCCTAAGTTGATAATTTGATAAAAACACATAATTTGTCACATTTTAACTTTAACTATGACGCTATTTATATTGCATGAATTTTATCTTCTTATGAATTATCTATATATTTTTTAAAAACTTTCTTGAAAATTATGCCTATTAGAAGAGAAAAACGTACGTGGCAATGCGTTTTGATTGGTGCACATTGGTGATAAAACGTGTTAAAATTCACTTCTTAGAACAACTTTTACTCCGTAAGGCACAGTGACAGTTGTTGTTTGCAGCTGGTATGGATGGCAAATGAACGAGATCCCCTTACTCCCTCCTCTCCACAAAGGCCTTTGCCTTCTTCCTCTACCCTCTCCTCCTCACCGCGATCTCGTTCATTTGCCATCATAAGAAGATAAAATTCATGCAATATAAATAGCGTCATAATTAAAGTTAAAATGTGACAAATTATGTGATTTTATCAAATTATCAACTTAGGCCCCTTTGTCTGACCTCGTTGCTTATATGCATTGACATAGATTGTTAAAGGTTATTTAACGCAATATGGTATTATAGATTTCATTAAATGTTGTTTTTATTTAAATAGAAATGAGTCTAATTGTATTTTTGTTTTTATTTTTAATAACAAGAATTTTTAACATATAGAACCTGTAATTAGCCTGAAGATGGAGGCAAGAACCTTCAAAACATCGCAAACAAAGGGAACATTGTAAGATAATGTAATAAATGTGTTTGAATAAAAAATGGCTGTCTATAATGAAGTGTGGAGCTGTCACCAATAATAATAATAATAATACTCAAATGAGTTTCCCCACCCGTACTTTTTACGGTTAGTGTAAGTCACCAATCATCTGTAGAGCCGAAAGACTGAATGATGTAAATGCGGACAAAAATAAATGAATTGAAACGATTCCCCCCCCCAAAAAAAATTTTCATGCTTCAGATGTCTACCAATTTTCTCATGGAGCGTTTTTTTGCTCTCCTGAAAAATTGTGTTTTTGTACTACGTCATTTTGTACTTTGTCATTTTTGAAGGAAAAAAACTTCAATAACAAAAGATACATAAAATCTGATGAACGTAAAAATGTTCCTGCTGAAACGATCTCCGAAATACTTTCCCATCCTTTGCCTCCAAAGTAATCCGCGCGGCGAAGGAGGCGGGGCGAAGATCCTTCAGCTCTGGCTTCAATCGGTCGGATGAGGGTCTTCTATCCTTTTATCTCGGAGCGGAAGTCAAGAACAAAACTCCGGCATAATCCTCATACATAATTTGAAAATCCACTATCAAAACCAAACACCGTCAAGACAATGGCACTAGGGAAAGAATGATATCCTGTCAAGGTGTATGAAACACTGAGATTTGGTGCAACTGACACGGCATTTACATATTACTTATGGGTAACTAGCAAAATACCCGCCACTGCCTGAGCTTTCTTCTATCCAATCCCTGTGAAAGAGGACAAAGATCAATTTTACAGAAACCACTGTGTTTAAAATTATTATTTTTAATGTAATTGGTTCACATTTTAATAAAATACTATAACTTTCATTCATTTTATTTTAGAGAACATTGCTGTTAGATTAAATGTTTTATGTTACGAACTGATCCTAGACTTCAGCGAATCTATTAGGTACCAATTCTGCAGCACCCCTACTGGCCTCTGGAGGAATATATTAAGAGAATATATTAAGCTCTTAGTGACAAACAAAAAAATAATGATCGTGTTGCATGTACCAACATTTTATTTAAATTACTAATTTTCCGAATTTGTATTGAATTAATCTGTATCAAACTTTGCAAGTGTTGGCCTGGATAGCTGAAGTCATTAGGGCTGAAGGGCTGCAGCTGCCCCGCCTCGAAGGGTCTCGAGTTCGAATCCCGCCTCGGGCACGGGTGTTCGTTTGTATTGTCCTTACGTGTTCTCTCTCTCCAGGACCCCCTAATGTTTAAAAATAACAGTGGTCGATATATGGCCAAGATGTTAAAAAGCTACTTCAAAACATTTTGCAAGAACACTACGATCATATTGTATATTACTTCATATACTACTTTTTGTGATATCGATGTCCTTTACATACGTCCTGCAATATTGTACGGACCAGAATGTTGGACAACAAAGAAGAGAGAACAGAAGTTGCATGCAGCAAAGATGATGTTGAGGTAGGTATGTAGAGTGACGCGAAAGGACATAATCAGGAATGAAGTGATCCTAGGAACCATGAAGGTGAGGTTGATAGTAGATAAACTTCAAGAAAGGTGGCTTCAGTGGTTTGAGCACGTTATCAGAAGACGTCTAGTGTATGTGACCCACCGATTGGTATCAATAGAGAATGGGAAACGAGCACGGTGCCGCCCAAAGAAGTGCAAAGATTGTGTTAGGGAAGAAATGTGTCAAAATGGCGTCACCGTGGATACGGCACAAGATAGAGACAGCTAGAGTGTACCGATCCAAAAAGCCGACCCCAGCTAACTGGGATAAGGTTTTAGAAGAAGAAGATGTCGGTTACACGCCATTGAATTCACTTATATTAGTGTGAAGAGGATTTTTGTACCCTAGAAAGTCTTGAAATATTCTTTTAAAAAATGCATTTATGCCCTGAAAATTCTGAAAATATGCACTTTAATATGCAATAAAAATTACCAATTTTTCATTCAATTTAGAAATATTTCTTCATAAAATTCAAGAGAAGCATGCATGGAAGTAAAATATATATATATATATATATATATATATATATATATATATATATATATATATATATATACACACAGTTGTGCAAACATAATATATCTACTCGTACCTTACTTCGTGGGAGAAATAATTGAAGTAAATATTCACCTTAGTGAAGTACATTGTATGTCTTGTTGCATTTCTCCTTCCGGGTTTAAAAAATACGATATCAAGAAATATCCTACATTTACACAAATATTTTATCATTTATAGAAAATAAAAGAAAAAACAAACTGCGACAAGCTTTAATCAATGAACGCTTACAAATAATTCGTTCCACGTAAATATTAAACGTTTTAGAGACAAGTCTCTATTTTAATGAAATGTGCGAAATATGCGTCTATAATTACACGAAAAAGCACCAACAAGAAAAATCAGCCAAATATGCCCTAATATATTAATCTACATAGCATCCGATTCTACCACTTTATCACAACCACCCTTTTCTCACCCCATCCCACGCCGTCCCTTCCACCCTCCCGCCCCCTCTTCGTCCCCGACCGCGTCCTTGTCTCCATCCCCGTCCATTCCGCGTTCCCCCAGCCCGTCCGGCCGTCCGCCGCCGTCCCAATGAATGCTCCCACCCCCGCCTTTTGTTTCGCGAAATCCAAGCGTAAACCCCGATGTTGCCTTCCGCTCGTTAAAGCAATTGCCTCCGCGCCCGTCCATCCGATACCGCACAACATGCGAAGCGCGCCGCGGGAGGGGATGGGCCGGGGAATCTTCCAGCCTTCGCCACTTCTCGGGAGGCTTCTCCCTCGGCGGAGTCCGTTTAGAGCAGGGCTGCCCAACACACAAGGGTTTATGGGCCACATTTAAAATTCTAATTAAACGATTGTGAGAAAGGGGTTGCTGTTGAAGCACGTGGCT
The DNA here is from genome assembly GCA_031308135.1 of Acheta domesticus. Classification (NCBI taxonomy): domain Eukaryota; kingdom Metazoa; phylum Arthropoda; class Insecta; order Orthoptera; family Gryllidae; genus Acheta; species Acheta domesticus. The sequence continues at coordinate 209,355,175 of JAHLJT010009419.1, forward strand.
CAGGGCATCAACTGATTTAGCTACAGTGCCTCTGATCGGCATGTCCTTCGCGGCAGGATTTTCGACACTGGCTTGTCAGCTAGATCGAATACGCCGTTGTCTGGAGGAGAATTCTAGCGGCCGGCTGCTCTGATCGGTAGTTTCTCGTGATGTCTCCGATCAACACCAAGCCAATGCCGGAGCAGCACCCTAACACACGGGCTACGGACCGCGCGCGATATTTCCTACCTCTTCCTTGTCCCGACCTCATCCCTTTCTTAAATTTACATGCCCTGTACTACCGCACATGCCGGGAGAGCGGTCGGGGGCTTAGAGCTTAGAGGTGTTGTCATTGCCAAAATGCTATTTATTTCAAGAGAAGCTTCTGATGGTCAGTTTCTGATGATAATAGCTAAGAATGATGATTCAGAATCCGATAGTGATGGCTAAGCAATCGAAAGCTGCTCTTAAAATAAATAACATTTTTGGCAATGACAACACTCCCTCATCATTTAATTTTAAATGACAACGACATTTCACCACAAAACCAATATAAAATTCTAGTTAAATCGCGGACCGCATTGTCACTGAAGATGCTTTTTACCCTAACTACTGAGATTACACTGAAACAAATATATATTAGTTACGAATTTTATTCAACACATTTAATGATTAATGTACATGTAAAAATAAGATGATGCAATTGTATTGTATTTGGTTGATAAAATAACATTTTTGGAAGCGGTGGCGGGCCGCCAGTTGGCCAGCCCTGGCTGAGAGGCAGCTCCGTTTAGACGGGCGCTGGAGGCATCGGCGCTCCAGTTGCTGCGACTTGTTAATTGGCCAATTGCCTTATTTGGAAGAGACGTCTCGCGAAATGGCAGGATTCGCCTCAAGAACAGCCAAGGATGACTTGCACGCTCGCAGCAGCTAGTTTCGAAGTGACCCCATACCCAGGGGAAGGAAGACGTTCATTCACCTAACGACAACCTAATTGCCTCTCTTCACAATTCACGCCCTCTTGGCTCCAGTCAACAATTAGACGCTAATACGTGCACTAATTTGTTGGTTTTTTTCATTTTATTTTCTTGTTCTCCTATGAAGCCTTTCAAGGGATTGTACACTTTAAATAAATCTTTTTTTTAGGGTTTGGTATCTCTAACAATTGAGATCCCCATCGTATTTCTTAAAATAGTTATTTATGTCACGAGTCCTTAAAGACTAATACAGGACGAGTCACATACAATGTTTTTTGTTATTTCTAGTTTATCGCTTATTGAAAATAAACTTTTTTGTTATTTACGTTGGTAAACACGCACTTAGCCCCTTAGCAACCGAACATCTAAACAACTCTTTTAAGGACGCGTCCATAGCAACGGCCATTAAAATGCTCGGAGTCCATTATAGTTATTTATGTATCAAGGGCGTTAAGTAGATGTTTTTTGTCCCGAGGGCTACTTCCAAACCCGAGGGCCTATGGCCCGAGGGGTTGGAAGTCGCCTGAGGGGCAAAAAACATCTAGTAACGCCCGTGGTGCATACAAAACTTTATGGTTTACTAGTTCGTTGCTGAATAAAACAAGAATTCGAAACATTTTATATTACTTCTATATGTCTATAGTGAAAAGACGCATTGTAATAGTCATTTGTCAATATGACGTCAGATAAACTAAACAGAGTGTATATCTAATTTCTATTGCATAATCGTTATTGGACTGATTTGTTCGTACAAAATGAAAGAATATTGTGAAGTTCCTGTGGAAATTCTCGCAAAAGCTAACAAAATTACGGACAGTGGTTTCCATTAAAATCTTGAGAAATACATGAAACTCTTTATGGTGTATTTGAGATTTACCAGCGTGAATAACAGTGTAAATTGCGCTGATGAAACGGTACTTTAGGTTATTAGCGTCTATTGTCAAACGTTACTTAGAATATGTCATAACACCAAAAAATAACATTTCGAGGATGTTAGCCGATGTGCCTTATATATCTTATTACTATTACAAGTACCGCTACGGAAGAAAAATATAATTGTCTCTAAAAAAGGTGATACGTAACACTGAAATGCGAGTGAATGATGGCAATTATAAATTCACGGAAACATTCCAAAATTTCAATTTTCATATCAAATAAGCAAAATAAGGGTTATAACAATTTATTTTATTTATTTAAGCATTATGCCATTTATTTATTGCATTTGCTTGCATCTTAACTTTACAAAATCGAATTCATAACTAAGTTCTATGTGTTGTGTTGGTATAAGAGCGGGCCATAAAGTATTCAAAAGGCCCTAGGGCATAAAGAACCAAAAAGGCCCGCAAGGGTATTAAGTATACCATTACGTGTTTTGTTTCAGGTCTGTAAACACACAGCAATGAACTAGTAAACCATAAAAAATATTTTAGCGGACTTTCGGGTTTAGATTTTATCAGTGCTCGTACATCTTCGGATAAATATGACTTTGACACAAAACACAATGTTTGGGAATAAATGTAAATAATTGTCAAAGGAATATGTACCTGGTAGTATGTTCCTTTCTCTTGTATATTGTTCATGGTCAAATCTGCGAGTTCTTATCCCCGGCAAGCACCAAATACTCCAGAAACAAGAATGACTTTCAAAAGCAGGTATATGTGATCGTTAGCCTCTTGTAAGAACTTAGTTACTTGCTATTCTGAGTTTTAGGTTAGCAATTAGCTTAGATTTTTTCTTCAAATATTCAATAACTGTATAATGGCATATTCAAATAAATTTTAAATAATCAGTCTTCAGTATTTACTATTATTTCAAATTATAGAGAATGAACAACTTACGTGGATACTCTGTCTTCTCATGTATTTTTAAACATTTTTTCAACGCACTAATGTATAACTAGAGACTAGTTGGTTTTAATGTTTTTGATCGTTAGTTCAAAAATGCTAGAATAATCTCTTCGTTAATGCTTCGAACATCACTTTTCGTTCGTCAATCACAAAATAAATCATAAGCTTTTTCATAAGTGGTTACAGATTTAGAAGGCATCAAACTATATCTTGCATCGTCTGCTTCCTCCAGAATAACATTGCACGAAAATATCTGTTGATACTTCGAAATTCTCGGATTTTTTCTCAATCAGCTTGCATTACCAGAAAAAGCACCCAACTGTTTAATCACAAACAAAGTAACCAATACAATCAACCCTTGCTACAGAAATCCGAGAGTAATGACAATTTTTTCTTAACTCATGAAAGTGAAAAAAGTTTATTTTCAATAAGCGATAAACTAGAAATAACAAAAAACATTGTATGTGACTCGTCCTGTATTAGTCTTTAAGGACTCGTGACATAAATAACTATTATCACTTTCATGAGTTATGAAAAAATTGTCATTACTGAATGAAATGTGCAATTGTATTGTATTTGGTTGCAATGAAAAAATTGTCATTACTGAATGAAATGTGCAATTGTACTGTATTTGGTTGGTACAATACAATTTTTCAAAGTAGTCGCGGGCCGCATGCAGCCAGCGGCTGCCACTTGGAAAGACGTGCGCTACGCCCTCACCGCTTTGACGCCCCCCGCCCAAGGAAGGGGGGGGGGCGATGCCAAAGCGGGAGTGCTGGAGAAATAAATAAATATACAAATAAACAAATAAATGTCTTAATTGGTGGCGAGGCTCAGGCATTTAGTCTGCTCTTCTGCCTGATCACTTTCAATTTTTTTCTACTCCCATTGTATAATGCTACCATTTGATGGCTGCCACCAGTTGCAAGTTGGTACTCATTATAATACAGGTTCTTCACCAATCACGGAGAAGCTTACAAACCAAATATGGGCACTTCATTAATCATTGAGGATCTTTATAGTAAATGTTTCGTTCTCTTGTGTATGTTAAAATTGCATTTAATATTATATTATGCTTCTCAATTTTAATTTCTTTTATTATTAGTAAGTTTTTGGTGGAATATAATTTAAAATAAATTGGATCGTAATTTCACTTTGATCCTATTTGACTAGCGCAGTACTCCATCGCAGGCGGACTGGTAGACACAGCCACCTGCGTCAGCATGTGAGGATAGGGTTAGGCAGTTGTCCACTAGATGGCCTTGGCTGAATTCTACGTGTCAACTGTTCTGCATGCCACAAAACGATTCATTGTCAAAGTTTAACTTATAAAAGTCGTAGAAAAGTATCATATTTTTTCAGTCAGATAAAATAGTGTTACGTTGACGAAAAAAATTGAAATTAAAAAAATACGTTTTTGGCTGTATATGGGTGTGGGAGATGGGACGGAGGCTAAGAAACCTTTCAAAAATATTATTTTTATGTTAGAATTATAGTGTAACTACTCATATGTAATTTGGTTGAGGGGAACTTTTTACCATCTTATTGGGGGGGGACCTTTTCGCTAGTTCTGCAATTCTCTGAATGAAAGGGATTTAGCATTGTAATTACACATATTCTATTTTCAAAATTTTGCGAATAACTTGGCGATTGCAATGGAATGCTTACCCAGGATACGCGGGCATTTTCATGAACTGAAAGCCGCAGGCGAGAGGAATGGCGTGCTTCACTTTTTCGTTTCGCAGCCTGGTGGTTGGTCACGTGGTTCCAATACGTCGCAACCGCAGATTGATAATGCACGCGTTGGGTTGGTGTCGACCGCCGGAGGATTTTCAGAACCACAGTGCGTCGACGAAACGGAACATTTTGCCGGCAACGCATTTGTGGTTTGAAATGCAATGAATTAAGCATTCAATACTTACTAGCACCAAGTTTTTATTATTTATTAGTAATTTGTTAGTTAATATCATTGCTTATTTTATTATTACAATTATTATTATTATCATCAATAATAATAATTATTATGTCACGTCTCATGTAAAGAGTAGTGTAGTGAAGAGAAATGTTAGATAAGATTAGTCAAAGGAAAATATGGACAAAATATTATTTTTGAAATAATTAGAAATTAATTAAAACCAACTTATCAAATTATAATTCTAATTGTAATCATGTGTACTACCGAGCATTAGCTCAGAGCAAACATTAAAAAGTCTGTTCACGACTATTTATCCAAAATAAAAAATAAATGATATTTTTACTTTCCCGTATACGTACATATATACGGAGTAATATACGTAGTATAGGGAAAGTTATGTAATGCTGCGCCAAAAAACGGCGAATTTTCGGCAGAAAAAATTCATTGCCGGGCCCAAATAACGAAAAAGTGGATAAAACCGGTTGCTGACTTAAGAAAAAAAAATCTCCTAACACGTGGTGTAGCCAGAATCCATGTTTTGCGGGTCCTTGATACCGAAAAACCAATTGAAAGCAAAACGTCCGTCCATCTATCTGTCCGTCCGTCCGTCTGGAGGACATTTGTAACAGGAAATGAAGTTTCTTTCCTGTAATTGCTGAATAATGTTTTTGAAATATCATTGCAATCCGTTTAGTTTTAGAAAATATGTCTCTTGCATTGTATTACAATTACAAATTCTATCTTTTCTGTTGCCCTTCACTGATAATACTTTACACCTCGTTTTGTGGGAAATGGTACCTAAATATCAGTGGAATATTTTTGAATACGCGGTATGAATTCCTTTCTCTTTGTTTGTTATTCACTGACGCTTCCTGTTACACCACCATTAATCAATGTTTTCAGGCTCGATTAGTATGATTTTGTTCACGAACACCATAATTTACTAAAATGATTGGAATGGCATCTGCTCGTCAATCACACACGCGACAGAATTTCATTCCTATGAGCTTTTAAATTCTAAACACAATGGAAATCACCAACAGGAAAAATTCCTTTGAAACTTCTCCATTCGTAGGACGGATGAAACAAAACCTCTGCCACACGTGAAATATTCGCTTCACACAAAACGTTTTAGATCTGCAATATTCCAGGAGACAAAATACACGTGCTTTAAAACGTTTTTGGAAATAATCACTTTTTATCTAGTTTTCGTTTTGAAAAAAATATTTTATTCCCAACATGAGAAATGAAGAAAAAATACACCACGCCAAATGTTAAATGGACTTTTTACCAAATGCTAAAACTTCGTATTTTGTTATTTTCACAAGTAACGTAATCTTTATCAATCTTCCAAGCCAAATTGTTGTGCAACAGAAGCATATGCAGCTTTGCCCTGTATAATAAAAATTTGGAGTTACACTACTTTCGTAGCGTAGACATTCGTGTGTTGTTCCTTATTTCTGTTGTCAATATTGTGATATACCAAATGCGGGAGGGCGTTTGATATTGAATAATTTAAGGCTTTAATGCTAATTTAAATTAGAATTAGGCACATAAGTAACGGATTGCTAGGGAGAAAACCGATGTTTAACATGTCACGATATTTAGTAAACGGGCACCTAGTAACAGAGATAAACAATTTCATGGGCCCGTGGACGTGGTGTAGAATCAATCGAAAGATGCGAGTGTAAGAGTGGAAATTTCGTCCAAGAGTGCACCTTGGTTAGAGGAGTGAATACATAATAAAAATCCGTTGGTAGGGAATGTAAAACAGAATTTTGTAAAACAATGAATACGAGTTTCCCTGGATTGAAGAACAAAAAAATTAGTTGGTGCTCAGATTTCATAGAGAGAGGATCATCTCTGAATTAGGGAGTGCGTGTCCGAGTTCAGACTTAGTATATTTTTTGTGTGATCGAAAGTAGAGTCTTGTAAAAATTCCAGAGATACAGTTCAGGACTTTAACTTTTTTCTTCCCCGAGCGAAAGTGGAACATAGAAACATTTTGGTGAAACCGTGCATTGACTTGGAGTATTTTCTTACCGATAGGGAGGAACTTCTAAGAAAATTGTCAACTTTAATTAGTTTTCACCAGTGAGGAAGGTGAAGCACCAGGCTAAATGAACTTGTAATTATTTTGCCGAACAAGTGCTGATGGTGATGTGGGAGGCTAGTACCTTATGTGAATGGGAGTGACTTCGTGGCGTGCTGGAAGATACAAGATAGAAGGCATCAAGACTGGAGCTGGTAACCGGTCAGAGAGGAAGGTGATGGTGTGGAGATACGCGGCGTCCGAGCGAACTTTCAACGGGAAGAGAGCTCAGGTTAACGTTCGAACGAACAATTATTTTATTTCTCATGGTCATGACCAAAGTTATTAATTTTCAAAGGATGTTTCGATTTAAATGAAATTTTTAATTATAATAAATTCATACTGTTCTAGTGCGCAAGAAAGTACAAAAAACAAAGTTATTATTGTGCAATCTGGCATATCATCATTAAAAAAAACACTTTCAAGTTTTGTCGTTTTCCGTATGGAAGTGAGTCTACAGGTGGCAGATTGTGGTTGAACGATGAGGTAAGCCGAATTGTGCCCCTTGTAATTTTCGAACCCATGATAGAAGCCCATTCGTGTCAATAATAGAGATACATCTTGGATTTGATAAAACTGTTTCAATAGTTTTTATTAATTAACTTGACACGTTTCAAATGGCAACCCAACATGGGGCTGATAGATAAAAGAAAACGTTTCAATATAAGGTCACCATACGACTATTCTTGGAAAGTACATAACACCGTTATAAGTTGTTATTTTGTTCCTGCTTTTCTTACAAGAATGTAACTCAGTATTAAATCCAAGGAATTTTCAAAATATAATCTATGAAAAGTATTAAGTATCTATAAAATTAAGAATTGAAATATCACAATCTGACTCATTATGATTAGATCCTACAACTGTAATTTCAAATAACTCTATGGAATTGAAAAACAACTTATTTTATTGATTTTGTTTTCACGTTTCATTCAACAACTTTTATCTTACCCAATCCTATTCCATCGAGATTTTGTTAGTATTGTTCCCGACAATTAAAGCGTGGACATTTGATTTTAATATTGTTTCACAATCTGTTTTGGTGAGGGCTAAGAATAAATTCAATCAACAAGTTATCAAATAACATTTTAATTTGAGTCACTGTTATTTATTCAAAAAGACAAATCCAGATCCCTGTCCAAATTGTGGTGAAATTATATCTACATCGCACTTATTAGTTGAATGTCCTTTTACAAATGATCTCAGAAAAAATTAAAAAATGTATACTGATACCCATTCTGTATTAAATTCTACTTCAGAGTGTGACAAAATTATTAAATTTCTATGTGCTACAAAACTAAATATAAACCAGCAAAAATTGAATAGAATGGACAAGAAGATCCCATCCTGTTATGGCGGAGGAACGTTTTTTTGACAAATAGCGGTGATTAATTTCATTATAAAAAAAGGCCGTACAGCAGTTGGGAATACGAGAATATTTTCTTTCATACCTCGCCCATTGAGAAATGTTCTCGCGAGCTGAAGACGAAGGTCCCAGGAAAGAGCGTTCTTCGCCTCGGCGGATTCTAATCCCTTGCACCCACGCGACTCCCTATTGTCTGCTCCGGGGAGGCGAGGGAGCGCCGTTGTCGTCGTCATTTAGGTATGTGGGAGGTTTGGGCAGCGTCGACACTGCGCCCCGCCAGGTGTCAATCGGCGTCGTGTTAGTGCGCCACGAACTGGGATGTGCCCAAGTCACGGGACCGGCGACCGGGTCGTGATTGGCACCGGGTCCACATTTGCGGGGGAGGTGACCCGCGGCGAGTCTTTAAATACGGGTGACCATAAGTCATCAGTCTTCTAGATACAAATTCGAAAGACGCCAGCATAATTGTTGCTAAACATTTTTCTGAGCTGTAATCATCGTATTAATTGGCCGCTGAGCTCCAATGAACGCTTTCGTGTCCAGTCGCTCTCATCGGAGCATTATCGTGGAAGATACGTGGCGTCTCCGTCTCTCGTCTACCTTCATTGTTCCCCCATGCACGCCCATCCAAGGCCGGGGAGGACGATTGAACCCGCTGCGCCCTTGCAGTGCACCGGAGCCTGGACTTTGGACGTGCCCTGCGCGGAGGTTGAGTAATCTCCGCCGATCTCTGGACCTCGCCGTCACCACCACATCTGCACCGGCCAAGATTGCTAGTGCGGTGATATCGCCCAACGGGCGGAACAATTAAAATACGGTGGAAGGGGATATTGTTGAACGAGATTAAGAGAGTTGTATCAAAAAGGGAGTTCTATAGAAAACGATAACGAGAAGTACGTTAATAGAAAGGGAATATTTTAACAAAGTAGAATTAGGCTAGTAGCTATTAAATTAATCTGTAAAAGAATGGCTACTTATCATTGGTAGAGAATTAGAGATCCCTAGAATGTATGCGTCCCCTCTCCCCATCACGATTTCAGAGGTCAAAGCAACGTCTACTGACTGGCAGCCGGACAAGCTACCAAACAGTAAGGTAGAACTACGAGATGGGTTACAATATACATACATATATATATACACAAAGACAAAAATCCTTGCGTGCGCAGCGGGTTGCATTTTGAATGAATATTTAGATGCATTTTTTAAACAATTCCTTCATTTTTAAAGTCAAAGTTCAAGTCATCACGTTTCCGTGAAATTATTTTTCTTTAGAGATCTCATTTATAACGATTGGTGGCGTATGAGAATCGCAAAGAGAAGGTATACAACTGAAACAATATAGGAGACGATAGTTCCTTTCTTGTTATAACTAGTAGTACTGCAACAAAACATACTTTCCCGCATTATTGGAAGCAACTACGTAGAATTGAAGTATTGCATATGTTATATATTAGGGTACATTTAGCACCATCCCTGCCAAATGTTTAAAGAAAAAACCGGAGCTGTTTTTGAGAATTTTTTTGTAATTTTTTAATATTGCACATATTGCACACAACATTGCGCGGAAATTTAAAAAATGTACATTGACTTAAAGAAAGAACTCACTATGAAGAACAAATTTCATTTGTAGGAAAAATCTCTATATGCAATTTCGTTGTTGGAGGAAGACGCCGAATAAAATTCAAACTTTCGCAATTTTCAAAAATTCAGTGTTATCCGTGAAAATCGGACCTATGTCACCTTAATAAATGTAATTTACTCTATTCTTATAAGAAGTTTAAAGAAAAAAATTGGAACCGCTTTTGAAAGAATTTTGAAAATGTCAGGGGTCTTCATATAAAGTTTCAAAAAAATTAAAATATCGGTTTCAAATTCAAGAGGCCCCGAGATCAACCAGATCGATCGGAGAGTATCAATTTTGGAGAAAATCGGCTGAGCGGTTTAGTTGCTAGCACAGACGGATAGACGTTTTGCTTTCAATTGATTTTTCGGTATCAAGGACCCACAAAACATGAATTCTGGCTCCACCACGTGTTAGGAGATTTTTTCTTCTTAATTTAGCAATTGCATTTATCCACTTTTTTGTTACTAGGTGCCAGTAATAAGAGTTTTTCTGCCGAAAATCCGCCGTTTTTTCGCGCAGCATTTCATAACTTTCCCTACTAGTGAGAACCCGTAAGATTAAATCGCACGGTTAGTCAAATAACCGAACTGTTTTCTGCTTAAATTCTGTTTTTGTATTCCAGCATTATAAACGACCTAACCTAACTAAGATCACTAACCTCTCATATTTCAAGATTTCTATTCAATGTAGAGAATCACGTTCACGTTACACAACCTACACTAATCTGAAACAAACAAAAATGCTTGAGATTGCAACATTCACTTGTCCCCCGCCACCGTCCGACTGTAATTTTCTTCAGAAAAATCGCGCGGCAATCAGAAATTACAGATCCCGAATTACTACATTTTTTAAATATTTACGTATTTTTAACGTACTTTTTCAATACGAACATACACTTTCTTCATGTGCAGCTGAAAAGAAACACGATTTTTCAAACCATTGCTTCTTTACACAAATTGGTTTCGTATATCGCCCAATTTGTTGAAAATACCAAACAGCACTTTGAGAAATAATATACAAGATACTATACGTACGTTTAGTATACGGGAAAGTTAAACCATTTACATGCTTGTAACATTAAATGTAATCATTGTTGAATGTTTTATATCATATGATAAGATAATGTTAAGAAATATTGCAATGGAAACAAAAATGTAACTTTTATTACTATGTAAAATCGCGTAGGATCGAGACGTTTCACAGCCATCTAAAATAAATTAAATAAAAAAATCAACAAGTTTAAAAAAAGACAGAATGCGGCAGGACGATTCATTCCATGTAGTCGTCTCACTACTTTTCTCTCTGGCTTTCAAGACAGTCTGAAACTTCCCGAGTAAGGAATACTGGCACCACATTTGCATGTGCGTTATTCATTTTCGTTCTCCTGCTAAACTCCGAAGTAATTTCTCATATTTTCATACACTTAAGTCCGCGACTTCACGAGTCTTCGCTCCATTGCATGCGCGTGTTTTTCTTTCTTTTTTGTGCTCGGAGGAAAATGGCAGAAAGCATTTGAAATCACCCAATACATTTCAGAGTGCTATAAGTGCATTTGCAGACTTTTAACTGATTTTTACAATTGCAATGATTACATTTATTGATAAAAAGTATTCCAATTATTTATAGACAGACAGAATATTAATTGAAAAGAGCCCTCAACTGGCGTCGTGGTGCCATTTTGACTCCACTCGAATATCGAAGTTGGATATTCTTCCTATTTTAAAATGAGAATATTGGTGTGCTGTTTACCTTCAAATAACATCCTTATCGTTTGAGTTGAGAAGTATTGTTGAATTTCGTGCAGTTGTTTTGCAGTGGTATGAGTGAAAATATTTGTTGGGGTCACAGCGGCACTACCACGCCAGTTACGCAACTGTTTGGAATGGCGTCTTCGTTGAAGACTGTATTTTGGACTGTCGCGGACCATGATATCACTGACTCTAAATGATTGGAAGTGGTGAATGATTACAATGGCACTGAAAACATACAAAACGGGAATGACTGTGAAGGGAAGAATTCTTGAAGATGCTGGCATGTCATCTTGCCGAATCTCATACGTACGTCAGACTCTTGAAGGTGCAACTACCTAGAGAACATTGTAAAACCATCTAGAACATTGCAGAAATCTATTCTTGGTGCTAAATGTAATCCACAAGAAATTAGGAAAACGAAGTGGTACGCAAAAAAATGACCGCAAAAGAAAATTGTTACACATGTTGCCGCTCAATATGTCACGAATGTCAGGCAAAGGAGTGACTATAAGTCTATTTTTGCAATAATTTTGATATTTTATTGTTAAATGTGTGTATCAGAAATTGATAATACGAAATCAATAAGGGATTAAAAATTTCCAGGAAAAAATGTCTTTATTTATCTTTATTTTATCTTTATCAGTATTTATCCGCGTTTGGTGTATCCTTGATACCGACAAAACTTGTGACCGTCTGTCCGTCTGTTCATGTCTGTCCATCTGTCCGCCTTTACGGCACGGTTACGTCCGAATAACAGAACAGTCACAGTTATACACGGCAGCGATGTAAGCAAAACGAAGAAGCTGAAAGATGGCTTACAGCAAGGCTCCGTCCTCGCACAAATCTCTTTAATTTGTATATTGCAGACCTGCCCTCCCCCAACTTCTTCATATACATTTTCCTGGCTTGCAATGACTTGACCATTGCCACCCAACTTGTATCCTTCCAGATATCTGAGGAAATACGAGTAGTTACTGCAGGCTAGGCTTACTCTGGAAGTAATATCTTAAGAGGAGACAGAAGAAAGAAGACAGATTGTTCTAGCATCCATCTGTGTAACAGAATGGCTGATCGGAAACTGAAGATTTATTTCAACCATTCCCTGTTTAACTATAATAAGACATCAATATATTTGGGTACAACACTGGACCACACCCTAACTTATAGGGCTCACTTGAAAAAGACATCTGATAAAACTCGCACTACAAACAATATTTTGATGGTGAGCGGATCTGCTTGCTACTTCAGTACTTCGTTCCTCAGCTCTCGGACTCGTGTACAAAGCAGCTGAATGGAGAAATGCAGTATGATTGAACAGAAGTCATGTCCATCTGATGGATACCCAACTACGTAAATAACACACTGCGCACCACAACTGGATGTATTAGGTCGAGTCCGATTTACTGGCTCCTCATCTTCAGCCACATCTCTTCTCCTGACCTAAGGGGACAGCGATCTCTACTGGAAGGATTCAGGAATATCTCCTGAAATACTAACCTTCTTGTATACAACTACATCCAAGCAGCCTCACCCACTAGACTGAAATCACGGAATGTACACGCATTCAAACAACCGCGTACTTAAATGAGAGCAATTCCCAAATCCATGTGGAATGGGAGAAAGACTGGACCACTAACACACCTGCTGCAACAACAGCCGAAAACCTTCCGGCTTTGATATGCCTCGCAATATATGGCAGACGGCAAACCGCATACGCACAGAAAATGGCAGATGCGCGGTTTCCTTCTTCAAATGGGGCATCGTCTCCACATTGTGAGTGTGGTGCCCTCGAACCGTGCATCACTTGGTAGAGAGATGTAAGCAAACAGTGTATGAGTTTGTAAAAAAGTTGGGGCCCTATTTTTTCAAAAAAAGGAATAGAGAAAATTTTCCGCATTTTCGAATTTTCAAGACGAATTTCCCGCGCTTCATTTGCTATAGTTTCCCCAGACATTAGATTTCAATGTGACAATGGCAACGCCGTGCCACGACATGGGAGTTTGAAATTTTGAGAATACTTAGTCATTGTTGGAATATGACTATGAAAGACATTTTTATGTCGAATTTTCGTAGATAGATCAGCTTTTAAAAAATGGGTTTTTGCACCTAATGTTCACATTGTGTAATGAGTTTTACAAATGATGAGTGAATTATGTTGATATGGACAGAAATTGGGGTATTATGATATGACCTAACCGTTCTAAAGAAGAAGTACGTGCTGTTGCAGCATCTTTAGTTTCTACTGAAAAAATTGAAAATAACGAGTTAAATTGAAAAAAGGTGAGTTTTACCTCTTTTTGCTACTTGTTCATACTAAAATCTCCAAACATTTCTTGATTTTTAACATGATTTCTAAGGATTTTCAATTTGTATTTATTTATTTATTTTTATTTTATCTATTTAACGTCAAAAACAGTTAAAACCTGAGTGCATCCATACTTTGGAGACCGGCACAACGTTAATATTATTTCTCTAACTGAAGAAGACGTACCAAAACGAGGTGTGTTAGATTATTTACTGCAGGTAAATATTTTACTAGTACGTTTGCAAGCGACCTCACGTATGTAGAGTAGGTCAATGCAATCTCTCGCATCAGGTGCTTCAGACAGTCATGAGGATTTAGACAGAAGCAACAACACCATCCAGTTCGACCTCATTTCGACACCAGCGGACACTCGTTAATGCACTCTTGACTCTCCGCCAGCACAAGCTACCCTTCGTCTGTTCCAGGCCGAAATGCAGAGAGAGAGAGAGAGAGAGAGAGAGAGAGAGAGAGATGGAGGGAGGGAGAGGGAGGGAGAGAGAGGGACAGAGAGGGGGTTATTAAAGTGACATCAGCTGATATCCTCTTTCTGCAGTATTCATTAACAATAGACACAGGCTTTCTGCTAGCGTTCATATTTCACCTACGCATATCAGTCACCCTTGTTTGGGGATCACGCAATTTCAAACACAACAAAATTATATTAATTTATTTTGTTTGAAACAACGCTGCAGGCCAATTTTCGTAAAAAAAATAGGGAAAAAAGGACGTACATTTTGAAAATATATTTGAATATTTTAAATAAAACATAAATTAGATTTTGTCATAGTTATAAAATATTGCAATATTTGAGAGTGACGTACAGCAGAAATTGAATAAACTTAATGAATAGAAATCTTTGAGTCCTCCTACAAATTCTCCGACCTGGCACTTTTTGTGAATTGCCCTCCAAAAACTTTCAAACGTGCGCAACGTGGTGTAAACTTTGCATTTACGGTAAGAATACAGCGGCGGAATGGGGCATAGAGACTTGCACAATTACAGTAGAACCAGCTCTTCAGAATCGCCCGGGGGACCACGGAGTCAATACGGACATCCCTCAACATCCGCAAATTCACTTTTCGCGAGTTCCGAACATTTGCAATTAGAGAAATGCTATCGGTTTTAACATTCGCGAGTGCGTCTTTGAGTCATACTAAATTTTTTTAAGCAAGAATATTTCATTTCCTTTATCAGCATCATCTGGGAAGCGAACTCGACAGACCCCGGATCTCAAACTATCACATCCCGCAAAAATGTCAAACTTAAAATGTAAATTCACATTTTTAGAATAACAATATTGTAGTACAATAATTAAATTCAGTTGCGACAAATTGGAGGTAAGGGTTTTAGTCAAATGAACAGAAAATCCGTTGAGGATCTGTGCAACTATTATTATAACGAACTCTCTGAAGAGGAGCTTCGGAAATCATCAGCGAAGAAAACCTCGAACGTAATGATGAAGTAACGGAAGTGAAACTGCATCTTGGAGCAACTTCAATGTCAAAATAATTAATGGCGTCCTAAAACTTCAACAAGCTCTGGCGTAAAGGACATTTGAATGTGATTCGAATATGAAAAGAACTTCGAAATCAATGCGAGATATAGAAACAGCAAATCTTGCGTATTTGGATATTAGAACAACGAGGAGGGCGATGAAACAAAAATTAACCAAATCCTATGTCCAATCACTTTTAACTTTGATATAAGTTTATTGTGAAATAAGTGTATTACTTCTTCTCTTCGAAATGTTAATTGTGAATTCTGTGTGTAGTAGCGCTTTCTCAGTTCTACTGCATTGTTTGACATTTTTTTCTTTCTTCTATAAACAGTTTTTCGATATCCAGGAACCTAACCCACATTTTTCATCAAAAGATAGACTTAACATTCGCGGATTTGACATTCGCGATGTTTCACGAATGTTGAGGGATTACTGTATTGACAAATGATTGGCTTTGAGATTCATATGCATTTCGTTTGTAATTTTTCAAACATTTCAAATTTACGCCAGCAAAAGAAAACTCTCTTTCTGGACAACCCTCATATATTTTATTTATAGGAAGATCAGGGAATACATTTTATGTGAGAGATAACGAACATAAAGTGGCATCAGGGGCAACAGAATCCACCGGAAGTTAACGATCGACCACGCGCCGACCGCGGCAGGTGCGCTTCCGGGGAAGCCACTTCCGGATTAAGGTCTCTGTGGATCAAAGCAGATTGGACTAAGATTCAGGCATCTATGCAGGGAACACTGTTCTGTGATTAGGGCTTCAAAATTTCATCCCGACATAATTCAAGCTAATGACAAGAAATCTCAGCTAATTCCCTCCGAAACATATTATCATGAAATATAACATATTCGTGTCTTCCTTCTGAATTAAGCTTTTTTCTCTGCTTTTACAAGCAAAGATGGATAATACGAGTAAATGAAGTTTGTTACTGAAGTTTGATTAGTTATTCTGTTTTTAATTGGATATACGCCAATGAATAAAACTTTCCCTAAATATCATTTCAGTTTCTAAAATGTGCGAATACCGTGATATTTATGGAAAAATCATTCGGAAGAAAACGAAAGGGAATGAAATAATATAGATCAAATGTAACTTAATAATCGGCTATCATTGCAGAATATAACAAGCATTGTGCCAAAGCAATGATAACGTTCTTAGACACTCACTAGTAAATGCGGTTCATTCAGGTCATGCACGCCGTGTTAAAAGTGTGACGATACTCGAGTGTTCAAATAAACCAAAAAAAACAACAACTGGATAAAACATATGAGCAGTATTAAACCTATTATACCCTTACATCAAGTAGTACATACTTTCACGCCATTAATTGAAACTTTACCAATATTCAAAAAGTATCAGTTCACAATTACATAGGTCCCGTTGGGAGTAACGGTGAGGGCAGGGACTGTGGGTGTTGAGGTGCTGGCAGAGACGGAGACGCAGTTGGGTGGGGAAGGGAGCGACGGCAGTGGCGGAGTAAGAGTTTAAGGAAGGGCAGAGGCAAGTGAGGAGAGGAAGAGGCAGCGGGGGATGAATAGAGCGATGGTTATCCGCCGCCAAACCAAACTTTAACAAGCTTTAAATAGTTCAGAACCATTTTTCTTAGAACTATCACAAACGCTCCTTAATTTGTCACAAACTCACAGCTCTGCTAAGAATTCCAAATTGACTCCATACAACACCACATAACATAACTCCCCACCCAGTTCTCTCACTCCATACCTCAAATTCCACACCTAATCAACTTCAGACTCCGGAAAACTCCTTCTCACAGAACCAGAATCAAAAATAGATATCCATTCCAGGCATTCCTAGTCAAATTTTCCGAAATAGATTGTTTTTAGAGGTGTCTGGAAAATAATTTTTCACCCAAATTGGTTTATAGTATAATTTAAAGTAAATTAGAATGTAAGCCTTCACTACATCTGTATAGTATTTTATGTACTGATCTATGTATTCTCTGAAAACAAATCAATAAATAAAAAATAGCGACGGTCAAAGGGGAGATAGACAGCAGAGGTGGATGGAAGCAGGGGCGTATTCACGGGGGGCCATGGGAGCCATGCCCCTCCCAAAGGCTTAGAATTTTCGTTTGTCACCTTCTTTTATTTGGCAAAATTGATTTAAATATTTACTTATGTTCGAATTATCTAATTACTAAAACAATAATATTGTATAGTGTCATATATACAGTACATAAATATTATAAAATATAATAACAAATGTTTATTACGAGGGTTGGGGCAGAAGTAATGGCAACTATTTCTTTTATGAAAATATGAGTAGGGGTGGAAAATTTCAAATATACACATGAAAGGACAAGGTATAAACTGAATGCTTGGACATTTATCAACAAAATATGAATTTATCATATTTATTAAGGAATTTGAAATGACCTTACTCGTTTCATGTTCTAAGGCATTTTAGAGAATACGACTTCACAAATACGAAAAGCATTACATACCCCTTATAAAGACCTGATTAGGTAGATGCTCGTTTACCACACATCACAGCGATCCGCAAACTCACAGGTCGTCACGTGCGTTGCTGATCACTGGTTGCTGCGCATCTTTGCAGAAACTCTCCTGCGCATCTCGCGGCTGTCCGGTATGGAAGGGCATTATTCCATGAGCTTCCACCAATTCCCTGTGACATTCTCGCGCATTCCTTTCAAGGTGAACGGCTCTCTTGGAGTAAGACCGCTGCTCGAAACATGTTACATTCACCTCTCAAGGCGGTAGACGGACTACTGATCTCAGGTTGCTCTCTGTGCTAATAGAGACACTTGCAGAGCTATCTCTTGATGTAAACACATCCTACTGCAGCATTTTTTTCAAAATATAAATGAATTTATCTGATCCGATAACATTTCTTTTTGAAAAAACTGTTGCCATAACTTGTGCCCCAACCCTCGTATTTAACAAAAGTCTCCGATGGCCCCCTCCGCACCGATCGGCTGGGTCCTCCTGTGGGCGGAAGGCTGGCCAGCGGCCATCTCCCTCCGGGGGTGGGGGCGACGGCGGCGGTGCGTCGTCTATTGATTGCCGCTTATCAGGTGAGCAGCGCGTTGCACGGTCGACGCGTTATCGAACTGACGCCGTTGACGAGGTCGCCCCTTCGGCAATTTCCGTCGCCTTCAGTGTTGACACCAATCTGCGTGGGATGCACGAACCTTTCTCATTTTCTTAACGGGTTGTGTTTCTCGCCTGTACGATATATGAAGTAGTTTTCCTTAATTTTTTATTTGGTGGATCTCATATTAGTTCTTTTCGTCTTTATTGGAGGGGTTGCATTTTTTCTACTCTCAGTCTCTAAGCTTCTCAGCTTCTGAGTTTTCTATGATAATTTCGTGATCATTTATTAAAACTTGAACTCCGTTCAATATCTCGTATGATGTAGCACTGTCTAGCAGTACATACAATTGATATTTAAACTATAATGGAATATTGTAATAATTATTTTCATGTTAATTAGAAGGGAGAGGATTTTTATGCATTAAAACTCTGGGAATATCCTTTTAAAAATACCCATTTATGATCTAAAAATTCTGAAATATGCACTTTAATATGTAAATAAAATTAAAAATATCTATAAACCTTAGTTAATAAAATTCAGGAGAAGCATGCTTGAAATGAAAAGATATATTTTTGTGCAAACATAACATAATCTACGTTACTTCACAGGAGAAATAATTGAGGTAAATATTCACCTTAGTGAAGTACTTTCTGTCTTGTTGCATTTATTCTGCCTGGTTTATAAAACATTTACACAAGTATTTAGAAAAGTAAAGAAAAATCAAACTGTGACAAACTCATTCCATTCAATGAACGCTCACAAATAAATATATTCTATGAAAAGGTGAAACGTTTTAGAGCTAAGTTTTGTATTTTAAAGAAATATGCAAAATGCGCGCCTTTAATTACACAAATACGCACCAACAGGAAAAATCGGACAAATATCCACAAATATGCACTAACGTAGTAATCTCCATAGCATCATATTCTAACCAAACGTCAAGAATTTCATCTAGCTACGCAACAGACAAAAAGATGCAAAAGCATAGAAATCCTTTCCCTGATAATTTGTATTATAAAACATTCCTTTCTCTTCCTTGTTCTATCGTCACCCCTTACACTTACACTTATGTACTGCACATACCACACATGTCAAGAGCTTAAAGCTCGTCCCAGCTAGTGGGAGATACGTGGACGCGGGAAAACCCCGCAAGCAGTAGTGTAGGTTCTCGCCACCCAGCGGGGGTCATCACCGCCGCTTCCCGCCACGAAATCAAGGCGCTAAGGACCTCGCCAGTTGACAGCTGTGCCGTGTGGCGCCCCCTCCGGCTGCCGCCCCAGGGCGTGCGGGCCACGGGCGCGTTGCGCGCTGCTGAGAGGGCACCGCCCCCCTCAGGAGAGGGAGCACAAGCGAGCAGATGCTGACCAAGACGTTCCTGGGCAATTTTGCTTCTCATTGGACTCGACCCAGGGCTACCCAACTTACAAGGGCTCATGGACCACCTATCAAATTCTAGTTAACCCGCGGGCCGCACCCTTATTTAAGATGGTTTCTACCCTAACTACAGACATCATACTGAAACAAATGTGTATATTAGATACAAATTTATTCAACAACGATGAACGTACATACAACGAGAAAATTAATATATCGTTAACAAAAAGAGATGAATTGTATTGTATTTGGTTGGCATAATAAAATGTTTCAAAGTAGCCGCGGGCCGCACAAATAGATTCGGCGGGCCGCATGAGGCCCGGGGACCGCCAGTTGGACAGCCCTGGACTACACGGATCTACAATTTCTTCTGAGAATCTGATGTTCCGTAAATATTTGACGCCATCAGGACAATTGGTCACGATTTAACATCACTCTCCTCGTTCAATACCTACTGCCACAATTTACACATCAGACAGAATAAACGCGGGCACTTTACCAGCAGGAACGGCCAATGTTACAGATGACGGTTAAGGAGAAGTTACGTTAACTAGTGATGCTACAAAACGGCAGAGGCATTAAGTTCCTCTTTACAGAAGGTTCCGGCATTCAGTTTAGTTTTGTTCCACCACCCTCCCGTAAGCGTCAGGGACCTATCATAGTCCCCATCAATTATCATCACACAACGGGGGGAAATCGATCAAATAGAGTCAGACAGATCAAATGGAGGGTACTGAGAAAAATGCTCAGAAATAATCTGAAGCAGGTTGATCAAATAGGTTCACGAGCAATGATATCAGAGAATCTCTACGAAATCGATCAATAGGGAATCTCAAGTTGAGAGTCTTCTACAAGTTGATCACAAGAAATATTTCTAGCAAGTTCAATAAATGAAATATCTTAAGGATGTAAAGGTTAAGTGAAATTTTCAAAGACATAAAATTGGGTATTTCATGTCAGTCGAGTCCAAACGAATTTCAAGAAAGTCGAGACTAATGTCGGTCCTTAATGTTGACATCAGATGAAGAAAACCATTAAGTCCAGATCACCAGTGAAATACCTAGAAAGACGAACTAAAGAATATTATTTGTAGGCTTTCCGCCCAAGTCGATCAAGACGAGGATCTCCGCGCAAGTCGATCAAGTGGCGATCGCAAATCTTCCTCTCAAGTCGATCAAGTCGAGGATCTCCGCGAAAGTCGATCAAGTGGGGAGAATCTGGGGAAATCAATCAAGTAGAGGATCTCCGCACAAGTTGATCAAGTGGAAGATGTGAGAACTGTGACCGAAATCTGAAAAGAAAAAGAATCTGAAAAAAGACTAAGTCAAATGCACAATTAGAAACTTTTATAACAAGTAGTAAACTGGGCACAAACAATCAGAATGTTAAATGGACGTGCTTTTACGATAATAAAACCTTTCACTTTTTTATAAGTATTCTAAGAATGCAATGTTCCTCTTTGATCCTGGTAACATAGTTGGAAAAGGAAGACAGAAGTTGCTTACGAACTTCAAACTTTGTATCCAAATAGGCGATCCGCAGGGCTTGCACGAATATGTTATGTGCCTTTATTTTTTGTTAATTACGTGCTGTGTGCTGTATATTAACAAGAAACGCCTAAGGGGTTTGATGAAGTAGCTTGAGGGGACGTAGCGCGAGTTGGGTCGCAGCATAAGGAGGTCGTAACACGTAAGGGGGTCGCTGAAATTCAAGTAATTTACTTCCACTTCCGGGCCAATGACCCTATCTCCATTGTCCAGTGTCCTTGATTCCTTAAGTAAATGCTGGATGGCTCCTTGTTTTGCTCTTGGACATGAATGTAGCTTCATTATTTGTGCATGTTTTCTCGAGCTCTTTTGAGAATGTAGATATTCAAATAACCGTTTTCTGTTTTAACGCGGAAGTAACTAGATTCATTCACGTAAAGCACTAGGGATAATAGCTTTAATATGTAGCTTATTTGCCTTTGCAAAAAGTTTTTATTATACGGGAACGAATCTTTTCATACTAATTCTTACCAAAACACTCATTGTTACATGTATTCACAATTCAAGTTAATATGTGTATATGTGTGTGTGTGTGTGTGTTTGTTAGAACAGACATCACAGAGCTCAAAAAGACATGTAGATATTGGTCTTCCCCCTACAATACGTAACACAGACTTAATTATTTTTGACGTAAAATAAATAAATAAAAAACTTGTTCGTCACTTGAAGAAATGAATTAAAATGTAATCACCAGAAAGCAATTAAGCTTTCATATGAAAGCTTTAGCAACATTTTAACCGCTTAGAAGCATCTTTCATTTTGTGAAGAAAATGAAATCGAGTAACGCTATCTAGCAATTACGAGCACAGAATAAGAATATGCTGATTTCTACGACTTCATGACTTTACAATAACAAGCGGCTTGTGAAACTGCTTGGAGCTTGCCCACGTAGATCCACTCCGAGTTGTTTCCACTCCTTTTGCAGTAATGGTCTGTTTTTGTTCGCCCTGTCAAGCGTGACCCTGTGAGGATTCGGAAGGCCTGATGACCTACAATAATGTTGACAGTAAATAATAACTACGCAAACGCGCGCGCAAATGAAAAAAAAGCTGCGAGCGTGGTATTTCGCTGAAAAGTACGCGACATAAAAAGTGATTGCTCGATTTCAAAAGGAACGAGTCAAAGTAAAACATTGTTTGTTATATTAGCATCTAGTAATGAGATCTTGTTAAAAATGTAAATAAAAAAAGAGATTAAAATATAAAGATACTTGGAAACCATTGGTTTATAATGAACTGAAATTTATATCACATTTGAAATGTTAAAAATTCGTTTCTTTGAATATTGATAAGTAAAATAATGCACCGTTTTTTATGTAACATTATATTCTTTTACTGTTATTTGATTGTTTACATAAGTCTCCATTATTCCAAATAAAAAGCTATACAAAGTTCCGACAGTTATTGCACGCTCCGTTAAGACGAAAACATAACAATAACACCGACAACACCAGCCATAAACTGTACATTTCGAACTGCCTGTGCTGCGCAATAAAACAAGAAGCTCGCTACGTCTCCTACATTCCAGCACGTGACAGCACCTTGCTGCGGGAGATCGATGTTCTAAACTGGGCGGTCAATATCGATTCGCCGATAGGCGGGCGGCGCGGCGGCCGCCTTTGTGGAGATCAGCGCCGGGACGCGGAGGCTGTCAAAGGCGACGCGGCCGCGCGGGGGACGGGGCAGAGCCACTGAAACAGCGGGGGATGGACGGGTGTGGGAGAGACGTGAGGCAGGGTTTCGGAGAACAGCGGGCAGGCGGGGTGGGCAGAGGTGGGACGGATGTGGGGGAGACAGGGATGAAGGGGAGATAGGGATGGCGGTGAGACCAGGATGGCACGGGGACGGGGGTGGCGGGGGACGGGGGTAGCGGGGAGCGGGGGTGGCGGGGAGCGGGGGTGGCGGGGAACGGGGGTGGCGGGGAACGGGGGTGGCGGGGAACGGGGGTGGCGGGGAACGGGGGTGGCGGGGAACGGGGGTGGCGGGGAACGGGGGTGGCGGGGGCCGGGGGTGGCGGGGAGACGGAGGTGGGGGATGGAGGTAGCGGGGATACGGGGGTGGTGGGGGAGGCAGTTGAGACGAGGAGACGGAAGTGGCAGAGAATGGATGAAGCGGGGAGATGGAGGTTGCTGGGAGACGAATGTGGTGGGGAGAGAGATGTGGCGGGGAGGACGTCGGTTTGCGGGAGATTGGGTAATGGAGGCGGGTGAGGGTGGGGGGCTGGGAGTGTGGTGCGGCGGTGTGTTGGCTGGGAGCGTCGAGAGGAGAGCTGCAGGGAGCGAGCGGCCGACGAGAACGAATGACCCGCGGTGGAGGGGGCGGCAGGGAGGGGGCGGTAGGGAGGGGGCGGGGTGGTGGTCGGTGGCGCCGCCTGGGATGGGGGCGAGGAGTGGGGGTGCTGTCGGAACAGCTGGAGAGGAAATGCGCTGAGGGGTGCAGGCTGCAGTGGTACAGAAACATCCGATCAGACACTGCGACGAGAGAGATTGATGTCCGTTAAGGTGTGCGCGCGCGCGTGTGTGTACGTAAAATAGGGATGAGAGAGTTCTTCTCACAGAATGTTCTTCTTGAAGGACAGGATAAAAACGATTAAAAGATTCATAAGTTTACCATACTTTGAGAATGTGGGTATTTCGGTCCCTTGGAAGTCGCGTTAATGAGGGTTTACTGTATATAGATTTTGTTCTTATTTGTATTCAAGAATGTACTCGCATACCTTCGAAATCATGTAGATATTATTTGACAATGAAGAGTTACTGTTACTGATAAGACAATTTGTATATAATTTTGATTTACGTCTATTGTGTTGGAGTTGCATGGGAATCAAATTCAATGTACTTATTTGACACAGAAATTACACGTGATCAAATTTACATAATTACAAATTAAGACGGCTAATAATTTTTGCACTTTTACATAAATGTGTGTTACAACATTTGCTTCGGTCACGTCCCCAAAAACTATAAAATGAAGTATTCTCATTGTCCTCAAAAAATCTAAAGACAAAGTAAAGTTAATTAAGCAACGATAAACACGATGTGGGATGTTGAGGGACTAATGCACTGCATTACATAGGAGTCGGAAGTTTTAGTTTTAGTGTTACTAGTACAGGGAGGAGCTGAATTATTTAAATTGGCGTAAAGAAATTTATGGATGATCTTTTAGGTTTAATTATAAAGAAGTCGAAATAAAAAAAACCGTTTTTCATAATTTGACCGTACTCTATGTAAGTTAAATAAAAAACATTTTTCAATTTCATGATTACTAGGGAGAGGATTTCTACGATTTTGCATATTTTTTTTCCGTTGATTCAGGGCATAGATGAGTGAAATATCTTGACATTTGGTTAGAATTGGATGCTATGTATATAAGTGTGTTTGTGTATATTTGTGCATATTTGACTAATTTTTGCTGTTGCTGCATATTCGTTTAATTGTAAGCTCATACTTTCCATATATCGCTAAAATAGAGACTTATCTCGTGCTCATTGCCAATTTGAGCATTCGTGTTCCCTAAAACTAGTAAATCAGTATACGCATACTTCTGCCTCAACGCGTCTAAGAAATCATTGATTTCTCCGAAGGCTTGTGGAGAGAAATAACGCGAACCCTGTGGGTGACGGTAAATAAGTACAATCGAAATATCTGTATTTTGCATTACTATTCTACGTTTTTATATTGCATTGAAATCATAATCTATTTATTTGTTTCTAAACTTCATAAATGAACATCACTGCATATACATTGAGAAGATCATCAATGACAAACAAAAGGTATTTATATGAAATCAATTGCATTCCCAATGAATTCTAAAATATAATAAAGCTCGGAAAATAATGAGATTATTGAATGTATAATTCCATAGAAGAAAACAGATTTTTCGATTTGAAGAACGTTACCTTTGGTTTAGAAGAGGGTATGACAAACTTTTACAAAATATGGAAGAATGCCAGGGTAGTCACACACAACAACCTCTGTCGAATTCTCACATCTATTCCTTACCACAAAATATTTCGTTTTGCCTATTCTATCCTCCCCAATACTTGGGCAACAGAGCTTTTCCGCATTCTACATAAGTCGTATGAATGCTTCAGGACTGCTGTCGAAAGACGTCTTTTGTCGAGGCGGGTTGACAACAAGAGTTGAGTGCCTCCTGCCAGAGAATTTCCATTCGTTTCTACCGCTTTTTCATACTGTCAATCAACGCAAAATCACAGAGTAAAGGGCAGAGTGCCGTTCTGGGTTTCGATGGGCTCTGGTGCTCGTCGATATCTTGTGGAATGTTGCCGAATCGAAAGGAAAAGGCGAGACGTGGAGGAAAATATCGCGTTACTTCGTGACAGCCCTTGCTATTTTTTTTCGAAAAAAGACAGACAGAATTACAACAACTACACGAACCACAACGAGCAAATTCAAAAAGAACACTCTACATGCCCAATACAATAGATAGACAGGGTCTCTACCCAATTCTATACAAACCTACCATCCTGCTATGCAAACCAAAAATTTCAATTAGTTTCAACTTCATTCCCGTATCCAAGAATCCAAAGACTTACCGCAAAATAGCAGAAAAGAAAGCAGTTAATGACAACTGTTAAATCAATTCGAGTTGCTAGAGGACCCTTCCTGGGCACATCTCTGTAATTAATATTAATTGTAAGTTAAAAATGGGCAAATTGCCGTATAATACTATATTTGTATTACTTGAGGAACCCGGCAGACGTTGTTCTGCCCTTCATCTCCGTCTTTCCCCTTCCATCTCGCTTTCTCTCTCTCTCTCTCTCTCTCTCTCTGTCTGTCCCTGTCTCGGGCTGCCTGTCCCTGTCTCTCTCATTCACATTTAGTTGCAGATTCTGCACGTCTCCGAGCAGGTGAGGTGCTAAAGAGAAGTGCCGGACCAGCAAAAATGTAATAGAATGTTCATGAAGGTCTCATCTTGTAGATTACGATGTGAGAAACGTTTCTTTGAGGCCTGTGGCTCCAAAATTTAAGTTTTTAATGCCGTAGAACGCTTCGTTTAGCAGTTATTTACCGATATAGATTCAAAATGCTGCCGAGTGTTGCGGCGTAGTAACATACGGAGTAATGTAAGTAGTATAGGGAAAGCAATGTAATGCTGCGGAAAATCGATTTCGAGATTTCAACGGAAATACACATTTTGAGGTCCCCTGATACCGAAAAAGTGGGTCTTTTAAAAACGTCCGTCCGTCTGTCCATCTGTCTGTCCGTCTGTGAACAACACTAGCGCGTAAACCATACGTGCGATTGCTTCCAAAATGGATATTCTCTGGTCGCCCTGCGTTCACTCGTGGCGCCTCGATTTTGAGAAACTTTCTTCAAAATTTGAGGGTACTTTACATGAAGCCTCCCGGACATTTTCAAATTTTCTCAAAAACGGCTCCAAATTGTTTCTTTAAATTTCTTGTAAGAATAGAGTAAAATACACTTATTTAGGTGGCATAGGTCCCATTTTCATGGTTAACTCTAAATATTTGAAAATTGCCAAAGTTTGAAATTTTTTCGGCGTCTTTCTAAAACTATAAAATTGAAGATGGAGATTTTTTCTTCCAATTAAATATGTTGTCCAAAGTGAGTTCTTTCATTAAGGCTATGTACATTTTTGTGAAAATTTTAGTAGTTTTTGCGCAATATTGCACGCAATATTTGAAATTTTAAAAATTTACAAAAACCAAATTTTCTCAAAAACGGCTCCAAATTTTTGCTTTAAACGTTTGGTAGAGATAGTGATAAATGTGCTCTATGAGATAACATTAACGTCATGTTCCTCTATTCTTTTGTTTTCTCAAAAATTGCAAAAATGTAGTTTTTCTGAGTTGTCTCTCAAGTTGTTAATATTTTAGCAGCAATTTGTTCACTTGATTATATTAATGAGAATATGTGCTTTAAATAATGCCAAATAAGTTTCTAGGCAATTGAATAGTTCTCTGTGAAAAGTAGCTCAAAATTGCGAATTTTCAGAAACGCTCAAACGCCAATTTCTCACAAATGGTCTGAATTTTTTTGTTCAAACTTTTCGAACAGATAGTGCTAAGTGCCACTTAAACGCCATGTTCTTGAAATGCATCCATATTTTTCAACGAAAATGGCTATTTAGGGCAAGATTTAATTGTTTGTTTTATTTTCTTAAAATAATAATTTTGTTCTCCCATTGGAAAACCGAAAACTTAAGAAAATGTCGAAAAAATGTAGGCCATAGATGTAGTCAAAAAAATGATGGCGGCGATAGATGGCAGCTGTCAAGAGTATTGGCAAGTCCGAAAAACTAGCCGAGACCAAACGAAACAGAAAAATTAATACGGGAAAGTCTGTGCCATTTTGTAGCACCACTAGTTTATTTCTCGCTTAATGTTTCTGTCTGAGCAAATATATTCATTTCTTTTGTAAATAATAAACAACTTATTTGTTTCAGGAGTTTTTCTATGCTTCCATAATGCAATTGTTGCGTAGAAATATGTTTTTCAAACCTAATTTTGAGTGCTCATTGCGGTCCAACCATTCGGAATATCCACGTAGTTTATTAGACAAAATATGCTTAGAATTGTCTTAAGAGCTTATTTCGACGTTTCGTCCTCGGACACCCTGTGAATATGTATAATTATGATTCAAAACCTTGAAAAGATGTAAAAGGCCGAAAAAGGATTAATCAATTAAAATAAAAACGAAACATAATCTTATTATGACGAAACGTCACATTCGCTTTCCATCCCCACTCCCGTTAGGGAGGGGCGGGGTTGGGGACTCCCTCACCCCCTTTACCCTTGCCCAGGAACTGCTAACACTGCTTCCGGCTGCGAATGCCCAGTGGCGTCAGTGGACGTTGCCTCTGAAGCCATGCTAAGCAAGAGATCCTGAGGTTCGGCTGTGGCTTATGTTTGACTTCTTGGCTGTCCGGGAGACCCCGCGTCGTTGGCTGAGAGGCCGACGTTTCGCCTGTCATGTCGCAGGTTTCTCAGGGCTACGGCCCGGGAGAGACAGGTTCGCCATAGTTGGCGGAGAGGTCCCTCTGATTGGCCGGCGGTGTGGGCCAACCCGGGCCCGAACGCCCAGACCGGACAGTGTATAATAATGGACGCGCAGAACTGCCCTGAGGAAGGCTGCGACTTGTGAGGCGAAACGTCGCCTTTCAGCCAACGACGCGGCGTCACCCGGACAGCCAAGAAGTCATGGATTCGAGCCGCGGAAGCTTACCTGTATATGTGGATGATATTTTACATTAGGCACATAGCTATGAATTGGACCACTGTCTGGAGGGAAATTTTAGCGTCTGCCTTTGCTCTGAAGCGTGATTTATCCCGCGTTTCTCCGGTCTATACCAGGAGAATGTAGAAAGAATACCCGCAGGAAAGTGGGTTCAATACGCAGGAGCCTAAAGCGCGATCAGCATCCCAACGCACCCAGTGCTGAGGAGCGACGGCGCGAGGCGGGGCACGGGGTGGGGGTGGGGGTAGGGTGGGGGTATGGGTGGGGGTATGGGTGGGGGTAGGGGTGGAGGTAGGGGTGGGTGTAGAGTTGGGGTAGGGGTGGGGGTAGGGGTGGGGGGTGAGGTGGCTGTCCTCGTGGGCGCGCCGCTTCCGGTTGACGAATGGCGGCAGCGCCAACAACTGCGCGCAGAATGCACTGCTACGCGCGCGCACTCCGCCCCACCCCGGTCCGCTTCGTTCCGCCCTGCTGCGCGGGCGGCTGTGCAGGAGCGGGTAAGGGCGCTACAGTGCGATTTTTCTAACTCTGCCCCTCAAGCCCCTACGGCCACGATGAAATATCACGGCATTTCGCGGCTTTCTCCGTCGTACCGATAGACGTCGCAAGCTCTGCTTGATATTGTCAAGATCTTGCGATATCTCATGCACGACTGAGAAAGATGCGAAATACCGTGACATATTCCATCGTAAAGACAGGCTTTGAGAAGCAAAATTATAAAAATCGTAATATAGCGCCCCATATAGTAGCATCCTCAAACTTGGTCTCAGGTTTTGATCGAGAGTTGCACGGCCCTGCTTCCTATTTCTCCCGCGTTTGCACACAAATGCCCCAGGCTGCTTCTCGGAGCTCTGTCTTTTCCCACGCGCCGATGGAAGCAGCAGGATGTCGCCGCGGTGTTGCATCTTCTCAAAAGGACCGAGAAGGATGGAAAAAGGAATTTTTGTATTTTTGTCATTCTGAAAGCGTCATTTAATACACTTTCTTGTGGCGCAATCTGTTTTTTTTCATCTGCAATATTTTCGGAGATACAATGCATTGTTTTTAAGATGGCATAGCTGCCACGTCCCCGTGGATCTGTCAATGCTCCCTTGTAATTGCAACTAGTAATTGCAAATTAGAAAAGCTATTCACTAGCTATTCAACAGGAAACATCAGAGAACAAAAGCAGGAGAAATTCCTTGTGAGGAAGGAAAAAGAAGAGGGAAAACAAAGAAGGGGAAAGAGAGCATGTAACTTTTGTTGCAGGATCACTATAGTATGCAACTTTTCATTACTTCTCCTGAAAAGGTCATTTTTCTTGCGGATTGATTAACAAAATGCATCATAACTCAGAAAATAACAGAGATATTTAAACAATTCTTTCTGTATTATACAGATTATTTTTCATATTATTATGTGAACAACGTATCATATTCAACTATACAATATTTGAAGGGATGCATTCAGAAGAAAATAAAAAATAATACAAATTTTTTTATAATTTAGAATTGTTTAACACTTTAAAATTTTACTTCTTACAAAAAATTGAGGTTTACATAATGCAGCAGTTATTTTTTTCTTATCTGGAAAAACAAATTATTAAAATATATTAAATATTAATTGAGATATTGTGTCACAAGAGAAACACTGCAAACCTCCTATAACTCAAAATGTATTTTTATAAAAATAATTGGGATGTTATTTTAGGTTTCCTGCATGTATATATCTACATTAAAGTAATAAAGTTAAGTGCAAAAACTACATTTATAGGAATTTTGTACTTTGATTAGACATATACCTTGGCTACGCCAACTCGGCGCGCGAATTCTGTTTGCGCTTGGCGTTTCCTGGGGCCAGCTGCTCATACTGTTCATGTTCTTGCATTTCTATATAATTCATTGCTATCGCGTGACAATGTGCCCTGGCACGCGCTTTGCGGTATCAACTCAGTCACGTGACGCGCTGTCCTGGTCCGGCCCTAAAGGCTGGAGTTCGTGAGTGGAGGACACACTAACATTATTTTTCCAACACTCAGATTTAGCAACAAAAAGTTATCATACGTCGTCGCAGAAAATTTTAAAATAATGCCTGACGAATGTAAAATAAACCTCTTTGGGTCAGATGGAATACGTCAGGTCTGGAGGAAGCCAAATAGAGGCGATTGTTTCTTGAATAAAATTCCCACACTGAAGTATGGTGGGAGATCAGTTTTGTTATGGGGTTGTATGTCTTCTAAGGGCGTTGGTACGATCTAATTGATTAATGGAACTATGGATACCAACGTCCGTTTATCTCGACAGTTTGGAAAGCAATGTAAAACGAAGTGCCGAGAAAATAGACTTGTCACATTTTACCATGTCCAGCACAACAATAACAGTAAGCAGAAGGCCTGGCTCAATATGACATGGTTAATATGGAACGTGCAAAAAAATTACTCCTAATACCACCTCAAGACCATATTGTGGTCTTGAGTGTTTGTGGTCAGTTTTGAAGAGAGAAGTTTACAAGACTGGCGTGGAAAACAAAGAAGAATTCAAACGTCTGGTGGAAGCAGAATGCAAAAAAATAAAACCTACAACTTGGAAGAATCTTCTTTCCATGAAGAGTCGATGCCTACCTGTGTTAAACGCCAAGGGTTATGCAACAAAATACTAAAACCATTGTCCACTTTCTTTTATTGGTTTTATTGTGTGTTATTACGTCTAGTGTACGAATACCAAAGTTGCAGAACACAGAATATTACATTAAAATTACTGTACTAACTGATTCTAATACAGAACCAAAGTTTTTCAGTTTCTAAAAAGATTTTGTTTCATTTTATAATGAGAGTTTTTGAAAAAAAAAACTTTATTTTGACCTAAATAATTAGATATTATCACGTAAAAGCAAAGCGTGGAATAAGAATGTTAGAATAAGAGTGTAGCTGCCCGGCAATCGCACCGCTGCGTACGATTTTGAATCGAGAGCGCCTCCGCGGCCGCCAACGTGGCGATGTGCGGGCTGTCTGGCACAACCACTCTTTTATCGCGAGAGAGGGCTCAGTGCATCAACAGACGTCACTGCAGTCCCTGTGACCGGCAGGTCCTAGGTTCCACTCCTGACGACGGCAGGATTTTTCGACACTAGCTTGTCAGCAAGGTCGAATACAGTCGCTGTCTGGCGGAGAATTCTAGCGGCCGACTGCTCTCATTGCTAGTTTCCCGTGATTTCTCCCATCCACACCAGGCGAATACCAAAGCAGTACCCTAACATACGAGCCACGGACCGCGCGCGATCTTTCCTTCCTCTTCCTTGTCTTACCATCTCCTCTTACACACACACACTTACACTAACATGCACAACACCACCACCCATGCCGGGAGACCGGTCGGGATCTTAGAGCTTGTCCCGGCTGGGGCGGGGCCTCGCTGGTGGGTGATACCTGTTTGAGGGGAAAACCCCGCTAGTCGACGGTAGGTCGGCGCCAGATCCCGCCATCCAGCGGGGAAAAGATCGTCACCACCTCCAGAGAAAAAACCACGCACTACATTTACGGGACTGATGACCTCTGTAGTTGACGCGCAAGGAATAACGAGTCAATCAATCACAAGTGTTTCGAAGCAGCGCGGCAGCGACCCTCGCGTAGTTTGAGTCATAAAACTCGCCCTAGGTCATCGAAAGTGCGTACTTCGTGGCCTTCAACCGATTATGGCTCTCCATGCGAAATAAAACTATTTAGACAAGCGCTGCGAAATGTCTTCGCGTGGTTGCCGTAAATATTGCTGCAACGAAATATTTCTTCCAATTTTTTTCCTTAAAAGAAACTATACAACACTTAAAGAATATTCCTCGATACCGAAAAAAATATGGTTCTTTTAGAACCATTAGTGATAGTCTACTAAAAATGTGCAAACACTAGGAGCTTCTGCCAAATAAAACGCAGATGCATACGCCGATAAACTTTATACTTCGCAGACTCACTCTGCCCAGTGTGTACTGGAGGGTTAATGTATCGATTATTGTGATAAAATGTTAGGAATGATGACGAAGAAACGGTCACATGATTGATCTATTCGTGATTCCGGGCACGTCAACTACAGCAGTCATTAGTCCCGTAAGTGTAGTGCGTGTTTTTCCTCGGGCGTTGGAGGTGATGTTTTCTCCGCTGGATAGCGAGATCCGGCGCCAACCTACCGTCGGGTAGCGGGGTTTTCCCCAAACCAGGTATCTCCCACCAGCGGGGCATCGCCCCAGCCAGGACAAGCTCTAAGTTCCCGACTTGTCTCCCGGTATGTGTGGTAGTGTAGTACATGTTAGTGTGGGTTTGTAAGGGGTGAGGATAGAACAAGGAAGAGGAAGGAAAGATCGCACGCAGTCCGTGGCCCGTTTGTTAGGGTTTTGCTTCGACATTCACTTGGTGTTGATCGGAGAAACAACGGAAAACTATCCATCAGATCAGCTGGCCGCTAGAATTCTCCTCCAGACAGCGACTGAATTTGACCTAGCTGACAAGCTAGTGTCAGAAATCCTGCCGCCGTCGGAACTCGAAACTAGGACCTTCCGGTCACAGGGACTCGGTCACATAAGGGTCACGGGAGACGGAATAACTAAGACAGGGGTGTCCTACATGTAAGGTCTCAAGAGCCACAACTGAAACCTTTAAGATGTTGCGGGCCATATTTCCATTACTAGGGTGATCCGTATCTGACATCCCCATATTGTTGATCTCGACAACTTGCCCAGCTGCTCTGAAAAGGGAAGGTAAGGGGTGAAACTATCCGTGATATGGCGCTGAAATATGCATAAGGTGAAATATGCAGTGAAACCCATTGGGATGATTTTAAATTTCTGAATTTACTGGAAAAGAAAACTCCATTAATCTGAACTTAACCTATTTTCAAAGTGAGGAGGTGTTGGCCTCGGAGGAAGCGTAAGCTAGGCGCGCAATGTACAATGTACTACTCTCTCAGTCTAAATCAGTGAAAAACGACTGATAGTGTCAGTTATAGCCCTGCCACTGACAATCAGTGAATTGAACTGAACAAATCAGGGAAAATAGTGTCCACTTTTTGAATCAGTGAAACTTCAGTTTGAATCAGTGAAATCTATGATAACAGCAGCACGTAAACCACTGATCTATCAGTGAACGATGGTGGCGCAGGGCTTTTACCACTGACGACCAGTGAAATGCTGGCGGTCATTATGAAGAAGTTCGCGTATTCGCTGATTGTCAGCGTGACTACACGTTTCGACTGAAGATATCAGTGACTTCGTCTCTCACTGATTAAATCAGCGACAATTTCACGCCGACATGAATGAAAGAGATTTTCGCTTTTCACTAACAACCTTTCGCGGTCCACAGTGAATGGCACAGCGGGTCGCCAGTTGGACAGCCCTGAACTGAAAGAATTCCTACAGTGCACCCGTTGCCTTCACCGCAAATTACTCACGGGTCGACGGGCATTTGAACCCCGGAACTCGGAGGCGGAGAATCGCTAGACTATGAATTGCATCAGCCCCGTTTACTTTTTTACGATCTTGAAGGGCCCAACACGCGCCCTTTCTTAGGACAAATGGAGGGTGATAGCGTCCTCTTTTTTTCCGCTCGTAAATACTTCCAAAGAAATGCTGGAGTGAAATACGCTTAGAAGCTCTTGAAACTGCTTTTTATTTTGTATAAGCGTTTTTGCATGCAAAGAGACATACAAAGTAATTAATAAAAAAAATTAGTTTCACGTCAAAAGAAGCTGCTAGTAAATCGAAATTTCCAATAAAATGTAATGCCTTTCAAATTCTTAAAATATAATTCCCAATCATAGTTGCACAATGCAGCAACAATAATACTTAAGTTATTAAGACTGATGCGATAATTTATATATAATTTTCAATGCAGGAGTTTCTGAAATAAGTTGAAGTACATGTTACTAATTCTATGTTATTTTTCGTTTTTCAGGTAAGTAGCTGTGAATACATCGCTGTGTTATTTCCTCAAAGTGAGTACAAAAAATATTGTGTGATATTCTACAATGACGTTGACAATTACCACAATCTCAGTACTTCCTATAATTCAATTTCTTCTACCCTAATCCTTTCTATATATCTCTCCCGACCTCGGTTCAAATGCTCGTCCCGAATGCGACCAACAACCGTATTCTCGACCCGCGCGCGTCTCACGTGATACTTTGTAGGTTGCTTGCAATTCAGGGACTTTATTTGCCGGCCCATTTACTTTTGAAATGGGGCGGAATGACATTCATGACTCGGAGACTTTTCTGAGAAATAGTTGGAAAAGGAAAATATCGCTCTTCCCCTAAGTAGTGTTAGTGGAGCCTTTTCAGGTTTTGAAGACACCGAACTCTCTGGTAAAATATAGTCGTAATATGTTGCCTAGATATTTTAATATGTGCATGAATAGGTCAATGTCGCCTGTATGTTTATAGTTGAATATTTTAGTTTTGGTTTTCTATGTTTTACAACCAGTTATTAGATTTGGTACAAATACATTCAACATACGACACTAACTTAATAAAGACATATTATGAAAACATATATTTTTATTTTCATGAAATGCACACTTTCTGATGATTCATGAAAACCAAACGGTCGTGGATTGGAATTTTGCAGTTTGTGCAAAATATGAATGGTGACGCATCTGAGCACGTACGTTCGCCATAACAATACTTCCGCCCTGATGCCTCTCGATTCCTGAGTGCACCGCTCCCCTTGAAACAACGTGGTTGCGGCGTGTCGTGTTCGATCCAATCTCACAAAAAAAATGCCTCTTCGGCCCCGTCGCATGACGTCGCAAGCTGGGCAGGGCGGGTGCGCGAGTGTGCGTGGGCGGGTGGGCGAGGGCAGCGGGCGAGCCTGTGCGCAGTGGAGCGTCCCCCTGTCCGCCCTTGATCCGCTGGGCCGTTCATAACTCCCGCCCCCCTGCCCGCCTCTGTGTCGCGCTTCGACCGCCCGCCCGCCCTGCAGCGGCGCTTCCGAGCCGCTGGGCGGCACGGCGCCCGCCCCGCCCCCCCCCGCCACGCTCCACGCCACGCACCCCCGCCACGCTCCACGCCGCGCACCCCCCGCCACGCTCCACGCCACGCCCCCCGCCACGCTCCACGCCACGCGCCCCCCGCCACGCTCCACGCCCCGAACCCCCCGCCACGCACCCCCCCCGCCACGCTCCACGCCCCGAACCCCCGCCACGCTCCACGCCCGGCGATGCCCGTCCACGCACACACAAATTACTTCCCTCCTGCCCTTCCTTCCACATTTAATTCCTTCCATTTCTAATTACACATTTACTTCAGTTATACTTCTTGTAGAAGTTATTCTCGTCAATTTCAATAGTCATTCCTTCACCACCAAAAGTGAAGCTTTCTCCACTGTAATGAAACACTTCCCTTAAAAAATAAATTCACCTGTCGTACGTTCAGCCCAACACGTTAATCATTCATAAGGAATGCATCTCGTGCAACTTGCAAAAACTTAATAATCATACTTAATGTACTATAACAAAACCAATACCTAGGGTGCGGATTTTTATGCCCTAAAAAATCTTGAAATATGCTTTTAAAAATATGCATTTATGACCTAAAAATGGTAAAATATGCATTTTAATCTGCATTTACGACCTAATAATTCTGAAATATGCAATTTAATATTTAATTAAAATTAACAATATTTCATTTTCTGTATAAACCTTTCTAGACAAAAACAGGAGAAGCATGCTTGGGAAAAAATTGTGCAAAGATGATATAACCTAACTGATTTCACGGTAGAAATAATTCAAGTAAATACGCACCTTAGTGAAGAACCTACATTGCAGGTCTTTCACTTTTTCTGCCTGGTTTAAAAAATATATCAAGAAATATTCTACATTTGTACAAGTGTTTTATTATCTATAGAAAATAAAAAATAAAAAATTCTCACAAGCTTTTCTAATAAAATGAACGCTCAGAAATAGATTCTATGAAAACCCCAAACATTTTCTCTGATTTAACGAAATATGCAAAATATGGTCCCACAATTAATGGTATATGCTCCAACAGGAAAAATCTGTCAAATATGCACTAACAAATTAATCCAAAAAGTATCCAATTACGACCAAATGTCAAGAAATTACTCTCAGCTATG
The DNA here is from genome assembly GCA_031308135.1 of Acheta domesticus. Taxonomy (NCBI): domain Eukaryota; kingdom Metazoa; phylum Arthropoda; class Insecta; order Orthoptera; family Gryllidae; genus Acheta; species Acheta domesticus. The sequence continues at coordinate 209,391,845 of JAHLJT010009419.1, forward strand.
TCCTGAATCAACGGACAAAAATTCGCAAAATCATAGAAATCCGCTCCCTCCCAATAACTATTTCAAGTAGAACACATGTCTGCATTCATAACTTTTCACGACAATATCAAATATCCATCAGAAAAATGCCGTTTTCCAAACATTTCATATACGAATAAGTAGATTTCTCTCTTGTACACAACTTTTGTACATAAAGAGAAGAAAAACAGTCACAAACATTCCTTAATATAAACATTTGGGATTAAACAATTGACGGTAAAATCAACAGTTCTCATGTCCTACAAAAACGCAATTCTGTTCATGGATGAACTGAATGGTAGATTTCAGTCGTCATCCTCTCCTGCCGCGCAGCTGAACAATTCAACATTGTTGCACTCTTGAATTTATGAAGTGATCCTAGGCGAAAAAAGTCTCGAAAAGGTATTATATTGTGAATATATTAAAGTTGTAAATCATAGCATAAATATAGCACTCCTGACCTTCAAAGGAAGCTATCACACAAGTTTCATCGATATTCGCCATTATTAAGTGATTATTGTGCTGTAAAGCAACACCCTTGTGTTTATGTATTAGTACAGATATACATGATATTGAATCGTATCAAATGTACAATGCATAAATAATGTACAATATAATAATCGTATGCATCGTTTAGGCGCTAGTGTTGTTCACATACACCGGACGGACGGATAGACGGACTGACAGACAGATAGACGTTTGCTTTCAATTGGTTTTTCGGTCTCGAGGACCCACAAAACAGATATTCTGGCTACACCACGTGTTAGGGGAAATTTTTTCTTCATTTAGCAACTGGTTTTATCCACTTTTTCGTTATCAGTGCATGACATGGAATTTTCTTCTGCTGAAAAGTCGCCGTTTTTTCATGCAGTAATACATAACTTTTCCTCTACTATATTGTAGAGGATGTATATATCTCTAGATCTGTATATTACTCCGTATATACATACGTATACGGAAAAGAATTAATAACAATGGCTTTAAGCAAATTATCTTTACGAAACCCTGGAATTTAACAATCATTTTTACATTCCTGTATACGTACCTATACACGGAGTGATATGAATATACTTAGGACAGGGAAAGTTATGTAATACAGCGCGAAAAAATGGCCAATTTTTGCCAGAAAAAAATTCGTTGCCGGGCGCTGATAACGAATAAATGGGTAAAACCAGTTGCTAAATTAAGAAAAAAACCTAGCACGTAATGTAGCCAAAAAACCCTGTTTTGTACGTCATTATACCGAAAAACCAATTGAAAGGAAAACGTCCGTCTGTCCGTTCGTCCGTCCGTTCCTCCGTCCGTCTGAGAAAACTATTAGCGCCTACACAATACGTACGATTTCTTCCAAAATGGATATTCCCCGGTCGATCTGGTTCTAGTCAAAGCTTTGAGATTTTGAAAAAGATTCTGTAAAATTTGGAGATACTTTACATGAAGCCCCCCCGACATTTTCAAAATTTTCTCAAAAACGGCTCCAATTTTTTTCTTTAAGTTTCTTATAAGATAGAGTAAAATATACTTATCAAGGTGGCATAAGTCCGATTTTCACGGATTACTCGAAATTTTCGAAAATTGCAAAATTATGCATTTTATTCGGCGTCTTCCTCGATCTACAAAATTGCAGATAGAGATTTTTCTTTCAAATACATTTTTTCTTCAAGTGAGTTCTTTCTTTAAGGTCATGTAAATGTTTCTCAAAATTTTAGTGGTTTTCGCGCAATATTGCGTGCAATATGTGCAATTTAAAAAAAAATACATAAACTAGATTTTCTCAAAAACGGCTCCAATTTTTTTCTTTAAACTTTTGATAGGTATAATGCCTAATGTAATTTATGAGATGACAAAAACGACATATTGCTCTATTCTTTTGTTTTTCAAAAATTGCAAAAATGATTTTTTTTACTTGTCTCTCACGTCATTAATATTTACACCAGCGTCAATGATTTCACATTATTATATTTACGAGTACATGTGCTTTAAATAACGTCAAGTAAAGTTTCTCAAAAACACAACCGTGTTGTGTGAAAAGTAGCTCAAAATTCCGCATTTTCAGAAACCCTCAAACGCTAATTTCTCATATATGGCTGCAATTTTCTTCTTCAAACTTTTGGAACGGGTAGTGCTAACTACACTCTTTAATATGACGTAAAGTTTATTTTGAGTTATTGTTTTGTTTTTTCAAAAATTATATAAATGTAAGTTTTTTGAAAGATCTCTCACATCTTTTATACGCACATAACCAGTAATTTGTAAAGATTATTATATTTGTAAGTGTAAGTGCTTCAAATAACTACAAATAAAGTATTTTGAAAACTCAAAAATTTACTGTGACACATAATTTTAAAAGAAAATTGCCATTTATGACTAGGTTTCTGTGTTCTTTAATATTCTAAAATTAATATTTCTGTTCTACCAATAGGAAACCGAAAAATTAAGAAAATGGAAAAAAAATGTACTTTTGGAGGTGATAGACGAGAGCTGGTAAGAAAGAGTATGCGGCAATTCCGAATAGCTAGCAAAGACCCAAGGAAATAGAAAACCAATAGGGAAAGTCTGTGCCATTCTATAGCACCACTAGTTGTTGTGGATGATTTCTATATCACATTAATGCAAATATTATGTGCAAAATAAACTATACAACGAATATCAACTATCATCTTTGGGAGGATAAATAGTGAAATTTAAAGGAAAATTGTAGTACATAAGAATTTTTACGTAGTGAATAAAACGTACAATGTTCTTATCTTAACATCTGTTTATAGTACTTGATTTCTCCAGTCGTAAATTAATGTTTGTAAACAATTAATTTTCTTCCATTGTAATTTATTTCCTTCTGTTCGGCACACTGATTTTTAGGATATTTAAATCTGTGTGCTAGAACATTTAGGACGCACCACTGTGTGGAAATATCCACAATTTTATATTTTTTCACTTTTGCGTTAAATGTATTTTTTCAACAATGAATAAATTAGTGACAATATTAATTTTGAGGATGATTGATTGAGGAAATTGATGTCATTTAAAGATGATCTGCGTATGTTTTACGGAAATAGTGATCTGATACATACATTTTAATATCTTTTTTTCTCAACTAAAAATATGGGAATAAGAGAATGAAGGGAATGCAAAACAGAAATTATAGAATAGTTATGAATAGAGACCGGAAAAATATGTAATATGAAACGTCAAAATATGTAGTACATAAATATGTAATGAAAACCGTAAGAATATGTTATAAATATGTAAAATCGGATGTAACATGTATTAAAATACATAAAACTAAGTTTTACATATTACAAAATTATATTTATAAAAATTTTCCTCAAACAATTTAAAAATACAAACATTAAAGAAATTATTTGCAGAGTACAAATTAATTCACACTTTGCACCATACAACTTTCCCGACAGTAGCATCTATTACTATTCAGGACCCTAGTTTAGGAGCCAAACCGGACGTAATGATAACCATAATAGAAATTGGCGATAAGTAGACATTGCAGAACGGCAAGTAGAAAAATAAAAAATACGTCATTACATAAAAATCCGAACTCTAATTATGAGAAATGTGACGCTACTGTAAGTATGAACAGATGTCCGTCAGTAGATCGAAACGCGTGGAAAGACAACTCAGTTGTCCTGAAGAGGAGGAACCGAAAGAGAGTAACGACAACCACCTACACTGGGGGAAACAAAAACAGCAGGTTACTTCTTTCGATTAGAAAGTAAGTTCGTACCAAACAAAATGTGTGTACTAAGATGTGGTATAAGAGAAGTATTGAAATATCACGATTCTCCGCTTTCCAAAGGTTTTTGAGCCCATGTCTATTTTCACAAATTTACTTCACTATTACAAAACAAAAAAAACCAACTTACTTTAACACTTAAAATGTGGTTTTATATAACACTATACAAAGAAGAATATTGCTCTTATAACTATTTGATCTAGAGAATATTATAACACAACCGCCAAGTAATATCGAAGTCTAAAAACGAGGGTTGGGGCAAAAGTCATGGCAACAATGTTTTTCTAAAAGAAATGTTATCGGATGGTAGAATTTCATTTATATCTTGAAAGAAATGCTGCAGTAGGGGGTGTTTACATCTACAAATAGCTCGACAAGTGCTCGACATCAGCACAAAGAGCAACTTCAAACCAGTTGTTCGTCTACTGCCGTGCGAGGTGAATATAACATGTTTCCAACAGCGCTCTTACTCCAAGAGAGCCGTTCACCATCAAAGGAATGCCCGAGATTGTCACAGGGCGTTGGTGGAAGCTCATGGAATAATGCCCTTCCATACCGGACAGCCGCCAGATGCGCAGGGCAGTTTCTGCAAAGATGCGCAACGACCAGTGAACAGCAACGCACGTGACGACCTGTGAGTGTGCGGATTAATGTGATGTGCGTAATCGAGCATCAACCTATCAGGTCTTTAGAACGGATACCGTTCAATTTAAAATACCTTAAAAATATAATAAATTCAATTTTTGTGTGTTGATAAATGTCCAAGCATTTAGTTGATACCTTTTCCTTTCATGTGTATATTTGAAATTTTCTCCCTCTACTCATATTTTCACAAAAAAATAGTTGCCATGACTTCTGCCACAACCCTCGTATCACGTTATGAACTGTGCAGATATCTCAATAGGAACAAATTGTTTGACTTCTGGAAGAGTACATTCTACTGGAGAAAAAATTTGAAGTTTGTAAACATCTTTTTATTATCTGAAAGAACAATATTTACATCCTCTTCTACATATACGTTTTCAACCCATTTTATTTCTAACAAGACAGACCCACGTTTGCACACATGTTTCCTCTGCTCTGTCCGAATGAAGCGATTTTGATCCCGTACACGTGATTAACGTGGTGTAAATAGAACGCAAAGTCTTCTATGCGATCCTCAAAAATCTGTAATACGTTCTTCCATGAAAATTTCTAAAAGAACTTGGATACAATACATCTTTAGAGGATATACGAATAGAAATAGTCCGGTCAAATCTCACCAGAATATTAACAAATTAAATTTTCCCAGCAGAAATAAAAAATAAATTTGAAATATCTTCCAAATACATGGGTAAATTATTCTTTGACGTGCAATACAGTTAAGGAAAACGTATAGTTACATCTCATTTTAGGAAAATGCTTGTCGTATGATGCCAGATACATTATTCAACTTAATTGTAAGTAAATAATGTTCAAGTGACTTTTGGTGTAATATAAACCTCTGATCACAAACATTAAACTACTTGAAGTTCTCTAATCATAAGATCTGAGGTTTAATTTCAATATCATGTAAAAGAAAAAACTTTTACTGATTACATTAGAACTTTCTTCATATCGAGTAGCTTATTTTGTAGCATTTGAAGTCCTCAACTCGCCACTCAGCTGTGTTCTTCTTTTAGAATCTTCAGTATGTTTTCAACAGCCTACATGAACATTTGTAGCCATCAATTTTTCACTGTAATGCGTTTTGCAATAGAAACCCCAGTAATTTGTCGACGGTCTACATGAGGATTTGTAGTGACCCATTTGCCAGTTCACTGTTTTCTTGCAATAGAATCGTCCCTAATTTCTAGTCTACAGGAGTAATTGTCTTAAAGAATATTACTCCTCTCTGAATAGTGTTCCTCTTTTGTGGTTAATACACAATCTAACAGTGTCAGGATAAGCAGCGTAGTTGTTCCGTGACGTCAACGGCCACGTCGGGTAGCCGCACTTGCCGCGCTCACTGCTGCACTAGCCGCCCTCCTCCTCAGGATGGTCCAGTCGAATATGTAGTCGTACTTGTAGTCCAGTGTGTAGAACAGAATGCGAAAAATTTGACGCAAATACTTGTACACAGGACTGTCCTCAAAGCACAGACTGCGACAGCTGTTAAGATACATGGCAAATTCCGCTGGAAACCCCTTACACAACACTTCGACTGGCGTAGACATCTTCTTTTCACAAATCCTTTCGTATTTCTGTATTTTGGTCGCTCCCTTTAGTCCTTGCCAAGGCAAACTGCCTCGGTTTAAGTACATGAGCACGTACCCCAAAGACTCCATATCGTCTCTGCGGCTCTGTTCGATGCCGATATGTGCGTTGATCGAGGCATAACGGGCGGTGCCGATAAGGTTCTTGTCCTCACGGTAAGAGATATGCGTTCGAGTTCGGGTATCACGGTATTTTTTGGACAGACCGTAGTCAATCAGGTACAACGTGTTGCAATGCCTGCCAATACCCATGAGAAAGTTATCGGGCTTGATGTCTCTATGAATGAAGCTCTTGTTGTGCACGTACTCGAGGCGAGAAATCATCTGGTCAGCCAGCATCAACACTGTCTTGATGGTGAAACGACGAGAACAGAAATTGAACAGGTCTTCCAAGGAAGGACCCAAAAGATCCATAACCAACACATTGTAGTCGCCTTCGCTGCCGTACCATCGCACCCGCGGAAACCCAACTCCTCCGTGCAATACTTTGTACACTTTCATTTCGTAAAGAAGTTGTGGATGCCCTGATTTGATGTTCTCTAACTTCACAGCTACTTCCTCTCCAGTTGTTATGTTGATTCCAAGATAAATATCGCCGAAGGAACCTCTACCAATTATTTGCAACAAACGATACTTTCTTCCAACGAGGAATTCATGCACACTATCTACAGTTTCCATTAATGCAATTTTATTTAGAAGAAAATGAATCAATAACAACTTACTAGTACTTCCACACGCTGATACACCCTAGTTATAGGTTATTTCTATTTATATTAATACAGCTTACACAAACTTTATATTCATCTGTTCTTGTTTGTTGTTTTATAATATGCTTTAAAAACAGATAAATGCATCTAATAATCTTGTTCACAGGAGCCCATGAGTATAAAATCACTCGGATATGTGGACTGTTTTTATTATACGATTGTCACTTTGTAAACAATAATAAGACATATGTATACGCACGCTCATATCATGTGCTCATTTCCATCAACAATCCAGTGCAACCGATACCACTTCGTGAAAATAATAAGTTTGCTTATAAATATTTATTGTACTATTAATACAATTTATTTTTAAAACAAACGTTTCCAATTACAGTATTTGTTGTTAAATATAAATTACAGAAGCCAACACAATATTCTGTACAAAGAATATGATGAATAGTGTAATAAGTTAAGCTGGGCAGTAATTAAAAATTTGTTCCATATTTTTACTTTGCCGTAGTGCTCACGTTTCCTTCACTTTATAAACTGGATTCCTGGACTAAATTCACGAAAAATTCGTCAAAAATAATTAGTTTATTCGTTAAGCCAAATTAGAATCACGAAAAAAATTGCCGAAATTCTTACTATGAATTCACTACACGAATCAAAACCGTTTTCGACATTACAATAACAAAATGACGTAACCACAAACTACCTGAACACAATATGCAATCGACCTTTCATGCTGCTCTCTGATTGGTGTTGCGTAGAATTCCAACGTAAACTTAACGTAAAAGCTAGATGCTTGTGAACCCTTAAGTTGTACGGACGTACGTCTGCGGTTACGGCAAGACATTGTGAATGGTGTCGCTTAACAATTCACTTGTAGGTGTTGCGGCTACGTAACGTTTACGTGTAAATTTGCGTTGTGAATGAGGCGTTAATAAGCCCTTATGATGACGTGGACTTGGATAAGGTTTGGATGTCCATCATCAAGACATGAGAATCATGTAAGTAAAAATGTTCTATTATACTTCTTAAGAGTGTAATAGGCAAGAACATCTTCGTGAAATAATGGTCTTGCGGACAAATAAATTTAACTCAAAGAAAAAAAGCCATCAGAGTTGCATTTCGATGATTTTGGAGTTTTTTCTACTCATCCTCCAAGTTGAAATACATTCTACGTCCATTTTTCGGAGTTCATCCAAATATTTTACCAGTGGACGTCGTTCGTGAAAAGGATGTCACTATGAAAATTGCTCCTGAGGTTCTTCTGTATTTGCAACATTGTTAAGTTATCAAAACATTTGGAGCATTTTTTAGAGAATATTTTGAAATTGTTGAGGCTCGATGTAAAGTATACCCCCAAAATAAAAATATCCCTTTGAAACTCGTAGGACACTAAGTTCGTTCGGACAGACAGATATAGCGAGAGGCAGACAGATATTTAGCCGGCAATCAATTTTTCGATATCAACTCACAAAACATAGGCTACCATTAAAATCTACCACGTTTAGAAACATCTGTACACTATTTTGAAATCAGGTCCCCACAATTCGATACTTTCTGCCCCAAAATCACCGATTTCCACTGCAGCACCACAATACTTTTTCTTTGTTATGGGAGACCGCACTAAGGCAAGAAAGTAAAAATAAATGCGCAAAATTCGAAATTTGAATTACTTTTAACAACTCTAACTGAAACTTACCACACGTGCTTTGCGTCCCGCCAAAACTGCCATCTTCATACACATTGTCCGTGAAACAGAAACGCCGTGACCGGCGTGTCCTGGCGAGAACTTCCGTGGCCGTTTGACAGCGCTGCCTGAAGATCCCGCGCGCTTTTTATGAATTAACGATGTCGGGCGCGTCGACTGTTAAGGTTATTAGTCCCATAAGTGTAGTGTATGCTTTCATCGCGGGAGGTGGTGGTGATCTTTCCCCGTTCGAAGGTGAAAATCGGTGTGTACCTACGTCGGCTTGCGGTGTTTTCCCCGACCAGGTATCTTCCACCAGCGGGGAACTGCCCTGACTGGGTCAAACTCTAAGCTCTCGACTGGTCTCCCGTAACGTGTTGCAGTGGTGTAAGAGGCGCAGATAGGAAAAGGAAGGGGAAGGAAAGATCGCGCGTGGTCACTGGCCCGTTTGTTAGGGTACTGCTCGGGCATTCGTCTGGTGTTTAAGGGAGAAACCACGGAAAACTACCGAATCCTAGTATTCTCCTCCAGACAGCGGCTAAACTCTACCTTGCTAGTAGCTACTGTCAGAAATCCAGCCACGCCACCCCACACCAACCCACGCCACGCTCCACCCCTCCGCTCCCCGGCCGCCACACGTCATGCCACGCCACCCCACGCTCCCCTCCGCCCCGCCAAGCTCTCCCACCCCTCCCCTCCCCTCCCCGCCCCACCCTGCCCCCCGTCCCGCCCCCGGTGGCGTCTGGGCACGCGTTTTATTGCCGCCATATTTTGGAGAGCGCGCGTAAAAGGTTGCGGTGCTGCGTTCGCACGCGCGGTGGGTCGCGGGGCGGCCCCCCTCCCCTCCCGGGGGGGGGCTCCAACGAGGCACTTGCGGCGCATTTACTGCGCGCGCACACAAAAAGCTCCGAGAAGCAGAGGGGGGAGCGGCTTGCGGCCACCAAGGAGCGCGCGCATGCCCTTTTTGTAATCCATTTTTTTCTGACACTTCCCGCGGTTTATTTCAATATTCCACATGTTCCGTAAAATAAGACACACATCTCAGAATTAATAGAAAAAATAAATGTAAAGTACCATTCCATTATGTTTAATTAAAGTTTTAGTCTGAATACGAATTCACACAATAAATCGTAAAGTTAATTTTAACAAATTGGGCAATGAGGAGCACATAAAGAATTATTTTCCATCCCTTTTATGACATCACTCGGAATGGTATCAAAACCATCTTGACATTATGCGACAAAAGCCAACAAAAATATGAAATGTGGATCGTCATAGCAACAGTTCATGTAGTAGTGTACATGTGGGTGACATACACGTTTAATAGTGTACTGGACGTATAAATAAGAAAGTCAGAATTACGAATACCAAGCGAGATTGAGTTGATCATTTAATGGTAATGCAGTAAAGTGACTGAAGAGTATTAAAATGAATCTGTTACAAAATGACAAGAAACTAAATTGAATACTGAGTGGTGCACGTGAAATAAAACTTTACTACGGACATTAACGTAAACTTAACTATAATTAATGAATGAAAAAAATGGCAAATAATGCAATTTAGAGAAGGAATGCTACCAATAAGATTAATAATTAGGACTGAAAGAACGTTGAAATGGAAATTATTTATTAGAGTTAGAGTATATTTATAGAGTTATTTGGAGTTAAGTAGAGTAAGAGTTTTTTATTTTTCTACACACGTTAGGTACTTTTGGTTAAGATTATCGTAAATTTACTATTTTCTATTAATAACTAATTATTTAAATATTATGTCGTTATTTAAGGTTCCATAAGCATGTAGGTCATTAGTGATTACTATTGGCTTTAACGTTATGGTAAGTGAAGATGACATGATATGATGAGGATAGGGGGTCTTCAGTATATTAGATATCAATATTTTCTTATTGTCAATACGATTAAACAAATATACAGTAAACCATAGTTAGCACGAACTCGCTTATCACGAATTTCCTCACAATCCCGACAACGGATTACGGTAATACGGGCATTTATAATACTCGGATAATTCGAGTTTTTACAACATGAACTCCAAATATTTCGGTCCCTTAGAATTTGTGTTAATGAGGCGTTACCGTAGTAATTATTTTATTTTTTATTTAAGGATACTAACAATTCAAATATTCATTTTAATTCTCTTGCGTCTCCTGCACCACAGCGACGAAGAAAATATAAACCGCGAACGAAACTCCCATATATACTGGGCAAAAAAATGTCTAAAATCCACTTGAGCATGTGTATTATTTTTATGAAACGACAACAAAAACTAAATATTCATTTCACGTGTTTTGAGGGGACTCGGGTACACAGGGATTTAGTTGTCTGGCGCCGATTGACAGCTTCCGCTGAGCGATTCCGAATGGAGCGGTCGCCAAGTCTACGGTCAGAATCGACCCATATTCGGCCGAATTCGCGTTCATTAGAGCGCCGGCACGGTCACATTGCATCCGGCAAGTTCTGGCAAACACGGCCGAACTTCGCAGTCGGCAGATCGATATAAAATGAATTTGATTTATTCGGTTGATCTGAGCTATCGGAGATGAATGTTGAAAAGTTGGTTTCACTTGTACACGAACATGATTCTCTGTGGAAGACGTCAGATTCCAGATATCACAACAGGGCCAAAAGTAGGAAATTATGGAATGAAATCTCAGAAAAAGCGGACGAAACTAGTACAAAACATGTTGTGAACATAGGTCATAACCTCACTTACATTATACCGGGAGAGATGGCTCAGTGCATCAACTGATGTCACTGCAGTCCCTCTGACCGGGAGGTCCTAGGTTCGAGTCCCGATGGAGGCAGGATTTTCGACACAAGCTTGTCAGTTAGGTCGAATTCAGTCGATGTGTGGAGGAGAATTCTAGCGGCTGGCTGCTCTGATCGGTAGTTTTCCGTGGTTTCTCCGATCAACACCAGGCGAATGCCGGAGCAGTACCCGAACAAACGGACCACGCGCGATCTTTCCTTCCTCTTCCTTGTCCTATCCTCTCCACTTACATCTTACACACCCACTTACACTAACATGCACTACACTACACACATGTCGGGAGACCGGTCGGGAGCTTAGAGCTTGTCCCGGCTGGGGCGGTGCCCCGCTGGTGGGAGATACCTGGTTGAGGAGAAAACCCCGCTAGTCGACAGTAGGTCGGCGCCAGATCTCGCCATCCAGCGGGGAAAAGTTCATCGCACCTCCCGAGGAAAAACATGCACTACACTGACGGGACTAATGACCAAAGTAATTGACGCGCCCGGAAACACGAATCAATCAATCACGTACATTATGGTTATGAACAGACATTTCTCTGTACTAATGTATTTTCTAAAATACGACCTTTTTTTCAATGTCATCTCTAATTGCTCCAAGTATGTAAAAAACGTATTAGGCGACATTCTTGTGTATTCAAAAAATTTCACTGGTAGTTTCAGTAATTGGTAATATAAGATATGAAATTCACCAGTATATTCGCAACCAAAAAAAATTGGGTTCACCCAGTAATCTTTTTGATTTTCAAGCAGAAGAAATTTAAGAGCAGAGCTCTCAGCAAGCAGTTGTCATCTTCTCGCTTCCATTACATGCCACTTACACCCAATAATTCACAGATAGATATTGTAGTCGGATGCAGTGTGACCAGTCAGTTCAGCAGAATCAGTCGGCCGTTCGCGTGCGAACTTTTCTTCGGCCGAAAACGGATCCAATCAGACCGTACCCTTAAATCAACATTTGGTGCGACCCTCGTCCCAGATTCGGTAGGAGGGCAGCGCGGGGGCCGCGACCATGTCGGCTGCAGGCGGTGTGGATTGCGACGTCCAACCCTCCTTCCGTAGACTGCTCCTCCGGGTTTAATTGCTTCCCCGGAGAGGGGATCAATAATTCTCTTCCAGACAGAGGTTTACTCGGGGATTACTCGGAGTGACATGCAAGAACAGTGCAGTCACCGTGAAACGCGTTTGTATTGCAGACACGGTGTCATCATTAGCCGGATTTCATATTCGCGTGACTTGTTATGACATTATAAAAACTAGAGGTTTTACTGGAGGTTTTTAGAGCACATAATTTCTTATATTATTTATAAATTTGCAATTTTTAAAAATACAGAGAGTTCAACAAAAATTAGGCCGGCGCCATTCTTTTCAGAGTCCCTTCTTTTATTCGTGGACAAAATATTAAAGAAAAAGTTTCGAGCGATGTTTGAGCAAATGCATTTTTATAAATCGCGTTTTTCAAGCAGAAATTACCCCAAAACTACTTCAATAATATGTTTATGACCACTTTAAGGAGCTGATTTTTACATTCCCGCATACTATATGTACTTATGTACGAACATACGTATAGTGTAGGGAATGTTATGTAATGCTACGCGAAAAAACGGCAGATTTTCGGCAAAAAACTCTTATTACAGAGCCCTGGTAACGAAAAAGTGGATAAATCCAGCTGCTAAATTAAGAAAAAAAAACCTAACACGTGGTGAGCCAGAATCTCAATTTTGTGGGTCCTTGATGCCAAAAAACCAATTGAATATGTCCGTCCGTCGCTGAACAACGCTAGCGACTAAACCGTTCAGCCAATTTTCTCCAAAATTGATCCTCCCCATTTTCAAAATTTTCAAAAAAAATGGCGCCAACAATTTTTACTAAATTTTGTTGTTGGATAGGTCATTTAAGAGAGGACTCATGTCGGTTGAAAACTCTGATTTTTCGAAAATTGCAAAAGTTTGAATTTTTTCCTCCTCTTATAATTTTTCTAATGAAATGAAATTCCTTCTTCCGACTATAAAATTGCAGATAGAGATTTTTCTTCTAAATAAAATTTCTTCTTCAAAGTAAGTTCTTTCATTAAGGTCATGTACATTTTTTTGAAAATTTTAGTAGTTTTTGCACAATACTGCGTGCAATATGTTCGATTTTAAAAAATTGCAAAAACAATATTTTCTCAAAAAGGTTCAAACTTTTTTCTTTAACCTTTTGGTAGGGATAGTTCTAAATATACTCTATGTGGTGACATAAACGCTATATTGCTCTATTCTTTTGTTTTTTCAAAAATCGGAAAAATGTATTTTTTTTACTTGTCTCTCACGTCGTTAATATTTACATTAGCGATTTTTTCTCATTATTATATTTACGAGTACATGTGCTTTAAATAATTTCAAGTAAAGTTCTTTCATAAAGGTCATGTAAATGGTTTTCAAAATTTTAGTAGTTTTCGTGCAATATTGCGTGCAATATGTGCAATTTTAAAAAAACACAAAAACAAGATTATCTCAAAAACGGCTCCAAATTTTTTCTCTAAACTTTTGGTAGAGATAGTGGTAAATGTACTCTATTAGATGATATAAAATCCATATTGTTCTATAGGTTGTTTTTTTCAAAAAATTACAAAAATGTAAATTGTTCACATGTTTCTTACGTCAATAATATTTACATTAACGGCGATTTTTTCACATTATTATATTTATGAGTGCATGTGCTTTAAATAATGTCAAGTAAAGATTCTCGAAAACACAACCGCTTTCTGTGAAAAGTAGCTCAAAATGTCGGATTTTCAGAAACGCTCAAACGCCATTTTCTCATATATGGCTCCATTTTTTTCTTCTTCAAACTTTTGGAACGGATAGTGCTAATTGCACTGTTTAATATGACGTAAGGATCATTTGGGAATTTTTTGTTGTTTTTTGAAACTACACAAATGTAATTTTTTTGAAAGGTTTGTTAAATCTTTAATATGCACATTACCAGCAATTTGTCAACATTATTATATTTGTAAATGTAAGTGCTTCAAATGATTTCAAATTCAAAAATTTTCTGTGAAAAACTGCTTCAGATTTCGCATTTTTAGTAGCGCTTAGACGCCGTTTTCTTAAAATTTTAAAAGAAAATTGCCATTTAGAACGAACTATTTGTGTAATTTAATATTGTAAAATTGTTCTACCATTAGAAAACCAAAAATTTAAGAAAATGTAAAAAAATGCTTTAGGCGGCGATAGATGGCAGCTGGTTTTCTTAATGAAATGTATTTTTAAAAACTACAGCTTTAAATAAGGTCATGATTACTTTTTTTAAAATACGAGTAGTTTTTCTATAATTCCGTGACAAACGTAATAGCCCGCTGCAAATTTACTGCGCTTCAGAGAACTGGATGCGTCGTAAATTGGAATTTGCAATTTTACTCATTATCTTTTTGTTCGTTTTTACATCCTACCTTTTGTTATACATTTACACATTAATATTTAAAGAAATTATTTCTTTTCAAATATTGGAAACCATGCTTCTTTTTCCAATATAAGTTTACAAAAGTTGTAATACAAGAAGTTGTAGAATTCACATAGTTTTGACATCACTGCGATGGAAACAGAGTGTTCCCTTTTTGGTTGAGTTGGACGTATTCAAATAATAGGTAAGATGTTAATAGGGCAGAAAGTGCAATGTTTCAATCCTACGTAGCTATTCCTGTAATATGGGTAAGTGCTGTTGTAACACCACTAGTTTTCTTAATGAATGCTACATTGAAAAGTTATTAGACGTAGGAAATAAGTCGCCCAGTCTTAAGGAAATCTTGTTGCCATGGCGGAGGATTGGAAGATATCTCAGTCGCTGAAAATCTGCGTGTCCAGAAGCTCAAGGCGCAGGTCAGTGTCCCCTGTGTGTACAACTGAATGAAGGTCGGGTGGGGGAGCCACCGCCGTCCCCTCCCCGGCGCATTCCCTTCCCCCGGCCACGCCCACAGTCACCTCCGGCCACGGCCCTTCCCCGAGCCTTCCTGTCCAGCCAAGTTCACCCTTCCCCGCTCCACTCATCCTTCCTCGCTCCATTCAACCCTCTCTCCGTCCCATTCAACCCGCCTGTCCCACACATAGTTCCCGCCCCACTCAGCCTCCCCGTCCCATTCATCCTGCCCGCCCCATTCAGAATCCCCGTCCCATTCATCCTCCCCGCCCCATTCATTCTCCTCGCCATATTCATCCTCCCCGCCCCATTCACCCTCCCCGCCCATTAATCCTCCCCTCCCCATTCATCCTCCTTGCCCCATTCTTCCTCTCCGCCCCATTCATCCTCCCCGCCCAATCATTCTTCCCGCCCCATTCATCCTCCCCGCTCCGTTCAGCCTCCCCGCCCTATTAATCCTGCCCGCTCCATTTATCTTACTCGCCCCATTCATCCTTCCCCGCTCCATCGTGCTTCACCTATTCCTTGCCCACCCAATCCTGCTTCGCGGAAGCCCTTCCCGCTCAATCCTTTCCGTCCCGTTTGCCTCGCTCCAACCTCTCTGCCAGTCCCGTCTTGCTTCTTCCCGACCGTCACGAATTATTCTTCAGCCTAATTACTCTTTCATGCGTTCCTGCCACGTGGCTGCAGGCAGGCGGGCCAGGAAACGACTCTCCTCGAATCGCGGAGAACCCTACAAAGATAGCAAAACAATTCAAGGTTGCCCATTCACTCAAGCAGTAGCGCCATAGCGATCTCGGGCCGAAAGGTTGCGGGTTCGAGTTCCGCTTTGGGCGTGATTGTATTTGTGTTCGTCCTTTCACCCCCTATCATCCCCATATCATTTCATCTTCACAGTTATCATAACGTTAAACCCAATTGTGATCGCCAATGACCTAGATGTTGATGTGACCTTAAATAAACAAAATTGAAGGCTATATTACTACAACTAATAATACATATATTTAGCATTACATCACTATCGTTTTGTGTACTTTCATTAAAATATTTTTAGAAATAGTGGTATGGCACGGGCATATGTATTTGGAAACTTCTCTATATTCGCATTCCTTTTTGCCGCGACAGAATGGCCGACGTCCTCTTGGTCAGCTAGTTCAACATTCATGACGTTGCTCCGAATGCATAATTGTTGGACACATCACGAGAAACTAAAATAGGATTGCGACGTTTTTGTGGGCAGCCTGGGAGGAAGCGAACGCTCGTTTCCTCAATGCGATTACGCTCTCCAGCCGCTTCAAACTCTTTTAAGCAACCTATGAGCTTTGAAAAACAAAACTATCATTTGATACATAGTGTAACTTTACTGCATAGTGTAACTCAGCTGTAACATAAGGGTTTTCAGGTAATAAATGCATTCTAACGGTTTAATTATGAACTATATTATATTACATGCGTTCATGTCACCTCATGCATTGTTAGATGATAAACGAGATAAGATAACGAATTGAAGACATAGTAATCTAGTGGCGTCATGAATTGAAACTTCACACTCAAACTACAAAATCGACACCCAAACTACACACTATCAGAAACGAAACGTTTTTAGGACAATAATATAAAATACGAGTGATATTGCTTGATAGTTTATCACATAAAGAATTTGTAAACTAAGTTCATTTTTTAAAAACGCGAAAAAAGCATGTTTTTTATGTAACATCATTCATACATATAATTTAATTTTGTTTTTCTCAAGCAATATATTGTAGTGATACCGAATAGATTCAAGTTTATTCTGCCGCAAAATAACTCCACGCAGGCGGCGACGCGAGAGATGCGAGGCGCCACGGGGGCGACCCGAGGGCCAGGCGAGGCGCCACGGTGTCGGCACCCTTCGCTCCATAATTCGTCGCGGACACGTGTGCCCCAACTCTGGGTAGCCGCTCTGCACACGACCCCTTCAGTATTTTTCCACGACGCCTGGAACTCTTCCGTCAACCTCCCTAGAGATTCCTAGCCCCTCACACCCCCCCGGTCGTTAATAACTGCCCCTTTTCGACGCAAAATTAAAGCGAGAGGGAGCGATAACCAGCCCCTCTCTCACTCTTTTCTCGGCCTCGAAAACATCCTCTGATTGGGCAGAAAATATCTAATGCGCAGTACCCTTTCGCCAATAGCAACCAGAATTCGGGTTTGTTCTAGAATATTCCAGAGTCACAGGGATAATTTTGGTAGGGGGAACGAGGTTTCCTAAAACTTGGAGCGACGAGGCACAAAAGAGAAGCTGGGGAGCTGTGTTCAGAATCGGACGCAAGTGGCGGCCGCAGGGGGGAACCTGTTATATTCTGTTGTGGCGTTCGGTTCGATGGACTTAGAAAAATTATTAAGTTTCTTGTAGAGTTTGGGTACAAGACTTCTGTGACGAACGCAGGCCGCAGAACAGTATTATGAACATTTGACAGCAATTCGTATTATATTACGTCCGATTTACGTGCGAACTCGAGACTCTCTTTTCCTTAGTGAATTTGTGCGATAATTCACGGGCTCATTAGTATCAAAGTATTGTGAGATCGACCGGGAATGAACCGACCATGTCAGTGAATGGACTGTGCTGACCCATTCACCGCAGCGAGCAGACGGCGCTTTTGTGTTCCGGCCGCCTTGGCCGCTACCCTCGCAAGTACCTGATCTGACCTACATTTTCCGAGCGGCGCCCCTCGCTCGCCACGAACCTCGCAGCCAGCTGACCTGAGGTCGTTCAACTTCAGTGGGTGGCGCAGGCCGCCTAACAGAGGTATTTTCTGTTCGAGTGTCTTATGTCGTACCCGCGATCGAGAGGTGTGAACAGTACATCAGACAATCAGTGTTAACTTCCTCTCGACCGGGCGACGAAGAGGAGTTCCCGGCCGCGCATGGCCGTCAAGCGGGAATTCGCGCGCGAAGAAGAGTTTCATCTGATTGTAATCACTTTGTAATTTTTTGTTCTCTTATGTGCATGACATTTCATTTTTTTTGTTTTATTTCGATTTTGGGGGCATGCTCGCCAGAGTTATCATCACCAGACCATTAGCGTTTTCTTTTTTTTAATGAATAAATTCAACTTGTTCTAAATTCACATGTTTGACTTCTCATTCAACCTAGGCCACCGGCTTCCTCCATCTTCGCCGTTTCAGGTAATCTGTCGACTGAGCGGGCCGGCTACCCGTCTGAGGCGCCCAACCGAAGACCCGAGGGTAGTTGCAATTGGCTTTCCCACCGTGGGGCTCGATTAACGCGAAATAATCGTAATTTTCATTTTTTAATATCCCAGATAAGCGCCCTGAGATTTCTCTGCCTAAATTATTAAATTGTTTAAATTATTAAGATGATGGATGGAAGCACGGTGTAGAGAAGTTAATAACTTATGGTCTGTTGAGGATGTCATTTTGTACTGTGTTTTCCTTGTAAGTGTCATTGTCTTGTGTTGTGTTGTGTTGTGTGAATACCGTGTGCGCGTACTAAAACAAGTGAAACCGCGTAACATTGTAAAAATGCAGGACGAATCAGGTATTGACGTGACGGGTGAAGACAGTTTTGAGGAGCCGTCGACGCAAGGTCCCACCTTAAGTGAGATCTTGCGCGTTATGAGAGAAATTTCAGATAACACTGTTGCCAAATTTGAGGAGAAATTTTCAGACAACGCCGCTAAATTGAAAGAAATTAAAGACCAGTCAGATAGCAATGTCGCAAAATTAGAGGAGAAAATCTCAAATAATGCCGCGAAATTAGAGGAGAAAATCTCAAATAACACTGCCAAATTACAGGAAATGTTAGATGAACGGTTCACAGCACATGAGAGCAAGTGTGAGGACAGATTTAACCGAATCGAAAGTCATTTGGAAGCCCAAGCAAATAAATTAGAAAGTCTCGAGCAAAAACTTAACCATGAAATAGGGATTTTAAAGAATCAGGTCGAAGGCAGATGCGGGGAAATAGAGGGGAACGTAGAAAAACTCAGTCAGGAGTTGGGAAGGGCACAAGCGGAAACTACCGAAAATTTCAAAATTTTTAAAATCGAAATTCAGACCAAATTACAGGCATGCGACGACAAAGTAGAAGCGTGCTGTGAGTCGGTTACTGAAAAGATCATTGAAGTTAAGCAGGAAATGGGCGAAAAATTTAATAAAATCGGACAGAAACTCCATTCAGAAGTGTCGCATATCCACGAAAAGTTCGCGCAAGTAGGCAATATTAGTGAGGAAAACATCAGGGAGAGAGAAGCCAAATTAAAAAGGGAAATTGATCGTACTGTCCTAGAATTGGTAAAGGAGGAAATTGAAAAGGAACGCGAGAATTACCCAAATCCGAATTCTGGTGGCTCAGGCCTTCGCTTCTCGTGGGCTCCACCGCAAAACCTGTATTTTTCCGGAAAACCCGATGAAAATCCCAAAGTTTTCCTTGACCGGGCGGAAAATTACATGAATCTCACGAAGGCGGTACCTTCACACTTGAAGGCTAAATTTATGCAAGAATTGTTGAAAGGCAATGCATCTTATTGGATTTCCGCTTTAAACCCTTTCCCTCAAAATTATGAAGAGTTTCGGGAGAAGTTTCTGAATCGATACTGGGGCGAACAACGGAGATATGAGTTCGAGCGGAAGATTTTAGAATCGCGATGGGAAAACCGCCACGGGCAGTCCTATTTAGACTACGCCATGGAGAAAATCTCCGCCATCAAGCTGTGTGACCCGCAGGCAAACGACCGAAAAATCATCTGGTTACTGACAGCTCATTTCCCAACGTATGTACAGAATATTGTCAACAGCGTGGAGTGTAGAGATTTAGAACGTTTCCAAGAACTGTTGGCACAATTTGATAGAACGCGGGACAACTATCACAATGAGAACCGCGACAGAAATCGCAGGCCCGACGGAAACTACCAAGGCAGGCCGCAGTGGCATAGAGATAATAGGGCCGGAGGGAACGAGGCAGATGATCGGCGAGCGCCGCCCGAATCCCGTGAGAACCGTGGACATCGCGATGAGAGAGATGGACGGCAAAATTCATCCCGGCCGGCTTCAACAAATTAGAAACGTCCCAGCTGTCTCGGTATCTGGGTGACGGACGAGTTTCTTTAGAGATACCATTTCATGCGATCATATCAGTGAATTATGCCTTTTTTGATTTTAACGAAGACGAGGATGTGACTATCAAAGAACGTGCCAGAAAATGCCCTATTATTGAATCCTTTATGGGAAATTTATGTGTCCAAGCTCTTATTGATACTGGTAGTGAAATTAGTGCTGTGTCAAAGAAATTTTATGCGCGACTTATAAGCGAGCGGATTCCAGTACCGACATTACCTACCGTCAGATGCTATGTCATAGGGGTTGGGAGAAAACGAAGCAAGCCAATTTCAATGCAGGTCCTGATTTCAATTAATATAGGAGATATGTTGTTTGATGTGCCCTGTCTAGTAATTGAAGATCTTAATCATGATGTTATTTTGGGGGTTGATTTTTTAAGAGAAAACGGTGGAATAATAGATTTTCCCAGAAATGTTATGAGTTTCGGTGCCGGTAAAGAAATTATTATTCAAGATGACGGGGAAGATAGGATTGATCTTAGCATTTCTAGTGCAACTTGGGAAGGGGGGGAAACGACGAAGGGGATTATTTGCCAAAATGTGCAAAAATGTGATTTTTTGAACTATGATGAACGCTCCCAGTTGCAGACAGTGCTACTTGATTATTTACATGTCTTCGGTCGCCCCGTTC
The DNA here is from genome assembly GCA_031308135.1 of Acheta domesticus. Lineage (NCBI taxonomy): Eukaryota > Metazoa > Arthropoda > Insecta > Orthoptera > Gryllidae > Acheta > Acheta domesticus. The sequence continues at coordinate 209,412,681 of JAHLJT010009419.1, forward strand.
ATCCAATTAAAGACTTTTGTTTTCGAATTAGGGTTACCGATGACTCGCCGTTTAAGATGAAAAACTATCCTATTCCACAAGCTTTAAGGGGGGAAGTTGATGAGACCGTCAGAAAAATGATTGACGAGGGCATCATCGAGAGATCAGTGACCGCCTATCTAAATCCGATTGTCGTTGTAAAAAAGAAAGACGGAGGGGTCAGAATTTGTTTAGATGCTCGCAGAATTAATGAAGTGACCGTTCCAGAAAATGAGGCGCCGCAGAATATTGATGATATTCTTTGGAAGTTTAACCAAACAAAAATTTTCTCAGCTTTGGATTTTTCTAGTTCGTACTGGCAAATTGCTATTCACCCAGACGACAGAAAATTTACAGGATTCCTTTACAACGGCCTCACTTATGTCTGGAAGCGGATGCCTTTCGGCCTAAAGAACAGTGGCGCAGCCTTCATTCGATGCTTAGATGGAAAATTAGGTGACGAACTCAAACGCTTCGTTACGCCTTATATTGACGACCTTGTGATTTCATCTCGAAATTTTCAGGAACATCTTTGTCATTTAAGGCGACTGTTAGAATGCCTTTCTACCAATCAAATGAAAGAATGAAAACGTAATTCCAAACTTTATTAATCTCTAAAATAAACTCGCCAGAACCGTACAGCTTACCGAGTAGTTCGTGATAGCCGTGCCTTCACTGTTTAAGAAATAATATTTGTAACCGTAGATTAGGGAATTCAGATTTTCTTGTAGTTTATTAGTTTATTTTATTACTCCACCATTATTAGGGTTAATGAGTTTAATTTAAGGGTAATTATTTGAATAAGACCTTTTATGTAATTGTTATCACAGAAATTAGTCGTTAGAATTCGGTACCACTTTTTTAAATTTTTTTTTTGACGAGATAAGCATCTCAGGTTTCAAAACTTCTCACCACGCCTTACGAATTTTAAAACACGATGCATATCTCTACTGCGGGAAGGGAGGCCAATGTAGTGATACCGAATAGATTCAAGTTTATTCTGCCGCAAAATAACTCCACGCAGGCGGCGACGCGAGAGATGCGAGGCGCCACGGGGGCGACCCGAGGGCCAGGCGAGGCGCCACGGTGTCGGCACCCTTCGCTCCATAATTCGTCGCGGACACGTGTGCCCCAACTCTGGGTAGCCGCTCTGCACACGACCCCTTCAGTATTTTTCCACGACGCCTGGAACTCTTCCGTCAACCTCCCTAGAGATTCCTAGCCCCTCACACCCCCCCGGTCGTTAATAACTGCCCCTTTTCGACGCAAAATTAAAGCGAGAGGGAGCGATAACCAGCCCCTCTCTCACTCTTTTCTCGGCCTCGAAAACATCCTCTGATTGGGCAGAAAATATCTAATGCGCAGTACCCTTTCGCCAATAGCAACCAGAATTCGGGTTTGTTCTAGAATATTCCAGAGTCACAGGGATAATTTTGGTAGGGGGAACGAGGTTTCCTAAAACTTGGAGCGACGAGGCACAAAAGAGAAGCTGGGGAGCTGTGTTCAGAATCGGACGCAAGTGGCGGCCGCAGGGGGAACCTGTTATATTCTGTTGTGGCGTTCGGTTCGATGGACTTAGAAAAATTATTAAGTTTCTTGTAGAGTTTGGGTACAAGACTTCTGTGACGAACGCAGGCCGCAGAACAGTATTATGAACATTTGACAGCAATTCGTATTATATTACGTCCGATTTACGTGCGAACTCGAGACTCTCTTTTCCTTAGTGAATTTGTGCGATAATTCACGGGCTCATTAGTATCAAAGTATTGTGAGATCGACCGGGAATGAACCGACCATGTCAGTGAATGGACTGTGCTGACCCATTCACCGCAGCGAGCAGACGGCGCTTTTGTGTTCCGGCCGCCTTGGCCGCTACCCTCGCAAGTACCTGATCTGACCTACATTTTCCGAGCGGCGCCCCTCGCTCGCCACGAACCTCGCAGCCAGCTGACCTGAGGTCGTTCAACTTCAGTGGGTGGCGCAGGCCGCCTAACAGAGGTATTTTCTGTTCGAGTGTCTTATGTCGTACCCGCGATCGAGAGGTGTGAACAGTACATCAGACAATCAGTGTTAACTTCCTCTCGACCGGGCGACGAAGAGGAGTTCCCGGCCGCGCATGGCCGTCAAGCGGGAATTCGCGCGCGAAGAAGAGTTTCATCTGATTGTAATCACTTTGTAATTTTTTGTTCTCTTATGTGCATGACATTTCATTTTTTTTGTTTTATTTCGATTTTGGGGGCATGCTCGCCAGAGTTATCATCACCAGACCATTAGCGTTTTCTTTTTTTTAATGAATAAATTCAACTTGTTCTAAATTCACATGTTTGACTTCTCATTCAACCTAGGCCACCGGCTTCCTCCATCTTCGCCGTTTCAGGTAATCTGTCGACTGAGCGGGCCGGCTACCCGTCTGAGGCGCCCAACCGAAGACCCGAGGGTAGTTGCAATATACTGCTGATTTTTTAAATTATTTTTCCCTTAATTAAAATAAATAAATGTAATGAAGTACAATTATTGCAAGTTAAATTTTAAAAAAAATGCAATAAAGGGCAAAGAAATAATAATGAAAGTTCTAAAATGTGAAATAATTGGTCTTTCCTTAAATAAGGATAGAGAGGAAACACTGCACACGGATCAATAGTTTCAAATGCGTCTTAAGTGCGAAATTGACGCATATTGACGAGACATTCCTGCTGTTGGCGAGTAAAAGAATTGGCCCATAAGAACACAAAAACGGTTTGTCACAAAAATACAAATCCTAGTAGATATGTGCTGCAAAAATATGTATAACATCGGAATTTGACAACCGAAAACAGATGCAATTAACATGTAACAATATTTGCTTTTACGAAGATTTGAATATTCAAATTTAAAGTTTCTATGAATTAGAAAATTCAAACATACCATCTTTAAATTTAAAATGATCATACCATCTGTGAACAGGCACATACGGTATCGCTTTATCCACTGCAGTTTCTTTCTAGCGAATGAAATTTAAACCACTAAACATCAGCGATTAAAGATTAAAGTGACCAAGCTAAATAAATGCGAATCCAAAGAGTCACGATTACTATGCCTTCGTGGGGAACAATAAGCGTGTTTCCTGGTGGAAAGGAAGAGCTGCCAAAACGTAACAATAGAAACGTAAAGTACCCCAAACCGGGCGGGTTCCTAATGCAAGCCCTTTGATTTGCTGCTCTGTAGAGCTCTGTTGCCTATTGGAAACGTACTAAAATTGTATTCTTCGCAAGACAGCAGTCCAGAGAAGAGGTAGTGAATTGATTTTCACTTTTTGTTGGACAGTCGGCCATTAGTGCAAACAGTGAAAAGCAAAGATTTTTCAAGTGCTTATTCTCAGTTGCCTGATTACGATACTTCATCGTCAAGTATTCTAACCATTGCATTATTACGATGACATTAAAGGCTATTGACGTTGGGTAATGTAATTTATTTCATTTGCATAGTAAACATTTTATGAACATTTCAAATACAAACACTATTGTGCCTAAACCGAGACTCCCAATGGTTCCTCTCATAGGCCCCCAATTTTTCGTTTTCTAATTTTAAAAAAAGGTATTTGACACTCCTTATACCTTACGAGGCCAATAAAAAGCAATAGCCTACTCTGACGCCTATGAGTTCAACAGAACAGGAAAAATCAAGTGTGTATTCATAATTTTTGTCGCCCTTCAATTCATGGACCATGTGCCAGCCTTGTAAGACAATTTCTTGCGTATAAGATGTTAAACTTACATTTTTGTAAAATTATACCCAGTTCAATCTATTTGCAGTTATTTAATTTATCTTTACTCATTTCTCAAAGCGTTTATGAGAGGTTTAAATTAGGAAACCGTTTTTAAAAATCCACAAAATGTAAAGTTTGCAAAAAATTAATTTTATTTTTGAACATCTTGGTCAATAATTGTAAGTAGAACACATTTGTATAACTAAGTAAAGTAAGCATTGCGTATTTTTTTATTTAATTGTATAGAAAATTGGATTTAAATTATTCGAAAACAAAATGGGAGACCCGATTTTGGGTACTTTCCTCTACTACATACACACCATTCGCAAAATAGAAACCCTCAAAATATTATAACGTTGTTTAGTGCTATTTATCCAAAACTAATGAAAGGACGACAGTTTACAAATACAAGTATAATCATTTTTCACTGTGAAAAATGAGTTAAATATTTGTTATATGAGTTACATAAAATTGATATGTTCTGTATTCACTATATTTGCCGAGATACAAGTATGTTTTAGTGGACAATAGTAGGATATCCTGCTGTCTACCTTACCCTAAAAACATAATGCATTTTCTATAATGATGATATTTTTCTTAAAGGGACACACGTGTAAGACAATTCACGTAGCGTTCATAAACACTAAACTATTCTTTGCATTTAAAAACAGTAAATCCTCGAACTTTAAATCTCACTATCTTCACTTACTCAATTATAAGCTCATATGATGCAAGGTTATCCTACCAAGACAATGACCGACTATAACCGTACTGTACTACGGCAGGTAGCGTGCATTCAATTATTTTTAATGTATTATAAAAATTTAATGTTTTTACTGCAACACCACTAAAAATAGAAAGTAATATCATATCTAGAAAATTTGAAGAAAAAATTAGGAAATTAGGTGAAGTAGAAAATACAAATTCCTTTCTGACTTAAACCTTTCTTTTGAATAATAATAATAATAATAATAGTAATAATAATAATAATAATAATGAAGGATAATAATAATAATAAAGGAACACATAATTTAGTTAAAAAGTGTAATATAAAATTATTGGATAAATTCAAAAATCTTTATGTGCGTTGCTGGTTGCATTTTACATTAATATTTAATGCATGCGTTTTTTAAACAAATCCTTCATTTTTTTAAATATCAAAGCGCAATTCGTCACATCTCCGCGAAATTCGTCTCTTTCTTTAGAGACCTCATTTATAAAGATTGGTCGCGTGTGAGAGCAGCAAAGGGAAGGTTATACTACTGAGATAATACAGGAGACGATTGTTATACTATCATTCAATCCGCGCCCTACTCTTGCAAAGGTTGTACTGCAGAACGCTCCGTGTAAACAGCCATTGCAGTTGGTGGAAGTAACGAACAAGAGTTGATGGCGTAAAATAGGCAGTTGATTTGTCTCTATTAACAATTATCAGGCTTTTATAGCAAGTAAAGTGGTAGTTTTCTTCAATGCAGCATATTTTACGCCATTCCGACCACGGGAATTTTAATTTCACAAGCCCTATTAACTTTAAACAATGTACGCAACAATATTTTGTCCAGATGTTTATCTAAGCCTGAAGGTATAACCTATTTTAAACCAATGGAAACAAGTGAACAGACAAAACTGAACTCAACAACCGTAAGCAATCATCTTCAAGAAACTGCGAGGATAATGTGTGACAGTGATTTTTCTTAACCTCACGAGCATAATAAGAAAAGCCGAAAAAAATCCGATAAATCGTTGAATCACTCTAAAAACCTTCAACAAAACTGTGAAGATCAAAACCGATTCCATACACCGAGGTTTGGTGTAACCTTATCACAATTCAACAGATTTCAATACCGAACCGAACAAATAGAGCCTGCCGCTATAATCCCAATTTTCGTCTATAATAGACTTGCACAGTGTACAGGCAGCAAAATAACGTCGAGTGGGAGAGCGAAAGAAGCTAAGGGAAAGTTGGGCGAGTGGATGCAAGCTTCCAATTCTCTCGCTGATTTTCTGCAAAAAAAAAACAGCAAAATCCGCAAAATATCACGACTGTTACAATATTTATATGGAAGAATCAGTAATCATTGAATAGATAGTTAAGCTTTACCTGTTTTGGGCGCGAGGAAATGCGATTTGGCACTTATTTTAGCTAACAACGGTGGGTATGTTTTTGACACAAAATGTTTTCCGTAAGTATACCGCAAAGAAGCTACGACCATCTGAAAGAACTGAGTACTCAAAAGTAAACGCAGCATAGGGGATGGCACTAATCAACATGGCTGCTACCTCGCATATTGAAAATGATCCCAAGAGAATATTCTTGTATGTTTCCATAAATTCGAACTATTAAATAATATACGCAAGTCGCAGGAAAGTGTCTTCGACGTACTCATTTAAAAAACGTCAATGTTTCATTCGTTTCATTCATGTTTCATTCACAATGTTTCATTCGCAAAATACTCAGTTAACGTCCTAGGCACGTAAATAACTGTTTCTGCTTGAATGTTTCGTAGAGCCAGGGCATTTGTTGACCTACTCAAACTAAAACGTACTAATGTGATTTGACCAATATGCAAGACATTTTAATTATTTGTTTTTGTTGTTGTTTCAAACTTGAAATATATTTTGAATTGAATTTACTTTGTATCGTTTAGAGATACTGTTTTAAATTCCAAATTAGTACGTTTTTGGGTTTGTTAAAAGTTTCTTAACGCGTGATTGGAATCTCTCTTCAATGTGTGTCTCCGCCGATAAACAATTGATATCAGTTATTTGTTCCGTTCTTGAAAAAGCAGAGGATTTCCTACATCGCGAATATTTTTTGCTTGGTGACGTACCCGCGCTTCCATTGTCACAAACATTTGCACAAAGGGGCTCACAGTGATAGTTGTAATTGTAACTTTCTACCTGGAAAGGAAAATACCAGTTTCAACGTACATTTATTCTCCATATGTGTTAGAACTATCACGGGTGGATCCAGCCGATCATTTTTTGGGGGAGGCATCGTAGTTTTGTTAAATAATAAACAAATTTATTATTATTGTGTATATAATTTATGTACTGTAGATATGCTACTATAAAATATTATTGTTTAAATCGCCTCCTGTATTATTTCAGTAGTATACCTTTCCTTTGCAGCTCTCACACGCAACCAATCTTTATAAATGAGGTCTCTAAAGAAAGAGAATTTCTTGGAGACGTGACGAATTGCACTTTGACTTTAAAAATATGAAGGATTTGTTTAAAAATCTTATCTAAATATTCATGTAAAATGCAACCCGTCTGCATTGTCAACACTTAGTTAAATAACTCGTAAACAAAGCATTGTAGAGCCGTAAAACTTTTTGCACATCATAATCTACAAGATAAGATATTCTTGGATATTCTATTTCATTTTTGCTGGTCCAGCGCTTATTGATACTATCCAATGCCAAGTATGTTCCAGGCCTCGGCTCTGGAGGCCGTCACTGTTTGTGACGTCACGCTTAGAAGGATTAGACTCCTCAATCTTAAATGTATGCTTTCTGTGTACCGTTGTTTGCGCCGACTCATAAGGTTATTTGCAAATTAATTCAGCATTTTTCAAATAAACCTAAATGCTCTCGCAGCAACAACTAAAAGTATTAATAGTTGATTGATAATAATGAAGATTATTTTTAAGTGTATAATGTAACCGTTCATTTATCGTTTTGCCATGGCCTGCAAGCGTTGTGTATCTTGTAGAGGTAAATACGATGGAAATGGTCCGCATGTATCTATGTTTCAATATCCCTGCTCTTCATCGGCACGATTTCGTTCCACGCCACACAGGAATATAAGTATTGACATTCTTGTTTCAGTGAAAAGTTTGTGACGTAATCTACAGTACTCATGTTCTTGGTATGATATCACATCATGTCACTAAACTTATCATTTCGTATCGCATCATATCACATCATATCGTTCATATTCTTATTCAGAATTTTTTAGCCTGTTTTTATCGCTCACCCCTCAAATTTCAAATTCTGCTAATTTGAAGTCAATATATGAGCACATTTATGGACGAGGCAGTTCAAGAGGGGAAAACATATTTTTTGAAAACATGAATTAACTAGTGCACTCGTGGTTTCTGTTTTACCTGTACTTATATTTTTGTTATCAACAGTGATTCGATGAAATTTCCCAGTAATCGTGTTCAGTTATGATATTATATTGATAAAGCTGGGAAATAAATAATAACTTCCTTAGAGTGATTAGTAATTTCAACAAATTAATTTATATCTTGGACAAGTTTAAGCATTTGTAATAAAACTAGGAGGAATGTTCTCGTAATACTTTTAGTACTATAAATGTTCTTTTGAGCAGGTTAATCAAATATCTATGTAGATGTTACGTGCAAGCAAGTTAAATGTAATATTAAACAGATCTATTTATTAATCATTGAAAATATGTGGAAATATAGTTAGTACAGCATATGATAGTACAGATGCATCTCATGTTTAACTGTTTGTAATATATCAATTCATCTCCTATATTATTTCAATAGTGAGTTTTGCCCACCCGCAACCGATCTTCATAAATGAGGTCTCTAAAGAAAGAACTTCACGGAGATGTGACGATTTGCACTGTGACTTTAAAAACATGATAAATTTGTTGAAAAGTGCAGCTTTATTCAAATTATTTAGTTGGCTAACACCGAAATGAAGCGTTCTAGGGCCTTAAGATTTGAGAAATATGAGGTAGAAGGCCACAAAGTAAATTTCCTTACACCTTAATCAATAGGACGAGAGTTTTGGGGACATTCTATTAGATTTTGCTGGTCCGGCGCGTCTCGATTCTACCCCACCTGTTCAGAGACGAACAGAATCTGCAACTGTATGCGAAATTATACTATGCTTGATAACTTATTACTTGATATTTTAGGTGATTAAATCACACGGCACTACCTCTCAGTTCGGTAAGTTAAATAATATTCAAAAGTTTAGGATATTGCTTGCTCTATCCTGTATTTCGTATGGAGATCTTAACTTAGCTTTCTGGAGAGGAAAAAGCTTTTGTAATAGTTTTGGGTCTCTCAAGGAAAGCGAAAATCTAACTTTCAATGAAAATTGTATAAATATTTCAAATGCGTTTAAGAAAATAATGTGAAAAGTTCCAAGAACATGTCTGTAATATTAAATAAACCATTATTCAGAATTTGTTTCAAATCAATTCCACTGTTCTTTTTATTTTAAATTCTATAAGTACATTGGAAGTTACCTTTTTAAATTTTATAAACAAACACTTTTCGTTAACAACTTCCCCTCTTAATATGGAAATGGAAAGACAGGGAAGAGAGTGGAATTTAACATGCGAGAGTTCTCGCATAGGTACGCTAGTTATTACATAATTCGAACATAAATAAATATTTAAATCAATTTTGCTAAATAAAGAAAGGTAATGAAAACTCTAGGCCTTTTGGGGATGGTCCCCTGCATCCGCCAGTGAGAAGTATTAATATGTAAATAGATATTAAGGTAAAGTTAAATAGTAACTACATTAACCAAAAGCATGACTACGGGTGAAAAAAATATTCCCGAAATGTCGTATACTAGGAATATTCATGTAGAACAATGCAAGGGCCTGCTACAGCAAAATTGCTGCTGAGGAAAACAAAATGGATTTCCTAAAAATCGCACGCGCAATGCTCAGTAACAACAAATAAATTACTCTCGCATATCACTGCAATAAATTAAATATTTAACAGAAAGACTATAAGAAAATGTCCTGTTTTTTGCATATATTAATTATTACGTTAAATATATTGAGAAAGTAATACGATATGTAGGTACTGAGGCATCGGATTTCAGAATAATGCGTAAAGGCGAAATCGATTGCGTAATTTATCTGTAAACGAGCCTTAATCGAATGCAGAAATCTCTATTAATATATATGTGAGTTTTCTTAACTGAACATTTTATTACGGCAGTAACATATTAATGAAGTTCCTTTCATGACAATTTACAGACAGTCCCATAACATACTTAAGAAATTACACTGCAAATAATTTAATAATTTTTCACAAAGCTTGAAAAACATTTTGATAACACTTTCGCAGCAAATATTATGCTTTCATTATGGAGAAAAGGTTGTTTGTTGCAATTTGTTGATCGAATTTAATGCAATTATTCATGCTCAGCAAAAAATGCGAGATCTTAGGAGGCGTTGAATGTATGGCTACGTTTCATAAAATTGTTCTCCTAAACTTTGTTATTTAAAGTGATTTATCTTACTTCTGCTGTAAAAATATTGTACTGAATCGGACTGCCAGTAATAATCAAATAGACAGACCAAATAACATCAGTGCCTCGGTCATCTTTGGTTTGGAAAATATGTCTTTTCAAACAGCCAGCTCACCAAATGGTTCAAATTTGCTTCCATCGGCACTATTCAGGGTAGTGCTTGCTATCAAAACAATTCTGAAATGCAAGATTCAACCATGACTACTGAAGAAATTGTTCAACATCAAGGTAATAATATAGTTATTCAGCCTTCAAATAACATTTCGGCATTTCCTGGATTAAATTACAATAACATCTATGGACTATAGTCAGCTACAATAACAAATGAATCTTCATCCCGACTACCTCAAGAACAAATTAGTAACTTTTCTGGTACTTCGACTCCTCTATCTCAAACCAGTGAATATACAGAATTACAAGCAGTTAACTCCAACTCTCGCACCATCCCTTCGGCAACTACTTCGTCAAATTGTCAAAGTGACATTCCTATGCAATCAGCAACGACTCAATCCAAAAGTGACTCCAGAAAAAGAGAAGGCTCTTCATTACTTCAACAACCAGGTAAAAGATCTTCACTTTTCAATTGCAACATGACCACAAATGGAATTCCACTACAAAATAAGTACGGACCACTAGCAGATCTTCAAGATACCCATGAAGAACTTCCAACAATTTCCATTCCTCCAATAATAGTTTCAAATGTATATAATTTTAATAATCTTCTTCAAGATATAAAAAATATTATTCAAAATGATTTCACAACAAAAACTATAAAGAATAATGTTAAAATTAACTTTCAGTCAATTGAAGATTTTAGAAAATATAAAAATTTTTGTGATACAAATAATATACAATATTATTCGTACCGTGACCCTACTATTAAAACTCTCACAGTTTTATTAAAAAATATACCTACTACCTATTCAAACGAAAGTATATTTAATGAATTAATCAAACTTAATTATCCAGTTCAAAAAGTATACAGATTATTTAATAAAAACCGTGAACCTATAGACATTTCTTCAATAGAACTTACTAAAAGTGCTGAAGCCTCTAAAATCTTCAAATTGGAAAAAAATTTTTCATAGTGTAATAAAAGTCCAAGCAAAAACATCAAATAATCAACCTATTCAATGTAAGAGATGCCAAAAATTTAATCATACACAAGCCAATTGTAGGTTAATCCCACGTTGTGTAAGATGTACTGAAAACCACCATTATTCGAACTGCCCTCTTCCAAAAACAACCCCTCCGGTTTGTGTTAATTGTCTCGGAATGCACACTGCTAATTACAAGGTTGCCCTGCATTTAAAGAATTACTTAAACCAAATAATTCTAATAATTCAAATTCACACTTGTTAATAAATACAAATTTGCGTTCTCCTTCTCCAAAATTAAATGCACAGAACTTTCCACATTTTCCCCAATCTCAAACCTTTCAACATAACAATTCTTTTCAAAATCCCCCTTTTAAAACAAATCATAATATATCTCCAACACATAATCACACATCACCTAAATTCTCATACTCTGATATATTAAAACAAACCCTTCTACTTCAAATTACACATCTTTAATTACCAACATAGTTCAACAAATTATTTCTACACTTATCCCACAAATACAGACTTTATTACAAAACCTTTTTCTCCACTTTTTAATGGCCATTAATAACAATATAGATATAAATATAACACTATTAAACTGGAACGCTAATGGACTAAAGCGACAACAAAATATTTTTAATCACTTTTATCTTATCACAATATTGACATAGCCTGTATTTCTGAAACTCATCTGACCCCTAATGAGAAACTATACTTAAAAGTTTATAAAATTTATAGAAATGATAGAATCTCTGATCATGCTTCTGGTGGTGTAGCAATAATAATCAAGAATTCTATATTTCATCAACAAACATTTTTTCCTATATCTGACATTTTAGAATGTGTAGCATTAGAAATTAAAATAAATAACGTGATTTACTCTATATATTCTATTTATAACCACCAAACAAACCCTTTCCTACTCAATTTACAACCTCATTTTCAATCTTCTAATCCAATTATACTCATGGGAGATTTTAACAGTAAAAATGTTTCTTGGGGTTGTAACTCATCAAATCCGCAGGGTATACGTCTACAACAATATATAATTCAAAATATTTAGACATACATGCACCCTTCGAACCAAACATACTATTCTAATCATAGCAATATAATACCAGATATTTTCGATATAATAATTACAAATAATGTTAATTTACAATTCTTTCAATCCCCAATTCCTGAATTAGATTCCGATCATCTCCCTATTAAAGTATGTTTAATTCTTCACTATTAAAAATTAACTATCCCCTCCATAACATTCGAATAAATTGGAATACATATCGTTCATATATAAATTCAAATTTTAACTTCCCAAAGAACTTAGTAATACACAAAAAATTGACATAGAAATAGAAAGATTCACTAAAATACTTCTAGATGCATATAAATATTCCAGTACACACATTAAACCGTACATTCATACTCGATCTCTCCCTATAAATATCTTAAATCTTATTAAATCCAAACATAACTTAAGACGATTCTGGCACACAAACACGTCGCCTGACATTAAAAGAAAAATCAACAAGTTATCAGGCATTATCAAATTACGTATAGACCAATATGAATTAGACAAATTTCAAAATTATATCGCACAAATACATCCCAATAGCAGACCACAATGGTCAACAATCAAAAAATTAACAAAATCTTTTTCCCCTATTCCAATATTAAACAACGGTTCTACATCTGCCTACACCGATTTTCAAAAAATCAAATTTAATCGTAGATCAACTAGAAAAGTCTTTTACACCAAACCCTATAATAAATCAAACTTTCAATAGCGAATCGAGTCTTACATCTCTTCTCCAAATTATTCAGTTCCTTCAAAAATTAAGTTTATTTCTCCTGTAGAAGTTCAAAAAATAACACAAAAGTTAAATATTCACGAAACTTCAGGATATGATTCTATTTCAAACAAAATGATAAAAGAACTTAATTTACAAATTTTATCGAAATTAACAAATATATTCAGTTCAATGCTTCGTATTTCTTATTTCCCACAATCATGGAAATTAGCTTACGTCATACCCGTATGTAACCAGGCAAGGATCCCCACCTTCCCTTGAACTACAGACCTATTAGTCTCTTATCTTCATTGTCTAAAATTTTTGAAAAACTACTACATACTAGATTATTATCCTATATTACCTCGACACAAGCAATTCCCAATTACCAATTTGGTTTCGAATTAATTATTCGACATCTCACCAATTACTACGCGTTTTCTGAATTAATAGCTCAGAACTTTCATAAAAAGCAACATACAATTGGGATTTTTCCTCGATATTGCCCAAGCGTTTGATAAAGTTTGGCATTCTGGATTACTTTTTAAATTACATTCAATAGGAATTCCTGTATATTTATTCGAAATAATAAAAACTATCTACATAATCGTAAATTTTCTGTGAAAATTAATACTTCTTATTCTACTTCTCGTCATATTTTCTCAGGAATTCCTCAAGGTTCGACACTTTCACCTTTACTTTTTAACATATACATGTCAGATATTCCACACCTTCCTTTTACCACCATAGCACTGTATGCCGATGATACTGCCCTTTTTTCATTTCACAAAAATATACAAACTGCTCGAAACTCTCTACAAAATTCTATAAATATGTATGTATATATATATATATATATATATATATATATATTAAATGGACCCAACAATGGAGAATAATATAAACCCATCTAAAACACAAACAAAAATTTTCACACTTTGCAGACCTACTAATCCCCCATGTCTCAAAATAAATAATATTAATATACCTTGGAAAGAAAATCACATTCCAATTAAATATTTAGGACTACATTTCGACCGTCGTTTAACCTGGAAATCTCACATTCAAAATATTGCGAATAAAACGTACCAAAAAATATCAAAATTATACCCGTAACTAATAAATTTTCAAAATTACAAATTGAGTGTGTTATTTCATATTTAAAACAATAATAAGACCTTCACTTACATATGCATGCCCAATTTGGTGTAATGCATCTGCGTCAAACATTAAGAAAATACAAACCATTCAAAACAAATTTTTAAGGAGAATTCTAAAAGCTGAATGGTTCATCTCCAACAAGCAGATACATAAAGAATTACAATAGAATGAATTAAGACATTTATAATTACTCAATCTTCAAACTTCTTCAACTCTGTACCAAAATTTCCAGCTCATCAACATTTCGATTTAGGGCAAAATTATAACTTAAAACGTATTCGTTCCCGCTTCCCCAAAGATATATTTCACCCTCCGTAAATAAATTTCTAAATCTTTTTGAATAATTTTTTCACTTAAAACTCAAAATTTATATTAATAAAAATATTAAATTCGAATTAAAAATCAAGTTTTTATTTCAAGTTTTATTAAAACATAATCATAATTAGCAGTAATTATGATTGAAATTTTATGGCATCTCCCAAAAATTTTATGATATTGTAATTTTTTCAACCATCCTGAAAAAATTGTATAAAAATTGAACAGGAAATAAATATTATTAAAAAAATGCATACAACAAACCTCAAGGGGCCAAGTAAAAGTTTTTGTGAATGGAGACCGTGAACCACTGCAGATGATTTGAAAGGTGACCAAGGAAACATTTCCTACGTTAATATTTTCTTAGTTGCTCGCAATACATCTGTGAGATCCAAACCACGGCAATTTTTATGTTCCTGAATTATTGCAATGCATTAGTCGTCAGATATTTCATGTACTCCTTCACTGCACTTTTCTGAGAACGCCCTGGACTTCTACTTTTATCCTTCTGATGAATCATGTGCCGTGAGCATGCTGACGCTGCGCTGCGCGATATCTGTCAGATACGTTACGTGCACTGGCGCCAGTGTATTGTGAGCTCCTTTCGTAAGCGGTGCGTATCATGGCATTTTCAGCCTTGTCTTTGACAAGCGCCTATTCAGAAAATGTAATTATTTGTATTATCTACGATCGAGTGTCATAATTTCTTCCCAAAGATAAAGAACATCTACAGGAGACGTCTGCCAGAAAAATGAAAAAAAATATAGGAACCTTGCAAAATGGAAACAGGCAAAGAGTTTCTAAAACTTTTTGTAAAAAATATGTAGAATTATGTAAATATATGTTTATGTGAAATGTATGTTTGTTTATAATACGCCAAAATCATTTAAGGAAATAGTATTTAATATTATTTGATAAGATAATAAGATGTTTAATGAATTTTGCGTGTACTTTGTCAATTTTTACCTTTCTCTCCATTAATATACAGATAAAGTTTCTGCATTGAAGGATTCATTAACAATTGCATTGGAGGAAATGTACAAACTAAATACGTATTTCAGTAAATTGGGATTAAGGTCATTCGCATTCACAATAAGTTGCAGCTATATCTGAGAGGTACATTACGGGCACTGGCGTGAGTCTACCCATTGCGGGCACGCGTGGGTTAATCTCCTTCATTTTGTGTTTGCATTTATGTAAACGTGATTCCCATCCGCAACTTGAGAATTTTGTCGCAGCTGCAATACATCGAAAATACGTGTTTCGTATAGAAACACATACTGGACATATACACACACACGACCCCTTTCCATTTTGCTGGATTATGTGACGGATTTCCCATCCTGTTGGGCTAAATATTAATTTACCGTCGTTCTCGAAAACGTTGACGCTTTTCAGACAAAGTACACCCACCATCAATCAGAAACACATTTATCGGATTATGAGACAGCTAAATCCCTCACAGCCCGTGCAACCGTGAATTATCACATCAACAATGGAATTATTCAGAATGATGGTGGCATTAAACCGTGTTTTCGTAGTGCCAGCTTAACGAGGGCAGTGTTGCCAGGTGGTCTTAAGCATTCCCCACCAGATAGCGCTGCAAAAATTACCAAAACGACAAAAAAGACAAAATTCAATTAATGATTATTTCATATTTAAAATATATGTGAAAGTTTGGAAATTAAAGAAATACGAAAAATAGTATTCATTATATATGATTTTATTTATATTTTACAGCAAACACCTATATTTTATTGTATAAAACATGAATTACTGGTTCAATTAAATAATTAACTGGTGAATTTTTAATAATTGCAATATTTATTTACTTTCTTAGAACGAAACAAATGTCAGTTACAACGTTGTTTGAGATCGAGCCGACTCCTCAAATAATCTTCTCAGTACAAAATCGAATACACCGTGAATCAGAGATGTTTGGACTTCATATTATTTTAGATCATCAACATATAGTAAAGGTATACAATTACAGGGTGTACTGAGTAAGAGATAGTGTAAGAGTTACGAAGCCTGAGAGATAAGAGGTATCTTTGAATTACTCATTGTAATGACTGAGAGATAAAGATTTTGATTTGAATGAACGTAGTTTACTCAGTTTCCTTCAAGTTCTTCTATTTGTGTTTGAAAAAATAAAACATTTATTTCAAAAGTATAATGAAAATTAAATCCCCATCAAAAATCCCTAAAAACTTTTCTCCCCAAAAATTCCACTAAAGGCCAAAAAACACCAAATTTAATGATAAAATCCCTAACGTGGCAACACTGAACGAGTGATGCATGAGGCAAATTGTAGTGCTTCAAACACGTTAAGATGCAGAGGGTTACAGGGCGGCCACTCAGGAGCTTGTCCTGCCTTGAAGCTTCTCTGGACAGACGTGTTTTGTGACCAAAACAGTAATAAAGATTTGGTCCAAGCTCGTAAAAATATGTATAGTGAAGCCTATCTTTACATGCAAATCTTTCCTAAAAGGAATATGAAAGGAATGGCTTGTGGTACTATGGCGTAAATAAATAGCATGAAACTCATGAAACTAGAAAGATAAGAAAACATAGGTTTTGGAGATTTATGAATTGTAATTCCTACGAACACACTTGTTTACAGCCTTTTGATGACCAATAAAAGATTATGATCGAAAAAAGGTGCTGATAAAATGACGTATCTGACTTCAAAAACTTTTTGCAAGAAAACATTTGGGAACCGAAATATGCCAAAGTGTTGAAATTTGACGTAGTTTAACGTGTATCAGGATTACTTACTATTATACAAGTATTGCAACTGACATACGGAATCAAAAACATTTCTTTCACTGGGAGTTTTCAATGGATGTGATCTTTATAGAATAGAATAGAATTTAATATTTATTTCGCTACTTAGGATACATGAAATAATTCCGGTGGTAGCGTTTTCCAATCAATTAATTTACATAAAACAAACGTCAAACCACTACATATATACAACAAATATACAAAATGAACACCAAACAACATTACTGAATACAATTTCATAAAATTAATATATTAACCCTATGCTAAAGCTAACCTTAATATAAATAACAAAAATAATACAAAAAATAAAAATTTTATTGTTAACATATTCTAAAAAAAACTTACAACTTATTTAATCTAATTTTAAAATTTTTGACATTCTGAGGGAAAGTCTCCAGCACTGCTGCAGGTAATTTGTTCCAATTTTGTATGGTTCTATTAATAAATGAGAATTTACCTACATCTGTTCTCTGTTTTCTTTGTCGAATTTTGAAGCCATGATCTTTCCGCGCGACGTATGTTGGTTTTGATAGTCTTGCCCGAACTTCACCCCACGGCCGATCACCCCTTATTGCTTTGAATAACGCACAAAGACGCGATTTCTCTCTGCGTTTTTCCAAGGGTTCCCACGATATAAATTCAGAATTTAAACGTCTCCTTCTAACAAATTTTGCGGCATATTTTTGCACTTTTTCGAGAGATTTTATTTGCCCTAGACGATATGGGTCCCAACATATCGAGCCATATTCCAATATCGGACGTACTAAAGATGTGTACCCTAATTCCCTTGATTTTCCACTTCCTTTCCTAAGTACTCTAATCACAAAATGCAATGCCTTCCACGCCTTTTTCACTACATAATTTACGTGTTCTGCCCATCCCAGATCCTCATTTAGTATAATTCCCAAATATTTACAGCATTTAGTTCTCGGAATATCCTGATTTCCTAATTTATATTTCACGTCGTCTGTCTTTCTAGAACGCGCGAATCTGATAAACTTGCACTTACAGGGATTTAATATCATTTCAGTTGTGGTTGCCCATGATTCTAGCTTATCTAAATCAGCCTGCAATATTTCTGTATCATTTGTGTTATTAATTTCCCGATAAATTATACAATCATCTGCAAAAAGACGTATTTTTGATTCAATTCCCTGCCAAATATCATTAATATACGCTATAAATAACAACGGACCTAAAACACTTCCCTGTGACACTCCGGACGTTACCTCTGCCCTCGATGAGAAATTTGTTCCAATTACATTCTGAAGTTTACAATTACATTCAATTCCAATTACATTCTGATTACAGTTACATTCTGAAGTTTTTTGTGGTGAACTATATTTTATCGTTGGGTAACTATTTTTACTTTCTCGCATACTGCACACCCAGAATAGAGAAGTTATGAAATGCTGCAGAGGAAATTGGCAATCTTTGATCAACAAAGTTTCTATTGTTGATTCATTGCACCAAAAAAAGGGGATAAATTCTGTGGTGTCAGCAGAGATCTTAGGTACATTGTGTTAAAAATTCACGATAAATGAGGTAGCATCCACAATTATAGGGTTTAAAAATTAATTAATGACGATGACTAATTGAAGTCTTATCTTACGTACTATACTGGGTCGGTCATCCTGAGATGGTACCTGAAGCAGGTCTCAAATAACAGGGTTGAAACATTGTAAACATGAGTTTTATTATTTAATATAATAAATGTGTATTTTTATGTCTGTTATTTTGTTCTTTTACTTATGTAACTGAAAGTTACTACGCTTGTAGTATGCGAGAAAGTGAAAAGTCAAACCGTTTGTTATTGTCATTCATGAGTTCATTAAATTCATAACGGCGCCAAGTGGCGACGTGTGGGTAAAGAGAGGTGAGGAGAAATTCACGTTTCGCAAAGTCGATTTCCTGGAAAATATTTTTATTTTTTCTCTACGAACCATCCTCAGTCTAACGAACGTTTTCTGTATACAGACCAAACTAGATACGGAATTCATAATGTAAAAAGTAGTGTGGGCAATAAGATGGATTTTTTTAATAAAGCACGCGCGTGGTGTGATCCAAGAAGAAAATGTCAAACCTTTTCTTATTCTCATTCATGAGCGTATTCAATTTTCTGACACCAAGAGGAGATGAAAGGATGAAGGGAGAGTTGAGTGAAGACTCAAGTCTTACACAGTCGATTTCCTTTCTTTCTCCCGTAAAAAGCTTATTGTGAAATTGTGTTTTCGGGTTTTGCGGAGTGTAACGTCAGAGGTCGTTAGCACCCGCGTCCAAAGTTTTAATTCAATACCATATTTCCCAGACAAGGGACGCAACTTCACGAACTTGCAACCTGAAACTGCTGAAGGGATTTTGCGGAAGAGGCGGAGTCGCGGTGGAGTTAAGGCAGAGGCGGAAAGTGAGCCGAGAAAACGAGGTGCATTTCGCCCTAGGCGAACCAAATGTTCACACAGGAGAGTAAGTCATACATACGTGGGTTTGCACAGTATAACCGAAAATGCAAGAATGTACAAAGTACATGATCAAATTATAAAACATATCATCTCCTACATTATTTCAGTAGTATACCTTCCCTTTTCGGCTCTCACGGGCAAACAATCTTTATAAATGAGGTGTCTAAAGAGAAATTTCACGGAGAAGTGACGAATTGCACTTTGACTTTAAATATATGAAGGATTTGTTTAAAAAACACATCTATTGTGCATCCAAACATTTGATTGCAGTATGGCGCCTTAGGGAGTATTGCCCTCTCTTTCTATCCAATACAATTTTACATAAGACTCTCTCTTTCTACCGCAAGCTGTGTTGCCGATTCAGAGGGCTCGGGGTTATTCGGCTCGGCCATCCTGTTTCACGCGCAAATACTTAACATGTTCATTCAACGATAGCTTCAATTGTGTTGATCTTAGACAATTGAGTTTTTTACGAGTAATTCCCAGAACTCTTATGAATGTGGTGGTTATTTTGTAATTTAGTTTGATGGTTTAACTTCCATGAAATTAATCATAAATGATAGCCAAGTGCTTACTTCTACATTTTGACGTCCTTAAATTTTCACTATGTGAGAAACTTTTTATTATTGCAGAAAAGCACAAACACCCAGCGGATGAAATGACAAGGGAAGTCCAAATTTTGATATGAGACCAACCACATTTCTGTATGAACATGGTTCTTGAGTTAGACGGTAATAAAAACAATATTTCGTGCGCTCCGAAAGAACATCTCATGTCGTTCAGTGATTTTGAATACTTCTCAGCAATTCTCAACAGGCGATGTGAAAAGAAAAATAGAGTATTTATTTTTGAATTTCACTTATTCAAAAAGCAGTGAAATACATTTAAACATCTTTAAAAATGAATTAGAAATTTTACTATTAATAATATTAACGCCAAAGACATTGAACCAGTAGCTGTCGTGAAATGTGCTTTCAAATGCAAATATGAGACGAATTATTACCTGGGTGTTCGAAAAGAATGGTATGCATTGTCCGCAAAAAACCTTGCAGTTTCTGATACCATCCATGTCATCTCACCTTTGTGAATGGACATTTTCCCTTTATTTTACATAAAAAGGTGGATAAATTGGACGTTTAAAATGACTTGAGATTTAAAATTATCAATATTGACTTTGATATCGATGTCATTCGCGCAAAACAATTCAAGCTTGGTCAGTATGTGATGAATAAGCAATCTGTTCCAACTGGATTTGGACTTGTTTTGCTATTGATATTTCAGTTTTAACTCTCATTTAAAGGTCTGTTTTTTTTAATAATAATTCTAATAATAATAAATCTTTTTTATCAAACATCTTTAATTTCTAATATTAAGTCATCTATTTAAAATGTTTTAAAATTATTTTCGTTCAAGAGGTATTCTAATTTGCTCCAGGCTTGTAAGAGGTACGTAACTGAAGGAAGGGTGAGACCCCCTGCCGAAATCCCATCTTGCTTATGAATAAAAAAGTAGGAAAAATAACTTTGTCCTCTGTGACCTTCACACTCACAGACTGGCGAAACCCTGCGTTGTCAACGTCTATCGTCCGTGGGAAGACAGCCCTCTTTTCGTGGGACATACGGTATTGGAAGCGAGTGCAGCAAACATTCTCAACATTTCGCCAGCTGGAAGAACACCAAGCAAAACCCGCATACTATTCAAATTTTGAAGTGTTAGAGAGTATTAGAAATAGTGTATTAGAGACGTTTTGCATCAAGATCTTTCATGACCTCCGCGCTTCCTGCAACGAGCAAAGTTATATCGGAAGTGCCAAAAACGTTTATCAATCGATGTCAGATTTTATAGCGCGTTCGTTCTTTCACGACTCATGGCAAAGGTCATATCCGTTGGTCTCTTTTTAGTTTCAACGGCACAGTAACACGCATTCTTAATAATTTTACCGAAGTCGTTAGTATATCGTAAACCAATGCTATTTTTAAGAAATGTGAAAAATAAACTTACATATGGTGCACTCGATGTCATTGTTTTTAAAGTTTTTTATTAGAACCCATTATTGGGAAAATTTTGTTTCTAAGCAAAATGAAATGTATTTATTTGTCCCATACCGAGATAACATTTTCAGAGGCTCATATCTTTGCAATAATTCTATTTGGATTATTCCACGTATGTGTTCGACCTTCTCGTCCTTCCGAACCTGTCGTGTAAACACTCCTTTATAACACTGCATGCCCTCCCAGGCAACTCAGACCCTGACGACAGCGGCGGGGCGCGGCGATTTCCGCACTTCGACAGGCAGTAGGTCATCAAAGGTCTGAATATTAATTGTCGTAAAACCACGACTTGCGATGCTTCTTTCTTCAAAAATCAATATTTATGGATTTTGAAAGGAGCTAAACAAGCTGGCAAAATTTCATGTCAATCCGAGTATCAAGCACGGCGAGTGTTGCGTGTAAGCGCTGCTGAGAAGTGACAACGCTGTTCTCCATAACCTCTGTACTGCAATCAAATGCTTGGACACGCTATAAATATTAATGTAAAATACAACCCACAATGCACGTCAGGATTTTTTAATCTATATCGTTGAATAACTCCTAAACAAAACGTTCTAGGGCCTTAAAGACTAAACTTTTGAGGCCTCAAGGAAACGTTTCTTACACTGAAATGATGAGATCTTGACCATTACATTACATTTTTGCTGGTTCGACGCTTCTAGATTCTACCCCACCTGTTCAGAGCCTGTAGAATCTGCAACTGTATGTGAATTTACTAATTACGTGATATTCGATGTGACTGCATTACACGGATGTTCGTCTTTCCTCGATAATAAAGTTAAATAAGAATAGCTTGTATTGACAAGGGTGTATTATATTGTTATTAATTACAAGGTGACATATAGAGCAAGTGACGGAGGATATGAGAGTCTAAATATATATTACAATCTTAATATGGAAAAGGAAAATAAGGAAGAGGGTGGGGTACAGCTTGCGAGAGTTCTCGCACGGGTACGCTAGTGATATGTAAATTAACGAGAAGAAAATCACCGAGAACTTTCTACAATCAAACTTAATTTTTCGAGAGGTGCTAGGAAGATACAATTACAGCCTAAATACTAAATGTGAAGTGGATGCGAGGGACGCGGAGTGATTTTACACTCTTTATCTCTTTGTTTCCTTCTCGCTTCTTACATCTTCTTTTCCTCTTTGGTTCACAATATCTTCAGTAGCTTTTATCACATTCTGAAGCCATTTCACTTTTTGATTGCATGTATCAAGTGCAGGTGTTCGTGGTACAGAGATAGATAAAAAGTAATGAGACATGTTTTTCTCTCTGAATTGGCTTTATTGTCAGAGATATCTACATTTACACACCGTCAACATAATCGACTCACTTAGTAATGACCTTTTGCTAAATGTTAGGAAGACGTCGCACACTATATGCGCGTCTATTTCTGTTGATGCCCTATAGCAAGAATAATTTCTTCTCTGGTACTGTACCGAGTTCTTCGCAGTGGTTCTTACATTTTGCTGAAGAGATCGTACTCATAGGACCTCATATCGGCTGAGTAAGGTGTATGTTCCAGAATCTTCCATTGCCAGCGGCGAAAGAGTTCTCCACGTGGGGTCGAGCTGTGCGGGGGTTATCCTTCACTCATCTGCTCTCTAACTCACCCTGCGAACGCTGCATCATCACATGCTTCATGCAGTCTCTAAAAACATTCTTGCCTACTCCGACTTCATGCCACTTCAATTTGGAGCCAAGAACGTTGCTCTATCTTGCTAAACATGTCGTTGGGGCGCTTGCATTATTGCTGTGAAGTTCGGCGACTTACAGAGACTGCAGTAGACTGACAGAGGACTGTTTCCGCTCGCTGCTCACACTCGTCTAATAGTCCTTCCTTTTGCCACGAGAGATAGCAACACGCCGACTCACCGGCTTTAAGTTGCAACAATATTCTCACAACTTTTCATACAACCTATGTATTAAACACAACCTTTATTATTTATCCAATAGCATTACCAAAACATTCGAGTTTAAATGAAAAAATACAAAACGAGAGGTCAAACATTTGAATATTCACGGCATTTAATCTTCGGATACCATGAAACGGAGAGAAAAGGTCACTACATTCCCGATACCGGGATTGGGTATCGCACGAACAATTTACTGTCATCAATATCGCTAACCCTATTCTTATTCAATTGAATAGAACCGCTACTTACGTTTAATCTATGTCATAATCTTCGGTGCTTTATCCGCAAAGTCCGCTCGCGCTGTGATCAGTCAATAGGAGGCACTTGGAGTGCATTCAACCTTTCTCTGCGCATTAAATCAGCCGCTTATTGATCTCGGGACGGCCGGGCGGTCGGGCTCGGCGCCGTTCATTTAAATAAATTTCAAGCCCTTCGTTGGTCGCGCACGGGAGTTAAATGCACCTGGATGATTAATGCTGAGAGGAGGAGTTTCCACACAAGGTTAGTATCGCGGTAATTTGCTATTAATTTTTTTGACAGACATAGGATTGTTCGGAAAATAGAAAAAAATATACTTGAGAAATCTAGCACGAGAGAGAATATTAGAAAGCACGAAATGTGTAATTTTTGCAGATTTCGTTTTTGTGTATTGGTTAATAATATTTATAAAACTAACAGGTAATAATTTACTTGAAATTTGATAATTAAAGTGAATTGTCTTGAGTAATTTTCCAGTTCCGTATAAATTGTAAACTAGTATTTTTAAAGGCATTGTAATTAAAATAAACCTAATTACTAGTCAATTAGATAAATGATAGAGAGATCAGGCATCATTTAAAAGTGTAGATGTAAATTGTGAGTTTTTGCCAAATTTTAAATGCCAGAGTTAAAAAGAATTATGCAAATACAAGAAGGGGTTTATTGTAACTGAATGTGTATTCTATGAAATAGATAGGTCTCCTATGAATTAGGTGAGTGTACATTGTGCTTTGCGCTCTTTCCTTTATCTAGGACATTTCAAATTTTCGTGTGTCTTTTTGTACTCATGTGGTTATTTATAATTTTTAAATATATGTGCTTTTTGGATTAGGAATTATTTTGGTTTGTTCAATTTCCATTATCGAGTAAGTTTCCATTGCCCTGAGGCCCTTATAGTAAGAATCTTAAATTCTTTTACTTTTTGTGGTAAATTCTGGCAGATACAACAGGTTGCCTGCCAATCTTCTTTTCTTAAAAAACAAAAACAATCTGCACTCAAGGTCAGGGGAGTCAGGTGGTTGATGCGTGAGACACTAAGGGCCAGCCGGTTGGGACGCTGGTTGTAATTAAAAAATAAGGTGGCGGTCACAATATTTTCTTTTAAAATTCCTTATTTCCATTCAGAATTTTAAGAGAGCGTTCTATTAGTTCATTCAATAATGAGTTCTTATGAATGAGACACTTACTGCTGTGATGGAACTGCTCACAAAATGGAGGCGCCGACACACTTATGGTGTGACAGTCGTCCCAAGTCGCAGGAGGGGACACGCGCTGAATTTATTTAATAAGGGCGCCAAGCGCATGCCCACTTACCTGCTTAATGTCGCCGGCGTTGAGCGTCTCAGGGGTGAGCGCCCTGGGTCGAAGGGTTGCATTTGGTGGTTTCTTAAGATTTAGAATAATAACACTTTGCTATGGTATTAATTGGTTCACCCGACCAAATGGCGGGGACTAATTTATTCAAAAAATTAAACGAAGAGAAACTGTTCAGGTTGATGCTGGGTTATTGTCACTTTAGTAGCCGATTAATGAATGATGGTGATGACAACTTACAATCTGTGATGTTAGATGGTAATGTCACCGCGACTGGATTGCTCGCCGAGCGACGGAGAAGTGTAGTCGGACCCTCAGGAGGCGACGCCGGAACGTTGCAAGGTTGGCCTCCGATTGCCTCCGGGGTGATGACTCCGGCGCACGGGACGTCGGCGGTGGATGACCGGGCGGTCGCGACGTGATGCTCGCGCGCGTCTCAGGCCGTCACACGACACCTGGACCGCGTATGACGCTCGGAGCCAAACTTTGGCTATTCGGAATTAATTCCGTGAAGACCGGGCAAGTTTCGCAGTGGTCGGCTCAGTGTGTGCCTTACCCACTGCTGCTGTTCCCTTTCTACCGCAGGTTTCATTAACTGACTAATATTCGGTGGCTTTCTTAACTACCACTGTTAATCTACTCAAAACTTTACTTGTTGGTTTCTATCTCCATACGACTTCCCCTGCACGACCGTCCTCTCTAGCGTCTGTCGCCCGTCTTCTCTCTGGCCTCTCTCTCCGTCTGTCCCTTTCGTTTTTTCGAAAAAATCTCAAAGTGCTCACGTGCTTCCTGCCTAGTGATTTATTGGTCGGATTTCAACTTCTCGAACCTTCTATTTCATCAACGGTGCCTTCTGGTTGTTCATTGGCCGGCATTGTTAGGCCGGAGGAGCGCGCACGTGTCCCTTCTGCTTTGGCATGTGATGATTTTATAGGCTTTTAGAGGATTATTGAGCCGGGTGCGATCGCCAAGTCGCTAAAATGGTTGTTCCGGCTGTCGATCATCCAGTATTGTTGGACAAAGGGTAAGATTTATTGTTAGGGGCTTCTGGAGAACTTGGGCCGTTGGGCGGAACTAAATCGGGTCGCGGTGGACGCGTGGCCCTTTCCAACTTCCGGTAATTTGGCGTGACGCGGGGGTGAGAGGGTGCGATGGTCACCCGACGCATCGCGGTATTGTCAGAAAAAGGGTATAATTGATAGTTGAAAGTTTATGGGGGGCTTGAGCGGCTGGGCATATCTAATTCGGGGGCGCGTAGTTCTTTCCTGCCGTCCGGTAATTTGGCGTGACGCAAGGGTGGAGGACTGCGATGGTCCCCGACACATCGCATTACCCCCCCGTACAATGAGATTAAAAAAACGCATGGGACATGTTTTTTTTTAATCTAAGAACAAAAAAAGGACATTTACAAAAATAGATGATAAATAAATTTGGGGAGCATGTGCCGACAGATGAAGCTGTGAAAACACAAAAACCTGGCATGTCCAGAACGAAAATTAGGGGTTTCAATGACAACTCTAACATGATAAGACAATACTAGTTAATTAAGCAAAAGGATAAAATTAATGAAGAGGAACAACACTAAAGCTATCTCTAAAAAACTAGATGACCAATAAAATTAGGACACAAAATCTTTAAGAAGTAATACAAACACATTAATGATAAGAAAATGAATGAAAATAATCTTTATCATTTTTCAAAAATAAGAAATGGTAGTGGGCCATTAGCAACACCTACTCAAACTAAGAGCAAACTAAGCACTAAATAAGTAATTAAGAAGATAACATAGAGGGATAATTGGGAACAAAACTTAGAAAGACTGGCAAAATGAAACAATGGGGCACCTAAAACTAGTTAAACGCTACTGCAAATTGAATAATTGTGCAAAGGGAAGAGCCAAAAGTGGGAACCCTGTTAATCATTATTATATTTGACGCTCTTTTAATACGATTTTAGAGGTATAAAAACAAGTGGAATAAATGCGACATTTGCAAAATAATAGAAAAGCATAATAGTCAACAGTGGCCAAATTATTTAAAACACAAGAGGAGGAAACAAAATATCAACACGATGGAGAATTGAAAATAGAATGGTAGACGTGAGAAAACAACCAATGAATTAAACAAAGGACTTGGGTTGCAAAAACATTAAATTCATAATATCAGAATGGAATTCGTTTCATTAATTAAAGTCAATGGCTATAACTCTCGTCAACTCTCGACAAAATATATCTAAGGGATATCTGAATTATTTCTCTCTCTTTATAATCAACAACGACGTTCACTTATAACAATCACTTAACCAAAGCATTGAAGTAGTAGCGAACCCACGAAATTAATTAATAATAAGACGTGCCAGGGCAACCGGGCTGGATCCACAAGAATATAATTAAAATAAGGTTACCTAATCAGAGCGACATAAATGAGGGCTTTTATTCTTTCAGCCAATTAATCTAGTCTAATCTCTGAAAGGAACAAGGTTATAAAAATTGTGAGGACCAACCTCGGAACCATCTGTGCTACGTAAAGTGCAAGCGTTGGGGGCTACAAAGCCTCATAATTTGGTAAGGACCTACAAATAAAGGAAAGAATTTACTAATAAGGCCTTCAGGCTGATTAGATACTCTGAGAGCTTTGATTAAAACTTTATCGCCGACTTTGAATAAATGGGTTTTACTCTTCTGGTGTTGTTTTCTCGTATCACCAGCTTTCTTTAAATTTGAGAGAATAATTTGACACCGATCCTCAGGGGAAATTGGAATTTGAGTGGCCATTTTTGCTAAAATAGGAAACAATGGTTTCGGCTTCTTATTGAATAGAGCCTCGAAAGGTGTAAATCTGGAAGATTCATGGGGGATGTGGTTAAGCCACGTATTAATCTTCGGTAGTAAATCGGGCCAAGCGGTATGCTTGTGAGACACATAAACCCGAAACAAACGTGATAATTCTTTCATGACTCTTTCGCTTGGGTTTGATCTCGGTGACCTAATAGAACAAAAGATTGTTTGGACACCTAAATCATTTAGCGATTGCTGCCAAAGGTCACTCGTGAACTGCGTGCCATTGTCACTGAGGACACGCTGATACGTCCCACATTCTTTGAAGAAACCTTGCACTAGGTGTTTTAAACAGGACTTTGCAGTAGGTTTAACAATAGGAAAACACTTAACATATTTAGTAAACACATCTATTACTACGAAGATATGGCGGAATCCACATCTTCCTCTAGGTAATGGTCCAGAACTGTGTTCCCATTTATTCCGGACCTGAGCGGTTTAACGGCCTCTGTGGTGGTTGACCTGGGGCTGTCGAAGGCGGCGCTAGAAGGGGCGCGGTTTGGCCTTGACCGGCATTGAAGGGAGGCGGAAAACTGGTCGGCGCCGGGGGGGAGGGGGCGGGGGGAAAGTGCGGCGAAGGGCCGTGGTTAAAAGGACGCTCTTGACCTTGCGAATGGCGTGGGGGAAATCCTCGATTCTGATTATTATTATTGCCATTACGTGGGCGTGAAGAGTTTTGACTCTGATTTTGATAAGAAGCGAATTGCACATTCGTTTGGTCGAAATCGCCCAATAAGATCTGAAATTGCTCAAGATCTTTTACAAAACTAGTTTTAAGGAGGTTTTGAATGACATATGGATAATGACGAGTTAATAGCCACATAATTTCGTCGTCAGGGGGGGTAGGTTCGCATTGTTTAAGTTGGGCAATGCGAGACACTGCATAATCCCGCATAGACATGTTACCATTCTGGTCCCATCTACCTTTAGCCAAATCCATTTTAAAATTGTATTGGGTGTTTCTATCCCAAAAACGATTAATAAATTTGGAACGAAAATCCTGAAAATCAGCCGGAACTGGTAACAATGTTTGGAACCATTCTTGGGCATGGTCAACCAACATTTGGGCTATAACCTTCGGTTTAGAAGATTCAGGAATGTGTCTCGCTAAAGCAAAATAATTTTCAACATTACGTAAGAACGTAATGGGCTGTTCACCGCGATTACCAGAGAATTTTAAATTTGGAGGAATTGACAGTGGCATAGCATTAACCGGGAAAGCTGAAATAGTCTTTTCCGCTACTTTAATTTCTAGTTCGTCTATTTTGACTTCGATTTCTTTCCGTTCCATTTCCGCCTGTGCCTGGATAACTAATTTTGCTGTTTCAATTTTATTGTTCAGGGAGTCGTGAAGTCCTTCAATCTTATTGTCAACCCCTTTTAGTTTCTTGGTCACCTCGCCTTTCAAGTTGGAAATTTTGGATTCATTGTCTTTAAATTTATCACGAGCCCAATGTCCCAAATTTAATTGCTTTTCTGAAACGGTTGCAATATCCTTGTTTATGCTGTCTTTAAATTCTGTCATTTGTTGAACTGTTTCAGACTGGAGCGATTCGCATTTCTTTAGTTGGCCTGTTAAATGTTCGTTGATGTCAGAAATTTGCGTAGAATTATTTTCAACAGCAGAGGCGAGAGAGGCGATTTTAGTGCTCTGTTTATCGACCTTTGAATTAACCGAATTTAGTTGTTGAGACACCTCACTTTGAAAAAGGGTGAAATTAGTGAGGTGTTCGTCTAATCTACTATCAAGGGCACAAAATTTCGAATCAAATCTAGAATTCAAGTCCTGAAATTTAGAATTTAATTCTTGACGCTGTTCGTCAAATTGTGATCGAAATTGACGAAATTCTTGACGCTGTTCGTCAAATTTTGCGATAAGAGTGCTGAAAAATTGAGACATTTGGTCTGAGGGTGGCGTCGGAGCGGCCGCGGCGAGGGTAGGTCCGGCCTCGGCGGTACTCGTCTCGAGTACCTGCTCTAAAGAAACCCCGACAGTAGGGGCGAGAACAGCTGGGGGCGTGAGCTCGGCAGGCGCGTCGGCGTTTGCGGGAGCGGGGTCAGAAACCTCGGGGTTTTGAATGGGATTATTTTCAGCCATCGTGGAGCGAGCAATCCTCGAAGTGACGTAAGTACGATAATGACGCCTACAGCGCGTTACACATGAGTACACAATCAAACACAATAAAAAGAAAAGTACAAAACACACACAATGAAATGTTAGAGGATAACACTGAGAAATAAACATAAAATTTCAAATAGAAAGTAAACACTATTAAGTAAACATATAATTGTTACGTGACGGAAATAGCACGTATAATGAAAAAGGAAAAAAATAAAATAGAGTTCAATTAACCACACTTAAACACTATATGACGCATTAAGAAATTGTAAAAAGAAAATAACAATAAAATGAAATTATGCGTCTGAAAAGAGAGTGAAATGTTCTTATAAATACACTTTGGGCTTCTAAGTTATGAGAATCACTGTAATACTCTGAGCATTCACTGATACAAAATATGTAAAAATTACCGGAAGTTCAATATAAAATTTAAGTCTCACACGCAAGCAAAGTGATTTAAAACCTCATAAAATACAAAATATCAAAAGAAACACACATTAAAACCAAATGCAATCTTCAGTTGGGCAATAATTGAGCAAGCGTAAACGGAAAATGGATAAGAAAGAATTAGTGAGTTCAATAAGAAAAACACAGGTGCGAGTAACACAAAGTAAAATACTAGTTAAAAACCACGTTGTGTGTCAATTTATGCTCTGCACGCTGCACAAGCTGAATTATACGTGAAAAAACAAACGAAGTTGGGCGACCAATTTATGAGATGCCCGCTACACAAGTTCAATTATTCGTGAATAGAAAACCACGTTGGGTGTCAATTTATGATCTGAGTCTACACAAGCTCAATTATTCGTATAAAAACAACCACGTTGGGCGTCCAATTTATGATCTGAGTCTACACAAGCTCAATTATTCGTATAAAAACAACCACGTTGGGCGTCCAATTTATGATCTGAGTCTACACAAGCTCAATTATTCGTATAAAAACAACCACGTTGGGCGTCCAATTTATGATCTGAGTCTACACAAGCTCAATTATTCGTATAAAAACAACCACGTTGGGCGTCCAATTTATGTGATGGAACTGCTCACAAAATGGAGGCGCCGACACACTTATGGTGTGACAGTCGTCCCAAGTCGCAGGAGGGGACACGCGCTGAATTTATTTAATAAGGGCGCCAAGCGCATGCCCACTTACCTGCTTAATGTCGCCGGCGTTGAGCGTCTCAGGGGTGAGCGCCCTGGGTCGAAGGGTTGCATTTGGTGGTTTCTTAAGATTTAGAATAATAACACTTTGCTATGGTATTAATTGGTTCACCCGACCAAATGGCGGGGACTAATTTATTCAAAAAATTAAACGAAGAGAAACTGTTCAGGTTGATGCTGGGTTATTGTCACTTTAGTAGCCGATTAATGAATGATGGTGATGACAACTTACAATCTGTGATGTTAGATGGTAATGTCACCGCGACTGGATTGCTCGCCGAGCGACGGAGAAGTGTAGTCGGACCCTCAGGAGGCGACGCCGGAACGTTGCAAGGTTGGCCTCCGATTGCCTCCGGGGTGATGACTCCGGCGCACGGGACGTCGGCGGTGGATGACCGGGCGGTCGCGACGTGATGCTCGCGCGCGTCTCAGGCCGTCACACGACACCTGGACCGCGTATGACGCTCGGAGCCAAACTTTGGCTATTCGGAATTAATTCCGTGAAGACCGGGCAAGTTTCGCAGTGGTCGGCTCAGTGTGTGCCTTACCCACTGCTGCTGTTCCCTTTCTACCGCAGGTTTCATTAACTGACTAATATTCGGTGGCTTTCTTAACTACCACTGTTAATCTACTCAAAACTTTACTTGTTGGTTTCTATCTCCATACGACTTCCCCTGCACGACCGTCCTCTCTAGCGTCTGTCGCCCGTCTTCTCTCTGGCCTCTCTCTCCGTCTGTCCCTTTCGTTTTTTCGAAAAAATCTCAAAGTGCTCACGTGCTTCCTGCCTAGTGATTTTATTGGTCGGATTTCAACTTCTCGAACCTTCTATTTCATCAACGGTGCCTTCTGGTTGTTCATTGGCCGGCATTGTTAGGCCGGAGGAGCGCGCACGTGTCCCTTCTGCTTTGGCATGTGATGATTTTATAGGCTTTTAGAGGATTATTGAGCCGGGTGCGATCGCCAAGTCGCTAAAATGGTTGTTCCGGCTGTCGATCATCCAGTATTGTTGGACAAAGGGTAAGATTTATTGTTAGGGGCTTCTGGAGAACTTGGGCCGTTGGGCGGAACTAAATCGGGTCGCGGTGGACGCGTGGCCCTTTCCAACTTCCGGTAATTTGGCGTGACGCGGGGGTGAGAGGGTGCGATGGTCACCCGACGCATCGCGGTATTGTCAGAAAAAGGGTATAATTGATAGTTGAAAGTTTATGGGGGGCTTGAGCGGCTGGGCATATCTAATTCGGGGGCGCGTAGTTCTTTCCTGCCGTCCGGTAATTTGGCGTGACGCAAGGGTGGAGGACTGCGATGGTCCCCGACACATCGCACTGCCTTTTTAGGCGGGCAGGAAATAATTTCGGGAAAAACGAGATAAAATATGTACAATGATAATCATTTGACACAACTAGGCAATTTATTATTTATTATTTCCTAATGCTTCAAAAACTTTCACTCTTATGAACACTTAATGAAGCCGAAGCGTATGTTAAAACAAAACATAATTCGATGACGAAGAAAACTTTCACCTTATACGAGGCAAAGTTTACAAGAAGAATTTAATACAAGTTGGAAACTCTTTTTATAAAGTGAACTAATGTCTGAATGAATTAATTTTATAAGGAAAGAAAACTACCAGCAGGAGTAAATACGTGTATAATGAACACGATATTAAGTTTTAATCAATTTTTACTAAACTACAGAGGCATATATACCCAAACAGTGAAAATTGTAATTAAAACAATTGAGGATTGATTACGTAGTATGATTATAAAGACGAGCAATGTTTTGTTTCAATTCACTTCTCCCCATAGCTCGTCACACAGTTTTAAACCGTTTTTGACGTAAATAAATAAATAAAAAGGAACTCCATTAAAATCCTAATTTCAAGTGACAAATTGAAACGGAACTTAGTTTTGTTATCATATAATTTATTTATTTACAATCGCCTCCACATTAGGCGTGCCACAGAAATAATTCCTAATTTTCTTATGTATTTGTGATTTCAAAACAACCATGAGTACGTGACGTGAAACCATGGATTGTTTACAGAAATTCGTAGGATCAAGGGTTTGCGAAGCCGCCAATACAGGATATGATATTTATCATTATGCGTGATATTCGTAAGTAGCATGCTCCCTTCCTGATTTCCCGCAAAAATAAAACGAAAATTTTCAAAGAACACAGCTACCATCAATCTACGTGCAATGGATTTATTTACAAAACGACTATTCGGTGTAGTTGCCGCCTCTCGCTTCTGATACAATACTGCAACAGCTCGGTGGGTGGTTGTTTGATTTCTTTAATATTTAATTAATAGATAAATATTTTTACCCTTTTTTCCCTTACGTTGGGCAGCCACTGAAACAGCTCCGTTGGGTGGGGTTTTTTAATATTTCAATATCAATGAATTATAAATAAACAAATATAAATAATAAATAACGCTCTTATTTCTCCCTATGTTGGCGTGCCACTGAAATATTTCCTGTTTTCTTACTTTGGTAATATTTATAAAAAACAGATAGATAATATTGCTCCTTCCGTATCAATACCAATTTTGAATACTTAATTACTTACAACTGCACGAGCGTATGACCTACCACAATGAACCATTTACAGAAAATGTATAAGATCGTGGGGTTCGAAGCTGCCTGTAGAGGACACAGTATTGATGAAAATTGCGGGATATTAATACGTAGCAATAAAAATAAAAACACGAGAATTTTGATCTCAAAACCACCATCAATTGGCGTGTTAGTTTATTAATAGTTTACGATGGTATAGTTGCCGCCTGTCAAGTTACCACAACATACACAATGAAATACCCTTAAACATAAACACAAAACACTCAATAAAAACAAACATTTATCTCACACACACTTTACATTCAAAATATCCGTTCATACAGCGCGAGTTATTTTTAAACATGGCCATTTTATAATTAAAACTACTCTGAATAATCGTTAATTTTTTTATCATTCGTCAAAACACAACTTGGCCTTCTTACAAAACTGCGCCGATAGTCAAAACGCCTTCCTTCGCCGATAGGCAAAAGTCCTTCAATATGCACTATTGAAATTTAACTTGGCAGCACCATCTGTACTCCACCAGATCTGAAGGCATTCTGTACTCGACCAAGCCTCAACGCATTCTAACTTCTTCCTTTCATCTACACAAGAGTTCGAAAAACAAACGTGGCATCTTCCCGTCTTTTGTCACTTTGTTTCTTGTCTTTTCTTCCTAATCCTAACTTGCGTTTACTCGCGTTCTCCACGTAAATTAATTCTAAATATTTTCTAAACTTCTCACGTATTTAAATGTTGTAAACTGTCTTTATTCTGTCAATTTTGTTCTAATTTACACCCTTACTTATATAAGGTGTTTGCTATTCACTTGACTTTTGAAACCAAAATAAGATTGTTATAATTTTGTTACAAGTTTGTTTTCGAACTTAATGCTGATCAGTTTCTCATAACCCTAAATATTTTCGTTTATTTATCTTAATCTGCTTAGATTTTGCTAGCCTGATAATTGTGGTGTCATAAATACAACAAGATGTTCTAACGCCTCCGCGCCATCATTTGTCACTATGAACAATGCCGTATATTTCTCTAATAGATATTCCAAAATATTTGGTTCTGCGACATGTCCATGTGAGATGTCACAATATGAATGAATCAGCTGCTACCAGTAAATATCAATATCGTATTTGTACTATTAGAAAAACGGAAAATAATTTATATAAAAGTTCATAACAAGATAATATATAACAGATTTAGAAATAATAGGATAAGGGTGCGGGTAAACCCGGGTAAGAGCGAGGTCAGGGGAAGAGCGAACGGAAGACTGAAGGCAAGGGCAAGGGAAAGGAGAAGGGCACGGTTAAAGTTGGGTTTATAGGTAAGGGTAGGGATAATGGTAAGGGTAAGTGTAGAGCTAAGGGGAAAGACATGAGTAAACACAAGGGCAAAGGTAAGGGTAAGTATAAGGGTAACTGTAAGGGTAAGTGTAAGAGTCAGTGCAAGGGCAAAGGAAAGGGAAAGTGGAAGGGTAGTTATAGGTAAGGGCACGGGCAAAGTGAAGGGCGAGCGCGAGGGCGAAGGCGTTGGTGGGAGTGAAGGGATGGGACAGCGAGGGTGGGAGGGAGGGCAGGCAAGAGGGGCCGGCAATGGAAAGACGAGGGGAAGGCGAAGGGAAGGAAAAGGTAGCAAGGCAGGAAGCAAGGATATCTCCTCATAATATTCCGCTAAGTCTCCACTTAATCACCCGTTATCGGAGGGAATGTCTTCTGTGTTTTCGACTGAGATGTGAAAACGTGACAGCGCTTCGAGAAAAGCAGCTGGCGGAGGCATAGTCATCAAAGTTAGTGGAAGGAGACGTACGTACCAATGTTACAGGGCATACCACATGAAAGTTACATCTCGCAAATGGAGTTCACATTAAATTCAATTTTTTCAACGCTTTCATTTCATTTTAACACTTGCTTTCCTCTTCAGGAAAGAAAATTAAATATTTCACGCAAAAACAATTCTTGGATAACACAAGGGATTAGAACATCATGTAAAAACAAACGAATTCTTTCTTTCATTTCTAAGCATCATAACGTATCTCAAGATTTCCTCCTGTACTTTAAAAAATACAAATCATTGTTAAGAAAAGTCATAAGGCAGGCTAAAATCATGAAACACGATCAGGATATTTTGAACTCAAATAACAAAACAAAATCAATGTGGGATATAGTAAAAAATGCGACCAAACCAACTAGAAACCTTGTAGAGAATGTTGTTTTAAAAGATAACGATAGAGATGTGAACGATCCGGCAACAGTGGCTAGTCTCTTTAACCAATACTTTTCGAGAATTGCTGTCGATCTCACTAAGGGTTTTCAGCCATAAAATTCAACATCTGACGTTTCCCTAAAAGTCTTAGACACTATGTTCGTTTCCGAAACCTCTTCCTATGAAATTCTCAAAATAATCGGTAAATTAAAAAATAAATATTCGGCCGGTTTAGATGAATTTCCAGATTGTTTGTTAAAGACGTGCGCGCCAGCCATTATACACCCGTTAACTCACATATTTAATGCATCCTTATGCACCGGAATTTTTCCAGATATTTTTAAAACAGCTAAGATTAAGCCGCTCTTCAAAAAAGGCAACAAAAATGAAGTTCAAAATTATCGGCCAATTTCTCTTTTGTCAGTTTTTTCAAAAATATTAGAGAGACTTTTTTATGTGCGAATGGAAACCTTTCTCAATAAACACGACGCGTTTTCAAATTGCCAACATGGATTCCGGAAATCAAAATCTACGGAAACAGCCATTTTTTCTTTTCTTAAGGATGTTGCCTCATCATTGGATCAAAACGAAGCAACTATTGGAATATTTTTAGATCTTTCAAAAGCTTTTGACGTCATTGATCATAACATTTTACTTTCAAAATTACCTTCGTATGGAATCCGTGGTATTGCTCTAGATTGGCTATGTTCGTACCTTAAAACAACGATCTCAGAGAGTAGAAATACCTTACTGGAATGATGGAACTTTATGTACACACCTTTCCGGTTCTTTGCCAATTGTACGAGGAGTCCCGCAAGGATCGATTTTAGGCCCTATTCTCTTCCTATTATACGTAAATGACATGCCCTTAGCGATTCGAAACGGAAGAACAGTTCTCTTTGCGGATGATACAAATATTCTTTGCAACAAAGAAACCGTAAATAGTACAATATCAGACGTTTCAAATTGGTTCCGTAATAACAAATTAAAAGTAAATGAAAATAAAACAGTTTCAATGCAGTTTTCCATATCAAATAAAAAATTCTGTACTCCATTGAAAATGAACGGTGTGCCATTGACTGATGTTAATGTAACAAAATTTTTAGGTCTATCAATTCAGTCAAACCTCAAATGGAATGCCCACTTAAATGAATTGAACACAAAATTAAGCTCGTTATGCTACGCGTTCAGAATTCTTTCAAATTCCGTCAGCCTTCATACAGCTCGTTGTGTATATTTTGCCAATGTTCACTCCCGCCTGAGATATGGCATAATATTTTGGGGAAACACATCTTATAGTTCACAGACTTTCAGATTACAAAAAAGAATTGTACGAATAATAAGCAAATCCAACCCACGTGATTCTTGTAAGTCACTCTTTATTAATCTAGGAATTTTACCATTACCTTGTCTCCTGATTTACGAATCAGTAGTTTTTGTCAAAAATGACTTACTTAAGGACGGGAATATATTTTCAGCAAACGCCGATGTCTATAAGTATAACACACGACGTAGTAATCATATTCACCAGGTGGCAGTATCAACAGCTCACTACAAAAAATTCACATACAATTCATGTACATTACTCTACAACACTTTGCCAGAAGACATTAAACGATTAAATTCAATAGAAAAGTTTAAGTCCCAAGTAAAATCTTTTCTGCTGCATAACTGTTTCTATACAATTCGAGACTATACCGAGCATCAAAAAGGAAAGTAGAATTAATTTTAACAATGATAGTTAATGTAATTATTTATCATTTGGACTGTATAATTCTAAAGAACCTGTAACAAGTATTGTACCACAATTTCTGGGTTGATGGCCCCCATCTCGATCAGGTTTTTCGTCCAGTTTCCCTGATCCTTGAGCAAATGCTGAGATGGTCCCTTGTTTTGCTTCTGGACATAAATGTAACTTCATTATTTGTGCACGTCTTCTGAATTTCAGTGGGAAATACAGTTATTCAAATTATCGTTTTTCATATTATCGCGGCAAAAAGTATTATTCTTTCATGAAGAACATGAGGGTTCAGGGCAGAAATTTATAGCTAATTTACCTTTGAAAATATATTTTATTATATAAGAGCGAATATTTTGTCAACAAAACTCGAAAAAAAACCTCTCTTTTCTGTATTCAAAATTCGACTAGAATATGGTTTAGGATAGAGACCACAGAATTATGAAAACGTGCACAAAATTCACTTCTCCCCATAGCTCGTCATACGCAGTTTTTAACTGTTTTTGACGTAAATAAATAAATAAAAATAAATAAATAAAAAGCGGCATAATGCATTATATGTAAGACCAGAGTACCCGTGCGAGAACTCACGCAGGCAGTACCTCACCCTCTTCCTTATTTTTCCATTTCCGTATTCTAACTGGATTTCCTCTTACTCGTCCACTACCATTAATTATATCGTAATATCAAAACACTAATAATGTTTACACCTACGGGCTATTTGGCCTACCAATCAGACGGTCACTGCTCTATATACTATACTTCAATTACTGATTCTATTTAAACAACTATTTAAATAACATTCGCGCGACCGTAACCCACAGGTCGTATCGAGATAGTCCAGTCAAGATAAATTTTATTGAGCGGGTTCGATAGGCCGCCGATACAGGCTCTCGGCGGTGCAATATTTACGTATGCAATTATTAATCTCTTTCTACATGGGATTGGGAATCCACCTCACTATTAGAGAGAAATAATCATAGTACTTCTGTAGAATAACAAATGCTATTTGTATTCTGCAAGAACATTCATAATGACAAACATCCCAGTTGAAAATAAAATCTCCCTTTCAATAATAATATGGACAAGACATTATAATGAAATTCATTATTGTTACTTTGCAAATCATTCTTCTGTACTTTCCTTCCTAAATGCATGGATGCTCATTTACCCTTTTGAATATTCATTGAATTCTAATTTTCAGACAAAACTTGATCTTCCTACAACAGATGAAATTGAAAAATGCCTCCCGTTTGTTACTTTCCTTTCGTAGAATGGCTGTATTCTTGACTGTCCTCCAAGGGTCGATCCACTTCCCTTTTCTTGGTTTTATTCCACATCAATATGTCCATTCTCTCATATGCGCAATTATATTTTCCTTTTTAATTCCGAACTTTTCCTAATAATTACTCATCTAACAGTCATTATTCATCCGTAACACTTTCAACACCGTTCAAAACTATCGCGTTCAAATTACAAATAAAGACTTTAATTCTAACTTATAAACACCGAGATTGTCATTCTCAGATCGCCATGGGTTCTAAGCATCGTCTCCCTCCTATGTTCAGTTTTCGCGCCCTTCATTTGTCCCCGAGTTCTGCACGAACTAGTGCCCAAACGCGTTTCTTCATGTTTCTTCATGCCATTCGATGACTCGAACACTATCTGTTTTCTGATTGGTCACTCACGCTTACGTACTTTTTCTCTTTATTCTGTGGTTCTTGTCAAACTCATTTTATAAATTTATTTTTGGAGTGGAGTGGAGATTGCTCACGTGTTCTTTCGTTATTTCAACTTATCACAATATTAAGCCTGTAATAATTATTTTTCTTCAAAACCATCTTATCCTTCGTCACTTGTTCTATACGTCACCTTGTAATCGATAACAATACACTATGTCAAAGCAAACTATTTTTATTTAACTTTATTATCGAGCAAAGACATATACCCGCGTAATTTAATCGCATAGAATATCAAGTAATTAGTCATTTCACTTACACAGCTTCAGATTCTACAAGATCTGAACAAGTCGGGTAGAATCGAGAAACGGAAAAGAATAGAAAAAAACTTTAACAATTTCTCAAAACTCTTGCAACGCTGCGATAACATAAAATGAAAATCACACTAGCTAGGCGAGGCTGCATGACTGATACAGTAAGAAAATGTAATTAGTATAAACATTACAGAATGTATTAAAGCCTACGAGGCACACATGTCTAGATTTTTCAAACCAGACTAGACTCAT
Organism: Acheta domesticus; assembly: GCA_031308135.1. Lineage (NCBI taxonomy): Eukaryota > Metazoa > Arthropoda > Insecta > Orthoptera > Gryllidae > Acheta > Acheta domesticus. The sequence continues at coordinate 209,452,727 of JAHLJT010009419.1, forward strand.
ATTACAACAGTTTTTCTTTTACTTTCCCGTATACGTATGTATACACGGAGTGATATTACGTAGTATAGGGAAAGTTATGTAATGCTGCGCGAAAAGATGGCCAATTTTCGGCGGAAAAAAATTAATTGCCGGGCCGTGAAAACGAATTAGTGGATAAAACCAGTTTCTAAATTAAGAAACAAAATCCCCTAACACGTGGTGTACCCAGAAACCCTGTTTTCTAGGTCCTTGATACCGAAAACCCAATTGAAAGGAAAACGTCCGTCTGTCCCTCTGTCCGCCCGTCCGGCTCTGAACACTGCTAGCGCCTAAACCATACGTACGATTTCTTCCAAAATGGATATTCCCCGGTCGATCTGATTCTAGTCGAAGCTTTGAGATTTTGAAAAATATTCTTCAAAATTTGGGGGTACTTTATATGAAGCCCCCCGGGGATTTTCAAAATTTTCTCAAAAACGGCCCCAAATTTTTTCTTTAAATTTCTTGTATGAATAGAGGAAAATACACTTTTTAACATGCCATAGGTCCGATTTTCACATACAGCTCTGAATTTTCGAAAATTGTGAAAGTTTGAATTTTTTTCGGCGTCTTTCTCCAACTACAAAATTTAAGATAGAGATTTTTTCTTCAAATAAAATTTGTTCTGCATATTGAGTTCTTTAATAAAGGTCATATAAATTTTTTCAAAAGTTTAGTAATTTTCGTGCAATATTGGGTGCAATATGTGCAATTTTAAAAAATTACAAAAACAAGATTTTCTCAAAAACAGCTCCAAATTTTTTCTTTGAACTTTTGATAGGGATAGTGGTAAATGTACTCTATCAATCACATAAAAGTCATTTTGGTCTATCTGTTGGTTTTTTCAAAAATTACAAAAATGTAAATTTTTTCCTTGTCTCTCACGTCGTTAATATTTACATTATCGGCGATTTTTTCTCATTATTATATTTACGACTATATATGCTTTTAATAATGTCAAGTAAATGTCGAGTAATTTCGAAAACACTACCGTTTTCTGTGAAAAGTAGCTCAAATATCGGCATTTTCAGAAACGCTCAAACGCCATTTTGTCATATATGGCTGGAAATGTTTCTTCAAACTTTTGTAACGGATAGTGATAATTACACACTTTAATATGACGTAAAGTTCATTTTGAGTAATTTTTTTGGTTTTTCAAAAATTATAAAAATGTAAATTTTTTGAAAGATCTCTCACATCTTTAATATGCACAATACCAGCAATTTGTAAACTTCATTATATTTGTGAGTGTAAGTACTTCAAATTACTTCAAATAAAGTATTTTGAAAACTCAAACATTTTCTGTGAAAACGAGCTTCAAATTTCCCACTTTTAGTGGCGCTAAAACGCCATTTTCTCTTAAACGGCACATAATTTTTAAAAGAAAATTTCCATTTACGGCTAGGTTTTTGTGTTCTTTAATATTCTAAAATTAATATTTTCGTTCTACCAATAGGAAACCGAAAAATTATGAAAATGACAAAAAAATGTACTTTTAGCGGTGATAGATGGTAGCTGGCAAGAAAGAGTTTGTGGCTATTCCGAATAGCTAGCGAAGACCCAAGAAAATAGAAAACTAATACGGGAGAGTCTGTGCCATTCTGTAGCACCACTAGTTACACATGTGTCTAGTAGGGGGTCCCAATGCACACACAAAAATGCCCTTTGCTGACGGCAAACGTTCACACGCGTTGTTGCATTCCCGTGCTCAGCGATAGGCTGCGTATCACACACTTTGTCGCCTGCTCTCTCCGCCGGCTTGTGCCTCTCTCCGCCGGCCGTGCCACACTCCGCACCGCGCCCCTAGTCTCACCGGGCGAGTGGAAGGGGGGGCCAGCCGGGCGGCGGGCGATGGGGAGAGAGGGGCGGCGACGGTGGTGGTGGTGGCAGCGGCGGCGGCGGCGGCGGCGTGGCTGAAGCGGAGGAGGGTGCTCAATGCGTAGAGGCGCACGGAAACAATAATTAATTAGTTAAGTCTTTAATTAATTAAGTAAAAATTTCTTGTAAGTGGGACGCGCGAATTTTGTGTTCGCGCCCCCATAACACACCGGTGCAGCATGGAACTTCCATAATTTGGCGGCAATGAGTGCCCAGGTGGGCGAAAGTCACTGCAACTTTATCCGCGCCGAGAAAAATGTGCTAACATGCGTCGAATCAGCAAAAATGTAATAGAATGGTCAAGAAGATCTCATCCTGTAGATTACGGTGTGAGAAACGCGGCTTTGAGACCGTCAAAATTTTAGTTTTTAAGGCCCTAGAACGCTTCATTTAGGAGTTATTTAACGGTATAGATTTTAAAAAATCGGGTTGCAATTAAAATGAAAATTTAGACGCGTTTTTTAAACAAACGTCATGTTTTTAAAGTCGAAGTGCAATTTGTCACGTCTCTTTCAAATTCTCGATCTTTAGAAACCTCTTTTATACAGATTGGTTGCGTGTGAGAACCGCAAAGGGAAGGTATACAACTGAAATAATATAGGAGATGATATTATTTTCAAGAGTCTAGTAATTACACGGTAACAGACATCTACGTTACCACATTCAAAATCAAGAAAGTCGCGTGTTTGTTCGTAAGTTAATACTCGGATATATTTATTCTTTTACAAAAATCATGACAGTGAGGTCATTAGCTTGCAGAACGCATGGAGACAGAGTGCGTTGATTTGAACAATACATCTCTTGTATTATCATCGCTACATCTCGTCTCACTTAGAATTGAAATGCTCGCCGATGGTCGACGTGTGTGGACTAAAGGCCAGCGCTTACTTTCAAACGCATGAAACTTTCTGTAAACGTGTTTCCGCATCATTACTTCGCTTCCATTTACAACTAGGATTTCATTTGTTCTCCTTGGCGTAGAAAGAAATAATTGTGAACCCTTTACTTGAATATAAGCAATGCATCATATAGAATTTTAATAAAAGATTTTCTTGGCTAACGATTTCAGGTTGCCGAGAATAACCGAGACCACAACCATTTGACAGGAGCCCCCAGAAACTATATTATTTTCCGATGGAACTGAAGCCTCGTTCACCTGGTGAATCAGGCGTTGGGACAAATTTGGTAATTAAGTAGGATCAGTGTTCCTATGCATGAGTGTCTCATTATATAGAAGCAAATTACAGTGTATGGCTCCTTCAGTAATTCACGTATTACTTTTTACATTGCACAAAGTAATGCAGAGAAAACAAATCCTGTAAAAATGTATAGATTTAATAATTGAATATAATTATTAGCTTCAAAAATAGTTTTGTTTAGATACTAGTGATGAACCAATAGAGGTTAGACCGAATAGAGTAGAATTGATAAATATGTACGTTCAGGAAATACTTGCAATAAGGATTGTTGTATAAATACCTAGACAGAACTTAGGCGTTAAAAATATTGTATCGTAACATGGTAACAAGTAAAATATGTGATGTTTGGTCATTACAAAAGTTTGATGATGAAGTCTTTGTAGGCATGTGCAGAAAATGTTCAGCACTATTACAATTTTTAAACAAAAATAATTGACGATACTTACGTAAATACATAAATTATTCCTACGTTTTAAAATATAATATAAAGAGATTAGTACTCTCTAAAACTTTAAGAGTGCTTTTAAACTGTAAAATTATCGACATAAAATGTGATGTGAAGATTTTGTTAATTTTCTGAATTACCATTTAATATAATTATCCATCTGAGAAATGTATGATCCAATTATCACTTTTTCAGAAATAATTCAGAAAAATTATTTTCAAGAGGGCTGTACTCCAACCAAATGAAATTCTGCGAACAGGGCATATTGAAACTGGTAGCATGCTGGCTGAAATGTTTTGACAAACTTGGCAACTATGTAAACTAGTGCTGCTACAGAATGGCACAGACTTTCCCGAATTAGTTTTCTATTTCCTTGGGTCTTCGCTAGCCATTCCGAATTGCCACATACTCTTTCCTGCCAGCTGCCATCTATCACCGCCAAAAGTACATTTTTTATCATTTTCTTAATTTTTCGGTTTTCTATTGGTAGAACAGAAATAATAATTTTGTGTAATAAAAGTGGCGATTGAGCGTTTCTGAAAATGCCGAATTTGAGCTAGTTTTCACAGAAAACGTTTGGGTTTTCGAGAAACTTTACTTGACATTATTTAAAGCACATGTACTCATAAATATAATAATGTGAACAATTCATCGCTAGTGTAAGTATTAACGACGTGAGAGACAAGTCACAAAAATTAAATGTTTGCAATTTTTTAAAAAACAAAAGAATAGAGCAATATGGCGTTTTTGTCATCTCATAAAATACATTAGATAGATAGATTTATTTAAACTGCAATTGGGTATAACCCGGTGCCAGCTAATTACAAAAACATAAAAATACACAGTCTCTCAGTAACATAGAACACTAATACTACTACTACTACTAATAATAAGGTAATATAACTAGCAAATTATATACTAATCATGGTAATAATAATAATGGTAAAATAATAAAAATAATGGTAAAATAATGATAATAATATAAAAACTGACTGATTCATTAAACATTAAATTACATTAAGAGAGAAAAGAAAATGAAAGAAAAAATAACTTCTATACTCTAACTCCACACCGAATGTTAGGCACTATACCTGATTTACGAATCAGTATTTTTTGTCAAAAATGACTTACTTAAGGGCGGGAATATATTTTCAGCAAACGCCGATGTCTATAAGTATAACACACGACGTAGTAATCATATTCACCAGGTGGCAGTATCAACAGCTCACTACAAAAAATTCACATACAATTCATGTACATTACTCTACAACACTTTGCCAGAAGACATTAAACGATTAAATTCAATAGATAAGTTTAAGTCCCAAGTAAAATCTTTTCTGCTGCATAACTGTTTCTATACAATTCGAGACTATACCGAGCATCAAAAAGGAAAGTAGAATTAATTTTAACAATGATAGTTAATGTAATTATTTATCATTTGGACTGTATAATTCTAAAGAACCTGTAACAAGTATTGTACCACAGTTTCTGGGTTGATGTCCCCCATCTCGATCAGGTTTTTCGTCCAGTTTCCCTGCTCCTTGAGCAAATGCTGAGATGGTCCCTTGTTTTGCTTCTGGACATAAATGTAACTTCATTATTTGTGCACGTCTTCTGAATTTCAGTGGGAAATATAGTTATTCAAATTATCGTTTTTCATATTATCGCGGCAAAAAGTATTATTCTTTCATGAAGAACATGAGGGTTCAGGGCAGGAATTTATAGCTAATTTACCTTTGAAAATATATTTTATTATATGGGAACGAATAATTTGTCAACAAAACTCGAAAAAAACCTCTCTTTTCTGTATTCAAAATTCGACTAGAATATGGTTTAGGATAGAGATCACATAATTATGAAAACGTGCACAAATTGCACTTCTCCCCATAGCTCGTCACATGCAGTTTTTTAACTATTTTTGACGTAAATAAATAAATACCAAAAGTTCAAAGAAAAAATTTGAAGCCGTTTTTGAGAAAATCTGTTTTTTATAATTTTTTTAAAAATTGCACATATTGCACGCAATATTGCGCGAAATCTACTAAAATTTGCAAAACAATGTATATGACCTTAAACAAAGAACTCACTTTAGAGAACACATTTTATTTGAAGGAAAAATGTATATCTGCAATTTTGTAGTTGGAGAAAGATGCCGAAAAAAAAACTTTTCGAAAATTCAGAGTTATCCATGAAAATCGGAACTTATGCCATCTTAACAAGTGTAATTTACTTTATTCATACAAGAAATTTAAAGGAAAAATTTGGAGCCGTTTTTAAGAAAAGTTTGAAAATTCCGGGGGTCTTCATGTAAAGTACCCTCAAATTTTGAAGAAAGTTTTTCAAAATCGAGGTGCCTTGAGTGAACGCAGATCGACCGGGGAATATCCATGTTGGAAGAAATCCCATGCATGGTTTACGCCCTAGTGTTGTTCACAGAAGGACAAACGGACAGACGGACGGACGGAAGTTTTCCTTTCCATGGGTTTTTCGGTGTCAAGGTCCCACAAAAGAGGCTGGCTACACCACGTGTTAGGGTTTTTTTTCTTAATTTCGCAACTGGTTTTATCCACTTTTTCGTTACCACGACCCGGCAACGAATTTTTTTCCACCGAAAATTGGCCATTTTTTCGCGGAGCGTATCACTCCGTGTATACGCACGTATACGGGAAAGTAAAAAGTAGGTCAAAGATGTAAGGTCTATGGTGATTTTGTGTGTTTTGGTACCAATTATTTAGTAATTGTGTTATGTTACCGATATGTGTTTTAATTTGCTATTCATGTCATACATTATGAAACTAATTTTTCTAATACTTTTAGAATTGTGATATCCCCCTTCTGCTTTCAATTATCAGGTATTTACCTGCCCCGGATTCGAGAAAAAGACTCGCATCGCTTGGACGATGGTCATTACTCTGCCCAGATTCTTACTGTTTGTAAGAATGGTATGTTCCCGTTTGCTATACCTCATTCTTGTAAAATCTGGATGTGGATTACATTATGAAAAACTCTTTAATGACTCAATTATGAGAGAAAACATCACTTTTAGTCTGTTAAACATTCATAAATTACACGTAAATACTAATAAAATCATTTCACACAATAAGGAAAATTCTATATACTTCTGAAAAAAATCGGAAAATCTTGTGCAACAATATCAACTCCTCTCGCAAAATTAATCATTTAACATCATTACAATTAACCTGTTTGAATATTGCATATGGGATATTTAAATAATGTAACTCTCCCGATTGAAATACAGTGAATTTATTGAACTGTTTTATCATTTAATGATGTTTTTATTTGTTAATTTATTTATTTAACATCAAAAGCTGTTAAAATGTGTGGCGCACTGTGAGGAGATGTCTATTCAATTAGTTTTTTGAGTTCTGGCATCCCAATCCTAAATCATAAATTTGCAAGTTGAATGATGAAAATAGGTAAAAACCCGCGTGTTTGGTAAGAATTGATAACAAAATATAACGGCGAGTGTTATTGTTGTAGACATCTGTATGCGCCAAAAATGAGTACGTTATTTTTAGCAAAAAACGCTGACTCTTAAATAAACAGCTCAGGCGCTGTTAGAATTTCTGGCTTAAAAAGGAGAGGCTTACAAGAATCACATCAGTGGGATGTGTTATTATTCGTACAATTATTTTGGGGAATCTTTTTGAAGACATACAATGTGTTTCCTCAGACTATTATGCCATATCTTAGGCTGGAATGAACTTGTGCGAAATATACATTATGAGATTGTGAAGTCTGACTGAATTTGAAAGAATTTTGAATGGGAAACATAAAGAAGTTTATTTTTTGCTTGAACACATTTAAAAAGATGTTCCATTTCAGGGTTTAAATGAATTGGGAGACTTAAAAATTTGGTTACCTTAACATTACTTAATTGCACATCGTTAATTTCCAGTGGAATATATTATTGTTTATTTGAAACGGAAAACTGCATTAAAACAGTGTTCCATTTGCGTATTACTAATTTGTAATTACGAAATCACTTTGATTGATTAGTGATTCCGGGCGCGGCAACTGCTAAGGTCATTGGTCCCGAAATTGTCGTACTTATTTAGCTTTCTCGGGATGTGCGGATTATCTTCCTCCGCTGGATGGTGAGACCAGGTTAGGGGAGTTTTCCCCAAATAGGTATCTCCCAGCAGCGGGGTGTTGCCCCTGCCGGGGCAAGCCCTGAGATCTCAACCGGTCTCCTCGTTTGTATTAATGTGCAGTGCGTGTTATGTGCGCGGTCCATGGCCAGTTTCTTCGGGTATTTCTCCGGCATTTGCCTGGTACTGATTATAGAATCCACGGAAAATTACCGATCAGAGCAGCCGGCTGCTAGAATTCTCCTGCACACAGCGACTGAATTCAACCTAGCTGTCCAGATAGTGTCGAAATTCCTGGCACCTTCGGCACTGGAACCTAGGACCTCCAGGTCAATGGTACTGCAATCACAGGCGTATCAAGGTATTCAGGCGCCCACGGCAGGCATAGAATTTGCGCTCCTGCCAGGATACTTCAAATTAGGTTTGTTATTTGTTTTAGCGGGTATACTGTAAATAGCACCCGTGGCACGTGCCACGTCTGCCATACCGTAGAGACGTCTCTGACTGCAATGACATCAGTTGATGACCTAACCCTGTTCTCGCGGTGAAAATATCAATTCGAAAATCTGATTTTAGACTACTTATTGCCTCTTTATTGCAAAGAATATTCGCGTCATCAGCAAAGACAACTTTTCTTTCGTTTAGAATCGACGAGGACACATCATTTCGCATATAATTTCTCCGTTCTAGGCGTTCTTGAGATCTTACTGCAGTACATGATAGTGTGTTGTTCTGAGTTCACTTCAACGGGAACTTGAAAGGCAACAGCTTGGGTACTTCCACGAGTTCGTCTTGTGTTTATGTTCACATATATGTTCACGTGCACCTTTGTAAATGGTTCCATCAAATAATTGTGCACTAAGCTTTTATGTTTACGCTTCAGTTTCATTGCGAATGAACCTTTAGGAGCAAGGTCGTTGGCGTCTGAAGGGGGTGAAGGGCCTCCGAAAGGGCGACCCGGCGCCTGAGAGGAGGCGGCGGAGGCGGACGCGGCGGCGGAGGCGGAGACGGCGGCGGAGGCGGCAGCGGCGACGGAGGCGGAGACGGAGGTGGTGGCGGAGACGGCGGCGGAGGTGGCGGCGGAGGCGGCGGCGGAGACGGAGGCGGCGGCGGAGGCGGCGGCGGCGGCGGCGGCGGAGGTGGTGGCGGAGACGGCGGCGGAGGTGGGGGCGGAGGCGGCGGCGGAGGCGGCGGCGGAGGTGGCGGAGGTGGCGGCGGTGGCGGCGGAGGTGGCGGCGGAGGCGGCGGCGGAGGCGGCGGCGGAGGTGGCGGCGGAGGTGGCGGCGGAGGCGGCGGTGGCGGCGGCGGAGGTGGTGGCGGAGACGGTAACGGAGGTGGCGGCGGAGGCGGCGGCGGAGGTGGCGGCGGAGGTGGCGGCGGAGGCAGCGGTGGCGGCAGAGGTGGTGGCGGAGACGGCGGCGGCGGCGGAGGCGGAGACGGCGGCGGCGGAGGCGGCGGCGGCCGCGGCGACGGAGGCGGAGACGGAGGCGGAGGCGGCGGCGGCGGCGGCGGAGGTGGTGGCGGAGGCGGCGGCGTAGGTGGCGGCGGAGATGGCGGCGGAGGTGGCGGAGGTGGCGGCGGAGGCGGCGGTGGCGGCGGAGGTGGTGGCGGAGACGGTGGCGGAGGTGGCGGCGGAGGCGGCGGCGGAGGCGGCGGCGGAGGCGGCGGCGGAGGTGGCGGCGGAGGCGGCGGTGGCGGCGGAGATGGTGGCGGAGACGGCGGCGGAGGTGGCGGTGGAGGCAGAGGTGGCGGCATAGGTGGCAGTGACGGCATCAGAGGAGACTACTTTTCGGGAGGTCTTATGACTACTGCTCCGAGGCTTAGAGCCTGGGGGATGTCTGGTCCATGTGCGCTAGATTGATTATAACTAGGGGCGGATTTTCATGACCTAAAACATCGCCAGAAATGGTCAATAAAATTCTCTCAAAATGTTTATAAAATGCCCTAAAAGCAAAGAAAATTTACGTTAAGAATGTGGTCAAAAACCAATTCGGATGAACAATTCAAGCTGATGGATACCTTACTGATGTAATCGAGGCTTCTACTGTTCGTTCAAGTAAACTCGGCTTTCGAAATTTTGGTTTGGACTGTTCTTTACCAGAAAGTCTCTGTATTTAGCTATCCCGAAATCGACTTAACCACCAATGATGCTGAAAGGCACCACAGAAACCTCAGATTACATACTCACAATGTCTGACATTACAACTTCTGAGGGAAGAAATCGAATAGGCAACCAGGTACAGGTACTCAGGAATTCTGTGGAGACCATTTTTTGCAGGTCGTAAAAATCTTTTTAAGCAAGTAACATTCAAATGATATTAAAATCGATGAAAAAAATGCATTAAAAATGACGGAAAAGGAAAAAAAACTTAGTCGAAATGGACGAAAAATGCAAAAAAGACGACTATAAATGGGTCATTTCTTTTTATCATCACATGAAATAAATTTCTATACTAAACGAAATTTTTCTAAAGTGAAAAGAAAAAATGGCATTTCATTAAAATCCGCCTCCTAGTTGTAACGTAGACCGTAATCCTCGAAGAGGATTCCGAGGATTGCTGAACGCTGATCATCTTCACACACTCGACTCACTGACTGAGAAATTTAAATTAAAAATTAATATTAACCGTTTAAATACTTATATCATGCGATGGTTCACATATTTAAATATAAAAATATAAAGAGATTCATAAGAAAAAGATTCTAGTAGCGCGCACGAGAGACAGAACGGATCAGGTCGCGGAAATGTTAAGATCACGCGAAGGAGAACCGAAAAGGCTGCGATAAAGTTGAGGTCGGCAGAACAACACGCCGCGACAAAGAGAGATCGGGGCGAGCGCATTGCTCACTGATTTAAGCAACAGTGCAATTGACAGTCACAGATTACCGCGGCAGTAATTACTATGCCAATACAAGTCCCGCGGAGAGTAGCAACATTAGGCGTAATACAAATTACGCGAGACTACTGCAGACGGCGCTGAGGACTGTTCCTGACCAGAGGGCGGTGACCTCGTGTGAGCGGAGCAGCCATGGATGCGGTTAGCGGCGAGGGACGAGTAGCCATTCACCCTCCGCGCTGTCGGGACGAGGCGGCCCAGGTACTTTGGCCCTGTCATCGGTGGGGGAAGCTGGATGGTACGTTTCTCAAAGGCATTTTTGAAAACTACTCTGACGAGGTGCAAGAAAAGAAGAACAGTAGAAATTGTAATTTTCTGTGGATTATAGTAGAAGTTCTTGTGAATAACGCGCATTGCGACTTTCGGCTCAATCGTGTATCAGAATTCAATTTCAAGCAGTAAATGACCTTTTACCAGTTTGAATCACCTTTTAATTTAGTAATTACCACCTTTTTAATCCAGTCAAAGAACGCCTAGCATGTATAAATTATATAGGTACAATTCAAACAAATGTTAATAAATCAGTGCGTGCTTACCATTGAAAGTGCGGCCAGGCAGCCCTCAAATTGGCAACACCAGTATTAGAAGTAGAATGTCGGATAAATAAGCGGAGGGAACGAATCCACGGATCCGATGGCGGCAGATTGCCTGAGGCACAAGCAGACAATGTCCCTCATCACCACAATAAACCGTTTAAATATTTATATAAACCGTTTAAATAAACAAATCGACTTTTCCATACACATGTTTTTTACATATTTAATTTGGAAATGAATGGGACCTTCACTTGCGTTCATTGTAGAAGCAGGGAAGGAGTTAGAATTGTCTCCATAATATGTATATTTGACTTATTTTATTCACCGGGTCTATTATTCACCATGCACCCTTAAAAGATAACCTATATTTTAATTCTTCGAGGAAAGTTTAGGAGTAACCAAACGTGCGAAGATGGTATAAACTAACGACTTCAAAGTCCATTTCTTTTCAAATTTTTTTCCCTTTTTTGCGTTTTCAGTATTAGCTTCAATACGTTATTAAATGCGCAGCAGGAATATAAAACTAGTATTGCTAAACAATAACACATTGTTTCTCCCGATTTTTGCATATTCAGAGAATTCTATGAAAATCAGAAATGCTTTGAATTTATTTCCCATCCCTGGTTTTAATCCAGTAGTGGAAGTGACCACTTGAAAACTGAAAAATGTTGGTAATGGTCAACTACTTTAGTCAGTACTGAGCACTCCATATTCTACCCTCAGAATGTGTTTAACACGTTTTAAATTAAAAAATACTAGTTGACGTGACATTTTTGCAATGTCAGTATTTAATAAGATGTTCTCAATTAGTTTTTTTATATAAGGTGTCCAGAAGCTCCCGTTACAAAAAATATCCAAAATTCTGTATTGCCAGTCATGAAGAATGGCGGGTTCAGTTTTTCCGAAAAAAAATGTCTTTGAGAAAATTGAGTTAAAAAATCACTTCCGGGCGCGAAATTCAAACTGGCCTCTACGACACCAGACGGCGGCGTCTCCTTCTGCACGGAGAATTTCCTTGTTTCTCCGCGTAAACAGTGAAACAGTCTAGTAATATTCTGGAAAGCATTGCCTGGCTTCCACTAGAATACGTTAATAGTATGTTTATTACACGAACTTCGCAAAATTTAGTGAAATCAGAGCAAGCAACCACAAATAAATAAGGATATTTTAAGTTGTGATGTGCCATTGAGCAATAGATGCGAAGATCATATAAATTTTGCAAAATTGTAATAACTTTAATTGACGTCAGCAGATAAGTGAATGGCTTACACACCATGTAAGTAAGGGGGCATGTCACGGTGAAATAACTAATAGCGTTTTCCATTCGCCGCACTGGTGCGCACCCAGTGCACACTCAGGGCAGCTTTCGTGTTCCAATGGGCCGCTAGGGCGCACCAGTGCAGAGAAGCCTATGTTCCATTCGTACAACGACACGGAACCAGGGTGCACTCGGGGCGCCCTAACCTGCACTGGCGAACTCGACGGTGCAGTCCATTGCACTGGGCCATTTTGAGGTTAGGTACGGAAGTTATGAATGTTGATTTGGATTCGTGGTGAAATTGTAAAGGCAATTGAAGATCTCCTGTCACACAGGGACACTTTAAATAATGTGTAATGTAAATACCATGTTTTACAAGAAATGCTTTAAAATAACTGTGACATACTCGAAGTTCGGAAAATCAGTTTGTGTTTTCGTAAAATTCAACCGAGAATTACTGCATGTTAACAAATCCAGTGCTATTCAGTAAACAAACCTATACCCTTACAAAATCATTAAAATATAAAATGTGCCAAGAAGAGTTTCTTGCATGCGCAAGCGGAAATGCTCATATTCATATTTTAATAGTTTTCAATACCCAAATAATTCTGCAGAAGCCTTTTGGTTCGAAATGTAGTGCACTGTGTTCGAAATCAATCACTGACAAATCTCGAGAAGTGAGCTTTCGACAGATTCGCTTTTGAAGTTTTCGATAGTCTTTAAATAAAGAATCACACGTTAATAGTCTATGAATTAAGGAGTAAACAATTACCAAAAGACTTCGTACAAGATATGTTAACATAATAATAATTATAAAAATTATAACAACGATCACAATTCCAAACTTCTTATTTTTCGAGTTATGTCAGTGTGTCAGACCAAGAACAGCTGTCTATAATCTCATTGCGTAGCGTACACGCACCGACTCAGTTCCGAAATACGATTCATTCGTGGCTGCCCCACGACTGCCCTTCACGCGTGTGGGGCAGCACTATTACGGAGCGATGACGTATTTGCCCTGCACTAGGGTGGGTTTCAGTGCAACGAATGGAAAACGCTATAAATAAAAACAGTTTTGAACCGTTTAAGGAAGCGGGACACTCAAATAAATTCCACAAGTATTTATTCAAGAACTGCAAATGAATGGGTGACAGAATAAAGGAGAAAACGCAATTTTCGACACGAAACAATACCGGGGAAAAGAGACGAAAGAGACTGTGTGTTGTTTTCCGGAGTTTTCGTGGTGAATGCAAGTAGCTAGTTGACCAGATGGCGCACGGATTTCGTAGAGAACGTGTCGAGAATCGAACGTGTTAATAAGGCGTTTCGATTGTGTTCGGAGATTTCCTGAGTGAACGCAAATGGTGGAAATCACGAACCTTTGGAATGAAGATCCACACCTGTGGAACTCGGGAGGGGAGAAGCTGGTACGACTGGAGATATGGTGCCCAGCGCTGCCGAAGCTTCTGAAAGGGACGTGTTCTAATTTTCTTTTGATCCACTGGCATAACTCTGTAAGAAGGCCAAGTTGTGTATTTTGAGAAACGACGGAAAGAACCAGTAACTATTCAAAGTAATTGTAAAAATGGCCAAGTTTAAAGGAAACGTGCGCAGTATGAGTGAGTATTTTTGAATGTTAAGTGTGTATGATATAATATTTTTGTTGTGTGTTGATTTGTTTACTGTTCATGTTCAAGAGTAGTGTTTATTGTATGTGTTTCATTAACGATGTCACCGGTGAGAGTCGGCAACGATACCATTATAGTTAATGAATAAACCCAATTCGCCAATTGATGGTGGCTTTGATATTAGAATTCTCGTGTTCTACGTGTTAATATCCTGCAATTACGATAATTACCGTATTCTGTGTAGGCGGTTTCGCACCCCACGATCCTAAAAATTTTCTGTAAACAGTTCAGGGTGGTAGGTCAGATGTTCGTGCAGTTATAAGAAGAGAAGTAAGTCAAGAAATAAAGTAAGTAAACAAAATTAAACAGAGGAAATCAAAACACACACACCCACGCACCGTTTCACTATCCTCCATCACAGAATCACAGGAAAAAATGTAGATAAAATAATATTTCAGAAAAGTGGTGTTGTTCAGTTATAAATATTTTTAATGCTTAAGACCTTTTCGCTCGCTTAGTTATCATCTCACGCAACCTTGAAACGTTGGGGCGGAAAACCGACAGAATTATAGGACACTTTTTAAAAGAAAGATGTTATTTCATCAATAGATCAAAATAAAGTACATACTGGAATATTTATAAATATTTCGAAAGATTTTGACTTCATTGACCACATTTTTCTCTAAAAAATATCTTTATGTGGAATTCGTGGTGTGGACCTACTAGAAATGATATCTTAATACTTTGTACCAAAGAGATAGAAAAGAGTCGCAAAGAGTAGGAATAGCATACCTAATAGATAGATTGCAAAGAGTAGAAAGAGTGTACTGGTACAAAAAAGACATACCTTGTTCATCTGTCCAATTCCTTGTCAATTGAACCTGGGATTCTGCAGGGTTTCGTCTTAGATAGTTTCCGTTTTCTTTCATAACGATATCCTCTCGTCCACTGAAAATGGAAGAACAGTTGTTTGATGACTACACGAGTGCTCTTTGCAATAAAGAAAGAGTAATTAGAACAATAGCAGAAAATAAACAACAAATATTACGATTTTAGAAGTTTAAAATTTGTTTAATAGTAACAATTTAATATATAACGAAGGAGAAACGGCAGTTTTGCATTTCAAATTCGCAATGGCATGCGCCACTGAAAATGAACAATATGCAACTCGCTGGTGTAAAGGCAACAACATTTTTGGATTTCAATTAAACCTGAAATGGAATACTCATATACATGAAATAATACTATATAAAGTTCAATATGAGATTCGCTCAGAATTTTTTCAAATTCAGTCAGTCGTCATGCAGCGCGTTGTGCGTGTTTTGCAAATGTTCACTCCCACCTGAGATCTGGGTGTCAGGGAGCACAAAACGGAATTTTTCTGTCGAAAAACCTTAACTTTTTTCCACAGCGTTACATAACTTTATCTACACTCCGTGTATCACTCCGAGGAGGCGCGCTTATGGCTAACCCTTCGACCATTTGGGGTCATTTACAACCCCAGACGCAAATTCTGTTTTGCAACACTGAAAATTATTCACATAAACTTCTCCTATGCCGTTAAGATTTAAAAAAATGCACCGAGCAGATAGACGTTACATGTCCAAATTACTAGAAAAAAAACTTAAAAACGTTCCGTTTTATAACATTATATTGTGGTTTCTGAATGATAATCTGGCGTATTTGTTATTACGAGTTGGTGGACCTGTTTCAAAAATTCTCATGCTGTTACGGTAGACCCCTATGTATAGTCATGAGTATACGCTAGAATGTTTGGAAATAATATTATCGTTTGTTATTCGTACGATTTTGTAAATAAAGCAAATAAGTGGCACCATGTTCTCAAATACTAATTTCAAATAACATCCGCGCAATAAATACTTGTAAACTATTGTGTAAAACGTGTGGAGTCGAACTTGATACCAAACAGAATCCACTTAAGTAATGGAGAAACATTACTTTCATGGATTAAACCGTCGAAGATATAATAGAGCAGTGGTGTCCAACTTCCAAGGTCCCAAGAGCCACAACTAAAACTTTCAGAGGGTTGCGGGCCGTATCGTCTACTGTATTATTTCAGTAGTATACCTTCGCGTTGCGGCTCTCATACACAACCAATCTTTATAAATGAGGTCTCTAAAGAAAGAGAATTTCACGGAGACGTGACGAATTGCACTTTGTCTTTAAAAATATAAAGGATTTGTTTTAAAAAATGCATCTAAATATCCAAGTTAAATGCAACCTGCAACACTTCCCAAAGTTTTCGTCAAATAACTCCTAAACAAAGCGCTCTAGGGCCTTAAAAACTAAAATTTGGAGGCCTATGGCCTCAAAGAAACGCTTTTCACATCATAATTTACAAGATGACCTATTCCTCGACATTCAATTAAATTTTCGATTCCGCGCTTCAATACTATCAAGGCCACCTCAATATTTCAGCCCTTGCTGCTGGTAGCCATTTTTGTGACATTATACTTATAAGGCTTAGATTCCTAAATCTTATATTTAAGATTTCTGTATACAACGTGGTTTGTGCAGTCTGACGAGGTTTATTTGCAAATTCATTAATTCAAGATTTGCTTTCCAGCAACAACTACAAGTATTATTACAATTGCTTGATACCTATGAAGATGTGTCTTTTGCGTTTAGTGAAACCATTCAATTAATGATTTGTCGTGGTCTGTAAGTGCTATGTAGGGTGTACAGTGAAGAGTGAAGACTGTGTTTGTGTTTTACCTTTACCAGTATTTTCGTTATCAGCAGTAATTCATTGTAATTTTCAAGTCAGCGGGTTCAGACACGTAGCTCTCTCAAAAGTCAAAAACTAATTTTTTTGCTACTATCGCGAAGAGCTAATAGCTAACTGTCAAAAAAATTGAATAATGACTTCAAATATTGTCTGTAAGTAAGTGTGAATTGTTTCAAGAAAACTCTCCATAATACTGAATAAATCTTAGTTGCAAATTTCTTTTAAACGTCAATTGCATTGTTCTTTATTTTTATTTGATATTATGTTAGTATATTGCAAGTTACCTTTATCTATTTTTAAACAAATAAACACGTTTCGTTAACAAATTTCACTCTTAAAATGGAAATAGAAGGGATGAGTGTGGGGTTTGACATGCGAGAGTTCTCGCACAGGTACGCGGAGGTAGTAGAAGAAAATGTGTGCTATGGCACAACACAAAGAACAAACTTTTTAAATTAGCTGAAGAAAATTATCTTTATATAAATGAAAAACAAAAATCAAAACGCGCTAGACTACAACTCTACGTGAATTAATTTAAAAAGCCAACTAAATTTAAAATTATAGAAAGAATAGTGTATACTTGGGTTTTTATTTCTTGGCATGTGGGGATTGTCTTCACGATGGAATACCTCACGGCATTTCGCGTCGTTCTCGATCGTGCCGCTAGGAGTCGCCTCATCGCGTCTGTATTGAGCAATGCTGGCGATCATGCGACTTCTAACGGCACGACGGAGGCAGACACAAAATGCCTATGACATTCCATAGTGAAGACAAGCCCCCACACGCCAAGAAATAAAAACCCAAGTGTAAGTCATTCGACACTGCCAACGATCGCAGTCCAAACGCAAGATTTAAATGTTGGCGGTATATGCAAGCATATACCTCAACGCCCATCTGCAAACTCCTCTGAATTGTTTTTCTTGAGGTACATTAGAATGCAGAAAATAATCCAATGATTTTTAGAATACTAATAATTTTCCAATTTTCCACCGCAGCAAGCTGTCACCCTGCCTCTCCAAAACCTCCTCTGTTCCAGTTAAGAAATCAAGAAAAGTTAAATAATATTGCAAAGAGTAGGGTTGTACTTGTCCAATCAAGTATTTTCGCACTACTTTACTTGGCTTTCTCAAGAGTAAAACCCTTTTCTAATATTTTTGTGACAATGAAAGGAAGCGAAAAGCAAACTCTGGAGAAAGATTAAATAATTTCTTCAAAATTTGTTTTTAAAGAAGTATGATTTTTTCCAAGAACATCTCTCTATAAGGCTGAATAAAGCTTTATTGAAAATTTGTTTCCAAGATAAATTGTGTTATTATTATCACTTTTGCTTGATATTCTGTAAGTGCATTAGAAGTTACATTTATATACTTTCAAACAAATAAACACGTTTCATTAACAACGGTCTTTCTTAGTAGAAAGGATGACAAAGGGATAGGGAAAGGATGGGGTTTAACATGCGAGAGTTCTCGCACGGGCACGCTTGTATTAATTATTATGAGGGGTTACACCTGACTTCCCCGAATTGTTGATCTCGGCACTCGGATGCTCTGAAACGGAAGAGGGAGCGGGGATGGATCTACGTGTGACATCCGGCCGTACCTTGCATAACGCATTGAAAATATTTGGATGATTTTGAATTTACGATTTTTCTAGAAAAATAATCTGTAAATCTATTCTTATATTCAATGGGGTATTGAACCTGGCAAGTGGCACAATCTTCTCGTCCTACGTGAAAGAAAAGGACTTTCCCTTTTTGACTAACAACCTTTCGCGGGCCACAATAAATGTCCCCGCGTGCCGCATGCGGCCCAAGGGCCGCCAGTTGGACAACCCTGCAACAGTATGGGTCGGTCGGTCGGTTGGAGGTGGTGAGGGCGGCGGAATGACGGGGGTGGTGGGGGGACGATTGTTTGATTGTTCGTGATTCCGAGCGCGTCAACTACAGAGGTCAATAATCCTGTTAGTGTAGTGCATGCGTTTTATCATAGGGAGGTGGCGGTGATCTTTTCTGCGCTGGATGGAGAAAAACGGCGCCGACCAACCGTCGACTAGTGGGGTTTTCCCCAACCAGGTATCACCCACCAGCGGAGAAACTGCCCCAGCCGGGACGAGCTCTAAGCTCCCGACTGGTTTTCTGGTATGTGTGACAGTGTAGTGCATGTTAGTATGTGTGTGTACTGGGTAAGGATAGGACAAGGAAGAGGAAGGAAAGGTCGCGCGCGGTCCGTGGCCCGTATGTTAGGTCACTGCTCCGTCATTCGTCTGGTGTTGATGGGAAAAAACACGGAAAACTACCGATCAGAGCAGCCGGTCGCTAGCATTCTCGTCCAGACAGCGACTGAATTCGACCTAGCTGAGAAGCTAGAGTCGAAGATCCTGCCACCGCGGGGAGTGGAGTCCACTGACCTCTCGAAACATCGATGTTAACAAAACATGGATAAAAATCATCTACGTTTCTAAAGATCGACGCGATTTTTTTTAACTGCTTTAGTAATCACTAAAATAAAATTCGTAAGAGATATTTAATTTTCTGTGCTCGTATTTATTAAGTTATGATGAAGATTAAACTGAAAACAAACTAAAAATAATAAGAACAAATAAAAACACCCATCCTGAAAGCGTAAGCGCACACAGTAATATCAAGAGGTTACAGCTTCCTGAATTCGCCGAATTGAGGTCGGGTACGGGGAAGTCCTACGCGCACCCTCCATGCCCGAAACACACGGAAAGACGTACGAAATGACAGATCCTCGGGGTGAACCGGAGCGAGAGTGAGTGTTGTCGATGCAGACAGTGGCATTAGTGCACTCTAGCGAACAAAATGCGAACTACTGTGCTAGTTCGACTTTCGGTTCCGTCTCATCCCTAAGAGACGCACACAAACCAACACAGCGTTCTTTATAGGGCGTCGAATGGGCAGAGACGGTGCTAATCCGTAGGTGGTTCAGTGGTTTAGGAGGCCGACGAATAGCACTGCGCCCTGTGGGTTGTAAGAGAGTATTGAGCATTGAATGACTAACTATAAGCGCTCGTTCAAATGGATTTATAGAAAGAAAAAACTTTTTGAAGAAACGATGTTTTATACACACATTTGTGGTGAAAAAATTAATTTTTCTTCCATTTTGTCTGGGGTGCCATGGCACACTGTCACTACCCTACAATTTGCCACGGAAAACTACCGATCAGAGCAGCCGTTAGCGACTGAATTCGACCTAGCTGACAAGAGAGTGCCAAAATCCTATGTAGGACCTCCCGGTCAGAGACACTGCAGTTACATCAGTTGATGCACTCAGCCATGTCTCCCAGTCGATGCGGAGAGTTGAATCGAATTGATGCCCTATTTTACGTGGCGAGACTCAGGCCATGAGGGCTGCTCTTCCGTCTGATCACGCAAATTTCGCTACACTGCTTTCACCAACTATCGGAAAAAAGGTATTACTTGGGCGGCGAAACAATAGATTTTTATTTAGCTCAGAGGCTTCATTTAGACTTGAGGATCTTTTCTATGCAGTCAATCTACTAACATGGGGCATCCGGCTTTACTTCTCCTCCGAAGGAAGACATAAAAGAGGACAAAAGATTTTTCTCCCTTAAAAATCCACGGCTTCGATCGGGTTTGAAGGCGCGGACTTGGGTACAGCAGTCCGATGCGCTAACTGCTACAGCATCGCCGCCGCCGAGAGCGGGGCGAGGGCCAGGACTTGGCTCGAGAGGCTGTCGGCGCCGCAGCAGACGCGTTGGGCTCGAGTGGCGCTCTTCAGGCGAAACGTCTGCGGGCAAATCGACGCAGCGACGCGCGCCGGCCGGAGGCGCTTAAACGATTACGGCTTCACCCTTTCAGTACCAATTTTAGTTTTCATTGCAACTTTCTTCTTTGTGTATTCTGACTCAGTGGCATCTCTTTAGTCGGAAGCTGCACGAATTGCACAGTGCCGGGTTCGATGCGGCGCTGGGACAGCTGCGACATGTGTCCCATTGTATTCTTTGTTGAGAATCATGTGCCACTGGTACTTTTTGGACATGTACAGTCCACTCCGGTTATAGTGAAGTTCTGGGGACTAACAGTTTTGGTTCACTATATCCGATGTTGTCAAAAGTAAATGGAATTTCTCCATAATGATTGATCTTATTAATATAGAGATACAGCAAAATACATTGACAGCATTAAATAAAGATTTCAATATCTTTATTGTACACAAAAAGCTAATCGTTTGCTTCGTATATTTTTCATTAGTAACTTCTGTAGGTCCTTTTCCAGAGTTCGTGCTCCCTGCATACTGCATTCTGCATTGTCCTGTCTCTCTAAGTATTGTAATGCAGTCTTGACACCCTTCGATTTTCATTGCACTGTTCGAACCCCGTCCCTTTCTCCGTGGGCCCTTTTGCTCGCCTTAGAACATACGAAATCCTGTAGGTAGCGGCGTGGCGCAAGTGGCTAACGCACAACGCCTGCGCCCGCGGGCATTCTGCACTTGCGAGCCGCTCGCCTGCCCGTGGCAGCGCCGAAAGTGCAAGTAGTGGGGAGTAGGAAGCTTTGCGGGGAGGGGAGAAGTCTGACGTAGCACGACGCGGCGCGTAGATTGAATGCCTGGGCGTCTAATAATGATCCATGCTGCAAAATTAAATGCCCGTTTGTTTAAATGGATTATGTCTAGTATTTCAAGTTACCAGGGTCATAATTCACTGTTTACGTTCTGTGCACTACTGTATATCCACCTTTGTATCCACCACTGTATGTATTTTCATTTTCTATTTTTTTAAAGAAAATAACGTGCTCATTGTGACTCTTAAGCAATAGTTTTAAAATATATGCTTATATATAAGAAAAAATGTTATTTAACTCTATCTAACAAAAAATTGCATTGTAATAATTGATTGTTAACCAGAACTTTTATAATAATTAAGAAATGCGCACAAGTGTGCATGGAGTTTACAGTTCAGTCTTCGAAGCTGAGCTCCGTAATTGTTTTCTTCTTTTCCTTGCATGGAAGCACATGATACTTGGTACAATTTTCGTTGCACAGTTTGCACACGCATAGATCACTGGCGGTGTGATATGTGGTTGTCTTGCAGAGTTTATGGTGGAATCCATGCACCGCTAATCTGTTTACTACACTTCTCATTTCCTTTAACCAGGACTTTTATAATCTCCAAATCATAGAAAAATGAACAAAATCATGAGAGCAATCTCTCACATCAAGATCGACATAAAAATAGAATATGTGGCAATTCCAAGAAGGGTAATGTTTAATAGCACATTTGTGACCATTTTCCCCCACTATGAAACTAAATAAACGAGATCAACGAGCAAACGTCTGTGACTATATGTACCGACACTCATAAGATAATCATGGATATTGTTAAATAGAATGCAAAGGGCTTTGTATTTTTATACGATGTCGTAAACGACTCTACACTCTTGTCAGAAATTAGAACAGAAAATAATCATGATTTCTTTCAAGAACAATATACTTTTGCTTTGAGAGAACCGTCTTATTCAATTAAACATAGTTAATAAAAATAGTTTATTGCTGTCATCGTCAAACAATAACAATTCAGTATCAAAATTTTGTGTTTAGCACAACACTACACTTGTCATTACATCGTAGCAAAGCGAATTACATTATCAGCCCTACAAGCAATTATAATACTTGGTGTCCAAATATAATATATATAATTTATTGTAGTTTCATATTTCGTCCTGTCATATACCGAGAACAAACATTTGCAAAATAATACAAAAGGCAATATTTCTTGAACTGTATATGGCCGTCATGTTCTTGCCGATTGCTCTTTAAATTTACGCGCTATCTTTCGAATTTCGCATTCTGATTGGCGGCCCCCACTCCTAGACTGGGTCTCATTCCCATCCTTCATCGATTTTCTCATTTGCCCCTGAGTTGCCTGCGCGCAGCTCCTGACGTCAGTGAAAGTACAAAATGCTGTGCAGGTCTGGGCTAACGAAACTGATCGCTTTTCCGCGCGGCACGGCGGGTGTCGCAAGGCTATGGTAGTAGCGTGCTTACTGTCGCCTACGTCCAACTCAACGCGCTGTGCCCGAGGAATCTCAAGGAACACCAAGATTGAAACCGAAGTAAGCGATCGCGCGTCGCCGCCGCCAGCTGCAGCCCACGCAAGGCACGGTCTAGCTTTCCGCAATCAAACTGAATGGCATAAAATCACCAGCAAGCTGCGGATTTTTGCCTATTTGCTTATTTTTTCCCTTCAATGGAAAACACAATCCTTTGTGTTGCTTATTTATTTTGAGGCTTTAGTAGCATTACATGCGAATTTTATAGTGCCTATAAATGCCTGTTTCACTAACAAATTCCTATTTTGTGTTTAAATGCCTTAATCGTGCATATTCTCGTATTTATTGACCAAAATGCAATTATCCTTAATCAAAAATTTAAAAAATGGTTAGTTTTTAGTTTTGATGCTGTGGAGTACAGACAAATAGAATAACTATCAATAAATTAATGTTCCGTTTTACTGCCACCACAGCGCGGGTGTTTCAAATCACGAAACACCTGCAAAATCGCTGGTAGTAGAATTATATTTTACTTCGAATTATTTTTTTTTCTCTACAAAACTTTTTCTTTGTAATTTTCTCCCTGTATAAATAAAAGGGTAGCATAAAAATTGATGCTGGTTCCATTCTTGTGCGAAAGCTACGCATTTTTTA
The DNA here is from genome assembly GCA_031308135.1 of Acheta domesticus. NCBI lineage: Eukaryota > Metazoa > Arthropoda > Insecta > Orthoptera > Gryllidae > Acheta > Acheta domesticus. The sequence goes on from JAHLJT010009419.1 coordinate 209,476,132, forward strand.
AATTTGAAAAACGTTAACAAGTCAAAAGTACAATATTTTTTGGTTTTTGTCCTAAATGAAATCTAATCTAAAAAATCAAATCTTAAAAATGATTATACATAATTTAAAAAATGAATGTTTTTGGGTAATTTCTGTTTGAAATTAATGCAAGTTATAAAAAAATCTCAAAAACCACAACAATATTCATTTTTTTTCAAGAAGAGAAAAAAGGTCGCTTAAAAGAATGGCGCAGGTCTCATATTCGCTGATGCCCCTGAATTTTTAAAAATTGCAGATTTTGAAATATCTTTAGAAATAATGTGAGAAAGTATGTACAGCTGTATCACTAGTTTCATTTGTGTTATGCATGGCAATATATAAAATCATAGAGTGTTTTCAATTATGTTTAAATTAAAGGTGAGAAAAAAGTTATGTATAGCGTCAGGATATATTCGATGAAAAGCTAAAAGGTAGCTATTGCGATTCACCCTTTTTTGTCCAAATTTCCTTGACAAGAAAGGATTTCTACAAGGATTTGACAGAACAATGATGAAAGCAAGCATTCCATGAAGATGAGATATTACGTTTTCTTCAGAAACTTTATTCACAAGGACATAAATAAGGATAAAAAAAAATGTAGTGCCTATTTTACATTTTTAAATGCCTATTTTGTCTGCCTATTTCTACAGTTTTTCGTGCCTAGAAATTTGTAGCTTAGTCATCAGTAAAGTTTCTATTTCAGATCGGCTACCTTCACCTCTGTGGAAACTTCTCAGATTCTGACTTTTGACTGACGATAATTTTTCACGTTTGCTAGTGTTGGAATTGGCGGCACCGAGGTGACATACATTTTTTCCCCAGGAGGGAATGAATTTCCATGATAGTCTATTTCCTATTTTCACTATAACCGAGGTTTACGTTCACTACAACCGAATATTCTTATGCATATTTGTAATGTAAGTGAAACGGGACCAGTGAATTAAGTTCACTATAACCGAGGGTTTTCTATATACGAGTTCGCTGTAATTGGAGTCTGCGGTATATAGAATTTTCTTTCAAGCATAATACTGCAATTTACTGCATTTTCAATAAAAAAATATCGTCTTCTATATTACTTCAGTAGCACACCTTCCTTTTGCAGCTCTCACACGCAACCAGTCTTTAGAAATGAAGTCTCTAAAGGAAGAGAATTTGACTGAGACGTTACAAATTGCACTTTGACTTTAAAAATATGAAGGATTTGTTTAAAAAGATGCATCTAAATATTCATGTAAAATGCAACCGTAACGATGCAACAATCACTGCTGACTACGTAATTGCCATCAGCTACAGAACCATCACTGCTAAACTCGAGATCAGACAGTGTATTCATCAGAATTTTCTAACGATTGAGACAGTTTTTCATCTCCTAGAATTTTTCTGGTCCTCTTTTTATCGTGGCTCATCTCAACTAATGAGAGATAAGAAAATAAAATCAAGTCTCAATATTAGAGATGAATATTTTTCCTTCAGAGTACCTTTCTACTCGATAAAAGAAATAATACAACAAGAAAAATATAACCAGTAACCATATAATTGCTCAGATATCAATTGCAAAGCAAACAGAATCTTATACGAAATAAGTCCCGCAATTCAAAGTAGAAAATTGGTCAATTCATTCAAATTACTAGGTGCAAAGAAACGTAAAATGCAGCAAAGCTTAGATCTCTTTACTCGTCGGCATCAGCAATGGAACATCAGATCAGCGTGTTTGTGCACGTTTGCCCCATGAGTACAGTAGCACACCTCCTACAGTGGCACCCACCAGCTCTGTCCCCGGTTTTGACGGACAGCTGCAAGGCCCTGGCTCCGCCTGCCCCTCTCACGGGCGTCGTCGAAATGTTTATTAACTTTCGCTTACAACAAATAGCAGACCCGCTTGGAGCTAGTTAATACTGGATCTTCACAACTTTTCGATCTTTCAGGTTAAGTAGTCTGACGGCACAAACATTGTAATAACAACAACAATGATAATAATAATAATAATAATAATAATCATCATCATCATCATCATCATTAGCCGAATGTGGGGCGTCAAAGCACAGGTCGTCCCGATAGTTATCGGAGCTCTGGGATTTGTTCCGCAAAATTTGTGTAAGAACTTGTCTAAACTCCCAGGTAATTCAAAAGACTGGGAAGTGCAAGAAATCGCTTTATTTGGAACAGCCCACATCTTGCGCAAAGTATTGTAGAGGCAGCGACAGTCCCTAGATCGACTCCTTAGCTGGTTGCAACCTGGAGTAGACTGTATATTCAGCCGACACATAACATCTTTAGTCGTGATTTAGAGGAATAATAATAATAAAAGACACGACAGGGTATGTAGCTACCTCCACTGGCAGATCTATACCGCCCTCGAAGTTCCGAACACATGCCCCAAGTGGTACGAACACTCACCGAAACCGGTAACGTCTGTTGGATTGTGTACGATATTGCACGACCAACAAATTCAAACTGATCGCACGATAGCGGCAAACAAACCTGATATAGACATCCGGGATTTGGAGAAAAATCGTTTTTACTTCTCGATGTTGCTGTACCTTGCGATCAAAACGTCGTTACCAAGGAGGCAGAGAAACATCTTAAATACAAGAGTTTGGAAATCGAGATCAGCCGAATGTGGGGCGTAAAAGCACAGGTCGTCCCGATAGTCATCGGAGCTCTGGGATATGTACCGCAAACTTTGTGTAAGAACTTGTCTAAACTCCCAGGTAGTTCAAAAGACTGGGAAGTGTAAGAAATTGTTTTATTTGGAACAGCCCACATTTTGCTCAAAGTATTGTAGAGGCACTGACAGTCACCGGATCTGCTTCTTAAGTAGCTGGTTGCAACCTGTAGTAGATTTTATATTCAGCCGACTCATAACATCTTTAGTCGTGATGTAATGGAATAATAATAATAATAATAATAATAATAATAATAAGAAGAAGAAGAAGAAGAAGAAGAAGAAGCCGGCCCCGTAGTGCAGACGGTTGTGGCAGACGTCGTCTGCGTCGATAAGGCTGCAGGTTCGAGTACTGCGTTGACACGGTCGTATTTGTACTTGTCCCTGCACCACTCATCACCATCTTCTCATAATTCGTAATTCAAGGCGTAACAACCTTGTCTTATCAAGGGATACAGTCGAAAAGCTGATCCTCACAATTGCACACGTTAGTCTGTCTCCAGGCCTTCAGACGAGAACATGTGGTGTGGTCAGTAATGCAATAAGTCAAGTAATACACTAAATACAAGTAATAAACCTAAAGGCAATAATAATAATAATAATAATAATAATAATAATAATAATAATAATAATAATCACAACACACACACAACCTTCAGTCCTCTCACACAGAAAAGGTGTCCAAATACACTGATTTAGCAATAGAAATAAAAGAACAGTGGAAAATGGAGAAAGTTTACACAGTACCCATCATTGTGTCCACAACTGGTGTCATCCCAACAGCTTTGCATAACAGCCTACAACAGTTGAAAATGCCAAAGACATTGTACATGGAGTTACAGAAAGTTGCCATCCTCAATACTTGCGCAATAGTCAGAAAGTTCCTCAACAATAGCCATGCCTAATACATGTAATCCTGCTTCGACATCGAAAAGGGCCGTTACTTTGCAAGAGCCCGTACGGTTACCTCAATCCTGAGATTTTATCCAGAGACAGAACTGTATGATAATAATAATAATAATAATAGCTACAGGCGAATCACTTGCCTGCCAGTAATGTACAAGCTTATAACTGCAGCCATAGCTCACAAAATGTATAGAGAAGAACCATCTGTGGCGATATGTATAGAGAAGAACATCTAGAGAAGAACCATCTGTGGCGAGTTGAACAGAAAGGATGTCGTAAAGGCTCTTATGGCTGTAAGGAAATCTTACTACTGAATAAAGTCATCTTGAATGATGTAAAGAAACGAAAACGTAATTTGAACATGGCTTGGATTGACTACCAAAAGGCCTTTGATAGTGTACCACACGATTGGATTTTGAAGACCCTGGAGATCTATCGATTTCATCCTAGACTTATTGAGTTTTGCAAGGCTAATATGAAGTTGTGGAGTACCAGGTTCCGCATACACAGCGGAAAGGGAGTAGTAGAAACAAGAAGTGTTCATATTAACAGTAAATACTTGTAACGGTAAAGGTTAGTATGTCATTCTGCAATACCTTCTTCGCCTACCGCTTCGCGCCTGTTTCATCCCTCTTTTTCTTCCTTCCCCCTCCCCAGCCCTCGCACCCAACCGCGCAGCTTTAGACGTAATGCACCTCGCGTCCATTACAAGTTGCGCGGCGAATTACGGCGGTCGCCCGGCAGGAAACTTTTAGATTCTATAAGGACTTCCGAAACTCCCGGTCTATCTTGTTAGCGTCGCGCGTAATAGAACGCCGCCGAAGCAAAAGTTGTGGCGGTCGGACGCGCAATACATAATAGTGCGGCGAATGTGTTCATCGTTGAGTTGACGGCGCTCGATAAATTAAGCTCAGTCCCCGCTCAAATAGGTTATCTGAATACGGGTTTTAATCTCGATAAATGATGATGTATCGTGTTGTCTTCGTGTTCAGTGCTTGGAATTTTAAAGATTCAATTATGAATGTGATGAAGCGGGAGTGTTACATAGAATATGATCAAATTTTCTCCGTGGCATTTTCAGTTACAATCTAAACATGCTTATAATATTGTTAATGCGGTTTTAAAAGCTGTGAATAACAACGAAGGTTTTCATTACTACTGGTTTTCAATTATGATTTGTATTTTTGACGATAATCGCTCCCAGTATGTATTTTCTATATCTTATTCGTAACTTTTGAAAGTGAATATAAATACGTGCAACGAGTAATTAAATGATTGTAAGCAACGGAAATATTTGCAACTCTAATATAATTAAAAAAGAACGCACATTTTGAAGTATTTTTTGATCAATGTAGACAGCATGCAACATATTTGAATGAATATGTAATATGTGAATATAACACTATTAATACTTACGTTTTTACATTTTTACTCATGTGCTCTAAAGAATATTTAAAGTGTTACGTTGCCTCTGCGGTTCAGAGTTCGCGGTCAATTCTCTCTCCAAACATCCACGACTTCTCGCCAAATGTGGCAGAAGGAATATTTTCACATTCAATATAAATACCTGAGACGCTTCATTCTTGACTCACTCGTGCATTTACATTTCAATGATGTTTCTGCTGTTGCAGGAGGTACAACCTGAGCAACATTTTTGACTTGTTACTAATACAGAATACTTTTTTTTTCTCTTGACGATGTTCACCACTAAAACGTCTATCTCATGCAAGCGGATATCGGTTTCTCTAGTGTTCTCACGGCGTGAATTGTTTGAATTTCTACGCAATTCACTTCCCCGCAACAGTGTCCCGGGTTCCACTCACATAACCCTATGCTCCGCAGTTTCCCGCAATATCCTTTTCAATTAAGCTTCAGATTTTGGGAGCCGCCAGTTATTGTGTTTTGCCGAGCAGCGCTGGTCTCGACCACTTCATCAGGCACGCCCGTTTATCCGCCCATGTGCAAAGAACATTCTTCGCTAAATTTCATCACCGAAAATAGCAACCCGAATAAAGTTTCTACTACCCTCTGGACTACGCATGAGTGTTGAACATTTTAATATTACCTGGCTGCAGTTTAACCAATAAAAGCAGTCAGACGAGACAACAGATTTAATTTGAATTCTACGACACAAGGATGCCCTGAACACAATTTAATTTAAAAATATTAGTGAAAGTTAAAAAGCGTAAAACGTTTAAAAATCCTCGGACGTATTAAATATGCTCAAGCGGTGACGCATGACTTGTTTCGTGGTTTTGAAACCGTGAAAATCCTCTCGGTGTCCTCTTATTTGGACAGGAGATGACGTTCGTACGAGAACGTCTTTTATAAGACGGTATTGGAGATAATTACGTTAACTTATGTTGCGATTGGTATTCAGGAAATAATGTTTAAGAAAAGTTTGCTAATTTTGAACATGATCATGAACTATCGAGAGCGGATTTAGAACTATCATGATAACATTGTGGAGAACATTAATGTTTTCACAGGTATGCAAACATAATCAATAAAACTATAATTCAATGCACAACATTAAAAGTAATAACGAATTATCAAGTCGATGGTGATTCTCTATCATGTTCAAAATATTGATGCAATAAATGTAATGATATAATAAAGTGATTGAAACGAAAGGATGTAATGCAGTAATTTATTTAGGAAATGAGGAACAATACTTGTACCGACAAGGGTACATAAAGAAATTGGTTTGAAACATACTCCAGCAGTTGAAAAAAAGACACACTATTACTTGTCTTCTTGAAGAAATTTAAGAAATGGCTAAATGAAAAAAAGGAAAATTAATTCAGTATTAGAAAGTACAAAGAGACAATCGTACCTCCTACTAGGAAACAAAATAGTACAATATGAAACGATGATGTAATGATGGGTATTACGAAACGTGAGAGGAACGAGCGAGTATCGTAAACTTCACACCAGTATATTAATACCCATTACATCGAGTTTCATATGATACTTTTTCTACGACTTATGGTAACTTTTATAAGTTAAACTTCTCCACTGAATAGTTTCCTGGCAGTCGACACTCAAGATTCAGCCGAGGCCACCTAGCGGGCACCTCTCTACTCTACAAGCGCAGGTGGCTTTGTTTTACCAAAGCGCTTGCGAGGGTCTACAAAAGTTGCGGGATTAATATTCCGAAGTCACCATTTTCGCATTTTCTTTCATTTTTTGAAATGTCAACACCACCAGAAAGAACCACCGTTCTCTAAATATTTTAAACTAAAGAATTGGCCGGTTTTTAAGGACAACCACACGGCAGCAGCGATTAACACAAAATGACTCGCGGTCAGATCTTAACGTCACTCAAATGTTCTCTGCAATAACTACCATTGCGCTAGTCAAATACGATCAAAGTGAACTTACAATCCAATTTATGTTAATTAATGTTTCACGTAAAAATCATTACTAATAACAGAAATTAAGAATGAGAATAATAATAATAATAATAATACTGGGAAGTTTAATTATGATCAAATGGCGAACGAATAAAAACTTCCACATACACTCCATCATCACTGTCAATGGGCAACATCATTGCCATGACATTAGCCTACAACTCATTCTCCACTGTAGTTGTTCACATCACGTCAACACTATTCCGGAAGATCGTTGCTGTATTCATTTTGTTTTTGCGACTCGACGCAACTCGACTCGACGCGACTCGACTCGACGCAACTCGACGCGATTCGACGTGACGCGACTCGACCCGATGTGACGTGACGTGACGTGACGCGACTCAACGCAATTCGACGCGACTCGAACCAACTCGACGTGACGCGACTCGACACGATTTGACTCGACGTGACGCGACGCGAAGCGACTCGAATCGACACAACGCGACTCGACGTGACTCGACGCGACTCGACGCCTTCCTTGCCCTAGCCGGCCATCCCGCTCTTTCTCTTTGTACGCCACAGAGGACCACGCAGGCGGGTAATAGAATGAAACGGCAGCCTCAGACACGACCCACTTCTTCTGGTGAAGGAAGAATTTTGAGAATTTTTTGTGGAATCCATGGCGTACTCCTTCTCACTCCCAGCTCTGAGAAAACAGTCTGAAGATATGAAAAATTATTTTTCGTTCTGGAATTCAATTTAATGAGGACTGGAGAGGAATTTAAACAGTCACAAAGGAAACTAGTTTGTCTTTGAGACTTTGATCTTGCCTCGTTAGCGAAGGCAAAGACACTTTGTAAGCCGAATGAATTTCTAATTTATTAATTCCTATTTGATTGTGGTGTAACATTGTTCAATGATTAAGTTATTGATTTATTTTTTATTAAGCAAAAATATTCCATGATGCAGTAAGGAATATGCAGTGTTTTGTAACCAATAAATAATTACATCACAAATACTACTCCTTCATTAAATAATTAATTTATTACGTTTCGTTGTTCCAAATGTTGTTCCAAATCCACGTTGTTCCTTTTATGAACTCCTATGTGCCAAATTGTTTCGATTTTCAAGGACGTTCCAACAACTTACATTAAACAAACTTTAATAGTCTCTTTGATTAATCAAACAAGTAAAAATAGAGTGTGAGTATCCTCTCAAACACGTTAACTTTCATGATCGATAAGTAATTGCTGTATGAGTATACCTAATCGTAATAGTTACTATTTGGCATAATTGTACTGCTGGGTTGTTGCTACTCTAAGAGAAAGTTTACCTGGGTCATTCCATGTCAAATCGGCCAAAATTTCCCGACCATCTTCCGATTCGACTGAAACTTTTTAAATCGTTTTAGAATGACGAAACAACACTGAATATCGTATTTGATATGACAAACCTCATTTTAACGGCATTAATAAGGCCGAATTAAAGCGAAAGTAAATAATTGCGAATTTTTTTCAAAATTCATTTTCTAAAATACTCCATCTCGGAACTAAAATTTCAAACCTGACAAATAAAGAGTAAGGAAAGATCACATGCGGTCCGTGGCCTGATTGTTAGAGTATTGCTCCGGCTTTCTCCTCGTGTTGATCGGAGAAACTACGGAAAACAAACGATTGAAATGTTAGTTTTTAAGAATAATTAGCTGTATTTGGAAATAATACATACTGCCGTGTTGTGATTTTAAAATCGTGTTATTACAAAATTGATTGAAACAATGGCTTCTTCGCTTGGCCGAAAAGAGCATGTATAGCTTGAGCATTGATCCAATGTATTTTCTGTACACTGCCTTGAACTGCGAATGCGCAGTTCTCTGAAAAGTCAGCTACTACAACCGCACAAAACTAAAAATATTACAAACAATATCTCTAAAGCATATTACTTGTCCCATGATTCCGCATTGATGAGCGAAAACTGCTTTTCGATGTTGTGAACCGTTAAGAAGATATGACGGTGGCTTACAATTGGTGGGTCACCCGGTATAAATAGAAGTTTCTGCCTGCGAAAATATGCTTCAGATACATTTAAAATGTACGAGAATTAATCATTAAATAACGAAAATAAGATTTACAAATGATAAGCGGTTATGTATATATATTTCTCCTAAGTCCATAAAAAGCAAAAATAAAAATGTAACTTTAACTGGTAATAACTTTGGGAAATTCCAATATACCATCGATATTTTTTTACTACTATAAACTTCAATGTCTCCGCTTCAATTTGACGACAAAAAGAAGAAAATCCGAGATGGAGTATTTTAGAAAATGAATTTTGAAAACAATTCGTAATTATTTACTTTGGTCTTAATTCGGCCTTATTAATGCCGTTAAAAATGGGTTTGTCATATCAAACCTTTAGCGTGGGATGTACTCATTAGAAATATAAAACAAGTTGCAAAGTAAAATCAAATTTGAAGATATTTTACTAGTTTTTAGAAAATACCCTCAAACTCATGCAAAATATCACATTTCAAAATTTTCAAAAGGAAGAAAAATTTAATGTAAAAAATACAATATTCAGTGTTGTTTCGTCATTCTAAAACGATTTAAAAAGTTTTAGTCGAATCGGAAGATGGTCGGGAAATTTTGGCCGATTTGACATGGAATGACCCACCTATTTTGAGTAAACGAAATGGGGACTTATTTTACCGTATCGTGTTAAACGAATCGAATTACACATGTTTACTTTTTAAATTTTCTCTAGAGTGAGTAGTCTTTCAAGTACGTAATCGTAAATCGAATTACACATGTTTACTTTTTAAATTTTCTCTAGAGTGAGTAGTCTTTCAAGTACGTGAACTTTCAAGACCGACAAGTAATTACTGTTTCAATATGTCTAATTGCATTTGTTACTATTTGCCATAATTTTACTGTTAGATTGCTGCTACTATAAGAGAAATTTTACCTTCTATTTTGGGGAAACGAATTGGACACTTGTTTCACCGTATCATTTTAAACGATGTCGTATTACACACGTTTCCTTTTTCAACTTTCTCTGGAGTACAGTGAACACAATTAAAGGCTTTCATATGTGACCGACTCCACCCGTTTACGTAACTTAGTCGAATCAAAACTGTCACGAAGTGTAGTAGCTGCACCAATTTGAAGCCGATATTAATACACGTAGTACGTTCACTCATATGTGATCGGGAATCTAATATCAATTCAACCATTCGGATGCTCTTTACGCTTTGCACTTTATATTTTGCTAAACGACAATTTAAATTGTTGGTATCGATGCAACGTTGAATTTGACCTGTAATTGGAAATGCATTTCCGATACTAACGATGTTGGACGTACGCAACCATAGCTTTAATAAAGGACTCGGGCCGCATGTTCACTGGATGCTACGACGGGATACTCTCTGACATTGTTATTACCAAATGAAAGTTGATGTTTCTTTAACTAGAGTGAGACAGTGATCGAATGTAATTTAATTTTACGTTTTTATCTTAACTGAGGATTATCATCATCATCATCATCGTCATCATCCTAAAGGCCGAAAAGTGCCTTGTCGCTGCCGCCATAACATTCTGTCCTCCGATGTGCTTTTCATGTCTGCGTAATTTTTAGAATGTAGTTTGAAGTTGTACTAAAATTTTCATTCTCGGTTTCAACTTGGAGTTGATAAATTAATTTAAGTTGGGGCATGAAATGATGAATGAATTTAATAATATTTTATATTGTTTATGAATTTAATGATATTTTATTATAAATATACATGAGCATATCAGTGCGAAAACTCTCGGTTGTATAATTCTTTCAGGTCTGTATGAAGCAAAAATCATATTACCGAACCGATTGATTGATTGATTGATTGATTGATTCGTGATTCCGGGCGCGTCAACTACAGTGGTCATTAGTCCCGTTAGTGTAGTGTGTGTTTTTTTCCTCGGAAGGTGGCAGTGATCTTTTCCCCGCTGGATGGCGAGAACCGGCGCCGACCTTCCGCCGACTAGCGGGGTTCCCCCAACCAGGTATCTCCCACCAGCGGAGCACCGCCCCTACGAGGACAAGCTCGAAGATCCCGACTGGTCTTACCTCCGTCAAGCTGCAACCCCGGCTTGTCAGAAATTCAAAATTAACTAGCCTATAATTTTGAACTAACCATGCACTAATTTTGTACCAAAATAAACAATTTTGTACTCAACTGTACACCAATAAAAACGACGTTTAAACGTGGGGGCGCTAGCTTGACGTCAACCTACAACCCCCACTTTTCAGAAATTCAAAATTACCTCGCCAATTGTTGTCTACTAATTATGTACTAATTTTGTACCACAATTAAAAAGTTTGTTCTCACCTGTAAACAATTAAAAAACGGTTGCAAAAGATACATTTTTTGCACATATAGACAAATTTTTTAAACCCCTTGGAGTCACACTTCGAAGTTGAAATGTATACAGTGGTTAGCTACTACAGTGACCTTTCACAAGTATTTTTTTCAAAATTTTATCTGGTCCTCCAACGGAGATATTGAATCGAAAAAGACAAAATTGCGTGTGGCATAAAACAAAAGTGCCTGCCTAGCCACAAACACTGGTCATAAATTCAAATCCAACTAACACATAATTATCTTCTATTTGTCTACTAATTTTGTACCACAATAAATTATTTTGTACTCGCCTATCAACAATTAAAAAACGGTTGAAAAAAGAGGCACTTTTTGCAGATATTTATGATTTTTTAAGCCCATTTGGAGACACACATTGACGTTGAAATGTATACCACTGTTTGCTACTATAATGACCTTTCACGAGTATTTGTTTCAAAATTTTATCTGGTCCCCCAACGTAGATACTGCAATCGAAAAACAGAAAAAATTGCCAGCGGCATAAAACAAAAGTGCCTGCCTAGCCACCCACACTAGTCATAAATTCAAATCCAACTATCCAATAATTATCTTCTATTATTCTACTAATTTTGTACCACAATAAATAATTTTGTATTCACCTATAAACAATTAAAAAACGGTAGAAAATGAGGCACATTTTGCACACATTTATGATTTTTTAAGCCCATTTTGAGACACATTTTGTAGTTGAAATATATACAGCGGTTTGCTACTATAGTGACCTTTCACAAGTATTTGTTTCAAAATAAAATCTGGTCCCCCAACGGAGATATTGCAATCGAAAAACAGACAAAATTACGTGTGGCATAAAACAAAAGTGCCTGCCTAAAAACCACTGCCACTAAACTGAATTTATTGCTGTTTATTTTGATACCAAAAACTGAAGTGAATTGAGCAGTATTTAATGGACATTTCAAGTTGCCCAAGTAGCTTATAGCTGACTCACTCAATATGGTAAACAATCAAAATTATACGGAAAATCCTACCTTATTTAGTATTCCTGACATTCCAAATAGTGGTGAATGAATTATGGTCATATCAATATATCAATCAAGAATAAGTGCATTAGAACAAGAAATTATGTTCCTCAAACAGCACGCACAAGAATTACAACAAAAACTTCAATCTCAACTGGAACTTATGAATCTAAACCAAGCAGTGACAGTTAATAATGCAAGTGAGTTTTCTAAATCATCTTCTTCTAATGTTTCATTACCCTCTGAAAATTTAACATTTATGGACCTCAATAATTCTAAGCGCAAACGTTTAAGTGACTCAACGGGTGATCCTTCTACATCTTATTCTGTCCCTCCTTCCGTATCAAGATCTTCCAGAGGAAGTAGAAGATTCTAATTCTACACCTCAAGATACGCATCAATCTAAACAAAGTAAAACTTCCATCCCTCCAATTAATATATCAAAAACTTCCAAGATTTTAAATAATTTTGGTGCATTTAATTCAGAGATAAAACAAATTGCACAATCAGATTTCACTACCAAAGTTAAAAGTGATTATATTTCCATTTTCTTTGATTCCACTGATGATTTTCGAAAGTATAGACTCTTTTGTAATACACAGATAATTCAATATTTTTCCTATCGTGATCCGATGCAACAAACATTATCAGCAATGTTATATGATATTCCTATTTCATACACTAACGAAGAAATTAAAGCTGAATTATCTAAAACATATACTATTACATCAGTATATAGATTATTTAATAAAAATCGACCATCATTAGAAATCTGTGCACTTGAACTCGCAGACAACGACCTTAAGAGGGATATCATAAAAATGAATTTTTTTAACTATTTAACAGTATTGTGAAAATTAAATTTCGTTCCAAATGAAATTTTCCTATACAGTGAAAAAATTGCCAACACTTCAATCATACACAAGCCAACTGCACATTAGAACCCCGATGTGTGAGATGTACTGAGAAACATCATTATTCAAAGAGCAAGAAACCAAGAAATTCTACCCCGAAATGTTGTAATTGTCATGAGAATCACACTGCTACGTATAGAGGATGTATTTTCTTCAAGAAACAATCCATAATTTCAACTACAAATATAGTTTCAAATTCTAATCGAAAGTTATCTTCATCTGCACCTTTACAAAAGCAAAATTATTCAAAAAATAAATCTCATTCCACCATCACCATAACATTGATATTGCTTGTGTTACAGAAACACATTTAACTCATTCCAAAAAATGTAACATTCCAAATTATAAAACATACAGAGAAGATAGAACAACTACCACTACTGGAGGAGGTGTAGCGATTTTTATACGTCGAAAAATCAAACATTTACAAATATATGTTCCCAACTCTAGTGATCTAGAATTAGTAGCTCTCACTGTTTTCTTTTCTATAGGCCCTATAAATATAATAGCAGCTTACAAACCACCTAACAAAAAATTATCTAAAGTAACTCTAGAATTACTACTAAACAACAATGCAAGAACACTTCTACTCGGTGATTTAAACGCCACACATGAAGCTTGGGGATGTAATACCACTTCTCCACAAGGTCAATTCTTATATAATCTAACTACTTTAAATAATTGGTCAATTCATGCTCCTTCTCATCCAACTTATTATTCATATAATACTAAGATTCTTCCGGATATTCTTGATATTGTACTTTCCCAAAATATAAATTTTCCAATTTTGCAATATTGTATTCCAGCTTTAAACTCAGACCACAATCCAGTTTGAATAACTTTTCATAAAATTTTAGCTTTACATCAATTTAATAACTCTCTCGTAAAATGAAGGATTAATTGGACTATATTTAATTCTTATATGCAATACTTCACAAAATATCCTTCCTCTTTACTTACGTCTTCTGACATAGATGACGAAATTTCAATTCTTATAAACAATGTTTCAAAATCACTAGAATTATGAACGATGCATTCTTGCCCTTCCATAAAACAGTCTTTTAATAATTTACCTAAAGAAATACTAAATTTAATAACTTTTAAACACGTTACACGTCGCAAATGGCAGGTAACACGTTATCCCATAATAAAGAAAGAACTAAATTTATTAACACATACCGTTCAGAAAAAGTTACAAGAATTTCGATATACTAACTTTAATAACTATTTATCTCAAATCCAGCCAAATTCTTCATCGCTCTGGTCTGTTATTCAAACTATAACAAAAGAGAAACACCCAATACTCATTTTAAGAGACTCCAATAAAACTGCCGTTTCAAATTCTGAAAAAGCGGAACTTTTTGCTGAGCAATTTTATAGAACATTTGCTAATAATCCGATAAACAATTATTCATTTCATCTAAATGTATTAAAAAATCTTCAAAATCCATACTACACGGTTCCTGAACGTGTTCAAATTTGCGTTTCCGGCAGAAATTAAATTTATTATAACAAAACTAAAAAAAACAATACATCTCCAGGCAGTATGAGTATTTGTTGTTTGTCACTACTGTCACAATATTCACTATTTAACAAAATATATAAGAGGCTATTACAATTGATACTTTTGAGTCATATAGGCTAGTTAATTTTGAATTTCTGACAAGTGGGTGTTGCAGCTTGACGGAGGTACTGGTCTTCCGGCATGTGTGGTAGTGAGTGCATGCTAGTATAAGTGTGTGTGTGTAAAGGGTGAGGATAGGACAAAGAAAAGGGAGGAAATATCGCGCGCGGTCTGTGGCCCGTTCGTTAGGGTACTACTCCGGCGTTCGCCAGGCGTTGATCGGAGAAACCTCGGAGGACCTCGGAAAACTACCGATCCCAGCCGCTAGAATTCTCCTCCAGACAGCGACTGAATGCGATCTACCTGACAAGCTAGTGTCTCGGTTCGCTTTTATCGGCGGTGGATGGTGTACAGCGGGTGATGTACAGTCGATGGTGTACAACGGCATCGCGTTCGTTTGTTTTTTTACGAAGGGCAAACGAGTGACCTTCACAACGGTTTTACGTACCCATTGTGTGTGGCAGACCCGATGGCAACTGCCCGGAGAGGGGTAGCTGCGAATTGGGCGCAAAATAGCAGTTAGTATTTCATAGAGTCATTTTCTTTACCTTTAATTACTCGCGTCTCTTTCTGTCACGTAATTACTCGCGTGGCGCACTGAGTGCGCCAACCAAAAAACGATTGTTTATGCAGTAACAAAAACAATAATTGCGGTAAATTAGTGCTATTTATTACGAAAAATGATAACTTATTGCATAAAATAATATTTAGTGTTGATTATATGGTATATATGAAATTTAAAATACGAAATGCCTCTAATAAGGCTTACAGTTGCATAAGGCTTATTGCTAAGTTTTAGGTCTCGGAACGCGCCCCAAATTAATTTATTCAATAGAAATAGATATATGTTCATAATATAAATTGATAATTATAAATCTCTTAATAACAATAACAATGGTAGCACTGAATCTACGAAAATATGAAAATAATAGAAACAAATATAGAGCAATATATTTTCTTGTATTTACTAATAATTTTATTACATTCGTGGAAATGATACAATAAAATGGGCAATTATTTGATTTTGAGTTTACCAAAGTTGGTGGAACTAAAAATCGAAGTGTTGGTCCTCTGCTCTTTGTTTGTTTGTTTGTTTGTTTGTTTGTCCCGGACAGACTCCGGTCGCAGAAGCCTACGTCCTTCGGGCTCCCACAGACCGGCGCTGAAGATCCGCACCGTAGGCCGAATGTCCGTAGCGGAAATTTCGCTTGTGAGCACGTGCAGACCGGCGCGGCAGGCGAGCGTCGCGGCAGCTGGTTGGCAGCGTTTAATCCGCGACGGATTTTGTTTCGCGGCCGGATGCCATTTTTCCGCTGCCGCTCGAGTTCCGCTGTAGAAACCAAGGCAAAGACTTCTCAGATGTCGAACATTTTCAGCTCGCCAGTGAATACGACAAAACCGAACGGTCAGAGAAATATTTCTAATCGTGTCCAGTAGTTTAATATTTTTTTTTGTATTCCAGCATTATAAATGACCTTTTCAGTTGCGAGTAATCGTTCATAATCGGCCATTTTATGACATAAATGATGACGTAATACATTTTAAGGCACGATTGATTGCGTCATCACACATTCAGCCAATCGCAGCGAGAGAATCGGAAGGAGGTAGAGTTAAATGGAACAGCCGACCAGCGTTTTCTAGCACGGATGTCAATTACCTGAGACATCACAGGAAACGTGTTTGGCAAAATTAAGTTTGATTCTCTTAGAAATTTATAATGCTGTCATACACAAAAATAGCGTATGCAATTCGGTTATAATGTTGCTTTATTGCATTCGTACAAATTTAAAAACTCGCTCCTCACGTCGCTCGTTTTCCAAACATGTACTCATGCAATAAAGCTTAACAATATGAACTAATTGTATAAAATACTATTAAGTAATATTAAATTTCAATTTTTTTTGTTCTTAAAAATTTGTACATTTTAGTAATGAAATGTTTGAATAGAATTATAATTACAGATTCTAATTTAAAACTTCATAAAACAGTCCTTGGTCATTCTAGTAAGTTAACAGAGTTTCTCGTTCTTTGTGACATCAAGGTGTGAAATTCACCAAATCTTTTTCTTCCTAGGTCAAAATCATGAACCACATTTCTACATTTTCTAAAGAAAAATTGACAATTTGAGGGAAAATCGTAAATAAAGAAGATAAAAGTACCCCGCCGCATGCTGCTCAGACAACTTTCTACGAGTAACTTGGATATCTAACCCCTCCATGAATAGAAGCGAGCGCCTCTTCTTTATCGGATGAAAACTGTCACCAAACGCTGATTCCTAACGGACCCGCAAATTCCGCCGCCGCGTCTAGCGTGGAACGTTCCGTTCCGCTGCGGATTTTCCGCGCCGGTCCGTGGGAACCTCCTGTACAGATGTGAATCTCGCAGTAAGTGTAAGAGATCGTGGTGTTGCAAGACGACCGGGCCTGGCCCAAGCTCCCGCAGCATCTCCTGCAGGTGGCCGCGCAGTGCGCTTCCCAATTATAGACCCGAAATATTACTTTAAGAATATTAAAGAAAAGTAAAATCACGTCATAAATGACAATTTTCATTGAAAAATTTCGAACCGTTCTTAAGAAAACGGCGTTTAAGCGTTACTAGAAATTGAAGCTCTTTTTCACAGAAAATTTTTGAGTTTTCGGAAAACTTTATTTGAAGTGATTTAAAACACTTAAGCTCACAAATGCAATAGTGTCTACAAATTGCCGGAAATGTGCATATTGACGGTGTGAGAGATATTTGAAAATAATTACAATTGTGTAATTTAAAAAAAATAATAATAATAAACCAAAATGAATGAATTTTTTATGTCATAATAAACTGTGCAA
This sequence comes from Acheta domesticus, assembly GCA_031308135.1. Lineage (NCBI taxonomy): Eukaryota > Metazoa > Arthropoda > Insecta > Orthoptera > Gryllidae > Acheta > Acheta domesticus. The sequence goes on from JAHLJT010009419.1 coordinate 209,493,828, forward strand.
TTAGAACTACCCATCGGAAATGTTTGAAGAAAAAATTTAGAGCTATTTTCGAGAAAATGGCGTTTGAGGTGTCTCTTCCGATTCCTTTATGCAGTGGCAAGATGGAGGTCCGCATTTCGCGATGGTAGCTTCAAGATGGCGTCCGCTGAAGAAGAAAGGAGCCGCCCTCTACTTCCCTTTCTGTGTAGTAACTATTCTCTGCCCTTACTATTGTGGCGTCGTAGACAATGGGCCAACGTGGTACCGTTAGGCCAGTGAATGGCTACAGGCGGAAGTTGGGAGACAAACGCAGACGGCGTGGCAGGGCCAAAAATAACTCTTGAATGGCTAAGTGCGAGTCTTGAGGACGCGTAACAGCTAGCTAGCCGGAAGCTAGCCGGCGAGCCTACTCGTCGATTGTATGGGACAGACCCGGCAAAACACGAGAGGTGGGGGTGACTGGTCCCGGGTATAAAAACGCGGCCCCGGACGCGCCGCGTTCTCATAGGTTTTGCATCGGAGACGAATGCACGTAGGTACGGGGAGAGAAGATAGTGGGTGGGTGCAACTAGGCACGCGGTCCGCCGGACGGCGACCGGTTTTTCTTTCTTTTGGCGTCAAGCCACGGTCACGGGACCAGGTCCGACAGAGCGCACCAGGCGCCGCTTTTCTGCGGCAATGCAGGGTTGCTGGGCTGTAGGTTTAGGGAGGTCGCGGTATGCGGCTAAGGGAGAGAAAAGGTTGCCGGCAATAGACTCAACTATTATGTAAAAATTCTCAATATTTTTCTTTTTGTAAATACATATAATATTTTCATCTGTGTGTATTCCACTAGGTCACGCTATTCAGGTGTGCATCTCGCAGTAAGCGTTTGAGGTCGCGGTGCTCCGAGAAGCTCCCGCAGGTGACCGCGCAGCGCGCTGTGGCCGTGGCTCGCACGCGAGCGGCCCGTTCGCGCCCGTGACGGAGCGGCGTGCGTCACGCGCGCGCCGCCGAGGCCCCAACCGCACGCGCACGCGCACGCGAACCCGCCGGCCGCCGCCCAGGGCCTTGCAACGCCCAGACAACACACCATTACAGCGGCGCGCTCTCCTCTAGCACCGTCTTACACGAACTCAAATACCCACTGCTGCCAACGATGCTTCAAACGTGCGTGGCTGCTGCGTGGGTTCGCGAGACGCAGGCAGGCGCTTCATGTCACAAAAGATAGCGTCGATGTTCGCGATTTCTTCAGCGGTTTCTTGTATGTATGTATGTATTATCAATAACCCAACATTTACTAGAAACTTTGCTTATTTCTCACAAATTAGCCAATTTTTAAGTGCGGAAGTTGGCGAGCCTAACCTGCAGCTGTACCCGGCGCCACTAGCGACATCTTATCCGGGGGTACCCTTTCACCATTCATATGTTAATGCACTCCTTGGCATTCCTTATCACTCACGTCCATGATTTCCACATTTTATGATTAATTTATGTTATTATTAGTATTACAAATGTTGGCATTCTTACAGATCAAAAACAAAATTTTGGTTCTGATGTTCCACTTCCCTTTGTGTGTTCCTCAGCCATCTTGATCGACGTATCTCCACATTTCAAGTCCATTCCAAAATCTCTCTCTTACATACTTAATTTCTTTCCTTTTTACGTGTCAACATGCCTGCGGCATGCGAGCTTCCCCATGGTACTTCCTGCCACTACCCACGTTTTCGAGCATCTCTCCCCATGGCCCCACAGTCCTATGGTAATGGCCGCCCTTGGCAGTTGCAAATTGAAGCTTGCGCTGGCTGCCATTTTGTGGGCAAATTTACGCGCTTAATTCAAATACGTAGATTTTTTTCATATCTTTTCCGCGTTTTCACGGCTCTGAATACGTAGAATGGAAGATTTATTGAAATATTAACTCATTGTTTAAAGAAATATATGCAAAACTAACATTCAAAAGTCAAAACATTTATGTATCTCTGACATAATATCATACGTCTTTATCATACATATTTGCCCTAAAGCTTTATAAAGCACAAATAACACTGTTGTTAAAGTGGTTATTTTCAGAGTTAAACTAATGTTTCTGTAAGTGTAATTACAAATTCATTCGATTTTATTGTTATTCTCGAACGCCGAATAATAAGTAAAAGTAATCAGGACATTTAATAGGTTACATAACATGGTTAAACGATGCACATCTGAAATTACACCACGCGGACCATCGTCGCACGATTTGTACACTCGTAAGCCGCGCGCTGCTTCACCATTTTACTTTTTTCTCTTATAGAATTTTCCTCTTCCGCAAAAGTCACACAAATAATAATATACGGCACCAGTAAGGCTTGGTGTCCAAATGGTTGCCCCCAACATGACTACCAAGAAACGATTCAATTTGCAACGCTACACTAGCGCTGTGCGTGGATCTAGTATATTATTACAATGTCTTTGTGTCTCTCCTATCGATACCCGATTTGTTTATTCTTTGTTTATATTACACTACTTTTACAATTATACTTTATTGACGCCACCAATTAACCTGTCATAATAAATATCGCCTTAATAGTATGTTTTCTGCCAGCATGGAAAATATTTTAATGAGGAGAATAACTAACACAAATAATAACAAGAAAATCATCTTGAAATGTTCTTGATCAGTATTTGTCAAAGGCATTTATCACTCCTTTTTCCAACGTTTGTTCAGGCGGCAAAATAACTTCGAGGTGGGAGAGCTAAAGAAACAGCGGGACTGTTCGGAGCGTAGATAAAAGCTTCCAATTCTCTCGCTGAATCTCTGCAAAAAATGCAATGGATCCCATTTGCTAAAATATTTATATGAAAGAATCAGTGATCAGTGAATAGTAGCTTTACCTGTTTTGGGCGCGGAGAAAAGCAGTTTGAGATTTATTTCGGCTAGCAAGCCGTGGCTACGTTTCAACTTAACACGTTAGTTCGGAAAGCCCCTGGGACCTCTTCGAATTTTTACTCGTTGCCAACTGTCTCGAGTTTAAATCCAATTGGCACGGCACGCTAACAAATAGTATAAAAGATAATAGTGGAAACTCCTCGAATATTTTGGTGACAGAAAAGCTGCGCTCTCCTGCGGTTCGAGGTGTAAACTACAGCGCAAGAATTCGTGTGTGCCAACTTACAAGGTGTGAAAGTCAAGTTTGTTCGTAGTTGTCTGAGAGATAATTTGGTAGAAGAATATCTGTGTAGATATTGTTATTTGATGCTCTACCGCAAGTACTTTAATGTATAAATTAAAACCAATGATAATGATGATAGATAATGGTACACACGGTTGTATTCTATTGGCAACATTTACGCCTGTCTTGTAGTGTACACCTCAGGCCGCTAGGGGCTTGTCCCTTGTGCCGCCCATGCTGATTTGCCCGAGTTTCCACTATTATCTTTTATACTATTTGACGCTAATACACACGCACTCACGCTTGCTTCCCTACGCCGAGAATACGACTGCTATGAAATCACTTTTTTTCAATATTATTTATTTCCTGTTCAATTTTATACAAAATTTTCAGGATGATTGGAAATATTACAATAACGTAACATTTTTTGGAGATGCCATAAATTTAAATCATAATTACTGCTAATTATGAATATGTTTCAATAAAACATGAAATAAAAACTCGATTTTTAATTCGAATTTAATAATTTTTATTATTATAAATGTTGAGTTTTAAGAGAAAGAATTATTTAGAAAAGATTAAGAATTTTATTTACGGAGGGTGAAATAAATCTTTGGGGAAGCGGGAACAAATACGTTTTAAGTTATAATTTTGCCCTAAATCGAAATGTTGATGAGCAGGAAAATTTGCTAAAGAGTTGAAGTTTGAAGATTGAGTAATTATAAATGCCTTAATTGATTCTATTTGTATTTCTTCATGTATCTGCTTGTTGGAGATGAACCATTCAGCTTTTAGAATTCTCCTTAAAAATTTGTTTTGAATGGTTTGTATTTTCATGTTTGACGCAGATGCATTACACCAAATTGGGCATGCATATGTAAGTGAAGGTCTTATTATTGTTTTAAATATTATGAAACCACTGTTGTGTAGTTTTGAATTTTATAACAATGGTCGGTCTCGGAATTCCTCCTAAGAACTGCTGTAAAGGAAACCACCGGCCTGCCAGATGACCAGTATGTGCTGCAACCTTGCGGTCGTGTTTGAAAGCATTTTTTGTAAACAGTTAAAAATCTGGCGCCAAAAAACCTGTCTTCCAAAGCACACCGTGAAAGAAGCCACTCTGCTCTTTTGTTTAGAAGTAGCGCTCGGAATTTGGAGAAATGTATTCTTCAACACGCGACGTTCAAAATGTAAGTTCTGAGCTGGTAATTAATGCCAAAGATTGTTATAAATACTTGATTTCCTCGGCCGGCGCCAAATTTGAGTCATTTTTGGCCGCTCATGTGCCAACAACGTTAATGCCCTGCATTTGGAGAGAGCTCTGTGTGCTTACTTCGGCCGGTGCCGACAATGGGAGTGAAGTTTTATGATCCACTTAGGAAGATGAGCGGTGACGTTAATTATCGTACTTTCATCTTAACATGCGCTCATACACGAGTGCAACCGCAGTGGAAGTATTTTTAACGTTGGCTGAATTTGAGTAACAGAGATTGCAAGGTGTATTACGATACATCTATCCATAAATCATCTAGCACGTTATTAACATTTACATTGAATTTAGGAAAGTGAATTAAGCCTTAATTATACGATATGAATATCGAGACAAAAGGAACATTTTAATAATCGAATATCAAAGCACTGTAATAGATTTTAATTTAATTTAATTTAATTTGTCAAAAAAACAGTAAAAACTGTATATGACGTATGACGATTGTTGATAACTCAATAATTCTCTGTCTTTCGATTACAAACTGGAATCTACTGTTTACAATACACGAAGGAAGTTATGGTCAGATATTTCTTTAAATAGAACGCAGAGATGTCGGTGAAGAGATAACTCCCAATATAGTTAATCTCGTATTACTTGAAAGTTTGTCCCTATTAATAAAAAGTAACACCGTCTGTTCTCATTGGAAATTTGTTTGAAAATGTCATGGTTGTGTGTCATTGTTGTTAGAAAATGCCATTCTAAAGTTGTCAACATTATTTGCCAATTGTTCTGGCGAAACAGATAAGTAAAATTTAATTAAATAAAAATTACTAAATTAAATAAAATAAAAGTATTATAAAATACAATATTAATGAAAAATGATACAAAATTGCATATTCATCCACCAACATAAATCCAGATGGGAAAAATAAGATATTGTATGCAGTTTCACTGATTGACGCCTTGCAAAAATTTTGAACGCAAATGTAAATTTACTACCTACACACGATTTCTAGACATCTCATTATACTAGATACGAAAGAAGTCGAGTGTCTTAGTCATTTCGTCAATAGTATCGATAATTTTCGATACCAGTTGCTCGTTTCCTGCTGAAAATAGTTTTCTATTTTCATCTCTAGAGTGAGCAGTTCTTAATTATCAAATATTGACAACAACTTTCCTTGATAACTTTATTCATAACAACAATATAAATTAAAACTGAGAGGATATAAATTCCGGGCTGCAAAAAAAAATGCAGAGATTTTAATTCTCCATTACATATTCTTTTTTACCCTTTTTTACTACAAACAGAAAAGTAATATTTCTGATTTGAATTTGCGCTTAATATTGCTTACTCAGCTTGCTACCTAATGCGCGGTTTACATCGGTTAAGGTCCGTCCCAAAGTCCTTAACAAGCACTATTAAGCACAATATGAATTAACAGGAGCGATGCTTCAAGAATCACTCCCACAATAACAAACCTCCTGCAAATGCTCCAACCGTAGGACGCGTGATCTTATTAGTAGGTTCTGAGGAAGGAACTTCTCTTTGAATGCAACTTCACTTTGGCCAACACGAGAGCTTGCGGCGTGGGTTACTTCGTGGCACTTTCCCGGCGTTGCTTTCAGGGGCTGCACTAGCGCTGACACAGGCGCTAAGGGTTCAGGGCGGCGCAAACAGTCTGCTTAACCTGCGTTGCCAGATGATTAAATGTGTAACCGAGTACCATCCTTCAAAAATACTGGTACTTCCACTACAATTCCTGATAGTAATGATAATTTATTCTAAAATTGTTCATATATACTCCCCAATTATGTTTTTAACGCACACGGGAAGTTCGTTAAATTTAACTCGATATCGAGTCATTTTATATCAATAAACTGAATGGAAGCATGGTAGGAAGAAAAAAATGTTTCAATCATAAATGGCAGACTAAGACGTATCCTGGTATCGAAGGCTTCCGCGGCCAGAGTCATGATCTAGGCTGTCCGGGTGACGCCGCGTCGAAGGCTGAGGTGCCGACGTTTCGACCGACATGTCGCGGTCCTCTTCAGAGCTGTATTGTGCCAGGATGTTGGGCGCTTCGGTTTAAGTAGAAAGTGGGCCAGGCAGTGATAGGCCGAGGTGACGGCCAATAAGGCGCGACTACGTGGAGGGAGTCTGCTGAACGCGAAGCTGAACGCGAAGTTCTGAAATCGACCTTCGCCGCGAATGGGTATAGCAGATCCACCATCAACAGGGCCCTGAAACTTACTCAAGACCCGCCTACACCAAGGGATCCCCACGACACCGACAACAGGAGAATTGCCACACTACCTTACATACAAGGCATCACGGACAGGATAGACAAACTCCTGAGGCGATTCCAGATTAAGACTGTCTTCAAGGCACATCAGAAACTTGGCCAAACATTAATGCATTTCAAAGACCAGCTTCCACCACTCCAAGCCGCCGGAGTATACTCCATCCCATGCAGCTGCGGTCACACCTACATCGGGGAGACAGGCAGAACCATAGAGGAGAGACTACGCGAGCACATCCGTGACTTTAAATTTAAGAAGGTTCATCGCTCCGCTGTAGCTTTCCACGCATGGGAAACCGGCCATGACTTTCTCTTTGATAAGACCAGGATGCTCGCCAGAGAGGACAGGTGGTGGCCTAGAGGGATAAAGGAGGCCCTGGAAATTGCGAAGCATCCCCGGAACATCAACGGGGACGCGGGATTACGTCTCCATGATGCGTGGCTTGCACCTCTCCGAAGTGCGCGGCCGCCGGATGCCGCCCGCCCGGACGCCACGCCGTCCGATGCCTGAGCCTCCCGGACCGCCCTTCGCCCTCCGACCTCGGACCGCTCCCGTCCGTCCGCTTCCCCCGCCGCCTTTCACTCCCTCCACGTAGTCGCGCCTTATTGGCCGTCACCTCGGCCTATCACTGCCTGGCCCACTTTCTACTTAAACCGAAGCGCCCAACATCCTGGCGCAATACAGCCCTGAAGAGGACCGCGACATGTCGGTCGAAACGTCGGCACCTCAGCCTTCGACGCGGCGTCACCCGGACAGCCTAGATAAGACGTATCCTTTTCTCCTATAGCATGTGCTGGAAAAAGACCATCCTATGTCACGCTTAATGCTTTTATGGCAGTCTTTTCTCCAGTATCACAGTTATTGGTAATATGTGCTCGTGTTAAATTATTGAATAAAAAATATACGATTCTTAAATCGCACATCATTAATTACCGCAGACTTAGAATCCTGGTATTTAAGCTTTGGGTGCTGGAGTGGAGGGTTGCCAGATGCTTCGAACAAACATACGCCGTTAGATGGGTGTATATCAGACCAATTACGGCCTATAAGAAAAAATCAACTTTCCTAGTGAATTTGCCCCAAATTCCAAAATTTGAATTTGCATTAAAATAATATTTGAAGATTTTTTGAGGTAGTGGCCCTATGCAATGATTGATTCATTTTATTTTTCAATGCAATTTCAATGGAATTTCAATGTCATTTCAATGCAGTTTTTCAATTTTTCAATTTCAAATTCAATTTTTCAATTTCAAATTTTCAATTTTTGTATACGAACATTATAATTAATAATTTATGCAAAAACTTTCAATCTTTGTAATAACAAGTTATATTTTAATATTTAAAAGTTATTCAGATACTTTAAGGGATAATTAATTCTTTTAAATACTTTCTCCACTTTCCCATTTTCGTATTTTAAAATATTTTGACTCTTCTTGCTATTTTCACTCTCCTTGCTCCTCTAAAATATTCGCGCATAAAAATATTACCACAAAAATGTTTACATATGCATGCTTATTCCCTAAGACTTAACGGAAAATGCTGGCAGTGACACCGTACGTCCAAGGAATGACTTATTTTAAATAGCATTTTCTAAAATTAACTGCAAGTACTGCCAACTAAAAAGTAAAAATCTGAAAAAATCTAACTCACTGTCAACGTCGTGGTTAATTTTTGAAAATTTCGTCGTAACTTGAAAACCCGTCCCAAACTGCACGTTTTGATGCATTTCCGCCCACTGGGTGGTATTCCGCGAAGTCAATTTTTGTCCCGCGAGAGAAACGTTTTTCAGCCCAAAACGCGGAATTTCGCCCAATCTGGCAACCCTGCTGGACTGTTCAGGGCTACGCAGTGTGCTTAAGCGGCCAAGGTGCTGCATTAAAGCGTGTGACCACTCGGGACGTAATAATTACTGTTTAACCCTTTTTCGAGACTAGAGAGAGCCCCTTGGAAAGCATTTCATAAAAAAAATTAAAATGAAATTTTCATATCTTTTTTAAAAATTTGATGCTTTTAAACAGAAGTTCACTATTGACGCCACGACTTCAAAACAATGTAATATGTTTTAATAATTATTGTTTCGTGATACCCAAGAAGTGTGTGCTAGTGATTGAACCAGAATAGTAATATTGTTTTAACATTCAGTGATAATAAAATTGTTGCTTTTATCACCGTTTTTTAAAAATAATTTATTACTTTGGTTAGACAATTTAAAAAAAGATCGCACCCAATAATATCTCAGATTACATTTGCAAAAAAAATGATTTAAATATTTTAAACAATATTAAAATTATAGTGTCAAAGATTCATTAGTGCGTTAGAAAAGTAAGGTGTTCATAAGAAGGATTTAACATTTGTTTATATTGAAAATGATCTATTGCAAACTACTTCAAATAGATACATTTATTGAATGTAAGGGTACGTCAACTGCTAAGGTCAGGAAAGTGGAGTGTATGCTTTTATAACGAGAGATGAGTTCTCCTCCCGCTGGATGGCTAGATCGGCGCCGACCTACAAAGTCGACTAGCAGGGTTTTCACCAACCAGGTGTCCCCCACCATCGAGGCACCGCCCCAACTGGGACAAGCTGCAACCCAACGACATGTGTGATAGTGCACTGCCTGTAAATATGTGAGTAAGGGCTGAAGATAGGACAAACAAGAGGAAGGAAACCTATTTGCTGGGGTACTTCTCAGGAATTCGCCTGATGTAGATTGGGGAAACCCTGGAAAATTTACGATCAGAGCAGCCGGCCGCTAGATTTCTCCTTCAGTCAGCGCCTAAATTAGACCTAGCCGTGATAGGTGACATTGAGGTGCTACGTAAAAAACAATTGAGAGAGCACGACACGAAGTTATAGAGGACTCGTCGAAACAAAATATCACCATTCCATGAATTTTCACGAATACGTTTAGGACTTCCAAATCTAGAAATCCAAAGATATTGAAATATACCGTTGCTGCCAGAATGAACATTATCTAGTAACTTATTGCACCATCGTCCTTGCAAACAGAACCGATAACTGACCAGCAAAAGACAAGAGGAACATCATTAGTGAAGACGAATTTTAAGAAAACATCGATGCATCGATGTTTCGATGCATCACTAATGTCACCTCCTTCCTTCTTTCCTTCCTCCCAATGTTGGTAGGGGCGTGATAAGCGGGGCAACAAACGACCACCTAGCACCTGGTCAAAATTCGTCGTCGAATTTTAGCCTGTCCAACTATTCAGATAAAATTACCTTAATCGTGGGAGGAGACGAGTGACTCGAGTAAATGATCCCTTATTACTCGTTGTCGTGGCTCCAGTAAATAATAAGCCACTACACACACATATAAGAAAGCCCTCCACTGACTTCCTTTTCAAGGGAAAGGGTTCTAGACGTGTTCACTTGGATATAATTAAGAACAAGATTGTCGTATGTTTAAAAAAATAATCAAAGAAATATATTCTCTTCAAAGAATTAATACATTGAACACCAGAAACTGTCTGAAAGTACCGTGCTAGAATCAGGTTTGTAAAAACTAAAACATCGTAACAAAATATCATGAAAATCTGAACTGAATTACAATCTGAAACTCTCTGACTACTTTCTTGAAATGGTTTAAACAATCAGCCTTAATTCACAGAATTCCTGTACTATGCTGTTCACACACAAATACAATTACACTGATCTGCTGTAAAACACATAAAACAATACATACACAATATGCGATGCACTTAAATAACATTCATATACAATGCGAATCGATAATACCAATACTATACTATACAAAGAAAATATGTTACACTACTAAATGTTTTAACATCTTACACAGAACAAACAAATTGACTTGTTCAAAAAAATGTAACTCTTTCTTATAAACGATATTTAGTTTAATCAAAGTCAAATGAAATTAGCTTTACTTGATTCTATGAGATCTCTTTGTATTGTAGTGATACCGAATATATTACGGTTAATTGCGCGCCTAAGAATTACTCCGCGTCGCACGACAGCGAGGGTCAGCCGACGGCGCCAGGACGGCGGCGGCTGCTCGCCGCCCCCTTCACCCTTTTGAATCTGTCACGGCCACGTGTCCCGGAGCTTGGGTGGTCGTTTCGTGCGCAAGGCACCCCCGGTATTTTTCCGCGACGCTCAGAGCCCCCCCCCCAGCCTCCCTTGAGATTTCCAGCCCCTCACACCCCCAGCCATTAATAACTGCCCCTATTTGACGCAAAATTGAAGCGAGAGGGAGCGATAGCCAGCTTCTCTCTCATTTCTCGGCCTCAAAAACACCCGACGATTGGGCAGAAATAGTTTGAGACGCACTACCCTTGCGCCAATAGCCGCCGGAATTAGGCAATGTTCTGGAAGGTTCCAGAATCTTGGGGATAATTTTGGTGGGGGAAAGAAGCTTCGAGGGACTTCGAAGCAGGCGACGCGAAGAGAGAAGCGAAAGAGTTGCGTTCGGGGTAGGACGCGAGTAGCGGTCAAGGGGGGACAAGTTGCCTTTGTGGTGGCACTAGGTGCCGGAGACAGAGTTCGGTTCGCATTGGATGGACTTATAAAAACATTGAGTTTTCTTGGGATAATTTGTGCAAGTCCCCTTTAACAATTGTAGACCGCGGGGCTGTGTGACGGACAATTGACAGTGAATTGTGCTGTGTTAATATCCGACTTGTGCTCGAATTCGGGACTTTTTTTTCGTGAGATTATCAGATGATTCACGAACTCGCTTCGATCTCCAAAATACAGTGTGATAGATCGAGAGTGAGGAGATCATTCGTTCGAGCAAACATTACCTAATCATTCACAACATTGAGCGGACGGCGCTGTGTGTTGGGCCAGCCCCAGCAGCCCCCTCGCTGCATACCTGGTTCAGTCCTGCGCACCCTACCCGAGTTCCGGCGCCTCATCGCCCGTGACGACCCTCGCAGTCAGCTGACGGTCCGAGGTGATTCAACTTTGGTGGGTTGTGCAAGCCGCCTTGCGGAGGCAGTATTTATTTTGCTTTTGTGGTGCGCCCGTGGTCGAAAGTCATAAACTGTGTGGCGAACAATTTTTTGCTAATTACCTTTCGACCGGGCGACGAAGAGAGATTCCCCGGCCGCGCTTGGCCGCCAAGAGGGAATTTCCGCAAGGAGAAAATCTTTGTCATTGTAATTGTATTAATTTGTATTTCTTAATTTTAACTTGTGTGTGTGCATGACATGTTTTTTTTGATTTGGGTAAAGGGGAGCATGCTCGCCGACATGATTGGTACCAGTTCATTCGTGATTTATTACTGAATAAATCCCCCATGTTGTTATATGAATGCAATGCTTCTCATTTGACCCCGACCGCCAGCTTCCTCCATCATCGCCATTTCAGGCCAGACTGTCTATCGACTGAGCGAGCCGGCTACCCGTCCGAGGCGCCCAACCGAAGACGCAGGGTAGTCGCAGTATAGAAAATTTTAAGTTTACTGCTAAATAACTTTGTTATTACTTCTTTCATAATACGTTACTCAACCAAATAACTTATTGTCATAGCAAGAATTTACTTCAATTATTACACCTATTATATTGGGTTAATAATTACTTGACATAAATCTAGTTGTAGATTAAACACAGAAAAAATACACTTCTCATTTTACAGTAATACTTTTTGAGTATCTGAATTAGTAACGATACTGTGTTACGTAGCTGGCATTCGGACATGTCCTTTTAATGCTCACGACAGCAGTCGAGTAAAGTTACAGTCAATAACCTCGCAAAATAACGTAATGAAATAGTTCTGCAATCTGACCAGCGATTTTATTTATAACTTGGAATGAATCAAACTCACAAGGTCTCCCGCGCCGCACGATGTCTCGATGTTTTTCGAGGTCGTCCGTAGCTACACTTGAGTACGAAGAATTTCCATCGGCTACGCTGCTCTTCTAGGGTTTTCGTCGCTTCTGTCGGCGTTGCTGTTGCGTCGAATGTAGCGTTGATCGTATTAGATTCAAATAAGTCCAAGCGTTCTCATTAAAGCTTATTCTAAAAACTTCAATAATTGATGATTTCCTGGTGTAGCGTGATCCGTTATGCCAATGGTTCTCTCTGGGTAACGTACCATTCACTCGTCAATAGCAAAAATGGCAGAATCTCTCTTCTCTAGCTTGAAATTCAGCAATTTTTGGTCAGTCTGGTTGTTCCAGTGACTGATTTCGTTATCTCGACTTAAGATATGAGTTGCAAGCGCTTCCCGTAGCTACCTTTTGAACTACTTCCGTCTTCTAGCGTTCTCTGTCGGTTTACCTAGCAACTTAATGATCTCGAGATAACGAGAGGCGTATCTACGAAAAAACTTATATTTTTCGTAATGTAAACGACTTGAGCGGTTACACTAAGGTGTTTTCGATGTTGATGAAAACATAGACAAAAAACATCGATGTTTAAAACATCGCTGTCTTAAATATAGACTAATAAACATTCTATTTTTCTAACCATTTTTAATATGGTGAAACTCATGCCAGTTTGAAAAGCAATGATTGGTCACACATTAGATGTTCTTGTCGGACTTCCCTGCTACAGTGGAGTGAGTCTGGTTCTGGTTCATGACTTGGTCAAAACGTCTGAGGGCCATTTCTAACCCTACTGTCGATTCAGGCAATGACCCGCCTAGCGATAATGCGAAAAACGCATAACACGACAATCTACCAAACTCCCTCAAATTGCACAGGCGAAATGTGCAGCGTAACACAAAGGATGACGCAAAACATCGATATTGCCTTGGAATGTACTACGCCGTGCGCTTGTATAAAAAATAAAAAAAAACATGGATGTTTTGCAACAAAATATCGATGTGACGAAAACATCGAAAGAAAAATATTGATATTAACATATTGTAACAGCCCCCCCCGTACACACGACCACTCATCGGTGTCGGCGGTGTTAACCTCTCTCAGGGCGTGACCCGACTCACCTGTGGATTCCCGTCTGCTGCAGGTTGCCTCATGTGTCCGGCTGGAATCTATTTAGGACGCATGCGTGACTGGGCATATTCATGCACTACACAGTAAAACGCTCTTTCATGATTTCTGAGTTTAATTCAAAGCAAAAATAATCGGGTGAAGCCCCCTACAGTTCTTAATACTATCTTAACCTAACTTATAACTAGCTTAACTTAACAGTCCAACCCTTCCGGGTCATCGCACGGGCGCTCCGCCCCTCCGGGCGTCCGCATCGGCCCGGGTGTCGGGCGGCAGGGCAGCGGCGCTTCCCCCCGTTTCCTGGACCGGTCGGGCAGCTGGTGGCCGCGGCGGCGGTGTAGCGGCACGCGAGCAGGCGTGCGCGGCAGGCGCAGGGCTGCGCGCGGGCGGGCGCGCGCGGCAGGCGTTGACTGCGGCGGCGACTTGGGGCTGTGCGCGGGCAGGCGCGCGCGGCACGCGGGCTAACGCGGCGGCGGCGGCCAGGAATCGCCACACCAAAGCGTCTTTTAGCGGCGGCCGGCCCTCAGGCCGCGTCCGAACGCTTCTTCGTTCATTCGAGTATCGGCACTCACACGGTGTTCCGCCTCTCCCTTCGGCGGCACCTGAGCGGGCGGTGAGGTGGCGACGATGCGTTGCCGGCGGCGATCTAGCGTCTCGCGGCGGTCGTTACCATCGGACCCAACACCTCGGTCGTCGCTTACATCGGAAGGTAACACTCGCGGTCGTCGTTCGTCTCGGAATGGCCGAGTCTCGCGTTCGCAGCAACCTCCCTTGCTCGCGAGATCACATGTCTCACCCCCGCCTAGTGTTCGACTATTGGCGCAGCCAAACCGCGTGATACGCGCCGTCCAATTGCCATGGGTCCATCGACGGTTGGAACCCGATTTCGAGTGGGCGTTCACGTCACCACGATTTCCGAGAAGACGCGGGGTGTGCTCTGACGCAGCGCTCGGAAATACCAGAGGTGTGGCAAACGGTATTGAACAAAGGGAGGCGCTCCCATCGGCGGCTGGCGGCGACCCTTCGCGCACTCAGGTAGCGGAGAAACGCACATTTTCAGCCAGCTAAGTTTTCCCGGACTCCCTGTTATATAAAATATTCATCTCGCACACGCCGAAATTAGTACGTGTGCGACCGTCCCATTACAATATCGATGTTTCTGGTGGAAAACATCGATATTTTAAAAACATCTATGTTTTTTGCCATCCCTAAACATCATGGTCTTGTAGCAGTGTTCCGCACTAAAAGTTGCCGAAGTCTACAGAGTGATGGATCGAGATTTCGTGCACGTCGACTGCACGCCACTTGCGCGTTGGCCTCCCGGGGATTCCTTCAGGCGAGGCGTCGCCCCTGCCGGAACGTACTCTAAACACGTGACTGGCGTGGCGTCGTGGCAACGCTTTTGAGCGGTAGGCGTGCCTGAACCGGAAGCTCTCGTGGAAGCGGATGCGTTGCTTACCTGACGCCGTAAAGGCGACGCCGAAGGGCACACCTGCGATAGAAATAGAAGGACGCCAGGATGTGGCGTCGTCAGAAAAACCCCACGCAGAAATTAACTATTAAGAAAGGTTAGAGGCGAGTCTGGGCCGATTGTGAAAGACCTCTGGAATTGGCTAGTCGTAGATGGGGACGCGGACAGCATGGCGCCGGGTGGGGAGACGAGAGGGTATATAATGCCGCGCGAACCGCTGCACACGCGAGAGATTCGTAGAGCTTCGTGCGAGTCGAAGGACCGAGTCGGATCTCCAGTGCACTGAAGCACGTGGTGTCCGGGGCGGAGGCTGGTTCGGCGTCAGGCCATGTAGGAACGGTGGTTACCGGGCACTCAGCGTCCAACAGTATCGCATCACGCATTGTTACCTGCTTTAGGCCAGTGGCATTGGGTTGTAGGCCTAGGAACGGTCGCGGGGTTTTTGAGGCTAAACGGAAGAAAAAGGTCGCCGGGGTTTAATCAATATTTGTATTTTTTACTTCTTATGTTTTACTATGTAAATATTTTATCTTCAAAGCAGTTGTTTGTGTTATTAACTTCAGTATGTCACACTTGTCTCTCAGCATGTGCTGTAGTGTTCTGCTTGTGTCTGTCCGAGTCAGATAGGAAACAGGAAGTGTGAAGGAAGAGAAAGGAGAAATCGCATGCATTTCATGGCTCGTTTGTTGGGGTAATTTTTCGGCTTGCGGCTTGTAGTCAGCCGTTGTTTTCCCAGCCTGCGAGAAGCAGTTCGTAGGAGCACAGTATATTCCTAGCGTGGGCTATAACCCCTCAACATAACTTGTTCTACCGGGGGGAACAAGTCCCCGGGATGGATACCTAAGCGTTAGCTTCTAACTTCACTCCCTCCGACGCACAAGTACATTGACAGGTCGGTAACCGTATCCAACTTGGGTCAGACCGTAACCACCTGACGTTGCTGATGCAACCTGACGGTAGGTATCAATTTGCCGCCGGACTTCTGTGTGTGGATTCCAGAGCACTCAGAGAAGTCTCCTTCACCCGATCCCGACTTAAGGTCGACGCGCCAGGGAAGCAACTGGTGGGTTGCCGGGTTGAACGGACAACCAGGAGCTTAGCATCTCCCTGTCTCCACTTTGAAGCTAACGGCGTGAGTGTCGCCGTGAAACTCGGGGGCCGGGTGATTGTCTACAACTCTTCACCAGAGAGCGTGCCCACCTACGCAGACACGATCCCCCATGCGGAGTACGAGCACAGCGTGGAGAGCGAAGTGCCCATGTGCAGTTGGGGATCACTGAGCGTCGGGTGGTCAGTCCACGCCTGTTACATCCGCGGAGAGGAAGAAGAGGAAGGGCGGATCAAGCGAGAAGGGGAGAGGCGAAAATCCTCGGACTCCTTTTTGGGATGCACACTGTAGTCTAAGATGGGCTGATCCCACGCGGGAGTTTGTCATCTTACGAATTGCATTTCATTTTACTACTTTGCGCCTTTCGATGCCTACAAACATCAGCATCAGCAACGACAACAGATATCAACATTGATTTGATGCCTACAGACGATGCTACATAGCTATGTCGAATTCAGCCTCTCTCTCTCTGGAAGGGAATTTCAGCGGTCGGCTATTCTGATATAGTTTTTCGTACACCAGGTAAATGTCGGAGCAATACCGAAAGCAATGGGCCCCGGACCGCGCGCGATCATTCTTTCCTTTTTGCCCTATTCTCAACCTTACTCACATACTCCCACACGTACATGCTCTACACTACCACACGACGTAATTTGGGTGCCACAAAACGTGCAGGCAGTTTTTGTCGTAGACAACACATCGACAAAACTTTCTTGACCTCATATTTGATACACGACTATCATTATTTGCTCTAAAAGTCCGAAAATGCACATTCCTGCTTGTTTGCCTTTTGTAACTGATCATATTAGATATTATATCTAGTGATACTAAGTATTATACTTCCCAATTTGACTCACCGTAAGAAGAAATTTTTAGAAGTTAGAAATTGAAAATTCGTCAACAAACTAACAATTTTCTTAAAAAAATAAAACAAAAAACATTTGTTTACCTCATAATGCAAACCGAATTGGTTCTCTCGCAGCGCCAACTCCCCGAAATGATTCGCAATGTGTCGAAAAAATGTTGTTAATTGGTACCTCATTAACAAGAAGGAACAATTAGTTTCTAAGAAACTCGATGTCTAGTGCCATGTGAAGCCGAGACCATTGCTCACGCACTTCGGACAGCAGCGTGACGTCACTGCCTTTGTAGTGTTCCCCGATCGACAAGCCCAGTCGCCCTCCGGATGGTCTAATCTTCTTTAGCGCGCCACCCGCGGCGCCACTGTCGTCCTCCCCCACCCCCCGCGCTGCGTTAATTACTGCGCTGAGACGAAGGCCCTCTTCAGAAGAAAGGCCAGTGTTGCCAGATGCACTAGGATCCTGGTATTCTTAATAAAAATACCAGGATTTTGGAAAATGCCTAGGATGTAGACATGCTGGATTTTAAATGCCAGCATTTTATGTGTACGATAATTGATGATGTACGACTTAAAATTCGTATAATTTTTACTTTCTCGCCTTACGAATACTTCGTACTTTTGGGAAGGGTTTGCACAGTTGTCGCCTTCTAATAGTCTGCTAGTAACCTCGCAGGAGAGTGCGGAAGTGTCTTTGGGGTCTGCTTGACCCCACTGTTATATTTACGTGTGTCTTTTTCAAAGTTACAATTTTGGTTTTTGTTTGTTTTAAGACTTTTCTAGACAAAATAACATTAAACACTAAACATTATTCACATCTAATATGAGATTTCGGTATGGCATACAACTCCTTGACACTTTCGCTATCTGACGAACAATATTCAACTAGAGTTATCTGTGTACTCATTCCCCAATGGCCATTTTTTTTCGACATATTTAAAAAACTGCGCATCGCAACGCCGACACCTACAGACCGCCATACTTGGGTTTCCTTGTTTCTCATAACACTGGCTAACTTCTCAAAGCGTTTTAGCTTTGAGCTTATCATACGCCAATTTTTGTGCTGACTCCCTGTATATAAGAACCATGTTGAGCATTTTCAAGATTTGCAAAAAAATACTTAAAGATTTTTCATTAAATTCTATGTATAGGGAATCAAACTTTTTCCTAGCAAGGCGAAAACGTGATTGGAAGTAATTGATTTGAATAACGAAACTACTGGAAGAGTCAAACATCGAATATTTCCTACAATACGAATAGAGGATTTGACGAATCCAATGTTCAAAATCCGGTTTAAACAACACTCGTTTTAACTGACAACCGCCGAGTTGATATTCAATCTCAACCTATTCGTGTTAGGGATTTCCGTGAAGTTTGGAATAGATTTCTTCCCGCGAATTCGCGCGGTGGCGTAACATCACCGGTCGGCGGGTTTCTGTCCTGGCAAATCCGGGAATTTCGTAATTGTGCGCGGTAATCGAGTCAGCCGAAGCAAGAAGGCGGCTGGCGCGGACCCAGCAGCCACCCACAATACACCTCCCCCCAACCCCCTCCGCTGCTCACGTCTCGCTGCTGCAGCACGCTACTCCTTTCCGCGTACGAAGCCACCCCTCTCCACTCCGCTTCCCGCCCATCCCCGCCCTAGCCCCTGCCCCTTTCTCCCCGTCCCTTCCCTTCCTTCACCCCGCCACTACCCCAACCCTGACCAACACTCTCCACTGCCCATCACCGTCCTACATCTCGCAGACCTGACAGCTACGCCCAACCCCTCCTTCCACCCCTTCCCTCTCCTCTTCCTTGCCTCTCCTTCCCTCTCCCGCCTTTTCTTCCTTCCCCACCACGCTCCGCCTCTCCCTGACCCTCCTCCCCCGTCCCTACCCTCCCTTCT
Organism: Acheta domesticus; assembly: GCA_031308135.1. Taxonomy (NCBI): domain Eukaryota; kingdom Metazoa; phylum Arthropoda; class Insecta; order Orthoptera; family Gryllidae; genus Acheta; species Acheta domesticus. The sequence goes on from JAHLJT010009419.1 coordinate 209,512,711, forward strand.
TCGCATCTGCCTTCCCCTCCTCGTCCCAGTCCGCTCTGCCATGCGCCTTCCCTTCACATCTCATATCCCTTCACCCCGCCACTCACCTCCCTGCCCTGCCCTGCCCGACCACACCATCCTCGACCGCGACTTCCCGACCCACACCATCCTCGTTCTCACCCCGCCACGCCTGGCAGCCGCTCTCGCCGTCCTCAATCTCTGCTTCACCCCACCGCTCCCCTCCCTGCCCCGCCCCGCCCCTCTCGCGCCCCTCCCCGTCCCGCAGCAGCCACACTCCACGACTCGCCGTCCTCAATCTCTGCTCCGCCCCTCCGCTCCCCTCCCTGCCACTTCCCACCCTTCCTTTCTCTGCCTCCACCCGCCCCTCCCTTCCCTTCCCTCCCCTCCCTTCCCTTCCCTCCCCGCCCCGCAGCAGCCACACTTCACGAGTCGCCGTCCTCAATCTCTGCTCCGCCCCTCCGCTCCCCTCCCTGCCACTTCCCACCCTTCCTTTCTCTACCTGCACCCGCCCCTCCCTTCCCTTCCCTCCCCTCCCCTCCCTTCCCTCCCCTCCCCGCAGCAGCCACACTTCACGAGTCGCCGTCCTCAATCTCTGCTCCGCCCCTCCGCTCCCCTCCCTGCCACTTCCCACCCTTCCTTTCTCTGCCTCCACCCGCCCCTCCCTTCCCTCCACTCCCCGCCCCGCAGCAGCCACACTTCACGAGTCGCCGTCCTCAACCTCCGCTCCAGCAGCCGCTTCCCGCCCTATAATGACATTGCGCGTTCAATTAGGCGCAGCAAAAGCAGTTAACGCACGGCGCCCGCCGCCCGCCGCCGTTTGTCAAAGACAAGCGTAACGCACAGGCGCAGCGCGCCAACCAGCTGCCGTCCGACAGCCCTTCCATTGACTCCCCGCAACTCGCCACTCCTCGACGCTACTCGCCCAACGCTAACCGCAAACGCCTCCGCCACCTGTACCCCCTCCCCCAGCCCGGCGCTATCTACTCTATTCACCAACGGCATCCTGGCACACGCCAGCCTCCCACGCGATTAGACGCACACGTTTTCTTCAATCCTTATTTACTATCATTAATTGAATTTAGAATAAATGATAGCAAGAAGCGTTGTTGACAATCTGATAACCAGATTGATTGATTGTTCCTGATTCCGGGCGCGTCACCTACTGAGGTCATTAGCCTCGTAAGTGTAGTGCATGCGTTTTATCATCGCGAGGTGGCGGTGATTTTTCCCCGCTGGATGGCGAAATCCAGCGCCGACCTACCGTCAACTAGCGGGATTTTCCCCTAACCAGGCATCACCCATCAATGGGGCACCTCCCCAGCCGGGACAAGCTGTAAGCTCCCGACAGGTCTCCCGGCATGTGTGGTAGGGTAGTGCATGTTAGTGTGTGTGTGTGTGTGTAAGAGGAGAGGATAGGACAAGGAAGAGGAAGGAAAGATCGCGCACGGTCCGTGGCCCGTTTGTTAAGCTACTGTTACGGCATTCACCTGGTGTTGATCGGAGAAACCACGGAAAACTACCGATCAGAGCAGTCGGCCGCTAGAATTCTTCTCGACACAGCGATTGAACTCGACCTAGCTGACAAGCTAGTGTCGAAAATCCTGCCGCCGTCGGAACTCCAACCTAGGTCCTCCCGATCAGAGGGACGGCAGTGACATCAGTTGATGCACTGACCCATCTCTTTCAGTCTAATAGCCAGAAATGTTCGCTCTCTTGTAATAGAAACTATTTTACGTCAGAAAACGAGCCGTGTGTTTGATATAATGGGGGGGGGGTGCACCCTCGAACGTTAAAGCAAACGAAAACACTATCGATCTTTTGCGCATGCGCAGTTCAACTTTCGCATCACTTGCAAGCATTTGTGCATGCGCAGAGGATCGAGGTTGCAGTCGATTGCTGCTCGCTAAAGCGTGCAGAAAATCCCTAATAGTCGCCCCGTAGCCGAGATCCCTAAGACAGTAGTGTCGTAGTAATCTCGAACCGAGGGGTCACTGGTTTGTGTCCCGCCTCTGGCATGGTTGAATGTGTTCGTCATTTCACCCCCTATCATCACCATATCGTTTCACCCTCATACCTTAACGTTACATTCAATAGTGGCCGCTAATGACCTAGTAGTTGACGCGACCTTAAATAACAAAAAAAACGCTCCCTAATAGTCCTGTCGACAAAATATTGAAACTCCCCACACCCCTGGCGTGTAGCAAAACGAGGGCTCAAGAAACCGCGCGGTTACAGTACTCGTTTCACGTACTCACCACATTACGAGCCTCATCTGGTTAACGAGCCTAACTCCCCCTGCCTCAGTGCCAACCATTTACTCCGTGACCGCAAACACATATACCTCATTTTCCCAACTATTCACCCATCAGCTTTCCGAACTTAACCTTCCCGCAACTTACACACGGAAATCCGCTATTTGCAAACCGCTGACCGCCGAATGCAATCTGACATCTTATTTTTGTCTCCAGTCAATAGCCACTCATCACACGCTTGCTGAGACACGAACCAACGGACCACTCTCAGCCACCCGACTCGTTGCGTTTCGCCTTTAACCCTTTGCACTCGTAAGCAACGAGCATAATACACGTCCTTCAGATCTTACGGTATGTCAGAGATGCAACGAGAATAATGGCTACTAGCTCGTATCAGTATGTAACATGACGTGTTCTGGAGGACATGTCACAGATGTCCACGTCTTTTCCTGGTATGTAAAATAAAGTTTTCATTCTCGAATCGATCCGGGCTGCTATTCTATTTTTAAACAAAGTCGACGCAATAATGTGAGAACGAGCTGGAAAGGGGGAATGCCGAGTATCGTATTCGAGCTGTGCCTCCATTTTCCATTGTCATCTTAGACATGCCTTACGGGTTGTAGGACCTCGCAGTGCTGAGAAACCTCAGACCGCGAAGTGCATTCATGGGTGGCATGTCATGCATGCCCTGCGAGTACAAAGGGTTAACGCACCACCCACTGCGCTCTACTTGCTTAAACGGACCACTTTACGCCAAGGCTCGGGGCCGTTATCGACTACCAGAACTTGAAGTTTATAGCACTACGACCTACGGAAATTGGTATTAAATCACAATGTAGTCTAACGAATTACATTCTCTTGCTCTCAATTACAACTTTAGCTATATCTAGTAATATTACAGTGATGTCACTATCTCTATGGCTCTCGTAACATCTTGGCGAAGAGTACTATTGTAGTACATAAATTCTCCATAGAGAACGAATTCGTGTCGCAAGTCAGATACCCATTATATCCACTCATTAAACTTCATTGCTCCACCCCGCAACTAAGTGACAATGTCATAAAGTTTAAGTACCCTCCGTCGCTAACTACTCACTAGTTCTCACACCCTGCTACTAGATATTATTACACCGTTCACCACTCGTCACTGCCCGTTGTCCACTCCATCTCCGGATCACTTCCATTTCATTTTCATTGGGAGCTGCTCGCTGAATGTCAACTATTCACACCAGCCAACAGCCAACCACTACCCATCAGCTGTACTCGCTACCAAATATCTTATTACTCCCACCCACAACTGACTGTAAACGTTTAGTTAGGTTGAAGTTTAATTTTGGAATTTGACACCACTGCCCGCCATTACGTTATCGAAAGTTGTAAATCGTTAATGTCACAGTATGAAAAGAAAAGACAAGCGCCATATATAAATTTAAAATAGTTGCTGTCTTTTCATGAGCAAAACTATATTCTAATTCATTCTCAAGATAATTTCAAAAGAATCACGTTAGTATGTTTCACGTATAAATAAATACATTACATTCGTGTTTTCAATCAATATGAATTAGATTCATCAATTTGATATTGCTTAAATGAAATATAGGCATATATAATTATTTCACTATTACTAGATAAAAATACAAAATAATAATAACAATAATAATAATAATAATAATAAGTTTATTATCTTGCAAATGGACTGTTGTCCGGAGGCAAGTTACAAATACAATAATCTTAGAAAATATTCAGAATGTAATCCAATAGTAAAATAAGATTATTATAATAACAAACAATAATATTAATAATACAATAATTAATAATACAAGAGTAATCCCAGTTTTTATACAATTAGGAATTTTGAAAGTAAACAGTACCTTACAAGTAATACAATAGTTAATGTATCATTTTATATTGTTTCGAGGGGGGTCTAAATGAAAGATGAATTTGCCTCATTTATCAATATGATGTCAGATAAACAAAACAGCGTGTGCATCTGATTCACATACTAATTGAAACCAAAATAATAATTGAAAGCAGACGAGACAGTGTACATGAGTTACATGTTCTCGTCGTATTGATAAATTTCCATTGCTTCATTCGAATACCGAAGATCGCATTCCCCATTGCAGGCCATCTCCGACCCTGTGCGCCCAGCCTCCCTCCGCCCACCCCACCTCACCCCAGGGCGCGGGCACTGCCATGCGACTCCGCCTATAACGACGTTCCGCAGCAATTGCGTTACTGGCAGCGACGCCGTCTCCGCCGCCGCCACTGCTGGAGTTCCGCAAGGGCTCCGCCCGGTTCCGGCAATTTCCGGGCGAGCGGTCGCGGGCGCGCGCTGGCAGCCGGAGAGGGGGGCGATGGAGGCGGGGAGGCATTGCTGAAGGTTGCTATGGCGCACAGCGAAGAGCAGGCAGAGAACACGGGAGGCAAGGGAAAGGAAAGAGGAAGAGGGTTCAGAGAACAACGGTAGGAAGGCTGACAATGGGGAGAAAGACAGCTATAGATTGAACGAGAGATTAAAGGTGAGAGAGAAGAGAGAAGCACAGGGAGGCGAAATATGAGAGAAAAGAGAAGTGAGGAGATCCAAATAGAGAGAATGTGAAACGAGAGAGAGAAAACAGAATGAAGAAAGACTCAATAGAGGGGGTTGAGGAAAGCGCGTGAAAGCAAGAGATGCAAAAAAGGGAAGAGACAGTCGAGAAGAGAGAGGGACGGTGGGACAGACGAAGATACCTTCCTGGGGGTGTTCGACGCTATGCTCTACAGTAGTGTTGTCAAGGTCGATGCCACGAGTGGGAGTCCGTGATGTCCGATGAAATTGCCCATCCACGCAATTTATTTCCCCGCCACCAGAGACAACGCCATCCTTATTGTAAAACGTCGGGGTTACTAATACTTTCCACTCCCGACGCTAGTTGCTCAGAGAAGCTCGTGGTATGCTACGTTACCACGACGCGTGCCACTGCCACCAGTAGAAGACCTTGACACAACTGCTCTTCAGCATCGACTACACAGCCAATGCTTAGCGCTGCCGGCGGTGGCTGTTACGGCGGCGAGACAACGAGAGTGTTAGTTACTTTGGCGGGGGCGATGTGTGTGGTGAAGCGGGAGAGCGAGGGACGGCCGTGGGTTTGTTGTGACAGCGGCGGTAGTGAGGCTGTTGATAGAGCTAAGAGAATGTTACAAGTGAAACAGAATCGAGGTTAATGAAAGTGGTGGTGATGCGGAGAACCCTCGTGGTGATTAAGTCAGGAATGTAGAGACGATGACGGCCTAGGTTGCTATAGTTATCTGAGAAAATTTGGCAAATTTAAAACCGTAGGCATGGTTGGGAATGTAAGCAGCTGACAGCTCAAGGAAGTAAATTAGTCATGTTAAACGTGATAATCCTAATCCATCCTAATATTTGGTGACATCCTAATATTTGTCAGTAGATCTGCCGATAGTAGAAAGAGTGGATGCAGTGGGAGAAATAACGGTGAGAACGATGGCAACGACAGAGAGGACGTCGTCGGAGATCTGTGAGGAGTAGATGAGTTGGAGGACGTTGACAGTAGCGGAGAAGCGTGTACACGTGTCCACTGGCCTGTAAACCACCAGCGGCCAGAGGCCACCAATGGCAGGCCACCAAGTGCAGACGGCGCAGTCATTAGCAAAACCCTCAATGGAAGGGAGAGAAAGAAAAACGGCCAAAAATTAAGTGATGTTTATAACATTATTAACTGTTAGGTGTGTTATTACGGTGAATAAAGGAATCTGTATTTGATTCTGAAGTTATATCTATTTACTGTATATAAAATAAAGTTGTGTTAGTTACACCATTTATAACTCAAGAACGGCTGGACCAATTTTAATTATCTCTGTTTTGTTGGATTCATCTTCTCCCCAAATAGCAGAATAACTACTAAAATCTCGAAAAAATGGCGCTAAGTGGCACTGTAGAACAGGGCTGTCAAACGAAGCACGTACGTGCTCGGAGCGCGCTTGCACTCTGCTAGGGCACGCAGTGCCCGCGACCAAGGAAAGTCCGCGCTCCGATTTCTCAGGGATGCACAGAAGGCAGTCGTGGCGGGACGCAAGAAGACGTACATATAACAAGGTTCAGTCAGAGTGGGCTCTTGTAAGGTGCAAAACGTACAGCAACTTGTGCTCTCCAAATGATTTTTAAAACTTTTGTAATATTTTTTAAAACTTTTAGGAAAGCTTTCATAAATTCAATTTTGTATTAGGTAAAAGTGTTTTAAAAAATGCGTATTTTAATATTGCATAGTGTATCCGATTTTACATACTTATTACATATTTTTACTGTTTCCATTGCATATTTATATACGTTTTTTGACGTTTCATTCTACATATTTTTCCTGTCTCTATTCCTCATTACTCTATAATTTTTTAAGTGCTTTTATTACGAGCATTTTCACACGAAAGATATGCACATCGTATTTCTTTAAAATGTTTATTTTCAATAATAGTGTCACTGCTTTTCTGAAATTATGATATATAATATTTATCTTGATTTAGAATATATTTTGGTTTACATTTTTTCTTACAAATATTAATTAGAATTAATAGTTCTCTTACATTGCATTCTCTAACACGAAGTAGAAACATGGGTTAATGTTTCCTTGGAGTGATGATCAATGCTTGTATAACTGGCGTTTCTGTTCACATGTCAACTTCCATTAAAAGTTCGTAAAAATTAATAAATGTCTCTTTATGATACATCAAACGGTGTGCTTGACCCAAGGAAGTTTTCCCATCCCTGCTTCCCGCCTGTAACACGAGTGACTTCGCTAAGCTGATATCGCCGCGTGCCCCAAACCTTTGCGAAGGCCATTCGCGTGCTCGGTCTTCTGACGGCCCTGCTGTAGAATAAGAAACTAAATTTTCATGACAATTGCAACCCGCTGCACACGGTAAGAGTTTTGAATCTAAATCGTTAAATAACTCCTAAACTAAGCGTTCTATGACATTAAAAACTAAAACTTTGAAGCCAAATGCCTCAATGAAACGTTCCTCTCAGCATAATCACAGGATGAGGTCTTCTTGAACATTATATTGCATTTTTGCTGGTCCGACGCTTCTCGAAATTATTCCACCTCCTCAGAGACGTGCAGAATCAGCAAGTAAATGTGAATGAGAAGGACAGAGAAGAGACAGACAGAGAGAGCGAGAGAGACAGACACACACAGACTGTCAGAAAGATTGAGACAGGCACAGAGAGAAACGGGAGAGGGAGAGGCGGGGAGAGAAAAGGAGAGGGAAGGAGAAAAAGGAATTTTTTGAATATTCTATTGCATTTTTGCCGGTCCAGCCCTGGTACCCCATCTGCACAGAGACATGCAGAATCTGCAACTAAATGTGACTGAGAGAGAGGGAGAGAAGAGAAAGGGAGAGATGGAAATAGGAAGAGAGGGTGAGAGAGGGAGAGATGAAGAGAGGGAGAGAGGATAGAGAGAGATGAAGGCGGATAGAGCGAAAGAGAGGGAGAAATGGTGAGAGATAGGGAGACGGGGAGAGAGGGACGGAGAGAGAGACGAGGAGATGGAGAGTGAGGGAGATAAAGGGCAGAACAATGTCGGGTTCGGCAAGTATAATAAATATATCACATATTACATCAGTTAAAGCTGACACTCGGCAGTGTACTTGTACCACCACATGATATCAACTAGAAGGGCATTCAGGGAGCGAAGATATTAACTTTTTTCTTTAATATTGAACTTCATCAGACGAAGTTACACGTGTGCCATACTGTGTTTGGCAACTCAAAGTGCACTGGTGTTCGGCAGATCGTATTCTGACGCAGTCAAAGAGATGCGATGTGCGGGGGCTGTGCTGGGCGGCCTCTGCGGCGGGCGACGACGAGATCGGGTCCCGCCCCACCCAAACTCCGCCCCCCCTTCGGTCGCGTGGAAATCGGTCGCCCGTCTCCCCCACTGCCAGCCCCCGCCGCCGCCGCCGCCGCCGGCGAATCAGGACAGGATAAACGGACAGGAAAGATAGACTCGCAACGAAGTTACGCAGGCGGCGTCGCTGCTATATCCGGCCACTCTGGGGAAGGGGGAAAGGGGACGGCGCCCGCCCTTTAAGGGCAGGCGAAGCGCGGACGCAGCCAGCCAGTCAGCGACGGGCTACGTGGCTCCTATTGAGGAATGAGTCCCTTTTTCAACAGGAGTTATTGTAATGAATTTAAAAAAATTAATTAAAAAATACTTATCACCAACGTTTCGACAAGTGTTTCTTGTCATCTCCACGGTTTGTAGTACAGTGTTACGTTGAATAACATTTACGGAAAATAACAGATGTAACAAAGTACCACAAACCCTGAAGATGACAAGAAACACTTGTGGAAACGTTGTTGCTAACAAATGACTTAATTAATGTTTTTAGCATTCATTACAATAACTTTTAAAAAAGGGACTAACAACAGACTGTATACAAGAACAAAATCAAGATACGTGGTTTATGCCTGTGACCTGGACACTTTTTGATATTATTAAAATGATATGAAGACTTCGGAGCAATAACACGCTACGCATTGAATTGATAAATTGATATATTAGTGCATTTCGACGCCCCATAGATGTATCTAGATGTTGGGTTTTCATTTTAAACATTCGCCGCAAGATGGCAATCATTAATTTATTCCTAATTCATAAATTCATAAGTCATAAATTAATGTTCTTCATCGCAATGCGTCGAATGCAATGTCCAAACCTTTGCTTGCCTTTTTCTCAAAACGTACGTATTGTGGCATATCATGCTATTGCTAGGTCTTCAAATAAAATTATTACCGTACCCATTAAATTTAAACGTATATCGTTGTATAGTTTCATCTTTCTTTTTCATGGGTGTATTATATTATTTGATGAAACGATAATGGTGAAAATGTATTTAAAAATATATGTTGGCAATTTTTATTTTTGCGGAAGAAATTTCATTAAATTAGAAAATAACATCGAGAATTGCACTCGACGACAATACGGGTCAACTAAATCAGTTTATCTCGTTAAATGTATAAACACGACCTTAAAAGAAAGAAAACATACGCATTATGGACGATGCATAAAATTATGAATATCAAATTGCTTCGCAAAAAAAGTAAATAAATAAAATAAAAACAAAACCCCTTCCAAGTTGCCGGAATTTGCGATTGTTGTCCCTCTAGCTGCAACATCACAAAGTGTAACTATTGATGGCTACTATTCTAGGTGTCTGAGATATATTGTCCGGGGAAGAAACGTCGGAAATTCGAAAATAAGCTCTTAAGACAATTTTAAGCATAAGCACTCAAACGTTGCTTCGAAAAAATGCTTTCTAGCCAAACATTTGCATTGAAGAAGCATATAAACACTCCAGAAACATGTAAATTGTTTACTATTTACGAAAGAAAGGAATATATTTGTTCAGAAAGAAAAATTGACCCAGAAATAAAAAAAGTCAAATTGTGTAAATTGGGTGCTTTTTTTAATTTCTGAGTTAATTTGTCTCTCTGAACAAATAAATTGATTTATTTCGTAGATAATCAACAATTTACATGCTTTTTAATGTTTCTAAGCTTCTGGAATGCAAATTTTTGTCTGGAGATTATTTTTTCAAACTAACTTTTTGTGTGCTTTTTCGGAATATCCAAGTACTTTATTAGACTAAATATTCTTAATCTTAATCTTAAGTCTTAAGAGCTTATTTTCGAATTTTCGGCGTTTCCTCCCCAGACACTCTCTATATCGACGTATGATACAAGACCAAGGTACAATGCACTTGACATTAGATACGTCCTTCGATGCGAATGTATCAAATATCTCCATTGTGATACAAAATTGTCTTCGGCAATTTCATACACTTTCCTTGGGTGATACCATTTATTTTCCAATAAAAGAGAGAAAAGTGTATTTGCAGCTATTGCATCACACACTTTCCATAAACTAGAGTAGAATCAATTACGTGACTGAATTTAGTATTACATAAAGATAGTTTCGTAAATACAAGTCTGTTTTAAATTCACAGTAATGCAAAATAATGTACGATTGGAATACAAAAGCTGTGAACCATCCCCTGCGAGCAATCCGAGCCGCCAGTCGTCTGGAATCCAGAGAGGAAGAGCAGTACGTGTCCGAGATAAAAACTGCCTCATTTTTTTTATTTTAAGCAACTAAATGGCATTTTGGAAGACTCACAGCACTTCAATAGCTCAAATAGATCAGTAGCTCAAAATATCATCTCGACAATGCAAATCAAAGCAATTTTTATCCACTTTCCTCTAGGATACCATGGAAGAATTTTTAAAAAGCACGGATTTTGGATGGTATCAATACATACGAGATTTTTGGTAAAACGCTGTGAATTATAAAGGTCAATTTCCGACATTTACATGAATCGATATCACCCCATTCATAAAATTTACGATAATAGAGATTAATTTTGTAATGAGTAGTGATGCTACACGTACTTTCTGGTTACGTAAAATTAAAAAACCTATATACGGAGTAATATACGTAGCATAGGGAAAGTTATGTAATACTGCGAGAAAAAACGTCGAATTTTCGGCACAAAAATTCATACCTGATAACGAAAACGAAAAAGTGGAAAAACCAGTTGCTTAATTACCAAAAAATCCCCTAACACGTGGTCTAGCCAGAATCCTTGTTTTGTGGGTCCTCTATACCGAAAAACCAATTGAAAGCAAAATATCCGTCTGTCTTTAATTTATTTAACGCTAATATATGAACCCATATTTGACGATTCAAACTCAATTTAATACACTCAGAAACACTGCCCAAAAAGTGATAAGTTATTCTCAAAATATACAACTGCCATGTGCAATTCGATTATTGGCAAAATTCCACGAAACTACTCACATTAAAAAAAATAGTACATGATCCTTTTTAAAGAATCAATTTATTAGAACCGATATCAGTTAACAGAAAATGTCTGTCATTAATGTTTTACTTTTGAAATATTAATTTCTTCGAATTTTCAAAAATACAGAGATCTCCAAATAATGGGAGCAGCACCAATTTCTTTATACATACCACGAAAAACTTTAAAGAAAAAATTGAAGCTGAAATTTTATTTTATATTTGCAATAACTTCAAACTAAAATTATTCGAAAACTACTCGTTTTGTTTTCAAAAAATTGTACATGACTATTTTAAAGATGATTTTTTTAGAAGAAATTTCATTTAACGCACAAATTGAACGTTTGATTTTCGGTTCTAGCAAACCCCGGCCCCAAAGGTGCCAGGCACACCTGGTAATCACTATTTTGACAGCAAAAACTGTATCAATAATGTTCAGGGAATAGTGAGCAACAGTTAATGCAGAGCATAGATACAACTTCTTTGTTGTTCTACATGTTACAGCAGACAAAAATGTCGAAAAAAAGGCTACAATATCAAATACTATATCACAATATTACAAAGGGGAATAAAATTATTACATTGAGGGTGCATTATATTGCTAGTTAACTTTCTTCTTGAAAAGCTAATACTTAAATTTCGTTGAAATGAGGAAATTTTATAAGTTGATAATGATACTCGTAATAATGGAAATTGAACTGTAAATTTAAGTCTTTAATACTCTACGATAGCAAACAGTGAAGAAAACTAATTTGTTTTTATTCGTGGGTATGAATACAACCAACAATCAAAATACCGTCGTATTAATATGAATTTCATCAAAATCTCGTCTAAAATATTACAAACAATATCAACTTCACGTTTTTTAGAAAATACCATAGCTTCCTACGTAAATGTGTTACAAAATTTCAGTTGAATTTGCGATAAAAAAATCGCAAGAATGTAACGTGCTCAAAGTATTTTCATTTTTATCGCGCTCGTTAGAGTGAAATATATGTTGCGAAACGTACTTTTGTATCATGTATCCTATTAGAGTAATTTAATTAAAAGTTAATTTATCTTTCAAACATTTTAATCCAATTTTGCGGAAAGTGCTGCGTTCATCCAGCCGATACTGCGCCCTTGGGAAAGTTTCAGACATCGTGTCCTAATTACTTAGTCTTTCCGTTGCATTCATTACGTTCTCACAGAGCTTTTCGCGCGAGCTTTTGCAGAAAGGTAACCTCACCACAGAAGGCAGTTTCTTAGTTACTACATACGTAAGTGGCTTTCAACAACGACAGCAGCCAACCTTTCAGACCTCACGAATCACTTTAACACAATTTTAAATTCAGACTCTTTAATTTGAATCACGAACTCAATACATTACTTAAATAACAACGGAAAGAAAACTGGTTTTATGAAAACAATACGAACTTATTTAATTTCAACCAAATTTAATATCAACGCACAGACCTCATGGATGACTACATTCATAATTTCAAATCCGGGTTTCTTAATTTGAATTCAAAAGTAAATATTTTTGTTAAATAATAGTAATGAAAACTTATTTTTTTAAATGTACTTATTTATCTGTCCGTGTGTCTGTTTCTTGCATGTCTGTCAGTTCGTTCGTCCGTTAGTCCATCCGTCAATCTAAGTGTTTGTAGTCAACTCTAGCGTCTAAACAGTTCACACGATTTTCTACAAAATTTATATATCCATACCGATCTAAATAAACACGTGACACTGCGCGTTTAAAAAGGATATTTTGATTTTTTAAATGCCCTATATGATGCAATATCATGGAACACTGGCTTAGATGTTTGTGTGTGGCGGAGAACTCCGCGATACCGTGACGTCAGATACGAGCAGTTTGGAAGTGGTTAGGAAATGGGTCGATGCAAACCCATTGGGCAAAGAGAGTGAAGGATGGCCTAGAGAAACTGCCTGAAGGCAAGCATGTCTGAGGATCGCTATTGCACAGCATAACAGGCAATAAATAAAGAAATCGTGAAACTGTGCTCAAAGTGAAACATAGAAAGAAGCGGTGTTTGTCGAAAGATGCGACTAAACATCTTAGATAGTTGACTAAAACTTTCTCCCTGCTCACTTGGAGTGGATCGAATATTGGCCATAGATCGAATATTATTTTATTCTTCTGACTTTTTAGGATTAGACATAATCTCATGTTTCGCTTTTCACAATTTTGCCCGTGTTCGTCCCATTCGTCCAGAAGGTTTGTAATTCAGGCTCTTCTTAGAGATTCTACGCGGTACCATATGCGTTATATGTTCCTTCCTTCTTCTTTTCCAATGAGTGGCAATTTCTGTTAATGGTTGCACTCTTAACTCTTGCCTCATTTTGTTATTTCTATTGTGATCTAACAGCGCGTAAATTTTCCTGAGCGAAAATTGTAATTATGTCAATTGTGGACATAAGCTTGGTCTGGTAGATTAGCATGTACTCGGCTTCTGACGGAAGGTTTTTGCCCCCTCAGGGGTTTTTTCCTCAGCCGTTCCTCATGGTCTCTCTTCCTCGGCTTTGATGCGATAGCGAGACCATTTGGGGTGAATACCAGAATTCGAAAGGTTAGAACGTGATAGGATGGTTTGAATGGTAATGGTTTAAAGGCCTGCGGCCTAGCCACATTGTATCAAGTTATGTAATGTATGTATGAAATAATTACCTATTAAATAAAGAAAACATAAACTTGGTACTGAGTATGTTGCACGGATAAGGAGATCTAGAAAAGGGGAAGGAGGAGAAAAGGAATGACATTGCGTGTCCGAAACGTAGGACACATGTGGTCTTCTACGTCGCAAATCCCTCACCCCGCTTAGTTCCTGCTACTTGAGACTCGTAACCGGAAGCGCAGCCGCGGCGGCACGAGGCTGGCTGGGATCGCGTGTCCTCTTGAGGAGGCGGAGCGGCGCCTGCGAAGGGCGCCTCAAAGGGACGCGTCCTCAAAGGGCTGAAGAGAGATCTGCCCGCTTTCAGCGCGTCCTCCTCCTCCGCCTCCTCCAGTCCTCCGCTCGTGACCAAAGCGCGCTCGACCGCACGCGACCCATTCAGCGACCTCCTCTCCTCTCCGCTTCGCGCGCCTGATTCTGAACCTTGGGGCACTCCCGCTCCAGATATTGCGCGCCCGTGGACACGACGGGAAATACTTCGGTAATTAGTTACCTGCAGGTAATTTGTTCGGTGTGTAGGAAGGTCCGTGTAGAAAGAGTTTGTGATCACGGTTTGTTTCCGGTGATTGAATTACCTTTGGTTAATTTCGTTTCGGATGCCTGAACATTGAAATATTGAGAAGATTGTGAACTTGACGTTCTAATGAGAAGACTAAGTTCGAAGACCAGCTCTATTACGCTTACTTTTTACATATTTTCTGATTTAGTGGGCTACTGTAGAGAAATTAACGGCGCTGTTTACAGAGGGTATAAACTAGTATATAGGTACAATGTAGATATTCAGTGATGTGCAGATTAAATAGTGACTCATACATTTTCGCATTATTTGTAACGGCTATTCAATAATATACATGTGCATAGCACCGGGAAAGTGTTTCCAGACTTTTTTCTTCGCACCGCGATTAGAATTGGAGTCCTTCCAGTCAATTCGCCAAGCATGTTACCGCTACACCACCAGTCACACGCTGAACAAAACATTCCCGATACTTAAAACACATTACTTTCAACTTATGCACTTTTTCAACCTGATGTCACCGCAATCCCTCTGACCGGAAGGACCTAGGTTCGAGTTCCGGAGACAGCAGGATTTTCTGCAATAGCTTTTCAGCTAGGTCAAATTCAGCTGCTGTCTGGGGGGAGAATTCTAGCGGCCGGCTGCTCTGATTGGTAGTTTTCCGTGGTTTCTCCGACCAACACCAAACGAATGCCGAAGCAAATGTCGAATGCGAAGGACAGACAGACCGGAGACACGCGGAGACAGACACACAGACAAACAGTTGGACAGACGGACGGAAGGACAGACAAACAGCCAAGAGTTTTCACACCAATCAATTTTTGGTATCATTGTCCATAAAACATGAATTCTGACTGCACAACGTGAAAAAGAGAATAATTTACTACTTATAGATACAATATTTTTTCACTTTTATGTTACTGGGGATCGACAAAAAGAGTTTTTCTGGCGAAAAATTGCCTATTTCCTAAAAGTGAATTCAAATGAAATAACTACTCTGGCGTTTCTTATTTATAATAACGGCTGAAAGTTGAGTAAAATTACCGCTCCACGCGTAGGAAAATTAATGTAAATGTAGTATTTTTTCTCTCTGTACGTCTTTACACAAAGCTTTACTGTTTTTATGATGCTAACTAAATAAGGAGGCTAGATCTGGTAGCGGTACAGGCTATGTAGGTGTTCTTCTTTCCAATTGGTCTCCGGGCATATTTAGTAGCGTAGTGCATGTAAGTGTGTTTCTAAGTAAGAAGTGAGGAAGAGAAAGGAAAGATCGCGGGCGGTGCTTGGCCCGTATGTTAGTGCTCCGACATTCCACTTACTGCTCCGAATCGCGTAGTGTTGATTGAAGAAACGACAAAAAACTTCGGAAGCGAGTAGCCGACCAGCGGCTGCATTCGACCTAGCCATAGTTCGACCATTTGAAAAAATCCCTGGTCTGCGCATGCGCGAAAAGTCGCGGAAGGGAGGGTTCCCTGTCTTCGCGGCGCAAGATCCCCGCCTGAGGAGCCGGCGGCGCCGCCGCCTCGGCTCGGGCGGGCAAGGCAGCGCGACCTGGACGCCATGGTCCCGAACCCTAAGGCTCGTGCCTCTGTGTGGGCGTGAGAACGAAGTTGCAAGAGCCAATCAGGTATCGTTGCAGGCGGTCCTTGCGTTCAGCTGAGCTCCCCCTCGGAAGCAGTGGGAGATCGTTTCTCCACGCCTCCTGAGGTAAGCGACGCCATGATGGTTCTTTTGTAAGTTGCCGAGCTACAGCGTCGTAGTTGATGCCCTGAGACACCTTCTCCTCTTGGCCCCGAGGCGGCGCGAGGAGCGAGACAGGGTTTGCACTCGACGTCGCACTGGACACACGAGCTCCCTGGCGCCGACTCCCCCACTTGCGGCCGCCTCAGCTCAAGTTCAGTGCTCGGGGACGAGACGTTCTGGCTCGTTCTGGCCTGTGCGTTCGGGGGACAGAGTAGCGTGTGGCAGGTGCGAAAGTTGATTGATTGATTGTTAGTGATTCCGGGCGCGTCAATTATTGAGGTCATAAGTCCCGCAAGTGTAGTGCATTTTTTCATCGGGAGGTGGCGATGATCATCCCCCACTGGATGGCGAGCTGCTCTGGCGCCGACCTACCGTCGGCTAGCGGGGTTTTCCTCAACCAGGTATCTCCCACCAGCGCGGCACCGCTCCAACCGGGACTAGCTCTAAGCCCCGACCGGTCTCCCGGCATATGTGGTAGTGTAGCGAATGAAGTATATTTGTGTGTAATATGTTTATGACATATTAGCAGGTCCAGGTCGGGCTGCCTTGCCCCCGTCCGCCCGAGCCGAGGCGGCGGCGGCTCCTCAGGCGCGGAACTTGCACTAAATCTGAGCCTTTTCCAACAAGGACAGACAGTCCTTTTGAGGACTGGCACATTTTCTGTATCAAGGTTCCACAAATTTATTCAGATTTATTAAATCAACAAAATGTTATTAAATACCTGCAGAAAAATTATGGATACAAAAATGTTACGTTTCTGGATGAACCTCAGGAGCTCCTGTGTTACACTAATTGTGCACTGCCCTACCATTTCTATTCAGTTTGCTTTCTCGATATGAACTAGTACACTGGACATTGATGCCAATTCTGATTTGCGTCATCCAGTCCAACATTGAATACTCTCTAAGCCAATACACAATTTAAAATTGCAAGCATCTCTGGCGGGGATCGAATCCACGACCTTTGGATTCCGAGCGCAAAGCAGGTGCGGCGCAGAGGACCGCGCTCTCTTCCCTAGCTGCCTTCTTTAGACAATGGGGCTAACTTTCATCACTTGATCTGAGAGGATCAGTGAAGCGGGCACTTTGTAGGTAAGAGAGGGAAGAGAATACCTTTGTCCGTTCGACCTGGTGTCTTTCAAAGTGGGTCGGCTGGGGGACCCTGTCGAAAGTTGATCTTCATCGAAAGTAGATATACAGGGTGAGTCACGTAACTTTAGCACCTCCTGTAACTTTTGAACGGTTGAAGGTATTGCAATGCAGTTTTCACGGAAGTGAATGAGGGAATGGGGCTAATTGATATGTGTGTTGATTTCTCTTTTATCACTTGTATTTTACGAGATATTTGAGGTAACTTTGTTTTTTCAAATGGAACTATATATATTTTTTCAGTCTATTATGACAAGCGTAAAAAGACGAATCCAAAGATATAAATATTGTCATATGTTAGATAAGCATTTTTTTGAGTAATTGTGATTTTTTTGCGACTAGTGTTCAACGGATATTTTCATTGTAACTGTCAGCCCCACAAGGTCACGCAGCGCTCCCCCAGCAAACGCGGGGTCGGGAAAGGGAAGTACTTGAGGATACGAAAAATATTCACAAAACTATTGCATTTTTTCCTGAACTCTCCTTTCCATCCCGATCCATTTTCAGATATTTTGTGTTTCTTAGGGATTGAAAATACGGATTTGTCTTAAGTAGTATTTATTGAAATAAGATTATTTCTATCCCTAAGTTATTATTATATTCTTATTAACATTAAAATTGTTTGCTGAAAATACGCAATATTTTTTGTACAGTTTTAATAATTTATTCTTATTGTGCTTTGTTTCAAGATCCCATTAATACGTATCTTATGAAACCCCATTAAATGGAGTTGAAGTTATAAACAATTTTATTACGATACAAACTAATGACAAATCCTTATTTTCCATCCTTTAATTCCTTCAATCAAAGAAAGTCGAAAATCTGAAAATGCGGAAGGATGGAAAGCACAGTTCAGGAAAAAACTGCAATGGTTTTGTGAATATTTGGAATACGTTTCGTATCTTCAAATCTCCCTTCCCTTGCTCGGGCGCGCGTTGCTGGTGGAGCGCTGTGTGACCTTGTGTGGTAGACTATTCAAAATGTCCGTTAAACCCCAGTCGCAAAAATCAAAATTAATCAAGAAAATGCTTATGTAACATATGACAATATGTACATCATTGGATTCGTCTTTTTACGCTCGTCATGGTGGTCTGAAAAAATATGTATAGTTCTATTTGAAAAAACAAAGTTACCTAAAAAATCTCGTAAAATACAAGTGATAAAATAGAAATTAATGCACGTATCTATTAGCCCCTTCCCCTCATGCACTTCCGTGAAAACTGCATTGCAATAACTTTAACCGTTCAAAAGTTACAGGAGGTGCTAAAGTTACGTGACTCACCCTGTATATCTTTTCAGGTTTCTTTACTAATAATAAAGTAATTTACTTCCTTGAAACCTTCCTTTGATGACAAATCCTTTTAAAACCACGATTCAGTATTTTTGGAGATATTAGATCAGTTATCTTTGGAATGCTTGGGTGTTAATGTTAGTTGTTTTCGTTAATTTATAGGATAATCAGTGAATTTCTGGGTAAAGGTTGCTTTTAGCACATTTTCATCTAATTTCTTTTGTAATTCATAATTTAAGGTTCTAATGATCGAGCGGCCGAAAAATCAATTGACGGCAAAATATCTATCTGTCCGTCAGTCTGTGGACACTAGCAACTAAACTGTAAATATAATTTGCACCAAAATTGTAATTCGCTAATAGATCTGGATGATGTCACGTTCTGTTGAAATTGAAATACATATTTTAATTTTGAGGGTTATTTACATGAAGCCTCTGGAACATTTTCAAAACTTTCAAAAAAATTGCATCAATTTTTTAATTTAACTTTGCTCTTAGATAGTATAAAGGACGTTTAATATAATGGGGTAGGTCTCATTTACGTTTAAAAACTTGATTTTTCGAAAATTGCAAAAGTTCCATTTTCGGCATTTTCCTGCAACTAAAATACAAAGACAGAGATTTTTCCTTTCGTTAACGACAGATTTGAAATGTGATTTACAATTTTTTGAAAATTTGAGTACTTTTCAAGTAATTTTGCGAGAAATATGGGTCATTCTTAAAATTTAAACAACTATATTCTCAGAAACGATTTCAAACTTTTTCTTCAAATTTTTACATTATCGCATTTACTTCGTAAGGAGAGAATGTTAAGTAATTGTTCGCCGGAAAACGGGGAATTTTCGTCGAAAAAAGTCTTGTTACCGGGCCATGGTAACGAAAAAGAGGATAAATCCTTTTATTATATACAATAAATTACTTCCTCTAACAAGAGTTGTAGACAGAATCCATGTTTTGTGGGTCCTTGATACCAAAATATCGATTGACAGCAAAACGTCCGTCTACATATTATTACTTTTTATTATAATTATACAGCAAGTATCCCTCATCTCTTGAGTTTTTAAGAGAAAAAGGGAAGAGAACAAAGGAGGAACAACATTTGGACACTGAATGCAAAGACAACGCGGAATATATAAGAATGATAAGAAAGGCAGAAGACACGGCGTATTGGAAGGAGACCGATCAGAAATCTGCAAATAGCGAAACATAGAATTATATTACTACATTAAAAATGTATAACATCTACGGGATTGTCATGATTACGAAATTTCCCAAAACTTTTTGTAGTTTCTTCTGACACATAATATTTTTCAGTAGAATATGCCGTCAGACGTACTGTCTTCCCGTAGACTTTTCATCTTATTTCGTTCTGCATCGGAGGCTCCTTCAAACTCAAGTGTCAACTTTTGGAATCAAAAGCATCCCTTCCGGTTTGACTATGGCGGAAAGTTGGCAACGATGTTTGGACCCCGAGATTCCTCCTTGGAATCCCTCCGCCCCAGTTAATGTAAGCGCTTTCTCTGTGCTCTGAAGCCCTCGTTCCGGAGAGCATTTTCATCAATACTCGCTCAATTCTCAATGGCGCGTTCTTGCCAGTCATCTGGCGAATATAATGGAGCACTTCTTAACGTTAAAGAGACTATTCCTCTGAGGGACCGACATTATTTGCAACCGATTACGGGCAATAAATTTCAACACCGTGTAATCCTATGCAAACGAAGGTTCCATGTCCTCCATGTAGTAGTATCCTGATGTCTAAGAGCAAAACACGTACGACTAAATCACTAATCTCACAATCATCACTAAAAACTCTAAATTCTCACGACAATCTACATAATAAAATTATCTAATCGGAAGTAGATCCGCGAGTAGTCATCTGTACTAGGAAATTTCACGCGGTTGGACACGGAGTTCGAATTGATGGCTCTCTATCTGACGAGGTTTGTTACGCGTCCCTCACGGAGGCGTACCACAACCGCTCCTTTGTCTTATGAATATTAATGACACCAGTATTCGACTGTCAATCAGACTTTTCGCCGACAACTGCGCCGTGTATCGAAAAATTAAAGACAAATCAGACTTTTATCAGTTGCTAAGCCAGATTGACGAATTGTTGAAGTAGTTCCAGGAAGACTGAAGCAAATAAATCCGTATAAAAACAAAACAATTAATTTAGCAAACAATCGAACACAGGAAACACTCCAATATGCGTTGGGTAAAAGTAAAATTCCCCAGGAACGCAGCAGAAAATATTTGGGCATAATCATTCGAAGCGAACTTAGCTGAGCAGATCGTGTTAGATATACGACGTAGGAGACATGGAAAGCTCTTAATTTTTTAATAAAGATAAAAAGGGACGCAATAGTGCTGAAAACTCTTAAAAATCGCGCGAGTCTCATTTTCGTTGAAATGCCTGATTTATTGAAAACTTTATCAATCCAAAAATTTCTGGGCAAGTTCCTACATCTACAATTTTGAAGATAGAGATTTTTTTCTTGCAAAATCTGTTGTTCTAAGACAGATCTTGGAAAAAGTTCATGTATAAGTTTTGGAAAATACGAGTAATTTTGACGAAATTTTCTGTTAAATGCAGACAATTTTTAAACAATGTTTACAAACAACTAAAGACATTTTAGTAACTGCCTTTAAATGGAATTCTGACAAGAAGGTTGAATCAATATCTGACGTCAATATATGAATTTCCACAGTGAGGTCTCTTACTTGATTCCTTCGCTCAACTCATACAATGGGATAATGCAATATTAAAACTAGGAATTTACGGAGTGCTTAGTTCAATATGGGGTAACCAATGTTCTGCAAAGCATGAACCATCTATTGACTTAGATCGCATTGAAATGCTTCCTCAATAAATTCAAGAGATAAAACATTATGATGTATTACTCGAATCTTTCTCATGTACCCACACGGATATTTTTCTAGTGCATGAGATTATGTTTCCTATTTATTTTGTCTCGTTTCTACTTCGAGTGCATGGTCGAAGGAAGTATCATATTCCAGCAGTGACAGAGGGTGAAGCAGCTGGATGGCAGGTGGAGAGGAAGAAATAATGGGAAATAGAACTAGGATTAGATTCATGGGAGAGGACATTTGGGTCCCGTGGGATGCAAGATAACCATGTGTGGGTAGAGATGGGACTTGGGTAGGACGCTGCCGAGAAAATAAAAGGATGTGTTTTGCAACCTCGCTAATGAATGTATGTTTTCCGGCAAGGTTCAGGTAAAGACCATGTGTTTTTCTGAGAGAAAGTTTCGGGCAAATAGTTTCACATTTGTGTCTCTCAAATGCAGTTTTAATCGGTTGTTTGCGTGACTAATTTCTTGGAAGAGTGTTGGTTTGTTATACCAGAAGAGCAGAGTTGAGACCATAATGTTCGTGGTTTGGGCAGCACGGTGTAGTTTGTCAATGTTGTTAAGGTATAATCGATCACCCAAATTAATATCATTCTGTCCTCCTACGATGATGACTGCGTCCTGTGTGGTGAGAGATTTTCTGTGGGTGTCCAATTGCCAAGCCATGTCGACAGACCTCCCTTTAGGTTTAAACAGGTCCGTGACTGAAAACTTGGGTGGGAATTGCCTCTTGAAGAGGGAGGAGATCCCTTGGCAATCTTCTAAATTTTTGTAAAGTTGATGGGTTCATTGGAAATGTCCTTCATATGAATGGATATGACTACAATTTTGATACAGCAGTAATGAATATAATTAATCAGAAGTGGATGCTTGAAAATCGGAAATGTTTTGTCAACTGTTGAAAACTATTAAAACGTGGCATCTGGTAACACCAAAAAGTTGAAAATTATCACCTTTTCTCCATCCATTTACCGAGTTTGTCCACACGATATGTTGCAATATGAGACACAATTTTGATCTTTATTTTTTCTTCGGATTTAATATCTTAATCTTTCTTCTCGCTAGTTTTTAATTTTTTCCTAATTTTCAGCCTACTTTGCTTCCACACAATATTGATGATAGCGGTGGGCGGTGAGCTTGCCATTTTTCTTCTCGAAGTACATATTTTAAAAATACTTTTCATTATAAAATTAATATGTGGCTGTAAAGATATTTTTGAAATGCCTCGAGCTTTTTCAAAGATGAATCTCAACACAATTACATTTTCTTATTTTTCATTTTATTATTTAATACTCACTCAATTTCACACGGTTTACAATACTTTTGGAAATAATTTACCTGCCAATCTTTATAATTCCTATTTTTTAACTACAAACGGTAATTTAAAATTCCCGTTTTGTGAAAATAATTTTCCAATTTACAAGGTATTCATTCTATAACAGACCTTAAAAGAAATAAAACCAAGCAGACGAAGATACCTAGCTTAGGAGAATTACATACCAAATGATCCTAAGAGACCACATGATCTACCTTCCTTCCCACATTGGAACCTAGACATTCAATTTCTATTCAGAATCATTATCTCTCCTCCCTATGTCACATACAGTTTTGACGAAAATAAATCGCATCAAATTAAATGGGAAGTAACCTTTAGAACTAATCTTGGAGTCTCAATTTACAATGGTGTTTTTGCAAAGGAATTTTAATACTTTCTCAACTCTCTTCCAGCCAGCTGGTAAGATTGTCTTAAGAATTTTCTTAGAACCAACTCTAGGATTTTGCCGTCCTTTGTCATCTGCTTTTCTCTTTGGTCTCACGTCACACTTCTTGGGTTCTTGGAAAAGCTATTATGAAATGAGGCACGAGTTTCTTGCAGATCGCTTACTAATAACTTCCAGATCACATCTAAGTGTAAGAAACGATTCCACGAAGTATCGAAACTATCTCCTTCATCTGCCACACAGACTTCTTACCTGACATCAAGTTCACAAAATCACTTCCTTGAAAATTTAAAAGGGTTGAATTACAAAACCTAGCGTGGATCATATGTACGTTATAATTACGAAACGAGGAGAAATATTTAACATTTTGAAAAATACGTTTTAGAATATTTTGTTTAATTTATTTTCTCTCAAAAGACTACAGATAGTGATTGCAGCGATAATCCTTAACCTAATTATCACAAAATTTTGATTCATACATCGGTTTTTGAGATCCAGACACCAAAAAGATAATAGATTTTGTTGTTATATGTAGTAAATTACTTGTTCTAACACGTTGTGTAGTCGAATCAAGTTACAATTTTTCAGCCCAGAATACATGGCAACGAAAAATTGGTTTATGGCAAACGTGTCTCCCTGCCCGTCTATGGTCTGTACTATCGCCTAAACCATTCACACGATTAAAGATAGAAATAAGATAGAAATTAATGGAAACTTAGATCGCTCCAAATATTTGGATTATTTTTTCTTCAGTTAGAAAAAAAGATGCTTAAAAAAAGTGTCATTGAAATGTGTTAATTTTTGAAAACAGCAAAATTTGAAAACATTTTCGGCATTTGTTGCAACTTCAACATTCAAGATAGAGACCTTTAAATAAGATCGCGTACACTTTTCGGAAAAATGTCATTTTCGCCTACTTTTTGCCTGAAGAAAAGGCAATTTTAAAAGAAATGTTTTTATCAAAAACTGCTCCAATTTTTAAAAAGTTATTCTCTCGAATAGAGCAAAGTACTCTTACAAAGCGGCACAGGTTTCATTTTTGTTGAAATTTCATTGTTCTCAACTGTGTCACATTTCAGGATACGGGTACCATGAAAATAACTCTGGTGTTTTCGCCAATCGGCAATCACCGCCGGCCGACTGCTCTGATCACGAATTTTCCTTGGTTTCTCCGATCAACACCAGGCGAATGCAAGAGCAGTACCATAACAAGCGAATCGAACATGCACTACACTACCACGCTTGATGGGATCTGGAGCTTAGAGCTGATCCTGGCTGGTGCGAGCCCCGGTGGAGGGAGATACGTGGTTGGGGAAAATCCCGCTACACTTATGAGACTAACGACATTCAGACGTTGACGCGCCCAGAATCACTGATTAATCAATAAACTAGTGGTGCTACAGAATGGCCCAGACTTTCCCATATTAGCTTTTCATTTTCTTGGGCCTGGGCTAGCAATTTGGAATTGCCACGTGCTCGTGCCAGATGCCATCTATCGCCACTCAAAGTACATTTTTAAATTTTCTTAATTTTTCGGTTTCCTAATGGTAGAATGGATATATTAATTTTAGAATATTAAAGAACCTCGACCTAAGAACAAAAAACAATATTCTTTGAAAAATTTGGAGCCGTTTTTAAAAAAAATGGCGTTTAAGCGCTTCTAAATACGCGAAATTTGAAGCTCTTTTTTACAGAAAACTGATTCTTCAAGAAGCTTTAATTGAAGTCATTTGAAGCACTTACATTGACAAATACAATAATGTTTACAAATTGCAGGTGAAGTGCATATTAAAGATGTGAGAAATGTTTCAAAAAAATTACATTTGTGTAATTTTTGAAAAACAAAAAATACCCCAAAGTCAACTTTACGTCATATTAAAGAGTGCAATTAGCACTATCCGTTCGAAAACTTTGAAGAAAAAATTTGGAGCCATTTATAAGAAAATAGCGTTTGAGTGTTTCTGAAACTGCGGAAGTTTGAGCTAGTTTTCACAGAAAACAGTTGAGTTCTCGAGAAATTTTACTTGACATTATTTAAAGCACAGTACTCATAAATATAATAATGTGAACAAATCGCCGCTATTGTAAATATTGACGACGTGAAAAACAAATAAAAAAATTTTTTGTAATTTTTGAAAAACAAAAGAATGGAGTAATATGCGTTTATGCCATCTCATAGAGTACATTTAGCACTATTCATAGCAAAAGTTTAAAGAAAAAATTTGCAGCCGTTTTTGAGAAAATCTTGTTTTGTATTTTTTTAAATTGCACATATTGCACGCAATATTGCGCAAAAAATACTATTTTTTTAAAGAAAATGTGCATGACCTTAGTGAAGTATCTCACTTTGGAGAACAAATTTTATTTGTAGGAAAAACATCTTTATCTGCAATTTCAATGTTGGAGACAGACGTCGAAGAAAATTCAAACTTTTGCAATATTTAAAAATTCTGTTAAGTGTAAAATTCTGACCTTAATAAATGTATTTTACTCTACTGTTACAAGAAATTTAAACAGAAAATTTGGAGAAGTTTTTGAGAAAGTTTTGGAAATGTCCGGGGGCCTTCATGTAAAGTGACGCATTTCTTAACGGACGGAGTATTTTGGAAGCCAATGTGCTAAAAATTTTACGCACCTCTTCGCTAGTACGGAAACCAGAGTGGGTCGGACTCTGGCAGAAATTCACACAGATCGGGAGGATTTGTAGTATACTTTAGTTTGTCAGTTCGAATTAATGCTAATGGTAAGATCTAACCATTAAGTAATTAGAAGAATTCATTACTCCTTCAGACTTTCGATATCCAGTGAATGGCATTCCTATGCATTATCTTCTTCGCGTGCGTTGTAGAGGGCTCTATATTATTAGCGGTAACTGATTTTACTTTCCCCTACGGAGTAGAGGAGACCCATGCCGTCTTGTCCTGTCCTGTCCCGCCGTCTTGTCCTGCCTTCGCGTGCGTTGGAGAGGGCTGTATAGTATTAGCGGTAACTGATTTTACTTTCTCCCTACGGAGTAGAGGAGACCCCTGCCGTCTTGTCCTGTCCTGTCCCGCCGTCTTGTCCTGCCTTCGCGTGCGTTGTAGAGGGCTGTGTAGTATTAGCGGTAACTGATTTTACTTTCCCCTACGGAGTAGAGGAGACCCATGCCGTCTTGTCCTGTTCTGTCCCGCCGCAAATCGCCTGGCCCCTTCCCGTCCGGCCCGCCCCGCTCCGCCCCGCCGCATCACGCCCCGTCCCGTCCCCCCTTCTCGTCCCGCCCCTTCGCATCCCGCCCCACCCCATCACGCCCCGTCCCGTCCCTCCCCTTCCCATCCCGCCCGCCGCGCCCCACCTCGTCCCTCATCGTCCTGTCCCGTCCCGCCTCGTCACGTGCCGCCTCGTCTCGTCCCGCCCTTTCCCCAGAGCCGTCCATTAGCCGCCACGGCATCCTCAGCGTCGTCGCCCGAAAGCACCCGCGCCCGCCGGCGCGCCGTCGCTTGGGAGTTGGTCGCTGCCTCTGCGAGTTTCCCGACGCCGTCAGGCGTTCGCAGCCGCACCCTCCGTACCGTCCCGCACCGCCCCGCCCCGCCCCGCCCCGCTCCTGCGAGTCGCACGGCCATTCGGGGAAGGCCCTTCTGTGCTCTGAAGCTGTCTCAACTTAGGAGGCGGATTTTCCTCCCGCGCTAGATATCTGGGTCGTTCAACCACTGTCTCCAGGATATTTCTAGCGGTGAGCTGCTTTATTGGTAGTTTTCCATGGTTTTTTTGAATAATACAAGATCAATTATGGATAAGGTAATTAAAAGAAGGGTCGTCTGTGGTTTTTGTTAAATATTCCTGACATGGGAAACCGAAGTTCGCGAGTTTGATTCGGATCAAAGACGAAGGACATTTTGGGAGTGAAATCCACGAGAAAGCGAGAAAGAAGAGTCGTACCCCACACGACTCTGAAGATATTTCGAGCGTTATTTCAAGGCCTTTGGCAAAATGAAAACTGCCCAGCTCCCCTAGGAGTTTTAATGGCTTGCGAATTGTTGTAGATAATGTATAATAAGCATCTGTATCCAGTGACAAATTCCTACGTCATGCCTGACGAAGTCGCGATTTACGCACGTCTTAGGCACGGAGCTGGGGGATTCAGAAGATGAGGCATAAGCCACAAGAAGATTACATTAGATTATTTTAATGTCCAACTAGAGAAGTAGTTCCGAATAGGCAGTGACAATGTGATGACCAAATAATTTCAACTCAGAACGATTGTCAAAAACAAATTTTCATGTTCGGTTGCACAAACCATTTGACGTTCGCTTTACCCAACCTTTCATATAAAAATCCCACGCAACGTTTCGTTAGACGGAGAAAAAAACGGCACTTGGTACTTCCTTCCTCGCTCTTGTCCCATTCTTCTCCACTTGCACGCTCCACGTCGCCATAGATGCGCAAGAGCCCGTTTGTGTCCCTCCTTGGGCGCCGGGAAGCCCGCGCCCCGCGCCCCAAGAGAACCAGGAAAGTTGGCACAATCCCCGACGGCCGAGCTGTCCCTTCACTTTACTCATCTTCAGATTTTTCTTTCATAAATAGTACGTCGCGAGGTTGAACAGAGGGTGCAAACCATGGTAGGTCCCGAACGAAATCGAGTAGTTGTGAATCGTCGGTTCAATGCTAACTTCGAGCACGAAGTTTTATTCACGGAGAGAAATGGAGCACCAACGTGTCTCGTGTGTCACAAGATGGTGTCGGAGAAAAAAAGTAGCAGTAAAAATTAAAAGAAACATTTAGAAAAGTATGGTTAACTGTATATTACAACCAGATACTTAAAAATTAAATTTATGAAGTGCGTATTATTATAATTATCCCTCTATATCACGACTAAAGATGTTATGTGACGGATGAATATAAAATCTATTCCAGGTTGCAACCAGCTACCTAAGGAGCAGATCTAGGGACTGTCAATGCCTCTACAATACTTTGCGCAATGTGGGCTATTCAAAAATAAAGCAATTTCTTGCACTTCCCAGTTTTTTGAATTACCTGGGAGTTTTGGGTATTATTATTATTATTATTTTTATTATTATTAACAACGAGAGATCGTTAAATGTCCTGTTCTTCTAATTTATATTGCAAATATTTTCAAAATCAGTTGCAACAGTAAAAATTGACCATGAAGTGTGTGGAAGTTGTCAAGCAGTTTCATCTGAAATATTAGTATACAAATGAATCCTCCCCTCTCCAGAAAGTACAGCCATTAGTCTTTCACTAGAAGCCGGTGGGGCGTGTGGAAGGGCTGCCATCGCCATCATGGGCTGCTGGAGCCCTCGTGCAAGCCTATACTATAGGACAAGAACGAGAAAGGAATGATCGCGCGTGATCTGGGGCCAGTTTGTAAGGGTACTGCTCCGACATGCACCTCCGACTGCTCCGACCTGCATCGTTTGGGGTTGATTAGAATAACCACGGAAAACTGCGTGCAGATCGGAGTAGGGACTAACTTACTGGCGGGGAAGGATCATCACCACCCCTTGGTTAAAATGAGCTACGTCCAGGGAGTCTCTTTGCAAGACCCGCAAAATCCCTAGGACACACGATAGAAGAGTTAAATAACGCCTGTAAAGAAGCAAGTTGACCTGTGAACATATCCAAGACAAAAATTATGACAAATCACCACGAGTTGCCAATAACGTTTAATCAAAAACACGTGGACTATGTACAAGAATACATATATTTAGAGCAACTTCTTTCGTTCATGAAATAAATAAGCGAAAAAGAAAAAAATTCCAAAATTACCTTGGCGTGGAACAAGTTCTGGGGTTTATCGTTTATCTTGCTAGACAAGAAGCGGAAGCAAAACATGAAATAAGTAATGGGTTTGTGAATCCTACAGGTCTTGATTTATGGACGTGGTCACTGACTGAGAAGCAGAAGAAGCAGAAGCTGAGGATAAACCAAAGAAAAATGGAAAGGAAAATTTTACACATATCCTTAAAGGACAAGATTCGAAACTCCGAAAACGGCATCCAGGATGTGGTGATGCGGGCAACGGACATCAACTGGAAATGGGGAGGCCATCTCATGAGAACAGAGCAGCAACGTTGGACGCAAACAACAACGGTGTGGGAACCGATTGACTCAAGACACCAAGGCCGACAAGAAAGAAGATGGGAAGATTACTTCGAAAACAGCAGGGACATTGTGGTCAAGAGAGGCAAAAGAGAGATAAGAGTGGAAACGCATTCACTCTAGTGAAATTTAGAATATTAGTGACTATGGATATTGTGTAATTTTGACTAATTCTTTCTCTGCTAGTCGGTGAAAGGAGCTTAGCAAAATATGCGTGCTCAGACACAAGAGCAGGCCTCATGGCCTGAGTCTCACTACGTAAAATAAAGCAATGCAATTTATTTCAAAAATTCAATAATTGATTGTCTTTAATGGTGAAATATTGACTAGTGTGTACAACTCACTACCAACCACCACTGTCATCTGGAATTTTAATCTAGGTGGCGTGGAGATCTTTCCTGTGTTACGCAGGAGATCTTTGCCCTACGAGGAATCATTAGGCTTTTAATAATAATAATAATAATAATAATAATAATAATAATAATAATAATAATAATGATAATAATAACGTAGAAACCATTGATCATATTGTCTCAGCATGTCCAATCCTAGCAAAGACCGAATACTTGAAAAGACACGACAGGGTGTGTAGCTACCTCCACTGGCAGATCTGAACCGCCCTCGAAGTTCCGAACACATGCCCCAAGTGGTACGAACACTCACCGAAACCGGTGACGTCTGTTGGATTGTGTACGATATTGTACGACCAACAAATTCAAACTGATCGCACGATAGCGGCAAACAAACCGGATTTAGTTATCCGGGATTTGGAGAAAAAATCGTGTGTACTTGTCGATATTGCTGTATCCTGCCATCAAAACGTCTTTACCAAAGAGGCAGATAAACGTCTTAAATACAAGAGTTTGGAAATAGAGATCAGCCGAATGTGGAGCATAAAAGCACAGGTCGTCCCGATAGTCATAGGAGCTCTGGGATTTGTTGCGCAAAATTTGTGTAAGAACTTCTTTAAACTCCCAGGTAATCAAAAGACTGGGAAGTGCAAGAAATCGCTTTATTTGGAACAGCCCACATTTTGCGCAAAGTATTGCAGAAACACCGACTGTCCCTACATCTGCTCCTTATGTAGCCGGTTGCAACCTGGAGGAGATTTTGTTTTGAGCCGACTCATAACATCTTCACTCGTGATGTAGTGGAATACTAATAATATCATTCAACGGGACCAACATCCTCGGTCGTCGTGTTCGGCACTCCGGATCCAGTGCTCCGCTTTGAACCGGTTCGCGGGCGCTCTCGAAGGGATTTTCTCTGTGGCTTGCGCCGTAAATCTTGGTGGCGGGAGCGCTTTTTGGGCCCCGCGCATTTTAAGGAGCTCGCCCGGGCACGGGGGGGGCAAGGGGAAGCGTTCTTGCAACAAACGACTGCGTTCGAACTTGCGAGACTCGAGGGCAACGCTCCCAGCGGCGCGGCCGGCAACTTGCCAGGGCGCTGTCGCGGCTTCGTGACCCCGCCCCGCCCGCCCGGAAAACTCCCACGTTCACACGGCCGTATTTTACCCTGAGTTGTGCAGGCGTACCTACCCGCTGAGCACCGCTCAATAAGCTGATACGGAGTGGAAACTTTATTTTATATGACTACAACACATCATGTCAACTTCCAGTTGTTTCAAAATATCTTCTAGCGTGAATAAAGAGACCATTTGACCTATTTGATGTTAATAAATGATATCAATCCATTAATAATTTGTCAACACTTTAGTTAGACGACTAGAGTCATCTCAGTTCCTTATTTTACGAAATTTACGTAATTTTCATCTATACAAGTGTACCTTCAACTCGGCAACAAAAAGTAATTTAACGTTCCTGATTATTTACGAATGTAGAAAATGATTTGGAAAATCCAAGAGTATATTTACCTTAGCAAAAATGTTAATTTATATTCATTCTCAGTCTCATCATCTCCTACAATTTAAATTCGAAAAAAATTAGGAAAATAAAATAAAATATCCAAATTTATGCAACGATTATTCCAGAAATCCGAAATCAAAAAATAACATGAAAAATAATAATAAAATTAACTACAAAATTGTTATTAAACAGACAAATTAAGTAAATGAAACAATATTTTACTGTTCTTAAACTTTACAAAAGCATTAATAGATTTTCAACAAGTCGTTTCCTGTTACTCAAGTAGATGTCTGATTTCTTCTTCTGTTACACAAGTTTCAGCAAAGAGAAATAAAATAAATCTGCAAGTAAAAGAAAAAATCAACAAAAACAATTTTAATATCTGTGATTTGGCTTACAGTGATCGAAAATACAAGTTAACGAACAATGTGAATTAGTAAAACGTTCGTTTGGAATACTAAAAATAGTTATATGAATGGGCGTAGTAGAGCACGGAGTGCTGCAGTCAGAACATTTTTTCCTTCAAATCTTCTATACGACTGATACGGAGCAGGCAGAGGAACGGAGATTCCTGCGTTTGTTTAGAATTTTGCCAAGTGAGAATACTGAAGCTCTCTGTGAACAATAAAATCACGAATGCAGCACGGATTGCTGCCGCGCGCCCGCCGGAAGGTTAAAAAAACCAGAAAACCCTCTTTCCCATCCGCAAAATGAGTGTCAACACCTGCCTCTCACATGTATCCATATTAACGGATAATATTTACAAATTCGCAAAATATTACTAAAAATGTTCTTTCTAATACCGTCTTTTTGGTAACTGTTACTGTAATAAACATGATAGTATCAGTTACATTTAAAAATATTTTTCTAAATAATATTAAATTCACATTTACATTCTATTTCCTTAAAAAATTAAAAGCGAATTTAATTCTTTTCTGTCATTTTTATTTCCTTAAAGTCCTTTTTGAATAGCAAGGTGTTTTATAAGATTTACCCGAATTTTAGAACGAAATTCAATTCCTAATATAAAGTTATATTTATTTTTGATTGTTTTATTTTTATTAAAGCTTTATCTACTAACACATAATTTACCTGTACTACCATTTGCAATGCAATGAAATATTGATCAAGAGAGGTGGTTTTGTTTTTTCATAGACAGAAAAGAGCAAATAGAAATCTGCATACAGAATGTGTATATACATTAGCAAGTTATCTTGATTTCAAGTCCAAAATAACTATGATAATTAGCTTCATTAAATATTTTCATATACATTAGACACAGTGAGTCTGTTTTAGGAAGATAAACTCATAACATGTTTACAAATTGCCTTTGCTGCGAATGACAAACAATGTATAATTAAAAGCGATGCACTGAAGCGCTTATTTACATTCAGATTCCACAAAAAATATTATTTTCATATAGAAATTTCTATTACTGTTTTCGCGTTTCAAATTTATTTTAGGCATTTAATTAAAATAAAGATCTTTAGTTCTACACTTTGCTTGGCTAGGTTATACGCTCTGAGCGACGGTGAAGAGGGATTATCCTTTCGACGCGAGCCTTTTTTACATTTTCATTTTTTTCTCTGTGCACATGACAAATATGTGCAAGAAAACAACAGCAACGCGCAAGGAGCACTCGAACGGAATAACTAAATTCCATTCACCATTTAGAATGTATGCAAGGACATGTCCACGCATTGTTTTGATACGGGCCAAGGAACGAGATACGCACAATTGCATCGCCAGCAGGAGCAATGAACTCGACAATAGAAGAAAAAACAGAATAACGAAATAAAAACACCGTCGCGAAATCAGCGCTAGTTATCTTTTTTTCCAGTGCACGCGCTCCGATTGCCAAAATGGTCGCTTTGTAGCGCGCGCCACGAGTGCAGTGAGGAGGAAATTGTTAGAATTAAAAAAAAAAAGTGGCGGAAAAAGAACGCTGATGAATCGGAAGGGACATCAACAGGACGGGTTAACCGGATCATCAATTTCGACAAACCCTTCTGCAAAAAACAATCGTTGGTATTAATGCAGGCAATGATACAAAGGATGAACGTAATAAAAGAATATTTTAACACAGTACATAAATGTTTGCCCTGTTCCGCTTAAGGTAAAAGAAGTCATCTGTCATATGTACTCAAGGCAGTGATGAAGCATCAGTTCAGTTGGGGGGCAAGCAGTGATATTTGGTCTAGTCAATGCGGCTTGTGAGTCTAATAACAAATACAGGAGTGTAGGAAAAATTTCCCCTACCATCATTTCTAAAGAAAATATAGTGTGAATCAAAATAAAAGAAAGACGTTTTACTAAAAAACGAATCATAGATGAAATTAGGAGTTAGTCCCGAAAATAGTCTCGATAACTACAATATTGAAGATAAAGACTTTTCTTAATGAATTTTTTTCTTTAAAAACATATTTTGAAATGTAGAATTGTAGAATTTTTCGAAATATGAGTAGTTAATGCGTGAGACAAACGGAATTTTTTAGCAATTATTTACTCAAAAACCGTATCAATTTTTTTCTTTAGATTTTTCCCTCCAATGAAGCAAAGAATGGTAAAGACAATGGCACTAGTTCCATTTTCCGCAAACTCATTCTACTTTCAAGAAATGCACAAAATTAACATTGCAAATGTAAAATATTTATGATAAAGATTTTTTGTTAAATGAAATCTGTTCTAACAACTCAGTTCTCGAAAAAAGGTCGTAAACATTATTTTTAAAATATGGGTAGTTAAGCGGAATTTTGAATATTCAATTTTTCTAATTGGAATTTCCCGCACTTTTATAAAATTTATATAATGTAATATTATAAAACAATGTTAATTCAGCGACATGGCAATTAAAAATTCTCCGCCCAACTTCTCATTTTCAGGCGGGGTTTCTGGGTGTATGGAATGAAGTTTTGGATTCCCGAAATTGAGTTGATAAATTGGATTTAAATGAAATAAATTTTTGCAATTAAATACCTAATACACTAGAAATAGTAATGCATTTTACAAGAGATGGCAGAGATGTGGTAATATGGACAGAAATTATGATATTAATCGTTACTGATACGAGAAAGTATGTTCTGGTGTAGCACAACTTGTTTTTCATTTGATTGATACTGAAACAATAGGATAAATATATCTTTAAACAAATTTATCTAAATTTAATAAAACTGCTAGATAATAAGAGAATAATGTCATCCTGACCCATCTAATTCCCAAAAAAGGCAACGTGCTTTTCTCTTATATACCGGTCATCTTGCTATTTTATTGTAAGGTTTACTAGTAAAAATAACTAACTTTGTATAGACATAACTTTACTTACTACTAATAGCTATTCTCGGTTTTTGTACCTTTTCTTGGACACAGATGATACGAAAAGTTGGCATTAGCCCTACACATGGCTCTAAAAATGAGAGGCAATGCAGAAGAAGGAAAAGTACCAGGCATTCGTGGCCCAATGTGGCCCGCCTCAGTGAGTGAGGGGTCAGCTTACTGGCCTCTGAACCTCCAGGACGCCGGTTGTATTCCGGCCGAGGTGCGTGGATTTTCGAAGGGCGGAAAATCCACAGAAACCTCTTGTGGCATGCACAAGAACCCTGGCAGATGCCCGGCAAAATTAAATCCTCCGACGATATCCCGCCCTAACGCGATCTCACTTTCTCCCCACCAGACAGTTCGGATATAGTTAACTGAGGCTGCCATCTGGCGGAGAAAGTGAGAGTCACACCCCAGGTGCATTTGAAGGAGGAGAATTCTAGCGGCCGGCTGCTCTGATAGGTAGTTTTCTGTGGTTTCTCCGATCAACACAAGGTGAATGCCGGAGCAGTGCCCTAACAAACGGGCCACGGACCACGCGCGATCTTTCCTTCCTCTTCCTTGTCCTATCCTCTCCTCTTACACACACACTTACACTAACGTGCACTACACTAATACACATGCCGGGAGACCGGTCGGGAGCTTAGAGCTTGTCTCGGCTGGGGCGATGCCCCGCTGATGGGAGCTACCTGGTTAAGGGGAAAACCCCGCTAGTCGACGGTAGGTCGGCGCCAGATCTCTCCATCGAGCGGGGAAAAAGATCATCGCCACTTCCCGAGAAAACCACGCACTACACTTATGGGACTAATTACCTAAGTAATTGACGCGCCCGGAAACACGAATCAATCAATCATTTGAAGGACCGCCCGCGTGGTGCGCCTGCTTGGATGATGGTGCTCGGGCCGCGTCGGGGGTCGGCTTCCAACGAAGCCTGTTTCAAAACTCGGGTGCGAAGCACTGCCTAAGGGCGGTCACCCCGTGAATGAACCCAAACGATAAAGACATTGTTTAGACATTTCTCGGGGATACGCATGGAATCGATCCAACACGAAGTGGAAAGGAACACGAAGTGGTTGTCAGAGCTGCCACCCACGCAAAGGGTTGGTTTCGGCCTTAGCTTTGCTAAAACACCGCCACCTAACACTTCCTGGCCTTCGATTGATTGTTAGTGTTTCCGTGCGCGTCAACTACTAGGTTTAGTAGTCCCTTAACTGTAGCGCATTTTTTCGCGTAAGGTGGTGTTGGTCTCCCTCGATGGATGCCGAGTTCCGGCGCCGATCTACCGTCGGGAGTGAGGACAGGACAAGGAAGAGGAAAGAAAGATCGCGCGCGGTCTGTGGCCCGTTTGTTAGGGTACTGCTCCGGCATTCGCCTGGTGTTGATCGGAGAAACCACGGAAAACTACCGATCAGAGCAGCCGGCCGCTAGAATTCTCCTCGAAAATTGGATTGGATCTAGCTAGCTGGTATCAAAAATCCTGCGACCGTCGGGACTCCCGGTCAGACGCACTGTCAGGTCAACTGATGCAGTGACATCAGTTCATTTCCTGAGCTACCTCTCCCGGTGTGGCATTCAAGCGTCTTACTCAGACTCCCATGTATACACGCTAGAATACCCGGTTCACGAATGAAAAGTGCCTAAAAAACGTCAACCCGTTCGAAATAAACATATTTCTTCAAAATCTACGAATCTTTTGGCATCAAGAACAAAATTTATAAAATGTTTATGCGATAGAAGGTTCGAAAGAATTTTAACTTGTCTTAATTTGGCTGGTTTAGATAACATGATCTGATCGCAAAATTTATAGTACTTTATATTTTATTTTATTATGTTCACTCAAAATTTAAAAAAAGTATCTCTCGTATAAATCTATAGTGGTCGCTAAAGACCATAGATGTTTTTAAAGCGACGTTAAATAAATAAATTAAAAAACATTTATATTCAGTTCTCTGATTTTTACACGTCGTCACGCGCTTCACAATCTACACCGAAAGCCGGCCTGGCGTTGCCTCACGGATGTGAAGAAGAAAAAAAAGCGGCTTTTAAAAACAAGCGAGGAACGAGCGGCGCGCGGCAGATATCACATGTCCGTTCTCCTTTCGTTTTTTGCGCGTCCGCGGCCATTCAGAAGGACCGGGGCTGGGCCTCAGTGGCCGCTGAGGGCCCCGTGCCGGGGAGGAGGAGGAGGAGGAGGAGGAAAAAGTTAGCGACTCATTGCGCAGACACCTGCTGGCCGGAACGAGCGCAGCGCCGCACAACAAATGAGCGACGCCGTGGGGGGGAGGGGCCGAAAGATAAAACTCTGAAGAGATGGCTGGCACGAGCCACAAAAAGCGGGCAGGCACAATGGGAGGCCAACGAAATGCAATGAAGGATACGAGAAGAGGCGTGACGGGGGGGAACGAGGCTTGGGGAGAAGGTGGAAAAACACCTGCACTAGAGCTGGTATGATTTTTATACATTCTGGCTTTTTCTTAAGTGTTCCGCATGCGGGTTTCGACCCAGGCTTTCTTGGAAGCCCACCCCCGACGCAGGGGAGCTTCATCACTTCGCGGGTGGTCCCCTAAATGAGCCTGGGATTTGTCTCTCGCTTTCTCCACCAGGCGCCGCGCCGGTCTCAGTTAGATACATCCGCACTAGGCAGTTGGGAGAAAGTGAGACAACTTTTTCTTAATAATTAATCTCGGTATTATATCGCGACTGTCGGAATAAACACACAAATTATTCTATCACGTAAAGAAAAAATGACTTCGATCGACAAACGTGCACATTACATCGGACGCATTTTGATATTGGTAACATCGGCACATCCGTTATCGCTATCAACGGAAAATAAATTAAAGATAAAATGGTAGTGGAAAATATATCAGTATCGACAAATCGGAATATTATTGTTACTATTATGTTATAATAACAAATTCACAGTGTTATTTTCGTGTCTCGTCATACAAATAACTTGACGTATGTACTAAAAAAGAAGAAAATAGTATTTCTACAAAATATATGAATTAAATATTTTGTACATAAAATAAATATGAAATTTAGCAATACTTCATTTAAAATTATCGCCAAATCTATATGAATGTCATAAAAATGTATATCTCTTCTCATATATTAAATCAAATAGGGACAATCGTTGTCGGATGTAGATATTTGTGGAACAATAATTAGAGCACTTTATGGCGTTTGTATCGATATATCATATTGTATATTATTTGTTGTATTGTGTATTAAAGTTATCGTGTTAAAATTGATATTAGGCCGTTTCCGGGTGGCTGAGATCGCTAAGACAGTACTGCCGTGGCGATCTTTGATGGAAGGATCGTGGGTGCGAATCCCGCCTCGGGCATGGTTGTATGTGCTTCGTGATTATTTGTGTTGTCTATGTGTATTGCGCTTGTGCGTCCCTTGTTGTTGGCGTCAGGAAGGTCATCCGGCCGTAACAACATTGCCAAAACTGTATAAAAAATGGAGTGGCGGAAAAATGAATAAAAACTGAGCCCGCACCCATTAGCGTCGACCCCGTAGCGACTGGAAAAAGGCGAAAGAAAATGTGTTAGAATTGATATTTCGCGCCGCGCCGTTGTAATAAACAATACGCTCCATCCATTTCTGTGCGGTGTCCCGGCGATCGATATTTATCTAAGCGAGTTCTTGCCATGCTTCGACGTTTTCTCCGAATGGTTGAAGGATAACGTAGGTTGAAGGACAACGTAGGATATTTTGGGCCAATTTTGGAAAGGGGTCGCGTTGATTGTGTAATGGATGGATTTGATTTAAAGGCGACAACGCTCCATATGTCACCGAAGCGATTACCTGAAATGGAAAATACGGAAAGAGCAGATACCATATACAGATGGAAAAGGCCAAATTTAATATAGAGTGTAAAAGGAATGAACCCTGACCATTCAACTAAATAATTGTTTTTTTAATTAGCTTCACATTGGCTCGTTAATCTTTTTATGATTGCCTTTCAATAACACATTTTATGAATAAAAAAATTTAAAAAACAGAAATTATGTAGGTCACTTAATTTTCTGATGACTTAATTGAACTTTCATACAATGATCACATTGTGTACAATGTCAAAAGTTTTAAAATATTTCAATGACAAAAATCATGCTGTAGAAAGTAATTGAACACCAATGATAGCAAATTACAAAACGATGTTGTAATGATGGGTACTGATACACGAGTGTGATATTACGATACGAGCGAGGAACGCGTCAGTATTGTAAACTACACACGAGTGTATTAATACCCATTACACCGAGTTTCATACTGTACCTTTTCTACGACTTAAGTTAAACTTTTACGTTGAATCTTTTCGTGGCAGTTGACATTCAGCCAAGGTCACCTAGCGGACAGCTTCCTAACCTTACTCTCGCATGCCGACGGAGGGGGTTGTGGCTACCAGTCCGCCTGCGACGGAGTACTGCACTTCAATCACAAATCACACAGGATCAAAGTGAAATTAAGATCCAATTTATTTTAAATAGTATTCCACGAAAAATTACTGTTAATAAAATATATTAAAACTGACAAGCACAATATAATAGTGCAATTTTTACGTACACAATCCAAAGAAACATTAATATAACGCGACACGCTAGACTCGGCAGCAGTTGAGCTCTGAAGAAGGCCACAGCAAGATGGCCGAAACGTCAGATCCGTCGACTCAGACATGGCTTATCCCGGACAGTCAAGAATACGAAAGAAACATTCACTAGAACGATTCTCAACGATTAAGTGATAATACTTGGTTTTTACTCTTCTCTGTGATTGGACAAGAATCTTTATCATAATGAAATCTGTATGGTAATGAGTATCATTATGCAACTGGTTGCAACCATCAAATGACAGCATTATACAATGTGAGTAGATAAAGATAGTACAAGGTCAACTCCTGTTTCATCCCTATTTTATGTTATTTTTTTAAGTAAGTGGATATAAATAGGAAAGAATTTCTCCTGGCTTACTAATTCCAAGAAATGCTATTACAAAATAAACTTTTCTCACTATCACATTCATTCCGATTATGATTCGTTTCCGAAATAGTTTCTACGGATTCAAATAGACGCATTATGACGCTATTTAACCCTCGTAACATATCTAGGGTGTTTGAACCCCATCATCGTTAATTTTGTAATACTTTTCTTGAATATTTGCAGGATACTGTCAGTCTTCTAGATATGCCTTTCTGCATTTATTAAGCAGGTACCAAATGATTTTCACATATTTTCATAATTTTATTAGAGAGTTGTTAATTTTTTTCGTTACATGAGACTGGCTTGACCTAAGGTATAGCCTATTTTCCTATTGTCATTGGAAATATCTTGCCATGAACTTCAAATAATGTGTCTCTTGCAGTCAATATTTGATTTATCTCGAAATAACTTTCGTAAACTATAATAAATATTGCTGAAATATTATGTATTAACAATGGAGGTTACGTGCGGTAGAGGGTATTATTTTTATGAAATATTTAAGTAAATTATATTTACGATATTATTGAAAATAACTTACAGTATGAATTCTTATATAAAAACAATTATTTACACTCAGTATATTGCCGTACACATTCGTGTTTACCAGTTCCAAATGTCTGTAAAGCTTGGAATAAAAAAACAAAAAAAAACAGGTGTAGTACTTAATTGTAAATTGCAGATATGGTACGAGGGCTGATAGCCACATGAGGCGCGATGCCGAAATTATCATCCTCCCAAGATCATCAGCATTCCTCGCGCTACGCTGCATCAAATCAACATGATAGTACAACAGCTGTGGACATGACTTCTGCTGACATGAAATGGAGACGTGCTTGCACGTACATAAGGCTTGCGTGTGTACACGAGATTGCACATATACATACAACGTCTCATGTACCATTTGCATACATACATTAATGCGTTCATATCACGAATCTCACCAATGCGTCAACTAGAACGTAAATGAATGAAAATTACGCCGACATGGAAATGTTATCGTCTGTAAAACGTGGAACCGAATTTTCGATCGGAATCTGTTTTACGCAAATACACAAAACATGTTAGTTATATCAGGAATATTCAACACCCGTTTTTTAAATAAGCAGGAAGCAATCGTCAAGAATAATGAACATTTCCTATCAATGGAATGTTTATTCAGTAATCCAGAAGAATGTTGCAATGGAATAGCTAGGTTTCCTCTCAATCACAAAATTTTCTGGTGCTTGCGTAGTTGAATAATGTCAAGTAGAACGAGTCAAGGTCGTGGAGGACAGTCGCTCGCCGATAATGTCTCTCCATACTCCGTACATTGTGTGATCAAAAGTATCCGGACACGGAGGCGATGGTGTTATGGTGTGGTCGTATTTTTCATGGAGGAGGCTTGCACCCCTTGTTTTGCGTGGCACTAACATGCCACAGGCCTACTTTGATGTTTTAAACACCTTCTTGCTTCCCACTGTTGAAGAGCAATTCGGGGATGGCGATTGCATCTTTCAACACGATTGAGTACCTATTCATACTATTTTGCATGGCTTGTGGCGCAGTGGTTACTCGACAATAACATCCCTATAATGGACTGAACTGCACAGAGTTCTGCCTTTAATCGAATCAAACATCTTGGGATGTTTTGGAACGCCGCCTTCATGCCAGACCTCACCGAACTACATCAATACCTCTCCTCACTGCAGCACTCCGTGAAGAATGGACTGCCATTCTCCAAGCAACCTTCCAGCTTCCCCTGATTGAAAGTAAGCCTGTGAGAGTGAAAGCTGTTATCAATGCTGAGTGTGAGCCAACACTCTATTGAATTCCAGCATCACTGATGGAGGGCGCCACGAAATGGTAAGTCATTTTCAGCCGTGTGTCCGGATACTTTTGATCACTCGTTGACACAGGTGCCTTCTTCTCTGTGAGAAAACGCTCTCCACAACAGGGACGCAGCACTCCATCCCCTTCTACAGTCTTCTCAATGGTACGTGACATCACTAACACTAGCGACACATGAGCTTCAGATGACGAACGTGAAAGTGCGTCGTAGCGCAGCCGAGACGCGTATGCGTCATCGCACACTAGCGCTCTGCAGTGACGTTAGCCGCTAGAATGCGCGCGTTGTTTCTGGCGGACGTTGTAGCTTCTTTGCCTTTCACAGCGTGCAGAACACGGAGTAGAATCGA
Source organism: Acheta domesticus (assembly GCA_031308135.1). Classification (NCBI taxonomy): domain Eukaryota; kingdom Metazoa; phylum Arthropoda; class Insecta; order Orthoptera; family Gryllidae; genus Acheta; species Acheta domesticus. The sequence continues at coordinate 209,554,217 of JAHLJT010009419.1, forward strand.
CGCACGTTCTACTAGTATCGTAGCAGCCAACGGACGTTAGCTGTTAGAATGCGTATGTTGTTCCTGACGTAACTTCTTAGTCTTCCATAGCGTGCAGTACTATTGACGTGCGTTGTTCTAGTGTACGTACGTTGAATCGCGTTCAACGACCGGTATACATTTTTCCGTTCATAAAATACATAGATTCCAAAGAAATATTTATTGAATGATTAATTAATGAAATACCTACGAAAGCATTTCGCCTGGTGGTATAGCACACTTCTCCTTGGTATCTTCCCGTTTAATTAGTTGATGTAATTTTGATAACATCCATCGAAATTGTAATAGAAAAATGAGAGAAGAGTTCGTGCTGACTGGAGTGTGCACCGAGGCAGCGATGCCCACCTACGAAGACGTCGTGCGCCCATGAGCTTTGGAAGCCTCAGAAGCGGAAGCCGAGGCAGGGCGAGATTCGTTGCTAGTGATTACGGGCACGTCAACAACTAGTCCCGTAAGTGTAGTGCACATTTTTGATCAGGAGTGGCGGTGGTCTTCCCCTGCTGGGTGGTGAGACTCAGCGCTGACCTACCGTCGACTAGCGGGATTTCCGCTACCAGGAATCTCCCACCAGCGGGGCCCCGCCCCAGAAGGGACAAACTCTAAGCCCGCGACCGGTCTTTTGGCATGTGTGGTAGCGTAGTGCATGTCAGTGTGTGTGTCAGGGGTAAGGATAGGACAAGGAAGAGGAAGTAAAGATCGCGCGCGGGCCGTGCCCCTTTTTTTAGGGTACCGCTCTGGCATTCGCCTGGTGTTAATCGGAGAAACTACCGGTCAGAGCAGCCGACCGCTTTAATTCTCCTCCAGCGTGCTAATTAGTAGCAACTGAATTCGACCTAGCTATGTAGCTAGTGTCGAAACTCCTGCCTCTGTCAGGACTCGAATGTAGGAGCTGCCGGTTAGAGGCACCGCAGTGACATGAGTTCATGTCTCTGCTTTTCCCTCCTCGCGCTGGCTGCGGAGGCCGCGCTATAAAGAGCAACCCTCCGCGCCGCCGACTGTTTTACATTCAGCTGAACTGAGGATGCGATGGAAACCTACGATCTTCCATCCTCCCTTCAATTGCAATGACTTGTGTATCACTAACGCCTGGCGGAATTGTCGGGTGAGAAGCTACTAATTGATGGTGACCTTCGGGTCGCGCTGCTGTCTGTGTGTAGGGACTGAAGATAGTTTGGAGGCGAGCAGAGTTTTGGATGGCGCGAGCGCCCTCCTACCGCGAGCAGAGTTTTGGATTCGATCCCTCTCGTCTACTCGGCGTCGATAGAGTAGCGGTTAGCGAATGGGACTGTTATACCCAAGTCGGCGGGTTCAAACCCAGTCGAGGCAGTGCGTTTTCAAAGGAGAAAAAAATTCTTCGTACGCTTTTCTTCGGGGGAGAAGTAAAGCCGGCCGTCCCATGTTAGTAGATTTACTGCATGTAAAAAATCCTCGATCCTAAAGGAAACCTCTGGCCTAAATTGAAGTCGCCGGTTTCGTCAACCAAAAAATCCTTCTTTCTCCGCTAGTTGACGAAAGGAGCGTAGCAAAATTTGCGTGATAAGACGGGAGAGCAGGTCTTATGACCTGAGTCTCGCCACGTAAAATAAGGCATCAATTCAATTCTACGCCCTCGCTCAGGTCTGTGCCAGTAGGCAGGCCTCTTTGCAGTGTTCTGTGGGCAACCGATGAGGCCCACCACTGGTCGACCGCACAGGGAAGAGAGGAGAGGGTAGGCGCTCGGGCGCCATCGGCTCAGTTTAGTGACGTGCGAGCGCGTAACCGCGGGCACATGGGCCCTACATTTTGTACTTGAGCAGCTCTGCCTTGGCTGTACATCACAATTTTTGTGTTGACTTGTCAAAAGAACTAACTCACGATTAAAAGATTTGGGTATTCTAGCGGAGACTGTGTTTTGCGCTGTGCGGTGTTCATTTGTCTGTCACTGCAGTGACGTAATGCAGGGTGCCGAACCTAACCTTTAAAATGTTTTCTTATAAAAGTGAATTAGTAAATATGCAGTGAACAGACCCAAGGTTGTTAATAGAGGACTGGAGGCTTGTGACTCGCCGTGACTTGGATCCGGGCGAGCGACACGAGAAAACCTGTCTTTAAAAGTAACATCATGAGGATATGGCGATGCATCTTGCCGAATATCTTCAGAGACAAGTCTGTAAACGACTAAATGGAGATCATTTGCTGGCAATGATAGAATATATGAGGGAGTTGTATCCTAAACATGAATAAAGAATTCAATGAAAGATTTAATGTCGTTGTTTTTTAATTAAAATTTATGAATTGCCTATCCATTCTCATTTCGTATTTCTTGCGCTCAGGTTGGCAACTAATGCTCGGGATGATGTCGGCGAACAAACGTTTATTGCACTCCGCTCTTAACCAAGTCTGCGCTAGAATCCCCAAAAATTTATTATGTTTTTGTAATAGTTAATTAGAAATAAAGTCTAAATTCTAGTCTGTTTGGGCAAGTCCTAATTGCGTAAGTGAGAATGAAGTGGTAGCGGTTATATAACGAAGTCTATAAAATAATGAAAAAGAAGAGTATTATATACATTTCATGAAAGCAATATAAGACATATAAACCAGGCAGATGGAGTTTTGTTACGTGTTTTATGAAATTTAGCGGGAAAATTTCAGTCAGACGAATGTTTGACGGTCTTAATTTCAATGAACTTCACAAAAACGTAATATACTCCTCAATCAACGGTATTAATTGTACATATATTTGTCAATTATTGTACATTAGAGGCAAATCTACGGAACTGTAGCATATAGTAGTTCTTACCAGTAATTTAATTTCTTTTTTGCACATAGAATTTTATTTATTCAGTTATTATATTGTAACGTATTTTGTTTTTGTTTCAGGTAAGCCTTTTCACCATTTCTTAAGCGAGAATAAGAAAGCAAAATAGTGAGTACAGAAAAAAATATTACCTCTTTTACTGTATTTAATAATATGGAAATATATGTTAGAAATAGTGGGGTAACAAAACACATAGTTGGTTGGATTACTTACTTTTTACTATTTTAAATCTTTACGAAAATCACGACTAACAAGGCACCTTCCTTCATTCAAATATTTTCGTTGAACAAACATGTGATCTCCATACGACTATTCCGAAATAATTTCTGCTTTCAAACTCAATACTTTTTAAATATTTATATTTATTACAAATATCTTACAAGATCGACAACACCTAAGCAAGGAATTTACAATTAAACACAAATCAAAAAAGAATCAAACTTTCATGAGCTATTACTTGCACACTTCGAGATTAAGAACACAATTACAACAGTGTAGAGTATTATAATCTTACCATGAAAGTAAGATTATAATATTCTACATTTCTTAGTGAAAATGGAAGATGTGTGAAAAAAATATTTTAAGCTTTTTAAAATGACATGGTATTCATTTGCTGTTGAAAAGTTACAACATTAAGAGAAATCATTGTTGAACTGGTCGAGACTCTGCAAAAACAAATAGATGAACGACTTTCTCGTGGATGTGGGTGTGTTCTATGACCTGGTTTGAACATGGTTAACATGTATCCTATTGTTAATAGGTCCTCAAGTTTTGGTATGCACTTTCTACCACACTGTCAGGAACTTGATTTACTTGTCCGAGGTAATTATTCGGCCGGCAGAATATGCAGCAAACATAATACTTGAGGGTACGTCAGGCTGCCTAATGCATAAACGCATAAAAGCATTATCAACGTGCGTCTATGTGCGCACATACCTATATTATTCACGCTAGTGCAAGCAGTAAGTTGGCAAAGTTGTATCGCAATCGGATGAACGGTAGAGCTTAAAATACGAACAAAAATTGTTTTTTTTATACAGAGTGTCCGGGGAGGAAAGTAGAAACTTCGAAAATAAGCTCTTAAGACAATTCTAAGCATATTTTATCTAAAAAATTACGTGGATATTCCGAGTGGTTGAGCCGCAATAAGCACTCAAAAGTTGGTTTGAAAAATTGATTTCTAGGCAAACATTTGCATTATAGAAGCATATTGACACTCCAGAAACATGTAAATTGTTTATTATTTACAAAATAAATGAATATATTTGTTCAGAAAGAAAAATTAAGCGAGAAATAAAAAAGCACCCAATTTACACAATTCAACTGCTTTTTTATTTCTCGCTTAATATTTCTGTCTGAGCAAATATATTCATTTCTTGTGTTACTAATAAACAATTTACAAGTTTCTTGAGTGATTCTATGCTTCTATAATGCAAATTCTTGCCTAGAAATAATTTTTTCAAACCAAATTTTGAATGCTCATTGCGGCCCAACCATTCGAAATATCCACATAGTTTATTTGAAAAAATAGGCTTAGAATAGATTTAAGAGCTTATTTTCGAAGTTTCGACGTTTTCTCCCCGGACATCCTGTATATACTGAATGTTAATTTGATAAGATTTGTAATTTATACAAGGTTATGTGATTTTATGAAACCTAAAGATAATTAGAATACAATTTTATGTGATTGTGCAAAAGTTCGATATAATGTAAATTAATATAAAATAGAGTCTAAAAATTATTCCTTCGAAACGTCACGATAAATGAAAGTGTAAATACAATAAACCAATATTTTAGATCTTTCATTTTACTTTTTTAATTTATCAATACAACACAACAATCCAAAAAATGTGATTGTCTAAAAAAAATATAGACCTTTAAATTATAATTAACCTAATCCAGAACAAACCCCAGGAAATCCATATAGATCCCATGGAGTCCATATTTACAATTAAAGGATCAAAATAATGGTAAATTTCAGATCATTGCGAGTTATCTTTGCTGTGAATTCAAATTGCACAACAAATTGTAGCATAATTGTGTTTGATTTACAGTTCAGAGGCGGGCTAAGCAATGTAAATGATACTAAGCTGAAGTGGGTTCCAGTACATTCTCTGGACGTGCTATAAAAAATCAAGAAATAGCGCTGCATGAATATCCAGAAACATTGTGCTAACTGGCAGTTCTTTCATTTTCCCAAAACATATTTTTGCATTTAGATTGGCCGTTAGGATTCGAAATTCGTGGGATCTGAAAATGTCTCAGAAAATGTAATCTAATTACGAAAAATTCAAGAACCGACCCATATTCCAAAATCACTTTCATTTTTTGAACTTCCGAGGTTCAATTTTTCGATACATGTATGTGAAATGTTTGGACAAAGCGGGTTCGCGATAGCTTTCTTTTCGAAATTCTTTCGTTTCCCATCCCTCACCTTCCATTACTCGTTATTAAAACCTTATGATCATTATCATGATTGTCAATTTTCCATCAACACCATCAATGTATTCTGTCTGAAAGGGCTAAAATCTGAGAACAGGGTTGCCTGATTGGGTGGAATTTTGCGTTTTGGGCTCAAAAATGTTTCTCTCGCGGGACAAAAATTGACTTCGAGGAATACCGCCCAGTGGGCGGAAAGGCATCAAAACATGTGCGGTTTTGGGTGGGTTTTCAGATGACGAAATTTTCAAAAAACAACCACAACTGTGACATTGATTTTTTTGTTTTTTATTTTATAAAGGGTTTTTCGTTAATCATTTGTTAATTCGTTCAAATTTACTTTGAGAAGTGTGATTTTAGTTTTTAGACCTCTAGTATAGGTGTGTTCTAAAAGTCATATCATCTTTGTCGTGCACAACATGAGTATATAGTAAATATATCACACTGACAGTACTTGCAGTTAATTTTAGATCACGCCATTTAAAATTAGTCATCTTTTCGAATTACGATGTTACTGAAAGCGTTTACCGTTAAGGGATTGGTAATAAGCATGCATACGTAAGATTTATTTTAAAAATTAAGATATAACTTACTACTACAAAACGTTTTTACATACAGTACTAATTGCAATGTTCACAAACAAAAATAAAACTAATCAAGTATTTCATAGGGTCACTACCTAAAAAACTCTTCAAATACACATTATTTTTAATGCAAATTCAAATTTCCCGGTTTGGAAGTACACATTTTCGTATTGGGCGGATTAACGGCCATCTAACATCGGAAGTTTGTATGAAGCATGTGGCAAGCCTGTCTGAGGAGTGTAGGAAATACATCTCCCCGAATGGGTCCGTGGAGGGCGGCTGGGCTGCCTGCCCGCTCCGCCCGGGGCCAGAGACTGCTCCATTGTGCGGAGATCTCGAGGCGGCTTAGCTGCTCACGGCTGCCGGGGGCTTCGGGCGATCACAAAGCGGACACCTGCACGCCGCACTCCAACGGCGCCCAAACGGACCCTGCCCCGCCCGCCCCGCCCGCCCCGCCCGCCCCGCCCGCCCCGCCCGCCCCGCCCGCCCCGCCCGCCCCGCCCAGCCCGTCCCGCCCGCCCCGACCGTCCCGCCCAGCCCGTCCCGCCCCGCCCGCCACGCCCCTCCGCGCCCGCCCCGCCTCGCCCGCCCCGTGCCGCCTGTCCCGCCCCGCCCGCCCCGCCCCGCCCCGCCCGTCCCGCCCGCCCCGCCCCTAACCAGGTATCTCCTGCCAGCGGGGCACCGCCCCAGCCGGTACAAGCTCTAAGTTCCCGATCGGTCTCCCGCAAGTGTGGTAGTGCAGAGCATGTTAATGTAAGTGTGTGTAAGGGGTGAGGATAGGACAAGAGGAAGGAGAGATCGCGCCCAGTCCGTGGTCCGTTTGTTAGGGTACTGCTCCGGCATTCCCGTGACGTTGATGAGAGAAACCACGGAAAACTGCCGATCAGAGCAGACGGCCGCTAGGTTTTTCTTCTACACAGCAAATGAATTCGACCTAGCTGACAAGCTAATGTGGAAAATCCTGCCGCCGTGTGGAGTGGAGTCCTAGGACCTCCCGGTCAGACAGACTGTAATGACATCATTTGATGCTCTGAGCCATCTCTCCCGACGGGAGGAGTTCGACCATTATCGTGCTGCAATGCCCACAATTCCGTGTTATGCCTGCCTGGGGATGGTCCAGCCAGCGCAGGTGTGCAGCACGTTGCAGGTCATGCAAGGCCGCAGATGCTGCTGTCTATTGCGTCCGTTGCGTTACAGCTCTCCTCGCAGAGGATTGAACCCATATCACCTTCAATTGAAGTGAACGCACTGATATTAGCTTCCGTTTAATAATTTTCTAACAGTTACATACTAATAAGTAATATTTAATGCATTAGTTATCATTTGTAGTGTGGTTTGTAAAATATTGTAATTCAACATCTGGGTCAACGTTCCCCCCCCCCATCTCGATCAGCTTTATCGACCCATTTCCTTCATCGTTTGAGAAAATGCTGAGTGACCCCTTTTTACTTTCCCGTATATGTACGTATACACGGAGTGACTTACGTAGTATAGGGAAAGTTATGTAATGCTGTGCGAAAAAAATGGCCAATTTTCGGCGGAAAAAAAATAATTGCCGGGCCGTGAAAACGCATAAGTGGATAAAACCAATTGCTAAATTAAGAAAAAAATCTCCTAACGCGTGGTGTAGCCTGTTTTCTAGGTCCTTGATACCGAAAAAACAATTGAAAGGAAAACGTCCGTCTGTCTGTCTCTCCGTCTGCAAACACTGCTAGCGCCTAAACCATACGTACGATTTCTTCTAAAATGGATATTCCCCGGTCGATCTGGTTCTAGTCGAAGTTTTCAGATTATGAAAAAGATTCTGTAAAGTTTGGGGGTACCTTATATGAAGCTCCCTGGGGATTTTCAAAAGTTTCTCAAAAACGGCTCCAAATTTTTAAATTTCTTGCATGAATAGAGTAAAATACACTTATTAACATGGCATAGGTCCGATTTTCACGGATAACTCTGAATTATTGAAAATTGTGAAAGTCTGATTTTTTTCGGCGTCTGTCTCCAACTACAAAATTGAAGATAGAGATTTTTCCTTCAAATAAAATTTGTTCTGCATATTGAGGTCTTTCATAAAGGTTGTGTAAATATTTTTCAAAATTTTCGTAGTTTTCGTGCAATATGTGCAATTTTTAAAAATTTCAAAATCAAGATTTTCTCAAAAACGACTCCAAATTATTTCTTTATACTTTTGGCAGGGATAGTACTAAATAACTCTATCAGATGACATAAAAGCAATATTGCTCTATAGGTTGGTTTTTTCAAAAATTACAAAGATGTAATTTTTTTCACATGTTTGTCACGTCGATAATATTTACATAATCGGCGAATGTTTACATTATATTTATGAGTATATGTGCTTTAAATAATGTCAAGTAAAGTTTCTCGAAAACACAACCGTTTTCTCAGAAAAGTAGCTCAAAATTTCGCATTTTCAGAAACGCTCAAACGCCATTTTCTCATATATGGCTGCAATTTTTTCTTGAAACTTTTGTAACGGATAGTGCTAATTACACTGTTTAGTATAGCGTAAAGTTTATTTTGAGTTATTTTTTTGTTTTTTCAAAAATTACACAATTGTTTGTTTTTTTGAAAGATCTCTCACATCTTTAATATGTCCATTAACAGCAATTTGTAAATATAATTATATTTGTAAGTGTAAGTGCTTCAAATAACTTCAAATAAAGTATTTTGAAAACTCAAGCATTTTCTGTGAAAATGAGCTTCAAATTTCGCATTTTTAGTAGCGCAAATTTTTTTCGCGCAGCATTACATAACTTTTCCTATACTACGTATATCACTCCGTGTATACGTTCGTTTACGGGAAAGTAAAAATAATAACTTTTAGAGTCTGTCGCTCATAACTTAACTGCCTTGTTTAGCTAAGGATATTGATTTATTTTAGGGTTTTGATTATCTTAAGTTTGGAAATAGCTTACTTAGAATAAAAGGTTATTAGTTATTTAGAATAATCTAAATCTTTCTAACTTTAAGGAGACATAAATATATCATAAGAGAAATGAGATTTAATTATCTTTTATTTAGAAATGAAAATAAATGAAAAGGGAAAAAAAGCAGTTTCGGGAAGAACATTAAAAAATGAATTTTGTTCTTCTAAATAGTTTTAATTGGTTCTATTCTTTATTCTATTAAATTCTTTATGTAACTGAGCGTTACTAATAAACCAAGGGGTTTTGGTTCTTAAACATTTTTTGTACTATTTGTAATTTTGTTAAATGAATGGCGGCTACATTACACCAAACTGGACTTGCTTGTAGACATCAATGTAACTTATTATTCTTACACTTTGTTGAGCTGAGTGGGATGTTATTGCGGAATATAGCTCTTAAAGTAATTGCTTTCCATTTTCTGGGGACAGTAGGTCGACAGTAGGTCGATTACGTCACGTGTGGCAGGATCAGGGATCAGATTTGTAGTTCGTTTTCCGTTGCAAGGCAGGTTTATTACACGCAAGCGAACGTTTATTATCTTATTATCAAAAATTGTCAAAACTCGTTGCCGCCAGTATTCAAAAGATGGCAGAACATAAAAAAACTACTGCCCATAGTCGGAGTTATGGAAATAACCTATGAATGTTTTATTCGATATTTTAGGTCTCATGACATCGTTTTTATATTCATCCCCAAATTATCTAAAGAAAACTTTGATATTATTATATTCAATATCAAAACAATTCGGAATTGGTTTATTTAAATCCGGTATCAAGAATCGTCATGTCTCTCAAACCAACATGTTCTAGCTAAGAAAGCTTTGTACCTTTTAAAAATAAAATTGTAGTCTCTAGTATTCTAACTTAAAATTAAAACGTTTAATTTTTAGAAATTAATCAGGAATTCATTTCATTTGCAAAGTAATTTACGTTGGAACTGTTTTTTCTACGAAAATTAATTTCCTTCTCTTTGACTAATACAAATATTTCCTAAACATCACAATTATTCCGTACGTAGACTACAAAAAACCTGTCTTTCTTTTTCTTCAATCTAAACAAAGTACAAGCAATTTCAAAAGTAGGCAATATCAATTACCTAAAACTCTACTCTTCAACGAAACAACTTTCGTGACAAGGGTTAAGCGAAAGAAATTTTTCCACCTTCCACCGCTAGCAACTGAGGTCGGAGGGAGTTCGTAGGAGAACATTTGGAATTCGAAGGACGGTAGAAAGTTCTTTCTTTTTTCGTTGAGAAGGAAACGAAGCACTGATCGCAAAAGAGCGATTCAACTTCAGAGGCTCTGAAGATGAAAATACCCCTTTCGCTTTCTTCTCCAGCCGAGGCTCAAGCAAAATGCTCTGATCTCAGCCAACGAGAACGTCAAACCGTCCTTAGAACCATTTGATGTTGGTTCCAAAGAGAAAAAAGGAAATTCTTAAATAAATGATATGTTATCTTCATGGCTCTTTTCTCACGCGCAAAAGTAAGACAAAAATAATTATTGACTCACCCGATGTCGTTCTCCAATTTGCGTTTTACAGAAGACAGTGAAACTAAGAAACGCGTGTTTTTCTGTCTTTTCATTCACGTCGTAACCAAGAGAGACAATTAAGAATTAATAAAGCAGGATGTCAAGTTAGTGAAGGATTTCCAGTAGCCATGAACTGTTTTCAGATGGATGAAATAAAAACAGTAAACCCTCGTTAACGCGAAATGCAAGGGACCGAAATAATCGGAGTTCGTGTTATCCGATTATTAGAAATGACCGTCTTACTGTAATCCCTTGCCAGGACCGAAGTTTTGTTCGTGTTAACCAAGTTCGTGCTAACGAGAGTTTACAAAAATTTCATGGGATATTTATGATCAAATATAATAATTCCTATATCACCTGTTTAAAAAAGTGCATAACATGTGATAATGAAGTACATAATATTTTACATGTAGTTTCAAATTGCACAAATCATTTACATAAAATATTACGTGCATTACTCACTCTGTTTGAATTGTGCATGCGCTCACACTACGCACTGTACTACACACAGCCATCGGTGCTCTTTCTCTTGGGTAGTAATGGGTTTCAGGAGTTAACAAGTATCAAAAGCTCCTGGATTTTTATAAAATGGATATCTCGCACAATATTAATGTTAAAAGTTATGGCTGAAAATAACCTTAAACACGGATTTTGTGACCGTAATTCGAGACCATATTGCTGAGGTGCCACCAATACTTTTCCTCCCGACAGTATCGGGACAAAAAGTAAAAACGGCGTGTAAAGGATGTGTGTCTCAAGACATTGCTTACAAACTTTCATATGCTATTTTATAATTATATTTCATCAATTTATAAAATGTACTGTACTATGCGTAAGCTAATGCAACGTGACGACAGTTTCTCACTCACTGTGTCACGACTTCTCGACCTAAAGATCGAACTGTTTATCCGTGATTGAAGAGATTGCGCTTCTGTGTAATGATGCGTTATCGGATCTCTGTTTACACCGCGCAGTCATGATGTGACTCCAGAGACTTCTCCCGGAAAAGAACATTTTTCAATCGTCCAATTCTTTCCAATAATTGGACTTCACAAGCTTGAATCACGAAGAAGTCTGCCCTTTAGATATTATGGACTATTGAATCAATCCAAATCACTTTAAATCCCTAATAAGATGACAGTGAAACAGACACCGATGTCAAACCGAGTGAGAGTAATTGACATCGGCGCGAAAGGAGAGAAACAGTTTTCACAGGCAAAAATATAACCCCGTGGAGAGGGGAGAGATAGTACAGCTGGGAAACGACTTCAGAAGTCTCGCCCTCTGTAGTTTCTCAGAGTTCAGCTGGACTAGTTACAAACCTCGTAATTAAGCTGGTACAATTCAAATTGGTAGTTTTGCAGCTATGAAGCAATAAAGTGGTAGTAAGTTAACCGTATTTTCGTTTGCCATAAAGGAATATCAATATCTCTGCATACTAGGGCAACAGTTACTATCGTACGATTAGAAATATTTCGATATGCCCCGTTTTTTATACATAAATTATGAAAACAATCAATAGTACATATTTTCAGATCTTTTTAACTATATTTACCCATCTCTCTGAGCATTTGATTATTTTAGAAATTAGGATATTAAAATCTGTATATAAACACCACCTGTGCGGGTAAGAGTGTAGTAGTATATGTTTATTAAAATATATTACTAGAGACAATAACGTTAAATTTTTTCAAGCATAAATAACATATTTTGTAAATTTCAAATGCCGTACTAGTACCGTATAATTGCTCAATCAAAAACTAATTTCAAATGTAAATGCATTGAACATCTGCGCGATTCTCCTTTAATTAAAATTTGTTTAAAAGAAAAGAATGATTTCAACGTATGTTTGTGGCATTTTAACAGTGCATAGAAACTCAAAAGTGCTTTTTGAAACAAATACCACTAAAGTGTTTTTCGTCAGTGCTGGTTGGTCATAGAATTTCAACAAATTTGCGTTTAATTTTCGAGCATTGTTTTTGCATGAATATCAAAAAAATACTGAACTGGGCAGTGAGTAGTACTTTAAAAAAATTCTTAATTAAAAGCACCACTCTCACATGAATCCATTTTAGACATGGCATTTCTTCGATGAATATGAATGATATTACTGAAAGCACGCATGTGCTATTTTGTAAGTTCGACATTAATGAACGGCATATTTTTAAACTTAAAACAATTAAAACAATGTTTTCTACTTCATTTTGCATTCGTGCTAGTCAAAACATGTTTGTTATGTTTCACAACAACAGACCTTTTCAATGAAATGTATCACTGAAATTTTAAAATGTGTGGCTTATATTAATTCACGAAGTTTTCTCAGTTTTCATTTTGTGATATGATATATCTCATATGATATATCAATGGATTAGCGGCAAATGATAACGAATAAGTAATCTTCGAATTTTTAGTAGCAGGTATATCAAAAAGTACAAAAGAGCGTTTTGTCAAAGTGGTCGTTTCATTGTTGATAGCTAACATACAACCTATAAAAACTAAATACAAAGCGTTCCCAAGATCCACTTAATGGAAACACGACATTCAAAGGTTTATGAAAATATAAAGTTGCCGAAACTTGAAATAAAAACAAAAATTTAGAGATTAATTGGCGTCCTGCGCCTTCCAATGACCGCTCAAGTGTCGATCACCTCTGCAGGTGGCCTCACGATTTTATAAACGGCATAAAAAGCAGCTCTTTACGTGGAACTACTTGTAAATTTGTAAGTTAAACTTTTACAATAAGAGGTTTCGTCGCAGTTGACATGCAGGGTTCAGCCAAGGCCACCTTGCGGACAGTTCCCTAACCCTACCCTTGCATGCTGCTGCAGATGGATGTGGTTAGCAGTCCGCCTGCGGTGGATGTGGTTAGTGGTTCGCCTGCAGGTGGATGTGGTTAGCAGTCTGTTCTGCGCTAGTCAAATAGGATCAATGTGAAATTACGATCCAATTTATTTTAAAAATGTTCCACGAAAAATTACTAATAATAAAAGAAGTTAAAATATAATATCGAATGGAGTTTTAATGTACACAACCAAACGAAACATTTACTGGAACTATTCTCAGTGATTAATAAAGTGTCAATACTTGCTGTGTAAACTTCTCTGTGATTGGTCAAAAACCTGTATCATAATGAAATCGAAATCGTAATGAAAATAATTTTTCAACTAGTTGCAGTCATTAAATGATATCGTTATACTCGTAAAATGGGAGTTGAAAAAGATATTCGCATATATATAGAAAGTACGGATTATCTCAATTGCTTCCTCTATCGGGTGACGCTCTCTCCTGGAGTCTTACTCACAGCCCTTTGTTGAGAGGTTATTTACGGCATTTTGCCGGACGATTTGAATCACGAGGATTCCAGATTTCCACATTTATTTCAGTAGAAAGTGACATTAATTACATTTAGTACTCCAACTGAACAGGGTGAAAAACTCCGCAGCCTATAAGTGATAAAATAACAAAAATTAATAAACATCGCGGCTCATTTTTTTACAGAGCCCAAATTATATGAGTCGTCAAATGATAGATCAAACAGAAATCCAAACTCTTTTCCACGACAGGAGTTCTATTAGAGACTCTACACCAAAGACCGTGCACTAATAGACACGATTAAGCTGGTGTTCGAAAGAAGCATTCTAACCCGTCTTAAGAGCTACACATCAACGGTTCGGTAACTGCATCAGCAGGGCTTTGAGAGCGAAATCCGGGCGCCGCCGGCCTGGGCTCTCAGCGTCAAAGTGCGCCAATGGAGAGGAGCTTCGCGGGCGGAGCCTGGGTTGGGACGGGGAAAGGAGGCAGTGGACACGACGGCCAGGCGATACGGGAAGACGTGTGGCGGGGAGGGAATGAACTGATGCGGGAGGAGGTGAAAGAAACTGGAAATCAGGCAGGGATAAGCAGGGTGGAGCGTGGCCCGAAGAAGACGCGGGGAATTCGGGTGGAAGGGAGCGCGTTGGAGAGAAGGGGATGGAAGGGAGGCGTATGGAGGAGACGTCAATTGAAGAGAAGCAGTTGCGAGAGAAGAATTTGGGAGACAAGCGGGTGGATGTGTAGTGGAAGAGGTTGAAAACCGCGTCGGAGAGAAGCGGGTTGGAGCGCCGTGGAAACGGGCGTGTAAAGGGCAGTTGGAGGGCGGGAGGAAGGAACGAGATGGAATCTAAGGGGAACAGGGCGTGAAGGGACGAAGAGCTTATGGGCGGGAGGAGGGCGGAGCTGCTTCGGCGGGGGGGGGGCGAGGGGAGAGGTATTCGACTCCGATGCCCAGCCAGATTGAGAGACCTCTCTACAACTCGTAGGTGAATGGAAGTGTGGGGGCACTTAACCCTTTCAGACCTGGTGGCTACAATTGTGTACATAATTTTCTTTAATTCGTAGCAGGAGACTAAACTTCGTAACAACAATTTTGACACCTGGTTTTGTTCAGATGGTTTATTGTTTTGTGATATTTATTATTAAAACTGTCTTATTAGTCATTGTTGCTTGTTATATCTACGTTTCATTGTTGGTTGCGCACGTCGTCTCGTACAGGCAACACATTGATCGAAATATTGATATTTTTTCCATGAAATTCCTTATCTTTGAATTGTGAGATTACAGATACGAATTCTAGGAAGTCTCTTCGAACTATCTGAATAAAATATGTCGAGAAAGACAGTTCAGTACATGTGCTAATTGTTCCGAAAGTTGATGGACACAATTGAATCCACCAGGTCTCAAAGCAAGTAAGTTTTATATTTGTATTAGTTTCATTGTAACTCAAATATTATTGCTCCTGGTAATTTAATGTGTAGCGTTTTGCGTTCTTTTGATATTTTTAATTATTGAATCATTTCAAACTTTCGACTTTTGCACTAAAATGTGTGATAAGGAGACGTTTCATACAGAAAAAGATAGTTCAAAATTTTGGAACTTCTTATGAATGGAGATGTTTCTGATTTAGATTTGTCTTCCGATGATGATGATTATGATAACGTTGCCTCTGCTGCTACTGTTTTTTTCTATTGCTAGTCGTCCACCTCGAGTTGGCGCTGATGAAATAAAATAAGGTAATGAAGATTTGACTTTTCTTGGGGAACTTGAATTTTCTTGGAGGCCGGTATCTTCTCCAACTCCATCTCCGTCATGTCGAAAAAAAAAATGCAAGAAAGAAGGCCAGCAGAAGAAATAAGATTTGATTGTGTTGGTCACTTTCCCCTTCACGATAATGGGCCTCTTCCCTTGAGATGTAAGTTTCCAGGTTGCATTTGAAGACCAAGAATTATCTGTGAAAAATGCAAACTTCATCTCTGCCTGACAAAAAACAAAAATTGTTTCAGGGAATTTCATCTTAAAAAATGAAGATTTTCAGTTCTTTATATAAATTTTGTTAATAAAAAATAAGTAGAAAAATGTATCTTCAATATTTATTTCACTAACCGCATATATACCTCCTTCAATGATGCTATTGCATGTATCGCAACGTTTGAGACCCAATGTACACAATTGTAGCCGTAATTTTTTTTAGAAAAGTAAAAGTCCAAAAACTAAAATATTGATATGACTGTGTTAAATGAGCCACAAATGGCCCCAAAAAAGTGTTAAATAATTTTTTTCATATCTAAAAAAAAGTCGTGTCTGAAAGGGTTAAGATACAATGAGTGTTCTGATACAGATTTACAGGGGAATGAATGCTAAAAAACTGAAAGACGGAATAAAACGCCAATATTTGCTGGAAATATTTTGTGAATTTTGTGAAACAATTTATTTTCGCGGTTATTCAGGGTTGCACATTTTTCAGATTTTAATGCTTTGTAATGGCGTGTACAAATTGTTTTTGAAAATATATTTACGAATAAACAATACTATAAAATGAAGTTTAAAACCTATGGTAGATTTTTGTTATCTATTGCTTTCATATTAGGCCAAGGGTTTTACGTTTATCTCATTCGTATTCTACCACACACCCATTTTTACTTTCCCGTATACTATATGTACGTACGTACAGTGTATGGAAAGTTTTGTAAAGCTGCGCGAAAAAAACGGCGGATTTTCGACAGAAAAACTCTTATTACAGGGCCCTGGTAACCAAAAAGTAGATAAATCCAGTTGCTAAATTAAGAAAAAAAATCTTCTAACACGTGGTGCAGACAAAATCCCTGTTTTGTGGATCCTTGATACCTAAAAACCAATTGAAAGCAAAACGTCTGTCCGTCTGTCTGTGAACAACGCTAGCGACTAAACCGCTCAGCCCATTTTCTCCAAAATTGATGCTTCCCCGATTACCCGATCGATAAGTATTCCCCGATCGATCCGGCTGATTTCGTGGCCCCTTGAATTTGAAACCGATATATTAATTTTGAGAGGTACTTTACAAGAAGCCCCCGGACATTATAAAAATTTTCTCAAAAACGGCTCCAAATTTTTCTCTAAACTTCTTGAAAGAATAAAGTACATTTATTAAGGTGGCATAGGTCCGATTTTCACGAATAACTCGCGCAATAAAATTGCGAAAGTTTGGATTTTATTCGGCGTCTTTCTCCAACTACAAAATTGCAGATACAATTTTTTCCTTCATATAAAATTTGTTCTCCATAGTGAGTTCTTTCTTTAAGGTCATGTACATTTTTTAAACATATTAGTGGTTTTCGCGCAATATGTTCAAGTTTCAAAATTTACAAAAAAAGATTTTCTCAAAAATAGCTCCAAAGTTTTTCTTTAAACTTTTGGTAAGGATAGTGATAAAGGTACTCTATTAGATGAGATAAACGCCATATTGCTTTATTCTTATGTTTCTTCAAAAATTGAATGTAAAAACGAATTTTTTGACATCGTTACTATTTACATTAGCGTCGATTTGTCGACATTATTATATTTACGAGTACATGTGCTTTAAATAATGTCAAGTAACATTTCTCGAGAACTCCTGTGAAAACATAGCTCGAAATTCCGCGTTTTCAGAGACGCTCACGCCATGTCTCATATATGGTTCCAATTTTTTTCTTCAAACGTTTGGAACGGATTGTGCTAATTGCACTCTTTAACATGACGTAAGGTTCATTTGAGGATATTTTTGTTATTACACAAAAGTATTTTTTCAAAGGTTTCTCAAACCTTAAATATGCAATTTGTAAACATTATTATTTTTGTGAATGTAAGTGCTTAAAATGAAGGGTTTTGAAACCTCAAATATTTTCTGTGAAAAAGAGTTTAATTTCACACTTTTATTAGCGCTTAATCGCCATTATCTTAAAAAAGGCTACAATTTTTTAATGCCATTGAGGACGAGTTTTGTACGTTCTTTAATATTCTAAAATTTATATTAGCATTCTACCTTTAGGAAACCGAAAAATTAGGAAAATGCCAAAAAGTGTACTTTGGGCGGCGATAGATGTCAGCTGGTTTTCTCAATATTTATCACAAGTACATCTTCAAATAAGGTCATGCTTAATTTTTTTGAAAATACGAGTAGTTTTTTCATAATTTCATGACAAACATAATAGCCCACTGCAAATTTACTGCGCTTCAGACAGCCGGATGTGACGTAAATTAGACTTTGCAATTTTGTATGTTATTTCTTTGTTCGTTTTCACATTCGACCTTTTGTTATACTTTTACACATTAATCTCGAAAGAAGTTATTTCTTTTCAAATATTGCGAATAAAAATTGCTAGCTCTTTAAGGGAGTATCGACAATGCAGGGAACGCAACAACTGAATTCCGTTCCGCCGAATTTCTGTGAATTACGTGTCATTGTTGTGACATGATAGAGCCGTAAGGTATCAGACGTATTTTTCGAATACAAGTTTACAAAACCTTTGTATTACATTTTTATGCAGTTGTGGAATTCACATAGTTATGACAACACTGCGATGGAAACAGTGAGTTGTACGCACTGTGTAAGATACATAGGTGTGTTCACTCCCAGTCTAAAACTGAAGCTTATGTAAGGTTAGTTCTCACAGTTCTCGCATTTAAGTGCTGAGATCTTTGGGTCTCATTTGGGCAAGGTCGTGATTGGTCGTGTAATGTGTAACAGCCACAGTTTAAGATGTCATCTTATGTTGTATATCTTACACCGCGACCCAAACCGATCGTGCGCACCGAATGGACAAGCGAGGAACTAGCCTGAAATTGGCTTCAGAAAATTTGCCCCAAATGCGACTAGTTAACACACCTATATATCTTACACCGTGGTTGATCGCTTCTTGGTTGAATTGGACGTTTTCGAATAATAGCTAAGATGTCAGTAGGGGAGAAAGTGCAATATTTCAATTCTACGTAGCTGCTTCCAATAATACGGGAAAGTATGTGCTATTCTAGCACCACTAGTGTTTTTTATGAAATGCATATAACCTTAATGAAATAACTCACTTTGGAGAACAAATTTTATTTGAAGGAAACATTTCTCTCTTTAATTTTGTAGTTGTAGGAAGAGGGCGAAGAAAATTCAAACTTTTGCAATTTTCGAAAATTCAAAGTTAACAGTGAAAATCGAACATAGGCCACCATAATAAGTGTATTTACTGTATTCTTGCAGGAAATTTAAAAAAACTTGGAGCCGTTTTTGAGAACTTTTTGAAAATGTCCGGGGGGCTTCATGTAGAGTACTCCCAAATTTTACAGAATCTTTTTCAAAATCTCAAAGCTCATTACATTAATGAGCACATGTGCTTTAAATAATGTCAAGTAAAATATATCGAGATTTCAACCGTTTTCTATGAAAACTAGCTCAAACTTCCGCATTGTTCAGAAACACTAAAACGCCATTTTCTCATAAATGGCAACAATTTTTTTCATACTTTTCGAACGGATAGTGCTAATTGCTCTCTTCACTATGACGTAAATTTCATTTTGAGGTAATTTTTTGTTTTTCAAAAATCACACGAATGCAATTTATTTGAAAGATCTCTCACACCTTTAATATGCACATTATCGGCAATTTTTAAACAATATTGTATTTGTGAGTGTACGTGCGTCAAATAATTTCAGATGAAGTTTTCAAGAAACTCAATAATTGTTTTGTGAAAAGGACCTTCAAATTTTGCCAGTTTAGAAACTGCGCTGAAACTTCATTTCCTTAAAAACGGCTCCAAATTTTTCAAAGAAAATTATCATTTAGGACGAGGTTTTCCTGTTCTATAATATTTTAAAATTAACATTTTCGTTCTAGTATTAGATAACCGAAAAGTTAAGAAAATGTCAAAAAATGTATTTGGGCGGCGATGGATGGCAGCTGGCACGAGTATGTGTTAATTCCAAAAAGCTAGCCGAGACCGAAGGAAATAGAAAACTAATACGGGAAAGTCTGTGCCACTCTGTAGCACCACTAGTTTGTATCATCAGACCTTGATCAAGGGGAGCGCATGTCAGAAAAATAAATTTCATAATTTTTAAGGCTTCACGAGTTATGAGGATGTTAGACGTTAAATGGTAGTAAAAATGGTGGTGCTATAGAATGGAACAGAATTTCTCGTAGTACTTTATCGTAGTTTCCTTCGCCTTTAGTTAGTTTCCTTATCGATCGGTTGTTTTTTGTTTTGCCTCAGCGTCACTTGCATGTATTTCCATACAATTTTTTTTTTCAAGTTTTCTTCGTTATTCGATACCCGAATGGTAGAATTTAAAAATGTTTCAGAAGAGTAAAATCTGATACTCTGTGCAAGCTTTCATCGACAAATTTGGAGCCTTTCTGAGATAATGTACCTTAAGCGTTTCTATAAATGCGCAATTTTGGGCTCATTTTCAAAGAAAACTTGAAATTTTGAGAAATTTCTTAAAACACCCTTTTTATGGGCTTATACTCAAACACAATAATGCATAAAATGCAAGAGATGTAAATATTAATGAGGCGAGAAATATTTCAATAAATTTACATTTGGTAATTTTTGAAAAAATATCGCCAGAAACTCAAATGAAAACATCCGTGTCTACGTGGGTTTCAAACCCCTAGCCTTAATATCCCCGTTCTTTGGTTTGTCGACTCCAAGACTTGTTTTTTGAAGCCGAATCACTTGACTCCAAAAATTGTGTTAAGGTTATGCAACATAGTAATTTGATAAAACCAACAAAAACTAACCATTTTACGGGTTCGAGACATTCAATGTTCTTGGTAATATTGTATCTATGTATGTGAAGCATTCAGAAACCATTCGTATCTAAAGTAAGAATATAAACAAAGCTGTTTTAGCTTTATAATGTAGCAGTATCGCAACAGCAGTGAGTACAAAATCAAATCTGTAATTAGCTTCCAGATGGAAATACGTTTTCTTTCACTCGGAAACGCAGCTCTATCGTTTTCAAATGTTAACGACTACTCTTGTTGGTATTTAATCTGTACACGGCATTAAAAAGACTCGGGTGTGACTCTCGGGTGTCGGATTCTTTCCGAGCATAGACACTATTCGCTGTTTTACGCCAAATGAATGAGTATATAAAAGTTCCAGGTAGGGGAAGGGTGGATTTCCAGGCGTCAAAGGTGGCATGCACTCAATTAAGTTCGTCTACAAAATTTATTTTAGGGATGACTTTAGCAGTGTGTTACCAGGCGCTTATTTGAAGTTCGTCTTTTCGTTCTTTCGGATATGTAGCAACTACGTTGGGTAGTTGCTATGTATCCGAATCTACCTGAGCAGAGAGCTACCGTTGTCTACCTGAGCATGAATATGAAATTTTATGTTGAAACTCACCTCACTACTTTACAATGCAGTCCCCATTGACTTCAACACACTTGGTCTATTTTGCCCTCAGTGATCGGATAACCTCATTCAGGAAACACTTTTAGTGTCCAGATACCCCATTATATCTTTCTTAACTGCTTCATCGTCAGAAAATCATCTCCCACGCGTAATGTTTTCATGTTTCGAAACAAAAAGTAGTCACTGGGAGTCACATATGGACAATATGGAGGATGATTAAGTTGTAGGATGTCACAGTGTTCGAAATCCCTCATTTTCTTTGTTGACCAGCACGGCATTGCACTTGCCATCTTCTCACATCGAGAGCTTCCGGCAGACGGATTTAAAACTGAGGCCGAACCATATCATGACAAGTAGCAACTTGCCTGTGCAAGCTCAGCGCCCTCCAAGAATGTCGTAAGGTTCCGAGGTAGATAACTTATTGAACGCCTCTATGTGCATCGTATATGGATGTAGTTTCAGCGTGGTAGAGCTGTTAAATGCAAAACAGGGGAGGAGGAGCGCGCTCACGTGGCTCGAGAGTAACTCTGACAGTGGAAAGGCGCAGTGCACCTCGCCAACGATCTCCAGAAGCCTGTGTTCGTGAGGCGACGTCGCGACGGCGGGGGCGCGTCACACCGCGCCGCGACGCGCTGCAAGCTCATCGAGACCAGTATCGACCTGTCGCCAGCCGAGGATCGAGATTGTAAGGTCGAATGCCGCGCCACGGAACCACGACCGCGGTCGCATCGCGAGCTTCTCACGACGTACTCTTCAAACGAGGAGTTAAGGGAGAAGAAAATACGATGGTGTTCGGGTGAATGGAAATTAACAGTTCCACCCAATGCCGTTCTGTACCCTGAGAACACCAAGTGTGTGTGTGTGGGCGGGGGGAAGGAGGGGTCAGCGGTAGAACCCACAATAATTTGTAAGGTTTCGTATATTAAGGAACAAATGATACACTAGCGTATCATCCCTGTTTGAGAACTCTCACATGCTATACCCCTATCTCTTCCATATTTTTCCATTTCCATATTAAGCCTGTAATATATAATTTTTATTCAAAACCCTCTTATTCTCCGTGACTTGTTCTATTCGTGACCTTGTAATTGATAACAATGTAATGCACCCTTGTCAATACAAACGGCGGTTTTTTATGTGTGTATGTTATGAATAATTGAGCATTTAGAAGACACTTTTCTTATTTCTCACAAATGAGCCAATTTTTATGCGCAAACGTTGACGAGCCTAACCTGCAGCTGTATCCGGCCTGTCCTGTCGTAGCACCTTCAAGCTTTGTCCCCAATTTTCAAGGAGATTGATTTACTGATTGATGTTCCCGGGCGCGCCAACTATTTAGGTCATTAGGCCCGTAAGTGTAGGGCGTGTTTTTCCTTGGGAGGTGGTGACGATCTTTTCCCCGCTGGATGGCGGGATCTGGCGCCGACCTACCGTCGACTAGCGGGGTTTTCCCCTCAAACAGGTATCACCCACCAGCGAGGCCCCGCCCCAGCCGGGACAAGCTCTAAGAGCCCGACCGGTTTCCCGGAATGTGTGGTGGTGTTGTGCATGTTAGTGTAAGTGTGTGTGTGTAAGAGGAGATGGTAAGACAAGGAAGAGGAAGGAAAGATCGCGCGCGGTCCGTGGCTCGTTTGTTAGGGTACTGCTTTGGTATTCGCCTGGTGTGGATGGGAGAAATCACGGAAAACTAGCAATGAGAGCATTCGGCCGCTAGAATTCTCCGCCAGACAGCGACTGTATTCGACCTAGCTGACAAGCTAGTGTCGAAAATCGTGCCGCCGTCGGGAGAAGAGCTCCCGGTCAGAGGCACTGCAGTGACCTCAGGTTGATGCACTGAGCCATCTCTCCCGGTGGTTTTCAAGGAGAGTTGCGAGGCCCTGACGCGCGTGTGGCAGCGCGTGGTCGGCGCCGAGCGGGGCAGCCCGGGTGCGGGGCGGGGAGAGGGGCGACAGAAGCGTAGGCGGTCTGCGGACGAGTGAGGGTGCTAGGGGCAAGGGTTGTTCACTGAGCAGAGGGGAAGTGGGGGTGGGGACGACGGTCGGGCGGTCGCCCTGCGCGCTGGCGCGTTCAAATGTCAGCTGCCTTTGATCACGTTCACGCGCGCCTTCAGCCTTCACCTCTTTTTATTCATAACAAACTGCACAGTGACGACGCGACGGCACAAAGTGGAAATCCGAAACTTAACGTTCCTGCAGGCGAAAGGCGCGCGGTTCCAGCTCTGGCGATGCATGGGGATTGCGAAAGAAGGCGGCGGCGGCGGACCCACGCCGCTTCACGTGGGGTACAGAGGGAAAGAGGTATGGGATAAATAGAGATAGAGGGAGAGTTAGAGCTAGCTAAAGTTCGAGATAGAAAGCTAGGAAGAGAGAGGGAAAGAGAGAGAGAGGAAAAGAGAGAGAGGAAAAGAGGGAGATAGGGAAAGAGGGAGATAGGGAAAGAGGGAAAGAGGTAGGGGAGAGCGATAAAGGTTGACGTGAAACTAGAGCTAGAGTGAGACAGAGAGAGAGAGAGAGAGAGAGAGAGAGAGAGAGAAGAGATACAGAAAATACAGTATTATTTACACAGGTAACCTGTGTTCGTGAGGAGGCGAATCGGTAATATAATGAGATATTATTTACAGGTTATTGTACAGCGTGAAACTGTACAGCAAAAAACGTCAATAGTAACGGCGTAACAATTTTACCATTGTGCTAATTGCATTTTCCTTTAAGATGTTACGTTAATGAAAGTTGTTCCTAATTTTGTTACTACAGTTTTTGTAGTCACTGAATGTCACTGAATTCCAAGGATGGCGCATCGTGTTGACTTGAATTATTTCGTTTCGAATTGTTTTTCTACTGCGTCTGGATTATCTTTACCCGTACGCATTGTTGTTACAAGTTGGAACTACTTCATTAACGTAACGTTTATACTGCATGTTTCAGAACCCAATATACCAGAGATGGAATAACACAACTTGATAGACCTTAGTGTTCCCGTACGTGCACAGGTGCTTATTTGATGTTTCGCGTATCCTGTTTAATGTGAGACCTCACAATTTTGTGAATCGTGTTTGTGTGTGTTTGTACATGAGGGCATCAAGGTACAAATTAAAGGGCAGACCATGCGGACCTATCATTTGCTTTAACTCGCAGTTATCCGATAGTATCATTTTAAAACAAGAGTTATAGGAGCTCAGTAATTATTCTACATACGAAACGATTTGTCAGCCTGACGCCTCAAGATTTCGTATCTCTCCATTACCTTGATTTAAGGTTCTCGTGTAACCTACTATCCAACCACGGTATTATCGGTATTGCAATGAATATATATAAAATGCATGTCAATTTAATATGTTTGAAAGCGTCCAAAACACAAATATAACCAATAAAGGCTGGTGAGATTTCTCAATGAAAAAATTAAGGCAAGAACAATCAAATAGTGGTTCATATTTTGGCAATTATATCATTAATTTCAAACGCAAACACAAACAGATGAAAAACGATGCATCCTCAGGCCAGTTGTGAGGCGTTTATAGTTTGGTCAGATATTCACGAAACTGAAAAACACCCAAAAATAATTGAACACTTTCAATTTTCATTTAAAATGCAAATATTTGCTTGTGTCTTTCCGTCTGTTTTCATACTCCATGCTTCACTGCTTTCAACACATCTGGCGTCATGACATAGCAAGGCTCAAAGAAGCACACCGACCGCCATTAAATATAAGCTATTCACCCGCTGCGTAAAACTTTTTTAACTTCCTCTTAAAGAGAAAGTGTTGTAATGCTGCGGCAGAAATCAGTGATTTTTGTTTGAAAAACGTGTTATTGAGCCCTGGTAATAAAGAAGTGAGTAAATCTTGTTCCTGTATCTTGTAAATTACTTTTAAAACTTTGTATAGTCAGAAATCAAGTTTTGTAAGTTCTTAATTCAGAAAAATTGATTGAGGGCAAAACGTCTATCCGTCTATAGTAAACGCTAGCGCGCGAACGGATGAGATAATTTTCTTCAAAAGCGATATTATCCGATCAATCTAAACGCATTCCAGGCCCTCCGAGTTTGAAATGGATATTTTGATTTTTGGGGTACTTTACGTAACGACTCAATAACATTTTCAAGATTTTGTAAAAAAACAATTCATAATTGTTTTCATTAAACTTCATGAATGTTCATTAAACCTCACATACCCACAACGACTTCTATTGCTTTTCATATACAGAGAATTTAGGCTTTTGTGGTTACACAATAACAGACACGTGGGAATCAATTAGCTGTGACCTTATAGCCCTGAACGCCGTGACATTATAGTTAGAAAATTCCCTAGCTGGCATTTTTTTGTTATTTCGGTGGTTTCACACAGCTAGCAGCACCAGGCGGTAATGGTCGCTCTCGACTCAACAATTATAACAACTGAAGGAGGCATTACTTAATTTTTCCACTCTGTTGTCTTCTACTCTTCACTCTCGTTGCAAAAGCTCTATCTCTATAATCTCGTTTTCAGGTATAAGGTTGCAGTACATGAAATAAAAATAGAAATGTACACGGCCAAAGTGTTTATTACATAACTAGTTTTAAAATTTCAGAACGTACATTCTGTAATAACACACTTCCCGGCTTAGTAGACCATTTCGAGAGATTCAGCCTACTTTTTAGTGTGGCTGTTACCATGTCAAATGTATTTAAAATGTACTCACCTTTATCGACATCCATAATACAGATTCGACATTCATAATACAGATTGTAATTTAAAATTGCATTCTCACCAGCGTTGTGACACTTCTGGTATTAATTATGATGTGATTTCCAAAAAGAAATTTGGAAATCATAAACGTAATATTAACGTAATTTTGAAATTATAAACGTAATATTAACTCGATGATTAATCTTGTAGAAATCTATATGGACAGATAAAACGAAGTAATCTTCCACAAAAAATGTATTTCAGAAGTTTGTTTCATTGTGTTTTTATACTTGACGATTACTTCTTTTTACCATTCTAAAGAAATATTATACTGCACACACGAAAAATGAGAATCTTGTGATATACTTTACGAAAGAAAGATAGCGTTATCGGCATTAACAGGCGATTTTATAAACTTTGTTGCTGCAATAATATGCTTAAAGTACAACCTGTGACACTTAGTCGAAGAGAGCATGATAATGTGGCCGATAATTACGAGCATCTGTCAGACAATGCTAAGCTCATTACTTTCGCAGTTTTCAAGTTATCGCTTTGTTAAACGGCAATTTCCCTTTGAAGCGCTATTCTGGCAACCTCTGGTAAAGTTAGTAAAAAACGTTCATCATGAGGTACTTTAGTACTTGTTTCTGGTGAAAATTCTTTAACCGTTTCTAAGACCGGGATATGGAATGGAATTTGCATCACTGGCGTGTCCTTCATGTCCGCTAGGTACACACTTCGTACCCTGTAACTTAGAAAAAAAATACTTTAATTGTTACAGAAAATAAATCTTACTTTATTTATAACATAAATCTTCTAATTTATCGAAAGCGTGCTGTCGTTTTACACGTGCAGTTGTGAAATGCCCGCGCTTCCCGAACATCGGTGTGCGTGAGGCACGCGGGGCGTCAGGAAGCTCGGCTGCGATCGGGTGTGCTCGTTGCGTTATAACATAAATCTTCTAATTTATCGAAAGCGTGCTGTCGTTTTACACTAGCAGTTATGAAATGCCCGCGCTTGCCAGCCATCGGTGTGCGAGGCACGCGGGGCGACAGGACGCTCGGGTGCTATCGGTGTGCTCGGTGCGTTTCGTGGGGCCTGCAATCGGCTGAGTTGCAAAGCGGGCAAAGATCTCTCACACCTTTAATATGCACATTACCAGCAATTTGTAAACATTATTGTATTTGTGAGTGTAAGGGCTTCAAATGAAGAGTTTCGAAAACTCAAACATTTTTTGGGAAAAAGAGCTTTAATTTTTGCATTTTTAGTTGCGTCATTTTCTTAAAAGGTCTCCAAATTTTTCAATGAAAATTGCCATTTAGGAAGAGGTTTTACTATTCTAAAATTAATACTTCCATATTACCATTAGGAAACCGAAAAATTAAGAAAATTTCAAAGAATGTACTTTGGGTGGCGACAGATGGTAACTGGCACAAGTTTGTGGCAATTCCGAATAGCTAGCCAAGACCCAATGAAATAGAAAACTAATATGGGAAAGTCTGTGCCATTCTGTAGCACCACTAGTTGAAATTTTCGTCGTAATTTGGAAGCCCCCTCCCAAAATCCGCACAGGTTTTGATGCATTTCCGCCCACTGGGAGGCATTCCGCGGAGTCAAATTTTGTCCCGCGAGAGAGCCGTTTTCGAGACCAAAAAACGAAATTCCGCCCAATCTAGCAACCCTTCTCTGTAGATGCCAGGAAAGAACGAAAGTCCTCTCTACATCAGGGAGGATTGCCAAATTGAAGAATTTCCCAAAAAAATCCCCAAATTGGGGATTTTTGGGGGAAAAAACGGGGAACGTACAGGACTGGGAAAAGTTTAGGGATGTTGTGGGGAAATTGTTTTCATCCGCAGTCAAAATAAAAATATTATTCTCTCAATTATTATGAAAAAAAGAAACAAGACGTTATTCTTTCTCATTTTTGTACCAAAAAGAGGAAAACAAACGACATAGAGAAAGAACAAAATATGAGAAAAACGAAGGACGTACGGGATTTCGAGCAGTTCCAAGGGACGTTGATTGGTTGATTTGAATGTCATGGAATTGGAAGTGTCAAGGACAGGTCAATGGAATTGTCAAGGACAGATCATGTCGTTTGTTTATAATTTGGAGAATATTTTTTGTTTCAAAATCGGAGAATTTTCTCTCATTAAAGAGGTTATTTGGGAAAATTTCGTAGTAGTGGTGGGGACAGAGCTCGCACCACACCTGCCAACCCTGACATCGGGGCACTAAGCGTGATCTCTGGGACTGGAAATGACGGACACCGTCCGCCACTTCATTCATCGAGTTGACGTCGATGGGTGAAACGGTGGTGACAGGAAGTACAATGGAGGACCCACTAATTAGGACTCGCGAATATGTGAGTGGCGTCGGTGTCTCTTGTGACGGGGTTCACACACACTGTTCTCAAACACCGATGTCCTGATTTGGATTTGTAAGGTGATGAGCTATTGAGTGGACTGCATGGGAATTGATGGTGTCTCACTTACATTTCCTTTAGTAGCGAAGGACCACTGGCGGTAATACTTACAGACAAGCCACCAGTCTTGTGAGTTCTATACGGAAAGTTCAGGTGCTGTCATTGTCACAACTGAAATTATTGAAATGTAATTAAATATCTGTATTATAAAAATTAACAAATTACAATAAAAAGGGCACCTTGCAAGGGTTAATGACTAAATTAGCATTGAATACAAATAGAAATCAGGTTTGACCATGAGAAGGAACATGAGTTGTATCAGCATGACTTGTGATGTTGTGTTGTGAAGTCCCGTGGTGGCCGGCTGCGATGACGTCAGAGCTGCAGGCATGACGTGGTAATCGCCGTAGTGGGGGAAGTCTGCGTGGGGACACAAGGACAAATGTACCGTTGCGACGCACTTAGAGTAGTTCATACGTTGCAAATCAATTACTGGTGATACAATGCCACTGATTCTGGCATGATAATCTTGTGGTTTTTGACAACACAGTAAAAACAAGAGAGTCAAGATTGCGCACTGAATTGAGCATATGCGAACTGAAGAGAATTTACTATGTGTAATAAAGTAAAAAAATAAACACATATTTTATATCAAAACGAGAACTTGAAACAAGGGTTTTTTCAAAATAAATATAAAAGCATTATAACTGAGGTATATGCTTCTTCATCGTTTTTTATTAAATATTTGGCCTCGTTCTTCTCTCTCTTTCATTTCCTATAAAATTTGATGAATCCTTATGACAAAGCACTATTCAAACATTCAAAAGACTATGCGTACAATATAGTGCAACTTGATCTGTCTTTCTTGGCTTCTAGTTTCTTAGACGATTTGAAGATGCAGATAGCTAATTAATTTTCTGTATGATATTAACTCAGCGTAAAAACAAATGCAACTTTGAATCATTGATCGAAGGGGAAATGCCCCCTAACACAGTTCTCACCCAGTTTCTATCATTGCTACAGATTTTTTCCGATAAAATGTTTCGGACTTTTTTCTTACTAATGCATTTTTATCTGTAGAAGGTTGCAATATGACAACTGTAACATCAATCATGCTTCCTAGAGATAAGATAGAAGAGATAAGAGTAAAGCCAATATTGTTTTAAGATAAGATAAATTTATTTAAACTGCAATTGGGTATAACCCGGAGGCAGCTGATTACATAAATAAGGTAATAACTTATAATATAACTTATATAACATACAACATAATATATATAACTAATAAATTATAATGATAATAATAATAATATAAAAACTGACTGATTCATAAAATATTAAATTACATTAAGAAAATGAATCTTCTATAATCTAACTCCGCACTGAATGTTTGTACAATTAAGACCACACTGCACTTTACTTCACAGAGACCCTTAAAACACTTCCTTCGTTATTTCTCTCCTATAGACTGCACGACACCTCACTCCCCAAAGGAACACTTATGCATCGCTACATAACCTACTATTCTTCCTCATTTACTTCATAATACCCTAAATTTATTTCCTCAATTTTCGAACGCTTTGAGGAAAGGGTTCAAAGGCTTTTGCAGGTAATCTATTCCATTCCGTTATCGTTCGATTTGTGAAAGAAAATTTTCTAGTAAAGACGATTCACGCAAACTTATTTGAACATGAAGATTACTGGGCGTTCAAAGAGAAATTGTCGCAGCTTACCTACCAGCATCCGAAACAACAGAGCACCAGGTAACAGCGCGGTTCGGAAACGAACAGAAAAGAGCGTTTCGTTCGATGCGGTAACTGCACCGTCGACCTCCCATCTCCCCCTCCCCTTCCTCGGGACTTCGAAAGGCGCAGTTACGCTTCCGGCGCGCGTTCACCCGCCGCTAGCGCTCCGCCTCTCCGCGTCGCTTTCCAGAAGCTCATAATTTTCCACGCTGCGCGGTCCGTGTATCTCCCAGCACCGTATTCGATGAAAGCATGACCCTGCGTCGGAGAATAAACCTTTCGTGTAAGTTACTAGCTCGTGTTATGGAACAAGGTGTAATAGAATTAATATTACAGTCTTCTAGAGCATGCAGGGGGTCGAATATTATGTTTTCGCAATAAACAAGTTGTGAGAAATTTCGTAGTATAAGGCAGGGCTGTCCAACTTAGAAGAGTTTATGAGCCACATATCAAATTCTAGTTAAGCCGCAGGCCGCACTATAATTTAAGATGCTTTTTACCCTAACTACTGAGATTATACTGACACAAACACATGCTAGTTACGACTGTAATTTAACACACTTGATGATTAATGTACAAACCACGAGAAAATGAATATATTATTAAATACAAATAAGATGAATTGTGCAATTGTATTGTGTTTGGTTGGTATAATGCAATTTTTCAAAGCATTTGCGGGTCGCACAAAATGTTCCGTCGGGCCGTAAGCGGCCCGGGGGCCGCCAGTTGGAAAGTCCAAGTATAAGGAATCTACACATGTTTATGTTCCCATGGTTCGTAGGCAACCCACAGGACTTTGGTGTTCCTACACGTTCTGACGCAATCGGAAGTCATGAGTACAATACAAAGCCCGAAAGTTAATTAAAGAAGGTAAAAACTGATTATTAAATATTTCACATAAAACACAGTTATACAAATTTTATTGAAGGGCATTGCAATCACGAAATTGTGGTGTGATTCAGTGAATTTCTTTGCGTAACTATATATTTTATGTGAAATATTTAACAAACTGTTTTTACTGTCTTTAACTGGGGATTTTTATTACATTATATTTTTTTAAAAAAAAGGCAACAGTTTATAAAAATGCATTTAGGGATTTCATGAACTTGGCCAACACCACTACTTCATGTTTTCGGACGTTATCTTTTAATTTGTCATATTTTCAGACGTTAGTAGTCGCCAATGAATGACGGAACAATTTTAAGAAAAATAATTTGAGTCTAAGTACTGTATGGGGGTTTTACTCCCAAGGACATTGCAAAGTCTCTGATGCTTCAAGTTGTTTTAATTAACTAAAAAGTGAATACAAATATTGTTTTCTTTATCGTTCTATAAAACGAAATGTTTCCCTCCCAAAATGAAAAACAATCAAAATACGGTGAATGAAATATCGAGGAAAAGCATTACTTTCGCTCAAATGATCTAACATAGAAGTGTAAAGGGAAAAAAGAGAGTTTTCTGAAAGACAAATGAGACGAGAGATATAAAATGAACTACCATTTGTCATACAAAGTTACCCCATCATATCTTTGTAGGGAGTCTTTTATGCTCCACATGGCATCAATACATTTAAAATATGCACATGTTCTTATTCTTTAAAGAAGAACACGAACGGAAATCTCATTTTTCAATTTCATAGATAATATCTATCCTACGATACAAGTAATATTGTATATTTTGTCAGAAAAATGTTTGGCCTGCAAAGGGCAGGATAAATAATTTCCTTCTATTTGATGAAAAATGTTAATGCAAATGACGTAAACCTTCTGCGTTTTAATTATTGGAGTACCACATGCATTAGTACTCATGCATCGATACAATGTCGCTTCAGGACTCATTTTCAGGCTAATAGTGATCAATGTTACCTTATTCTGTATTAAATTGATAACATTTTACACAAATAAATTCGTTTCCAAAGTACACACAAAATTCAAATAACTGACCATTGGATCAACAATGGTCGATAAAGTAGTGAAATTTGTATGATTTCACATCAACGTAAATATATATTAAAACATGTTTATATCCGTCTTTCCATTGCTATACCCCATTATTAATGTTTTTATTGTTATTATTATTATTATTATTATTATTATTATTATTATTATTCCTCTACATGATTTGAATCGGATGAATATACGTAAAATCCAGGTTGAAACCAGCTACCTATGGAGCAGATCTAGGGACTATCGGTGCCTCTACCCATTTCGCGCAAAATGTGAGCTGTTCCAAATAAAGCAATCTATTGCACTTCCCAGTCCTTTGAACGACCTGGGAGTTTAGTCAAGTTCTTACAAAAATGCGGAACAAATTTCAGAGCTCCGAAAACTATCGGGACGACCTATGCTTTTTCGCCCCACATTCGGCTGATCTCAATTTACAAACTCTTATATTTAAGACGTTTCTCTGCTTCCTTGGTTACAACAATTTGATCACAAGACACAGCAACATCTACATGTAGACATGAAAATAATGCGTGTGTAGTTTAATAAACCATTACGGATTACCAAGGATGCGCTAGGCCCAGTCAGCCCCTCCAGCTTCTCCCGCGCTTGGAGAATGTACCAACGGCCCGTAGAGCGCGCCCCTGCGCCTTCCGCCCCTGATGTGGAGCAGGGCCTTGCAACTCCCATATAACGTGGTGGAGACCGTTAAAGTGGCGCGCTGTCCTGTATCACTTTCTTACAGGAACTCAAATACGAACTGCTGCCAACGCTACGTAGCCGCTGCATGGGTTCACGAGACGCCAGCAGGCGCGTAATGTTACAAAGGATAGAGTCGCTTTCGTCAGCGGCTTCTTATATGCATATATTATGAATAATGGAACATTTAGAAGACACTTTAGGCATTTCTAATAAATGAGCCAATTTTTAGGGGCGGATGTTGGCGAGCCTCACCTGGAGCTGTACCCGGCGAGACTAGCGCCTCCTGTAGTAGTTCCCTCCAACTTGGTCTCCGGGGTTAATGGAAAGTTGCAAGGCCCTGGATCTACAAAAACTTTATCGCAAGAGTACTTCTTCCGAGCAGGTTGTCGAGCGAAATAGGCCGAGGTTTATATCTCGATTTAAACATAGCGTCATTGACGTTTAATCAGCTTTTACAGTGTCCAACAAGGTACTACTACTGTACTGACGTTTAAGCTCCCGATTGGTGATTAACATCTGATTCAACGTCAACGGACTCCATGTTGAAATCGAAGTAAACTTGGGTTTGATGGAGGGTTTCAAGGCTCTACTGCGGAGCATCAGGGTCTGAATTGCGGCTCTCGGGGTGCATGATTTGAATTTGCACTAGATTTGTGAATGAGGCTTCTTTAGTCTTCTCTGATTGGTCAGTGATGGCGGCGCCGGAAACTCAAGTGTCAGTTAATAACTCGTCTCGAAACAAAATTCCGACCTCTTGAGACGCTGCACTTGTGATAACGTGCATATTTGTGTTGTTTGTCAAGGTTTATTGACGTATAAATGAGTTTGGAGCTGGATTTTGCCGTTGTATAAACATAAATGTAGATTAGGCAAAGGTTACATATGAATTGTCTGATTATAACAGGTAGTTATTTCAATGATTGTGATTTTACAGATCTTTTTTTCTCAAAATTAATATTTTGAGTGAGAGAATCTGATATTTTGTTACCAAAGTGAGGCAAACTCTAAAAAAGCTTCATTCACAAGTCTAGTGCAAATTCAAATCATGCTCCCGGGTTGGGCCGCTCCGCAACGCGTCCCCGTCCCCCTCCTCATCGCCCTTCCCCACCCCCCTCCCCCCGCCGCCCACCCGCCTCGTGAGCGCGAGGAGCTATTGTAGCAGGCAATATGCGCTCCCCGTGAGCCGCGGAGCCCGGGATATGAGTGTTGCGCCGCGCGCAAGGCGTTTCATTAAAACCCGATCAAGGCGGCCCTTTGCAGCAATGGCCGCAGGGCAAAGACCCCGTCCTACAGAGAGGGCTCACCGAGGAGAGGTCAACGGACCATCCCGCGTTGCTTCCGGCGTTGTTTGAAACAGAAAACGATCACTGCAATTTAGGCGAAAATCACGAGAGAATAATGCATGAAAAACAATAATGTAGCTTGCATTGTTAACTCGTTAGCTACATTAACTGTGAATGAGCTATTCCGTCCTTTTTCCTAAATCAACAGTCAAAAGTCTTTGAAAACGAAACCATTACCTTCCGACATTTTCTTAAAAAAACTAAGATTGGTTGCTCAATTAAAGAGAAATAATTACCTTTTAAAATCCCAATTAATCAGCAGTTCATAAGATTCGGAAAACAAAAGCTTGCTGCACTTCATTGTTCTCAAATATGATTAAAAATTGTCAAGAAATCAGCAGTTAATTATAGTAGAAATTATAGTCGCGCCTTTTTATATTCAGAAGAATATCGAAATAATACTCAGTGATGATTGTGAGGGAAGTCAGCACGTATTTTCGTGAGAAAATCTTATATAATTGCGACATTTGCCCTTTCCCCATTTAAATAAAGGCATTTGGAGGGTTTGGAAAGACAGAAATTTGGCAAATAAATTAATTTTGAAAATATTTATTCACAAGCCATTTTTATTTACTCGTACACGCATAGAGAAAATTATGTACTGATGCAGGAAAAGGTGTTGATATTTTTAAAAAAGACATGTTTTGTGGGTTGCAGTTACCGAAAAAGTGGATTTTTCGTACTATTATACATCATAGTATTCACAAAATTTACGAGTTGGGATACTAAATAAGATGATCTTTCTCAAACGTTCTGGCCGACTCACATCTATGAAAATTACTAGATCCTAAATTGTAATCGAGATTTTCATCGAAATGGATATTTCTCGATCCAACTGGCTCCTGTCGAGGTCCCTCAAATTTGAAATGAACATTTCAATTTTAAGGGAAATTTATATGAAGTCGCGAGGTTCTTGAAATTTTCTCAAAAATGACAGACACTTTATTTAATTGCTCAAAATTGTTGATGAATTTGTGTTCGAAGAGAACATAGTACTCTCATAAAAATTGCGCGGGAAAATACATCGTCAAAAAACCTTTGAATTTTCAAATATTGCAAAATTTAAAAATGTGTGTTTAATGTTCTCCCAAATTTAAATTTTTAAAGTAAGAGTTTTTGATGAATAAACTGTATAAAACGTAGATGTTTAAATAGTATCAAGTGAAATATTTGAAAAAATTAGTAATTTTTAAGTAAATTTGAATTCCATCGTGAGAAAATTCGTTTTACAAACTTGTTCTACATCTTCAATATTGAAATCATAATTTTCTTTTTGATACAAAAAATTCCTCAATAAAGATATTTAAATAACTTCTTGTAAATGTTTTCAAAATTTAAATTTTTTTTGCAATTTTTAGAGAATTTTCTGATGTGTAGAAACCAGTGAAACATTTTGACTTCATTTCAAGAGGCGTCTGGAAGCTGAGGTTGTTTGAGTCGGCGGTGAATAGCTCGGATGAAAGAAGTCAATGCACGGAGTCCGAATTTCGGCCAACTCAACACTTCTTTTTATTTGTTTGTTGGATATTTGCAAGATCAGAGCACATATCCCTGAATGCAATGGATAAAGAACTCTTTTCATTAAATTAAGTCGATTTTGAAAAATTAAACACGTATATGATATTCGAATCTCCCCTTGTATTTGTGTGAATAATAAGTATAGTTTGTATTGCCAAGGGTGTATTATATTGTAATCAATTGCAAGGTGACATGTAGAATAAGAAGCGGAGGATAAGAGGGTCTTGAAGAAAAATATACATTATAGGCTTAATGTGGAAATGGGCGAATAAGGAAGAGGGTGCGGTATAGCATGCGAGAGTTCTCGCACGGGTGCGCTAGTAAATATTTAAGGAAGGTAGCAGAGGAAAACCCTTGGCCCCGTGAATCCGCCACTGCTGCCAAGGACCACTAGGCTCTAGTGGTTTCTGCGCCTTTGAGCCCTCGATCATCGCCCACGCGAGTAATCCGCCTTCACCCGCCATCAGTGAGGAAGGGGCGGCGGCGCAAGCGGCGAGAGCGCGTTCAGACAATGCGGCGGCGGCGGCGACGACGCAATCAGGTGCCCTCGGCCCCCTTCGCCCAAATTAGAAAGGAGCGCAGGCGGCGGTGGCGCCGGACGCAAACACACAAATATCCGCGATTCCAATAACCCCCTTTAGCAGGAGCCTCTCGGCGGACGAGGCGAGGCGGGGTGGGGAAGGAGCTTGGTGGGGGCGTGGTGGGCGTGCACGGGGGCGGGGGGCGGGGCTGGGCGGGCCGCGGCGGGGTGTGGTGTGGTGGGGAGGAGACTGGGAGGGCGGAGGGCGGGGTGGTGCTCACAAGATAGGACGGCGCAGGAACCACAATGGAGGGCAGCGACGAGCCTAGGGGGCGGAGGGGAGGGCCCCGCAAAGAATTATTAGCACCGAAAGGAGGCGCTGGGAGCGGGAGCACTCAGGCACAGGCAACGCGTTGTTGGATGAACGTTTACAATGCATTCGTTGTTAAATGCCACAATGTCTTCCTGTCCAACCTTCTCTCTTAATGTTCGAAACGGAGAGTACCGTTATTAATCGGTGACTTTCGGGTAAAGCAATAAAAGTTTCGGGTAGAGTTAAAAATATCTGGACCTTAACGTTAGTTTAAAAAATTTAGGTTATTTTTGTCTTCAAATTTTGTTCTTTCTATTAACATGCAAGGTAAACATTTGCAATTTAATTCTTAGAGAAAACATCACTACAAAATTTGGTATTATTGCCTATCAACATGTTAAAAATACAACCAGATTCTAAAATTCGTCACAAATGTAAGAAGGTAGCAAATAACAAAAAAGCTATACAATTTGATGAAAACAGCAAACGAGAGGAATTGTTATTGAGAAGTCAAAATAGAAAAAAAAAGATTAGGAGGAGATATTTATTGTATATTTGGCAAAAACATTACCTTAAATGTCACAATTATACATACAGGTTTATGAAAAAAAGAAGCATAAAAAACGACGAATCCTATAAATTATTTACCGCGCTACGAAACGCACGACAAATCCCGGAGGGGCCTGATTGGCAATGGGGGTGAGGCACCGATGTCGATGTTTTTAAAACATCAATATTTTAAGAAATCAGCGATTTTTGGAAGCCGAGGTTTTATAACTTCGAAGTTTCGTGATCGATGTTTTTAAGTGGAAAAAGTCTATCAAAAATTCTATAATAATTTTCTGATATTCTCAAATTGAATTTTTTGAGACAAAAGTGACCAAGGATGAAAAATAAATAAACTCGAGTTTTCGTCAATAAAAAGTCTCTTTAATGTGTGAACTATAGAATCACATAGTGCAATTTTTGTTAATTGTCCTCATGACTTTTTGACTTGGTTCTGTCAGTTTAATTTTAAAATTAAAAAACTCTACCACTTTCCAATTTAATCCCATCCCCCGCGCGCATATAATGGTTATTTTTCCAGTTTTGAACCAGTCGATGGTTTGGGGGCAATGTTTTATAAACATCGATATTTTAATATATAGTGGGGTATCTAAAGAGAAACGTGCGAAACGAGGTATTTCAGTTCTAATAAATAAAAAACTTGAAAAATTCATATAAAATTGGGAAGCAATAAGTGAAAATTTAATAATTGTAAACATGGATGTATTTGGAAGTAAAATAATTATAATTGGTGTTAATGGAATAAGTGATTATCAAAATTCTATAATTAAGGAGGAATTGTGAGGAAGTAAACAATACAATAAACAAAATAGGATTCAAGGATTCAAATTCAAGAGATATCATAATGTTAGGAGACTTTAATGCTAGGATTGGTAGGAAAAACAAAAATGAAATAATTGGACCTTTTGGAGAAGATATTGTAAATAATAATGGTGAAAGATTGATAGATATTTGTGATCAAAATAGTTTTACTATATTAAATGGCTTTTATGAACACAAAGCTATCCATAAATGCACGTGGAATCAAGATTCTTTAAAATCATCGTCAATAATAGATTATATTATTATAAAAAAATACAAAATTAAAGGTTCAAGATGTTAGAGCTTAGAGAGGTCCGAGTATTGGCACAGATCATTATTTAGTCAATTCAAAGATATTGTTTCCTTTTATAAATAAAAATTCAAAAATAAATAAAACTGAAGAAGTGATAACTACAAGGAATTATGTTGAATATAACGTAAATTTATTAAAAGATGAAAGTATTTTATATTTGTACCAAAAAAGATTGGATGAAAAACTAATTGAAATGGAATTTGAGAATGTGGAAGAACAGTATAGATACATAGAACAGAATATTAATATGGCAGCAAAAGAAGCGTTAGGTGAAAAAGAGAAAAAAACATAAATTTATATACTATTGGAGTGAAGAAATTAAAAAAGATGTTGAGGATAAAAGAAGGAAGTACCTCAGATGGCTAAACACAAAGAATATAAAAGATAAAATTGAATACAAAAGAGCTTAAGATAAAGTAAGAAAAGCCGTAACTTTGGAGAAAAATATATACTGGGAAAAACATGTGATTATTTACAAATTAGTTCCACACATATGAATAGTTCCACACGATCGGCTTGTACAGAAATTAATGAATTCAGGCATAGATCCCAGGGTGGTGGCGTGGATTAGCGAGTTTCTGCGAGATAGAAAACAGAAAGTCCGAATTGGGCAAGAGATGTCTTCCGGGGCAAGCGTTACGTCAGGAATACCGCAGGGGAGTGTCATTGGACCCCTTCTATTTCTAGCTTTCGTCAATGATCTGCCGGCGCAATTAACCTCAAATGTTCGTCTATTTGCAGACGATTGCATAATATATCGTAGTATTAATTCGAAAAGAGATGAAGAAATTCTGCAACGGGATCTTGATGCGTTATATTACTGGGCGGAAAATAATGGGATGTCCATAAATAGCGCTAAAAGTCAATCCATCACTTTTGGCAGGGGTCATAATTACAGTGAAACAAATTACCGCTTAAATAATGACATTATTACGAGAGTGTCCTCGTGCAAGTACCTAGGAATTCATTTCGATAGTAAATTCAGTTGAAAAAAACACGTAGATTTTGTTGTCGGGAAAGCCTGGAGATCTCTTCACTTTGTAATGCGCATCCTAAAAAAGAGTACCGCAAACTCAAGGGAAATTGTTTATTTATCTCTTGTTCGTCCGATAATGAAATATGGAACAATTTGTTGGGATCCGCACAAAATTATGCAGTGTAAACACTTGGAAAGGATTCAGCATAGGACAGCTAAATTTACTTCCAGGGACAAGAAAACGGCAGGGTGGGATTCACTCAAAAACAGGCGATCAATAGCAAGACTCTGCGCCTTATATAAAGCTTATAATGGTCATCCAGTTTGGAAAGAAATTAATCGGCGGCTATGTATTCCTACATACATCAGTAGAGTGGATCACAGGCACAAAATAAATTTAAGACAGCAGAGAACGGATGTCGGGAAATTTTCTTTTACAAATCGAACGATTACGGAATGGAATAGATTGCCTGCAAAATCCTTTGAACCCTTTCCTCAAAGTGTTCAACAGTTTAGGAAATTAATTTAGTGTATTATTAAGTAAACGAGGGAGAATACTGGGTTATATAGCAATGCATAAGTGTTCTATTGTGAAGTGGGGTGTCGTGCAGTGTATAGCAGAGAAATAAAGAAGGAAATGTTTTCAGGTCTTAGTGAAGTGAAGTGCAGTGAAGTGCAGTGTGACCCTGATTGTATAAACATTCAGTGCGGAGTTAGAGTAGAGACGTTTTTTTTTTTTTTTACTTTCTTTCTTTCTTTTTCTTTTCTCTCTTGATGTAATTTAATGTTTAATGAATCAGTTGGTTTTTATATTATTATCATTATTTTACCATTATTATTATTACTATAATTAGTATACAATTTGCTAGTTGTATTACCTTATTATTGTTATTATTATTATTATTATTATTATTATTATTATTATTATTGGTATTAGCGTTCTATGTTTCTTAGAGACTGTGTATTTTTGTTTGTGTAATTAGCTGCCACCGGGTTATACCCATTTGCAGTTTAAATAAATCTATCTAATATAAAGTTATATAGGAGGAACAAAAAGTGCAGAAGCTTAGAAACATTAAGAAATTTAAGAAAAAAATGCGAATAATGAAATAAGATTAGAGGGAATTTCATTGCAAAAATGGAAACAGTACTTTGAAGAATTGTTAGTTGAAAGAAAAAGTCAAGTTTTAACAGCAATAGATGTATTTCAAGAATTTGAGAATAATTTTTTAAATTTAGATTTGGCAATTTTAGAAATAGACATTAAATCTTTTAAAAATTGAAAAGCAACTGGTATAGGAGGAATCAATGCAGAATTAATAAAGTATGGAACAAAGAAACTATGGGAATTAATTAGGAATTTATTTTTAAAAAATGCTTAAATGGTGAAAATCCCCCTCAAGAATAAAAAAAATTATCATTTCAGTTGTTCACAAAAAAGAGAAACGAGATGAATGTGCCAATTATAGGGGAATAACTGTGTTAAATGTATTTAGTCGTCTTTACGGAAGAATACTAAAAGTATTTTTA
The DNA here is from genome assembly GCA_031308135.1 of Acheta domesticus. Taxonomy (NCBI): domain Eukaryota; kingdom Metazoa; phylum Arthropoda; class Insecta; order Orthoptera; family Gryllidae; genus Acheta; species Acheta domesticus. The sequence continues at coordinate 209,594,585 of JAHLJT010009419.1, forward strand.
GAAGAAAATTATAAAAGTAGAGCAAATGAATTTCCAGCAGGTTTTAGAGTTGGAAGATCGACCATTGATCATACATTTGTAGTAAAACAGCTAATAGAGAAAATTAATTAAGTGGGTCAACAAATCCATTTTGTACTTGTAGATTTAGAAAAGGCATATGATAGAACAAAATTTGAGGAAAATATTGAAAGAAATGAGCATAAAGAAAAACATTTTGATGGCAATAAAAAAGTTATATGATAGTTCTACTTCGCAGGTCCAAATATGCAAAAATCTCTCAGAATCAATTTTCATTACTAAAAGTCTGCGTCAAGGTTGCAGCTTGTCTCCAACTTTATTTAACATATATTTACAAAAATCGCTAGAAACATGGAAAAAGAAAGTTGAAGGAATGGGAATGGGTGTTCCTATAGGAAATAAAAGTTTATACACTTTATTATTTGCAGATGACCAAGTAATTATAGCACAGGATGCTGAAGGTGTGGAATATATGTTTAGAAAATTATTAGAAGAATATCAGAAATGGGGGCTAAAAATTAATATGGAAAAGACATTTTATACGGGATGTGGAGTAAATAATAGAGATTTAATTTTACGATTTGGAAAAGAAAAAATTAAACATTGTTCGGAATTTAATTATATAGGAGTAGAAATAAATGAGGATGGAAATCAAGAAGAGAACATAAGACAAAGAATAAACAAAGGAAGATCAGCAACATCAATGCTAAACAAAATATCATGGGATAAACACGTAGCGAAAGAAACTAAATTAAGGATATATAAATCTATTGTAGAAAGTAGTTTTATATGCATCAAAAATTTGGAAATTAAAGAAAAAATTAAAACTAAAATTACTGGCAACAGAAATGGACTTTTTAAGAAGATCATCCAGGATATCAAAATTAGAAATAATAATAAATTTAAAAATAAGAGAAAAAATGAATAAAGTTCATACAATTTTAGAAACGATTCAATACAAGCAATTACAATGGTTTGGTCATGTGAAAAGAATGAAAGATGATAGAATTCCAAAAATAATTTTAGAGTAGTTTCCGGTGAGTAGGAAGATAGGAGGAAGCCCTAAACCCAGCTGGTTGAGAGAAATTAAGAAAATTTTAAAGGACAAGAACTTAACAGCCAAGGATTATGAAGATCGGGACAAATGGAGAAATAAAATTAAAATTATGTAATTTATTAGAATTGTGGGTAACAGAAAGTTGTTTTCTATAACAACGTAAAACTGTGAAATAATAATAATATTTTAATCTTGAGTACCGATGTTTATAAACATCCATGTTGTCTCGGCAATGTTGAATCAATAATTGGGATTTCTGGGCCTAAGTTTGGATCGTCAATTGTCTGAAACCTTGTACGGGGGTCAATCCATTTTATGTGGTCCAGAATTTAAACGCAAAAACATAAACAAAACGCTGAATTTATTTCTTTGTTGTATTTTACAAATACTTTTTGTTTTAAGCGGTTCAGATTTCAAAATCAAGATAACCATTTTTCAATTACGGACGTAGATGTCAAATTGTAAGTTTGTTTTGGAGAAAATATACGTAATAAAGAAAATTATATATTGGGACAGTTTTATGTATATTTATTATTAAGTATAATTAATTATTTTAAATCAATGTAGATTTTAGTTTAAAATAGCTTCAAAATAATGTGATTACTACTTGGCACAAAGTATCCTCAATGGGGAAATGAAGCCTTTTTTTCGTAAGTTTTCCATTTTTTTAAAAATACTTCGAGTTAAATCTAAAAGTTGTACTTTTTACTGAAGTTTGGTATGATAGCATGTGTGCAATTTTCAGATTTTTATCTGGTCCCCCAACAAGAGATATTACAGTTCAAAATTGGGAAAAAATCCAAAATTCCAATTTTCAAGAGGATGTAATTTTCAAGGGGTACGTTATATACCAATGATATTTTACAAAAAGTAACGATACTGTTCTGTGTAAAAGCACAGAAAAAATTAAGGCTTAGATTCCATTCCTTCTTCAAAAAATTACTCTCTGAAAATCGAATTTCGTTCATTCCCGTTCCATAGCTTTGGTTGCAAATATTTCCCAAATAAAAACATAGAAAATAGGTAAATAATATTTCGATTTGGCCAAAGTATGCTGAATCGAATGCTTTTGTATTCTAGAATGCTAGAACAACCGAGAACTGAGCAATTTAGGAATGAGTAAATATCTGCGAACGTGAAAAATGGCACCCGGCGCGAAACAAAAATGGCCGCCATTTGTAAACCAGGTACAATAAAAAAAAATTAAAGATGGTTTTGAACAGCCAAAACATAAGGAAAGTTATGTACAAAACAAGTAGTAAGTAGACAAACTAAGTAGAGAGTCAGAAGCCGTGACGCACAATAATGCGGATGAGGACAGAAATTGGGCCTGTTTCAACAATTCGTTTATAGTTTTCCTAATTCTGTTCGTAATATATCTGCGTAACGCCACCTCACAGAGGAATGAAAAGGTAATATTAATGGCCACCTGCCGTTAGGAAATTAACGGTCGCGGGCCATTAAGAAATTAACGGCCGCGGGCCGTTAAGAAATTAAGGGTCGCGTGCCATTAATAAATAAACGGCCGCCGGCCATAAAGAGCCAAGTGATCTTCAAACTATTTATTAAAGTTCGAAAACATAACAAACAGCATAAGTAACATGTATACACACAACATAAATAGCACATACAATAGTAATTTTCCACTGTCAATATAATGAATACTTTTTACTTTCCCGTATACGTACGTATACACGGAGTGATATACGTAGTATAGGGAAAGTTATGTAATGCTGCGCGAAAAAATGGCCAATTTTCGGCGGAAAAAAATTAATTGCCGGGCCGTGAAAACGAATAAGTGGATAAAACCAATTGCTAAATTAAGAAAAAAAATCCTCTATCTCGTGGTGTGGTCAAAATCCATGATTTGTAGCTTCTTTATACTTAAAAATCGATTGACGGCATTCCGTCCGTCTGTCCGTCTGTCCGTCCGTCCGTCTGTCCGTCTGTGGTCAACGCTAGCGCCTAAACCGTTCGGTCGATTTTCTTCAAAATTGACATTCCCCAGTCGAAGTCCCCCCTAGAATTGACATTCTAGTCAAAGCTTTGTGATTTTGAAAAAGATCCTTTAAAATTTGGGGGTACTTTATATGAAGCCCCCCGGGGATTTTCAACATTTTCTCAAAAACGGCTCCAAATTTTTTCTTTAAATTTCTCGTATGAATAGAGGAAAATACACTTTTTAACATGGCATAGGTCCGATTTTCACGTACAGCTCTGAATTTTCGAAAATTGTGAAAGTTTGAATTTTTTTCGGCGTCTTTCTCCAACTACAAAATTGAAGATAGAGATTTTTTCTTCAAATAAAATTTGTTCTGCATATTGAGTTCTTTAATAAAGGTCATGTAAATGTTTTTCACAATTTTGGTAGTTTTCGTGCAATATTGCGTGCAATATGTGCAATTTTAAAAAATTACAAAAACAAAATTTTCTCAAAAACGGCTCCAAATTTTTTCTTTAAACTTTTGGTAGGGATAGTGGTAAATGTACTCTATCAATGACATAAAAGCCATTTTGGTCTATCGGTTGGTTTTTTCAAAAATTACCAAAATGTAAATTTTTTACTTGTCTCTCACGTCGTTAATATTTACATTATCGGCGATTTTTTTACATTATTATATTTACGAGTATATATGCTTTAAATAATGTCAAGTAAAGTTTCTCGAAAATACTACCGTTTTCTGTGAAAAGTAGCTCAAATTTCGGCATTTTCAGAAATGCTCAAACGTCATTTTCTCGTATATGGCTGCAATTTTTTTCTTGAAACGTTTGTAACGGATAGTGCTAATTACACTCATTAGTATAGCGTGAAGTTTATTTTGAGTTTTTTTTTGTTTTTTTTCAAAAATTATATAAATGTAAATTTTTTGAAAGGTCTCTCACATCTTTAATATGCACATTATCCGCAATTTGTAAAGATGATTATATTTGTGAGTGTAAGTGCTTCAAATAACTTCAAATAAAGTATTTTGAATACTCAAATATTTTCTGTGAAAATGAGCTTCAAATTTCGCATTTTTAGTAGTGCTAAAACGCCATTTTCTCTTAAACGGCACATAATTTTTAAAAGAAAATTGCCATTTACGGCTAGGTTTTTGTGTTCTTTAATATTCTAAAATGAATGTTTCTGTTCTACCAATAGGAAACCGAAAAATTAAGAAAATGACAAAAAAATGTACTTTTGGCGATGATAGCTGGCAAGAAAGAGTATGTGGCAATTCCGAATATTGACAAATAAATAAATAAAATAAATACGGTCATGCTTAATTTTTTCAAAATACGAGTAGTTTTTCTTTAATTTTGTGACAAACGTAATAGGCCGCTGTAAATTTACTGCGCTTCGGACAGCTGGATGCGTCGTAAATTAGAATGTGCAATTTTGTATATTATTTCTTTCTTCGTTTCTTACATTCGAGCTTTGTTATAGACTTACACATTAATATTTTATAAATTGTTTATTTTGAAATATTTGAAATAAGTAAAAAGAATTAATAGCTCTCAGAAAGCGACAATGCAGGGTCTGCAATGGAATTCACTTCGCGCTCGCGAATATCTGTGAATTAGTGTCATTGTTGTGACCTGATGGAGCTGTATGAAAAGGAGTTATAATTGTCTAATTTATGTTGATATTTGCAACAAATATTTAGTTTTGCACCAAATGCTGTACCATTTGTAGTGAGTAGAGAATTTGTTGCATGGTTTTAAAATACTCTTCCCTAATCATGGCCCAATGGAAGGCATTTCTATATTTCCAGGGTATCAGGCTTCTTTTTCCAATACAGGGTTACAAAACTTTTGCATTCTATTTTTGTGAAGTTGTAGAATTCACATAGTTCTGACAACACTGCAATGGAAATAGTGAGTTCCAAGCGAAGATGTTAGTAGCGCATAAAGTGCAATATTACAGTACTACTCAGCTGTTTCCTCTAATACGGGAAAGTAAGTGCTGTTGTAGCACCACTAGTTTTTTATTTTGTGCAATTCAGTGTAACTAGCACTCAGTTGCTCGTGGTTGCTACATCATCAATAGTCAATGACACAAGTTCGCCTCGTCGGCATGTCCTAAAATACCAAAAAAATACAATAGCTTTTTTAAGTAGCCATTTGCTTCCAATAAAAAATTTCTAATATGATCTAACGTGACTGAAGTAAGAATTGTATAGATTTTAAATGAAAGGTAGCGACGCATTACTACGTATTGAAAGCTTCATTCTTACATTATTTTTTATTAGAAGATGGTATTACGAAAAAGTATTAATCGACACACGGCCGATATCACAAATAACAGACTTGATTGGTATAAACTTTGGTTATCACCTCGGTTTACAATTTTCAACCCCGTCTGTTATTTGATGGTTATCGGCGTAATGACGTTAATAACTATAATAGTGGTTTTACATAATAGAACAGACTTTCTCGCGGAAGTTTTCTAGTTACTTTTGCCATTCAGTTTTGCCACATCCTCATCCCAGACACTACCTGTCAGAGCCAAACCGAATGTTTTTCACATTTTCTCAGTTTTACGACGTTATAACAGTATAATTGGAACACATCTTTAAGAATATTACAAAAGACTAAGCAAATACTCGAAAGACTCGAATAATAAGCAAATCCGACCCACGTGATTCTTGTAAGTCACTCTTTATTAATCTAGGAATTTTACCATTACCTTGTCTCCTGATTTACGAATCAGTAGTTTTTGTCAAAAATGACTTACTTAAGGACGGGAATATATTTTCAGCAAACGCCGATGTCTATAAGTATAACACACGACGTAGTAATCATATTCACCAGGTGGCAGTATCAACAGCTCACTACAAAAAATTCACATACAATTCATGTACATTACTCTACAACACTTTGCCAGAAGACATTAAACGATTAAATTCAATAGAAAAGTTTAAGTCCCAAGTAAAATCTTTTCTGCTGCATAACTGTTTCTATACAATTCGAGACTATATCGAGCATCAAAAAGGAAAGTAGAATTAATTTTAACAATGATAGTTAATGTAATTATTTATCATTTGGACTGTATAATTATAAAGAACCTGTAACAAGTATTGTACCACAGTTTCTGGGTTGATGGCCCCCATCTCGATCAGGTTTTTTGTCCAGTTTCCCTGATCCTTGAGCAAATGCTGAGATGGTCCCTTGTTTTGCTTCTGGACATAAATGTAACTTCATTATTTGTGCACGTCTTCTGAATTTCAGTGGGAAATATAGTTATTCAAATTATTGTTTTTCATATTATCGCGGCAAAAAGTATTATTCTTTCATGAAGAACATGAGGGTTCAGGGCAGAAATTTATAGCTAATTTACCTTTGAAAATATATTTTATTATATAGGAGCGAATATTTTGTCAACAAAACTCGAAAAAAACTCTCTTTTCTGTATTCAAAATTCGACTAGAATATGGTTTAGGATAGAGACCACAGAATTATGAAAACGTGCACAAAATTCACTTCTCCCCATAGCTCGTCATACGCAGTTTTTAACTGTTTTTGACGTAAATAAATAAATAAAAAATAAATAAAAAGACAAGATCATAGTCTTAAATGAAAATGTTCATTAAAAGATTTGGAGCCGTTCTTGAGAAAAAGTCATTTGGGGTGTTCAGAAAACGCGCAATTTTCAACTCATTTTCACAGTAAAGTTCTGAGTTTTCGAGAAACTTGTGTTCACAAAAGCAATGATCTATAGAAAATTCCGGTAAAGCAAATATTAAACACGTGATAGATATTTCAAAAAATATCTTTGTTTAGTTTTTGAAAAATCAAATGACTAAATCAAAATGTCGTATACTTTTCTAGCATGTAATTCAGCGTAATTAGCAATATCAGTACAAAGTCTGTAAATTAAAAATATTAAGTCTTTTTTGAGAAAATAACGTTTAAACATATCTGAATTGCGCAATTTTAAGCATGTTGTCATTATCACAGACAACGTTTGAGGGTTCAAAAAGCCAAACAATCACCTGAAGCACAAACATTTAAAAATTCAATACAGTATAAAATATCCTTAAAGTAAATATTAACTACATGAGTGTTCTACAAAAATCTGTGAACGAAGTTTAAAAATCAGAAAATATGGAGACGTTCTGAGAAAAAATTGAAAATGTTGTTCAGGCTTCATGACAAGTCATCTAAAAAATTAAAATATCGCTATCAAATTCAACATCAGTCATATCGATCGGAGAATATCAATTTTGGTAAAAACCCTGCTTGCCAGGAGTTGCCGTAAACCAATTTTTCGAATTTAAGGACCCAAAACAGGAGAACCCACTGTGGGGGAATGAGGTTGTGAGAGAGAGAGCAGCGGACCCCTTTTTTTGTATATCCGGGAATATCCTGTTCTCCTTCCCCCAACACCTTCAATAGTTCAACTCATTTAGAGGGGTTCGAAGGACCAGCTTTGGACAGGTTGCATCTGTTGTGTAAGATTGCTGCTATTATAGCTTAAGGAAAGTAAGTTCACAATTGACATAAAAACATATATTAAATTAAAGCATAATAGAGGTACAGTGTTTGATTAACAGTTAGACATGCAGGCACTTTCTTCAGACTCATTACATATGGTTAGACGGCAATTCAAACCAGCGTTGCTGGATCATCACACAACACGTGGCACGGGCAGCATTTCAGGCAGTGGTGTTGTATTCCCCTCGCGTTGGGCGATATAAGGGAGAAATGCTCAGGATGAAGAACTGTTGCAGTCTGGCGCTCGCCAGAAACGCACCATCACATCACACGTGGTACAGGCAGCATTTCAGGCAGCGTTGTATTCCCCTCGCGTTGGGCGATATAAGGGAGAAGCTCGTAGTGCAGATTGTTGCAGCTTACGGATGCTAAACACTGCACCTTGAATTGAACATGTAGCGTACTTCGAAAACGACACTCGACGAGCGTTGCACAAACTAGGCCTTAAAGTAAACCTGTAGCACATGTGGGAAAACAGCGTTCCGCGAGCATTGCATTCAGCGTGCATACTGCCAGGAGGCTCACACAAGACTGAACTCCGGATGCGTCGGGTGACGCACGGAGAAAAAACTCGCAGCCAATGAGCGAGTGACATTGGAAATTGAGCTCTAATGATTAAAATGAAAACGTTTGCGTTTTATAAATTTTATAAATAAGTTTTATAAATGTTTTAATTGAGATTTTGAATTTGGTGAATTTTGTTTTAAACGCATTATTGATTTGATTTGTAATTTTGTAATTTTATATGACAGCGATTACGATTTCTCGGAAGCGCTCGCTGTTTGATTGTTGTTTTCGCTTTGTGCCGGAATGAAGCTGATAAATGTTACTGCTCAATTATTTTACAGGCGTGCTTTCTTAAAATTTTAAGGAGCCGTATTCGCTCCGCTGTCCCCCCAGAAATATTATAATTAATATTATTTCTTATATTATTATGTAGTGTGCTCCGACACCCACTGACTACGTAACACTTTTGATGTAATTCACTCGGAAGTGTAGGGAGAAGAATTACCCATTTTTTCCATAACAGTTATCTACATTACGAATTTTTCTGCCGAAAAATCCCAACATTTCATTCCAGCATTACGTAACTTTCTCTATAGTACGAATGCAGTATGCGAGTGTAAAAAGTTACAAAAATGTGTTTTCCCATTGTGGGACATCTGGAATCTGCGTGGTGTCTTCTGGAAAACTGTGAAGAGGCAATGTGAATGCAACCTGCAGAACCCTCACGTGTATCGGCTGGGTGGGTTGCCTGCATACCCCTGAGGCACCTGACAGGAATTATTATTCCTGCCAGCGCGGAACTGCTGCAGCCTACGAACTGAGTAACAGGTTATTGACATTTTTTTGATAAATGTTCTTTGCACAAACAGGTTGTTATTGAACATTTTGTAATTCGTTGTTGTAAGTTAAATAAAATCATTGCCATCGGCTTCCCATTGCCGTGCTTGGGTGACCTCTTTGTACTACCTCACTGTGTGAATCACAGCCGTCCGTTTGCGTTGCTTCTGCCCGTTCTTTTCCCGACGAGAACGGAGTCCAAATAACAACCTCGTGAATCGGTACGTTAAGATGAAAAAAATAACCACATTTCAGTATTTTTTCTTTGCAACAGATTTTCTTTTCTTGACCAACGATCTGGCCGTCTCCAGGCATCTAGAAACGTGCATTTGAAAGAAGCTCTCATCGAAAATAGTCACTTGTGGTCACCGCTATTCCTTGACACCAGACTAATGGCAGGCTCACTCTCCCTCCCCGCCCAGGGAGGTCATTGCCTAACCCGATATCTCCCCCTGAAGGGCACCGCCCTAGTCGGGACAAGCTCTAAGCTCCCGACCGGTCTCCGGGCATTTGTGGTAGTGTAGTGCATAGTGGTGTAAGGGGAGAGGATAGGACAAGGTAGAGGCAGGAAAGATCGCGCGCGCGGTCCTTGACCCGCTTGTTAGGGTACTGCCCCGGCATTCAACTGGTGTTGATCGGAGAAACCACGGAAAACTACCGATCACAGCAGCCGGCCGCTAGAATTCTCCTCCAGACAGATGAAAGAGACCCAGCAACGTAGCTCCTGACGGCGTCGGGACTCGAACCCCAGGATCTCGCGGTCAAAGGCGCCGCAATGACGTCAATTGCTGCCCTGAGCCACCTAATCCGGTGTTGCCACGTCGAACGAGGGATTCTAGTTGTGCGTGCGACGGTGGATTTTCGACATCAGCTAAGTAATTGCGGGCCAACGAGGCGCTAGCTGCATGTGGATTGTGAACACCGATCGCTTTCACCACTTGTGTGCTGTCTGCTGAATGCAAGGGCGTTTCACCCCGAACCATGAAAGGCGTGCGACCCCGTGTTACTTTAACACCAACTGCGGTTAAGGGTTAATTAGAAGCGACATAGCGGTTGGAAAATGGTTATTAAACATTTACCACCTTTTCCTTTGCAGTTCCCCGTACCATTTCATGTTTTATGAGAATCATGCCTGGACACTGCCCATATGTCAAGGAACGTGGAAGTAATATTATATCAGTTTTGAATTAAAATTATTTACGAAAAATGGTACTAGAATTTCGTTTTGCAAAAATGTATTACAACTAATGACAAATAAGGAACGGAAAATGAAGTTCTCTAACATCAATCATCAATAATTTAGGTACAAAAAACGTATGACGAATATAGGACTGTCTACTCTCTTTATTTCGCACCTTTTAAAAGCGCCTTACTGGAGAAAAATATGTCACAGTATATTTCATATGTGAAAGAATAATATAAAGTGAACAGTTTAATCCCTTTTTCTGTCCCTCAAATATAGAACAAATTTTGTAAATAGTGATTTGAGATTGGTATTATCTTTCATGTAGCTTTTTCGTGATTATCGGAGAGGGGAAAACCCACACTTAAGTTGTTTTGGAGACTTCTAAATTACCTAAGTTGCAGTAACAGCCACAGGTATTTAAGGTGGTTTCAATCATTTAACTAGAGAAGTTTATTAGTAGATATCACAATTCAATTTTGAAAACTACATCCTGATAGTTGTTTTGTGGAATTGAAATTGTGCTTGCTCTAAAAATTTGTAAATTAACTTTTTTGCCTACAAGTTGGAAACTCACTGACAACATGTTTAAAAAACTTTCAAAAAAACAACAACCAAAAAACAACATAGTGTTAATGTTGTTGAAACGTCTGTGGCGTTTATTATCAGGAGTAGCAAGAGAAAAATTCACGATACAAATTGACTCATGAAAGCAATAATTAGTATTATTTATTTTTTGTGATAAAAACAGTTGTTACTTTCGTACGTTGGTAAGAGCTCAGATTGGAGAAAAACTTCGGAGAATGTAACAATTGAGTGCGAATTTCGCGCCTTGCGAAGTTCAGTGCTGTTGGTGACCGTAGAGGAGTTTGGGAGGGGGCTGGAGGTGGGGTAGGGGTGGGGGTGGGCGGATACGGCGGTGAACAGCAAAGTTGGTGGGGAGGGGGGGTGTCGGAGCCACGATCCTCCTGCTCGCTGAGCTTGAAGCCCAGCGGCTAATTACATTGCGGCGCTTTCGCCTGTCCGAAGGAGCATCTGCCCCAAGCCATGCCATCCTCCGCCATCCTCCTCCGCACACACCACTCCGTCCTCATTCTCGTCCTCCTGCGCACCCACCACATTTCTCTTCCTCATACAGCCGTACCCTTCCCGAAGCAGTCAACGCCAAACATTCTCCCTACGTCTCGTACCACCGCAGCGTGCAAGCCCAGCATTCGACTAGGAGAAAATTATTTCTAATCTCAATTATCATTGTATCAAAAGAAGACCTTCGGGTAATAACTTGCTATGCCACATTTATGATGAAATTGAGATATTAGTGTATTTCGACGCCCCACATAAATGTACCTAGATGTTGAGTTATTATTTTAATTTCACCGCAAGATGGCAGTGTAATTCATAATTTAATGTTCTTGATCCTTATCTGTAGAATGCAATGTTTTTTTCCCTGCATTTTTCTCAAAACTTACGTATAGTGGCACACCATGTTAATGCCCCGAGATATTCAAATGTAGAGCCTGTTGTGTGTCTTTGTAAAATCACATCTTGTAAAAAAACTTGAAGGAGATGCAGAAGGGACAGAACATGTTATGCGACTTCTTCCATCCAGGGTCTCCACTGAAATAGACCTTCCACACTTTAATCCACAGTTTTACCTCCGCATCAAACAAGTGACATTCTCTCACGTAACGTCCCGTCGATTCCTATTGTGCATCAATCACGAAATGTCCCCACCGCACGTACAATCCGTCGCACTCGTCCACGTTTTAGCTGCCATCGCTTTGAACACTATCGCCACCAAACAATGAGTTTACACAGGTTACACCGCCTCCCTCAGTGTCGTATCATATTTTAACCCACCACCTGTCAGCTCAACTCCGCCCCATTTACTCAGGAATCCTTCCTCACGTTGACGCCTACCCTAAAGTAAGAAGCAGGGCAGTACGGAACAGACCCACCCCACCTAAGCCCACCGACACCAAACCCCTCTCAACTTTCGAGGACACCATCCCCTCAGTTTTAAACCAACGCCGCCTCTGCAACATCCTCCCCTGGTAATCCACACTGCCAAATGTTCCTCTACTCCTATCACTCAACAGGTCATACGTAGGCATTGTCTTTCTTCAAACGCAAACATCTGGCACTCCAGCTACTGCTGGGTTCTGCTTTACCCCCTGTATGAGCTCTTCTTTGCTCAAAATAACTTCTCCAACAACAACTCCGCCTCCACCGACAACAACTCCGCCTCCGCCGACAACACCTCCGCCTCCGCCAATTACTCCACCTCCGCCGAAAACAACTCCGCCTCCGCCGACAACAACTTCGCCTCTGCCGACAACAACTCCGCCTCCGCCAACAACTCCACCTCCGCCACCACCTCGGTTTTCGCCGCCAAATCGGCCTTCACGACCAACTATGCCTTCGTCAGCACTTCCGCAGGAAACCTCTCCTCTGCCGCTGCTTTCGCCTCTTCTCCTCTCGCCTCCATCCGCGCCACCTCTGCTCCCTTGGCATTCCGCGTCGCCACTAACCCCCAACCCACCCGCCGCTGCTGGTCGCGCGCCGCCGTGCTTTCGCGAAATTTGATACAGAGCTCCCTTAATTAAACTCGATGTCCAGATCAAGTTCTGACAGTTTGGGCCGCAACTTTACAACGAAACACGTCGTGCGGATAAGATAAAATTGAATCAGATAGCGGAGAAATGAAATCGAGGCCGCTTCATGGTGTGACGGGAATGACGGATGTTGTCTTTTGGATTTGGTTGGCAGGTGCGAACAGAAAAGGGGGACAACGAACGATGGTGGATATTGGAACCGTTCTCCTCACTTTGTTATACAGATTTTTTAAATGTAAAAAGCTCAGATGTGAATTCTATTCACTGTGCACTGAATCCTTTACAGAACTGCACTTTCTGCTCGGTTAAGTAATTGTCGCGTTTTATTTAAAATAAAGATTTAGTTCAAGTTGCAATCTAAGGTACGATTATGATTACGTATATTTTTACTTTCCCGTATACGTACGTATACACGGAGTGATATACGTAGTACAGGGAAAGTTATGTAATGCTGCGCAAAAAAAGGGCCAATTTTCGGCGGAAAAAATTAATTGCCGGGCCACCAAAACGAAAAAATGGATAAAACCAGTTGCTAAATTAAGACAAAAAATTCCCTAACACGAGGTGTATCCAGAAACCCTGTTTTCTAAGTCCTTAATACCGAAACACCGATTGAAAGGAAAACGTCCGTCTGTCCATCTGTGAACACTGCTAGCGCCTAAACCATACGTACGATTTCTTCCAAAATGGATATTCCTCGGTCGATCTGGTTCTAGTCAAAGCTTTGAGATTTTGAAAACGATTCTTCATAATTTGGGGGTACTTTACATGAACCCCCCCCCCGACATTTTCAAACTTTTCTCAAAAACGGCTCCAAATTTTTTCTTTAAATTTCTTGTATGAATAGAGTAAAATACACTTATTAACATGGCCTAGGTCCGATTTTCACGGATAACTCTGAATTTTTGTAAATTGTGAAAGACTTTTTTTCGGCGTCTTTCTCCAACTACAAAATTGAAGATAGAGATTTTTTCTTCAATTAAAATTTGTTCTGCATATTAAGTTTTTCATAAAGGTCATGTAAATGTTTTTCAAAATTTTAGTAGTTTTCGTGCAATATTGCGTGCAATATATGTAATTTTAAAAAATTACAAAACCAAGATTTTCTCAAAAACGGCTCCAAATTTTTTTCTTTCAACTTGTGTTAGGGATAGTGGTAAATGTGCTCTATCAGATGACATAAAAACCATAATGCTCTATATGTTGTTTTTTTTCAAAAATTACAAAAATGTAAATTTTTTCACATGTTTCTCACGCCGATAATATTTACATTAGTGGCGATTTTTTCACATTTTTGTAAGTGTAAGAGCTTCAAATAACTTCAAATAAAGTATTTTGAAAACTCAAACATTTTCTGTTAAAATGAGCTTCAAATTTCGCATTGTTAGTAGCGCTAAAACGCCATTTTGTCTTAAACGGCAAATAAATTTGAAAACAAATTGCCATTTGTGACTAGATTTTTGTGTTCTTTAATATTCTAAAATTAATGTTTCCGTTCTACTAATAGGAAACCGAAGAATTAAGAAACTGACAAAAAAATGTACTTTTGGTGGTGATAGATGATAGCTGGCAAGAAAGAGTTTGTGGCAATTCCGAATAGCTAGCGAGGACCCAAGGAAATAGAAAACACTTACGGGAAAGTCTGTGCCATTCTGTAGCACCTCTAGTTCTGTTTTAAAACTATTTACAAAACGATTGCTCAAAAATATGTTCCATTCCATTCTAGATGTTGAAAAATAAAAGTGTGATTTACGCACGTGAATGGGAAGACACAAATGCATGTATTATTATTAGATACTTAATGTATACAGGCCAAAATTGACTAATACACAAATTTGAATCCAGTAATTTGTTAAAGTAATTAGGAGGTTGTATTAAGTTGCATCAATCTGTCGTTCATTATTGTCTTTATCCACTTGAGGTTCTAACGTGAAACATTAGAAAACTGAAAAGTGTGTTCTAATAGAAGTTATTAGAGCACTAAATGTTGTAATATTCCAAGGTCTACTATTAATATAAGTCAATACTTCAAAGAACTTCTATTTATTATAAACATTGATTACAACATTTGTTCATAATTAATGCATAAATAACATATAAATTGTTATTTAAATTAATTCCCGCAGGTAAAGAAGAAGATTGGATATTATTTTCAATATTATAAATATTTTCTGCAGCAACAAATAACTCACATGTGTATACCTTTTACTTTTTAAACGATTCCTTTTACACGACTCCTTTTACCCGACTCCTTTTCTCGTTCTTTTGTCTTTAATGCTGAAATTGTCCATGGCCTCCCACTAACCTCCATCAACAAAATACGTCACATGAGTTGGCCACATTTCTCAAAAGAAAAAAATAGTATTGCGACTACCCGTCTGTCGGTTGGGCGCCGTAGACGTGGTAGCCGGCTCGCTCAGTCGATAGAAAGGCTTGCCTAAACTGACGAAGATGGAGGAAGTTGGTGGCCGGTGTAAAATAAGAGACTTTTACTCATGTAAACAAATAGGTGGCTTTTATTTTAAAAGAAGAATTGCAAGATTTTACCACTCATTACGGCGAGCATGCTCCCCTTTCCCAATTCCAAAATATGACATGCACACATACGATAATAAAATAAACTAACAAGTGAAAATTACTAAAGTAAAAGAAAACAAACAATATTTTTCTCTACGCTGATTCCCTCTTGACAGCCAAGCGCGGCCGGGAATCTTCTCTTCGTCGCCCGGTCGAAGGTAATTAAAAATTGTTCACCAAACTGTTTGTGCCTTTCGACCACGGGCGCGCCAAAAGAACAAAAAAAAAGAAATACCGTCTCAGCGGGGCAGCGGGTACAACAAACCAGAGTTGAACGACCTCGAGCCACCGGCTGTCTGACAGGGGGCGGCGTGGGACGTCTTGGGGCGCCGCACAAAGGATCGCGCAGTGCCGAGTCAGGTAGTAGGCGGGGTCGCAGGAGTGTTGACCCAACACACAGCGCCGCTCACTTATTGTCGCTAATACTCAGATAATGTCTGCACAGCTGAACAACCATGTCACTTTCGGTTCACCGCACGGTACTTTAGAGTTCGTAGCAAGTTCGTGAACGATCAAATAATTCCACGATAATGTTCCGAACACGAGCACAGGTCAGATACTTTTTCTGAACTATTAGAATGTCAATAAAACCTTTCACAGTCCGCGGTCTACACTTATTTAAGAACCGCTCACAAATTCCTCTCGAAAACTCAACGCTTTCTTATAAGTCCAACTAATAAACAAAACTTTATCTCTGGCGCCGGGCGCCTCCACTATAACGTCTCGTCCCCCTGACCGCCTCTTACGTCCTCTCTCTGTGACGGCGTCACAGCCTCTCGTGTGTGGTGGCCTCACCTCTTCTCTTTCGAGCCTCCCTTCCCCCACCAAAATTCCCTCAGAATGTTCTAGAACATTCTAGAGCTTTGTCCACGTCCGACGGCTATTGGTGAAAGGGTATTGCGTCGTAGAATAATTCCGCCCAATCATCGGAAGTTTTTGGGGCCGAGAAATGAGAGAGAGACCCGCACTCGTTCTCTCTCGCTTCAATTTTCTGTCAAATAGGGGCAGAAATTAATGACTGGGGGGGAACGAAAATCTCAAGGGAGGATGGGGAAGGCGAGGAGCGCCGCGGAAAAGTACTGGCGTGCACGTGCACGGGAAGACTTCCCAGGCTGCGGGACACTTGGGGTGCGACGAATCGTTAGGGGGCGGATCCAGCGGGTGGCCTGGCGCCGCCGTCGGCCCCTCTGTCGCGCAACACGGCGCAATTCTCAGGCTCGCAGCCGTAATGGATTCGGTATCACTACAGTATTTCAGATCTTTGAGTTTTTACAAAGTGGATAAAACGTTGTACGATATACTCGCTCCTTTCGTCTTTCGTTTGATAATTTTCCAATCTCGTATTGTAGTAAGATAGGTTACGATACTGACATAGTAAATAACTATTACAGTTTTACAAAGTACCAGCCACGTGCATTATCCCTTTGATTTGAATTCTTAAAACATTACGTATAAGAAAGTCGGAAGGAAATTGTACAACTTATCTGCCGTTTATAGTTTAATTATAATTTACTAAGTGTTTGTAAGCAACATATTGAAACATTCATTACTACATATTAACTTCCTTTTCATTATAAAGCCGAGGAGTTTGGTTTAAAATCCAAACACTGATTCGAGATATTTGAATGGAATAATCATGACAGCATGCGATATGAAATATCCACAAAAAGCTTTGTCTTCCGATAGAACTCGAAGTTCGAGGTGGAGAAATAGGCCATTGGATACCCCTGGCGTTTTGCAGTTGCTCGAAAGCTAGCGCACAAAACATGATCAGCTTTTAAGTGGCGAACGTCAATGATGTAGAGTTTTTGTGTCTCGTTACGCACTCTGTCGTTTGTGTTATGAACCCACTTCCCGGCCTTATCACAGGCGTTAACTGCAACGTTACGAAAGAGCAATTGTTCAACAACTCCAAGATTACAACAAGATTAATTTGTGATATGTAACTCTTATTTGTGTAAAAAGAAAATTATCACTAACGTATTATTATTATAGTTAAATTATTATAATGCACTTAAAGTTTTTTTATTTGATAGATCTGGGCACTAAGCGTTGAAAACTTTTCTGGTATTTTCCACAAAATCACTTATTTTTGAATACCCACAATGTGAAAGAACAAACTGTAAGTGCAAAATATTTCACTGCCATCTCAACAAATACGTATATAACAGTATATGTTCATATATTTTTTCATGTTATTATAATTATATTCAAAAATATAGATAGGAAGTAGTAACAGTTTTTGAAGGAGAACTACTACTAAAAATGAACTTTGGTGGCCTTGTTGCGACTTCTCTCTTTTGAAACAATAAGATTACCTGACTCTCAGACATAATGGCTTTGAATCTTCAAATGCGTATTACATTAGTTTTGTTTTATTCCGTGGTGCCGACAGGCATTTGCGTAAGGTTTTTGCATATTTCATTTTGTATAATTCGTTTTTTAATATTTTCATATATTTCATTCATTTATTGTTAAACATTGTAGAAAGGAAAACCATTAGCTCTAAGTACACATATATTTTTCAGATTCATGTTGTCTCCATTATGTCTGAAGAGCAGGATCAAAAAGAAGAAAGGACATTGTAACAGATTTTGATTTAATTTTAGGTAGACCACTTACAATAAATCATGTAATTCTTTAAATAAAAATTATAATGAATATCATTGTTTACTTAAGTGTGCAAATTAAATCTTTTGTGGTGGTTTAATTACAATATCTTTACTAATATAATGTTAATTATAATGTAAGGCAATTTGGTTTCTTTCGTTGATATGAAGAAATAGTCTTTAGTACATAGGACAGAAGCTGTAATGTTAATGAAAGAACTCTGAATCGTGTTTATTATACGTTTGCGCCTCTAATAGGCATATATTTCTGAATAAATATCTTAACTAAAAGTAGTTAGTGTGTTTAGTCGCTTCTCGACGTGTTAGGTTTGATTAAAGAATTAACTCCAAGTTTGGTATTTTTGAGGCTTTTCCTATGCTGTCTAATCCATTCGTGAAATTAAAACCAATAGCATTTAATTGTACATATAAAATTTTCCAATCAGCGCGATATTGCTCAAAATATTTATCGCTTTTTCTATTCGATTTTGCTTTCCGCTCCTTCCTATTAGCCAATAAGAAGCCGCGTCTCATCTGTCTTGGGAGGCAGTAAGTGGAAAAAAATTAAATAATAAAAACGCTGATTCCAGTCATGTTGTAAATTATATGTATTTTACAGACGTTTCCCTCTCATTTACGAGGTACTCTTCAGTATTCTATAGAAACAACGTCAAAACAATACATTAAGAGGCAAATAACTAATTACAAGTCTAAAGTACAATCTAATTTATAACAATTGTTAATGGGGTCGAAACGTCTACATTTTGATTTATCCAGTGTTCCTTGAACTATTTGAAAAACATGTTCATAATAAAAAAAGATTTATTTTAATTTTCTGATATATTCGAATATTTCAGAATATTTCAACCGAGCTTCAACTAGCAGCAGAGGGAATATGTAGAAGGGAGAAACCGCGAACCAAAGACAGTCCTGCGAGACCGCGGGGGGTGGGGAAGGAGGGTGGGAGGGAGGAAGAGCGGAGGAGCTTCTTTAAAAATAAGCCAGGGGCGCGCGCGTCACAGGCGACGCAGCGACGGGCGCCGCGCGGAAGACGTCCTGGGCGACGCGACGCGACGCGGCGTCCCATCGACATTTCGACGCTCCCCACGGACGCCCGCGCCACCGCCCCCGCCGCGCCAGGCGCCGCGCCCCGCTTCCCACCCCCGGCGCCCACTCACTCACACATGCTTAGTCCTTCGCCGCCTCCCACTCACAACGCCCACCCACCCACGCACGCCGATTCCTTTGACAGCTCCTAACCAGCCCCGCCCACTCACATCAACTCTACGACACATCTCACTCACACCAACGCCCAGGCAGCTCAGGGCAATTCTGTGCCTCTGACCGGAAGGTCCTAGGTTCCAGTCCCGACGGTGGCAGGATTTGCCAAAATAGCTAGGTCGAATTTAGCTGCTGTCTGGAGGAGAATTCTAGCGGACGGCTGCTCTGATCGGTAGTTTTCAATGGTTTCCGTTATCATCGGAAGCGAATACCGGAGCAGCACCCTAACAATCGGGCCACTGACCGCGCGCGATCTTTCCTTCCCCTTCCTTTTCCTATTCTCACCCCCTACTTACACACACACACACACACACTTACTTATATGCACTCCTGTACCACATACGAAGGGAGACCATTCGGGAACTCGGATCTTGTATTGGCTGGGCCGTTGACACATTGGTGGGAGATACCTGGTGAGGGGAAAGCCCCGCTACCCGACCTGTAGGTGCGCGCCGGGTTTCACCATCCAGCGGGGGAAGATCACAGCCACCTCCCGAGAAAAAAACGCACCACACTCATGGGTCTAATGACCTTACCAGTTGACGCGCCCGGAATCACTAACCAATCACTACTCGAAATTAACGCCCATTCTCCCACGATATCGCTCCCGCCAATCCTTCGCCAATATGTACGCCATCTTCCACACTATCCCCTCCCATCCATGCCTATTGCATTTCTTCCAGTTGCTACTTGGCCCGGCAGTGAATTTATTTCCGCCGAAAATTGGCCATTTTTTCGCGCAGCATTACATAACTTTCCCTATACTACGTATATTACTCCGTGTATACGTACGTATACGGGAAAGTAAAAATTAATTGCCAGGCCGTGAAAACGAAAAAGTGGATAAAACCAGTTGCTAAATAAATAAAGAAAAAAAATCCCCTAACACGTGGTGTAGCCAGAAACCCTGTTTTCTAGGTCCTTGATACCAAAAACCCAATTGAAAGGAAAACGTCCGTCTGTCCGTCCGTCCGTCCGTCCGTCCGTCCGTCCGTCTGTCCGTCTGTGAACACTGCTAGCGCCTAAACCATACGTACGATTTCTTCCAAAATGGATATTCCCCGGTCGATCTGATTCTAGTCAAAGCTTTGAGATTTTAAAAAAGATTCTTCAAAATTTGGGGTTACTTTATATCAAGCCCCCCGGGGATTTTCAAAATTTTCTCAAAAACAGCTCCAAATTTTTTCTTTAAATTTCTTGTATGAATAGAGTAAAATACACTTTTTAACATGGCAAAGGTCCGATTTTCACGTACAGCTCTGAATTTTCGAAAATTTTGAAAGTTAATTTTTTTCGCCGTCTTTCTCCAACTACGAAACTGAAGATAGAGTTTTTTTCTTCAAATAAAATTTCTTCTGCATATTGAGTTCTTTCATAAAGTTCATGTAAATGTTTTTCAAAATTTTGGTAGTTTTCGTGCAATATTGCCTGCAATATGTGCAACATTAAAAAATTACAAAAACAAGATTTTCACCAAAACGGCTCCAAATTTTTTCTTTAAACTGTTGATAGAGATAGTGGTAAATGTACTCTATTAATGATATAAAAGCCATTTTGGTCTATTGGTTCGTTTTTTCAAAAATTACAAAAATGTAAATTTTTTTACTTTTTTTACTTTATTTATTTTCGTTAATATTTACATTATCGGCGATTTTTTCCCATTATTATATTTACGAGTATATATTCTTTAAATAATGTCAAGTAAAGTTTCTCGACAACACAACCGTTTTCTGTGAAAAGTAGCTCAAATTTGGGCATTTTCAGAAATGCTCAAACGCCATTTTCTCGTATATGGCTGCAATTTTTTTTCTTGAAACTTTTGTAACGGATAGTGCTAATTACACTCTTTAGTAGAGCGTAAAGTTTATTTTAAGTTATTTTTTTTGTTTTTTCAAAAATTACATAATTGTAATTTTTTTGAAAAATCTCTCACATCTTTAATATGCACATTACGAGCAATTTATAAACATTATTATATTTGTGAGTGTAAGTGCTTCAAATAACTTTGAATAAAGTATTTTGAAAACTCAATCATTTTCTGTGAAAATGAGCTTCAAATTTCGCATTTTTAGTAGTGCTAAAACGCCATTTTCTCTTAAACGGCACATAATTTTTAAAAGAAAATTGCCATTCACGGCTAGGTTTTTGTGTTCTTTAATATTCTAAAATTAATATTTTCGTTCTACCAATAGGAAACCGAAAAATTAAGAAAATGACAAAAAAATGAACTTTTGGCGGTGATAGATGGTAGCTGGCAAGAAAGAGTATGTGGCAATTCCCAATAGCTAGCGATGACCCAAGAAAATAGAAAACTAATACGGGAAAGTCTGTGCCATTCTGTAGCACCACTAGTTTGTTTTTTTCAAAAATAACATAATTGTGATTTTTTGAAAGATCTCTCACATCTTTAATACGTACATTACCAGCAATTTGTAAACATTATTATATTTGTAAGTGTAAGTGCTTCAAATAACTTCAAATAAAGTATTTTGAAAACTCAAACATTTTCTGTTAAAATGAGCTTCAAATTTATCATTTTTAGTAGCGCTAAAACGCCATTTTCTCTTAAACGGCACATAATTTTTAAAAGAAAATTGCCATTTACGGCTAGGTTTTTTTGTTCTTTAATATTCTAAAATTAATGTTTCCGTTCTACCAATAGAAAACCGAAAAATTAAGAAAATGGCAAAAAAAAATGTACTTTTGGTGGTGATAGATGGCAGCTGGCAAGAAAGAGTTTGTGGCAATTCCGAATAGCTAGCGAAAACCCAAGGTAAGAGAAAACTAATACTGGAAAGTCTGTACCATTCTGTAGCACCACTAGTTAAAATTTCACACAACATTTAGGCATACTGGGGACACAATGAAAAAATATACATTTTAGGCACAATGAAGTGGTTCCTTGAGTTTTATTAATAAAAATTCGTGCATACTTAATTTTTCAGTGTCAGAAAAGCAAACTAAAAGTGTGCCTAAAATCCGAAATAATGATATCGCATCATATTCACATTCCCGGCACATGACCAAGCTGTAGAAACTGTATCTCCATTTAACCACTGCCATACCTTGCTCAGCGGTAGACAGACTTGACCAAAAAGCTTAAGCATTTGGATTATGTCAGAAATATGCCATGTACATATTTAATTACGGAGAAATAGTTTAATACTAGTTACTCGAGGGAAGTTAGTGATATGATGTACATCGGAATTTTAGTATAACGTGTACATAATTTTGCATTGGTTGCGCCCAAGGATATGTTATGTATCACATCGCGGAATCTCGCCGTCGACTTGGAAATGGAAGCGAGTCAATTGGGCATGTCGAAATGGTGATTGTTTGCCAAGCTATTCAACTCAACTACGCAAACAATGACCACAAAATAATACAGTTATGAGAAGAGAAAAGTGTGCGTGTTTGTACCGTTTGCCTAATTATTAGTAGTTAATAATTCCTCTTGTCAAACGTTTTCATTTTGGACACGACACATCTTTTAACGCCTGCCTGTACGACTGGCATCATTCTCGTCACCATTTGTGGTCGTCGTCGTATGATGTCTCCTAAACGACCTATAACACATCCGCGTTGCGCCATCACATCGTCCCGTCACTTCTACCTCCAACTCCCTGGACAACATATTCGGTGCCTTGCTAAAGCCTCGAACCTTGTCCTTGTGAGGACGTACGCACACGATTAAAAACTGAACAATTCAAAG
Source organism: Acheta domesticus (assembly GCA_031308135.1). NCBI lineage: Eukaryota > Metazoa > Arthropoda > Insecta > Orthoptera > Gryllidae > Acheta > Acheta domesticus. The sequence continues at coordinate 209,617,458 of JAHLJT010009419.1, forward strand.
GTCTTCCGTTTGAGTGAAAAGTTTTTCTATTGTTTTCTTCTTCCTAAAGCATTTTCCAGCTCCAGGGAATGCCGGTTTCGGATAGCCACCACGTCCCTTATGGACATACAAATTAACTTTTATACTAGACGCACATGCAGACTCCACGGTGTGTGGTCAGCACACTCACAAAACCTTCCGCGACAACAAACGTAATTGAAAGAGAAGGGACAACAACCATCCCCATAGCGGGACTGGAACCCGCGACCCTTTGAATCGCGGGGCTGAGTCGGCATATGCTCTAGCTACCTCGGCCATCCAAGTCTGTCAAACGTTTTACTAATTAACACCTAGAAATCAATAAATTGATACAGAATGATCTGCATGCTTGTACCAATCGCCTTACTCTGGATAGTCTATTCTAGATATTTTGCTCGATAGCTGTCATTATTTTTCTTGTTATTTGTGGCGTGTCTATATTTATCTGCTTTGAAGCACAATCGTTAGAAGTTGGTACCTTTATCACAGTTATCAGTAGGGAGATGAATTTTATGCCCTAAAAAATCGTGAAATATGCTTTTAAAATTATGCATTTATGACCTAAAATTCTCAAATATTCACTTTAATATGCAATTAAAATTAACGTTTAATTGGTGTCGCTTTTCAAAACCTTTAATTGGTTTCGGCGATCTGTGTACCGCTCACGCTTAATTCCTATAAATCAACGTATTATTTGACAACATTGAACGTACCTGCTAGTCTCAAAATTAATATTTGTTTGATAAAGGTTTATGATGTCGCAAAACTTCGAGTTCGAGTCCCGGTGACGGTGGGATTTTCGACAAGGGGCACGAGTCACATCGGGGAATCGTGGAAAGTCTCGTCAGAAGTGAACGAGTCAATGAGGCGGAGTGAGAACGACTGAAGTGGAATATCACACGGTGGATGAGAGAATATCAAGGAACGACTGGACGATGTGGCCCAGGGCTTCATGTGATGTTACTGCAGTGCCTCTGAACGGGGATTCTAGGGTTCGAGTCCTTGCAGTGGCACGACACTAGCTAGAGAGCTAGGCCGAATTCAGACGCTTTCTGGAGGAGATTTCTTGCGGTAGGTTGCTCTGGTGGGTAGTTTCCGTGGTTTCTCCGATGAACGTCAGGCGAATGTCGGAGCAGTACCCTAACAAACGAGCCACGGACTGCACGCGATCTTTCGTTCCTCTTCCTTCTCATATCCTCACCCTTTTCACTTACACTTGCATGCATCACACTAGAGGAAAATACGGGAGATCAGTCGGGAACTAAGCTAGGGCAGTACTACCCTAGTGGGAGGTACCTGGATGGAGAAAACCCCTACACGATGTATAGGTCGGCACAGGATCTCATTATCCAGCAGTGAAAGATCACCAAAACATCCCGGCGAAGTCATGCACTACTCTTACGGGCAAACGCCAACCGTTGATGCGCCCGAAAACACCAATAATCAATGGAGGGTAGGCACGCCACTTAATTTTTTTTTATAATAAATGTGTTCACTTTTGGTAGTATTTGAATCGTTCTCATAAGCATGTTCACTTTCTTGCTTCTGTTCGGTTTCAGAATCATGACCACGATCTCTATAATTACATGTTATCTCGTAGTTTTGGTACCACTAGGTGGAAAAAAACTAGACGCAGTTGGTATCGGCGGTATCTCATACTGCACCGCACACAAATATTACATAACTCTAAAAAAACACTAATGAATCTGTAACTTTGTTCAGAGATAGATCTACACTAACCAGAAGGTACTGAGCCGCTGGACGTGTAGACGTAACAATCAGCAATTGTTGAACTAGTGTCAACTTGCAGGCGCGGTATGTCAGATCACATTATCAATTAAAGGTAAACAAATTTTCATTCCCTACATTAACCTTTCTTTATGAAATTCAGGAGAAGCATTCTTGAAATTAAAGATATACTAGCGTACCCGTGCGAGAACTCTCGCATGTTAAATCCCACACTCATCCCTACCCTATTTTCATTCTAAGAGGGAAAGTTGCTAACGAAACGTATTTATTTGTTTAAAAATGTATAAAGATAATTTGCAATGTGCTAACATACTATTGAATAGAAATAAAAAGCAGTGCAATTGATGTTTAAAAGAAATTTTCAATGTAAAGATTTATTCAGTCTCGTGGAGAGTTTTCTTGGAACAATTCACAACACTTCCTTAAAGAAAACCTTTGAAGTAATTATTCAATATTATTTGACAGTTAGCTTTTAGCTTTTCGTGATAGTCACAAAAAGTATTTGCTTTTTACTTTTGAGAAAGCTATGTATCTAAACCCGCTAACTTGAAAATTTCATCAAATCACTGCGGATAACGAAAGTACTGGTACAAGTAAAACACAAATACAGTCTTCATTCTTCATTGTACACTCACATGCCTCTACAATTACGTATACAGCAGTTATAGATCACGGTAAATCGTTAATTGAATGGTTTCATTGCACGCATAAGAAACAATTTTCAAGCAACTATAATAGTATTTCTAGTTGTTGCTGGAGAGTAAATCTTGAACTGATCCAAAAAAACCTCATCACACTGCACATACCACGGTGTATACAGAAAGCGTAAATATAAGATTGAGGAATGTAAGCCTTCTAAGCATGTCGTCAAAAAATGGCTTCCAGCAGAAGGGCTGAAATATTAAGGTGGCCTTGATAGTACTGAAGCGCGGAACCGAAAATTTAATTGAATATCGAGGAATATATTGTCTTGTAGATTATAGTGTGGAAACATTTCTTTGAGACCTTCGGCCTCAATATTTTAGTTTTTAAAGCCCTAGAACGCTTTGTTTAGCAGTTATTTGATGAAAATTTCGACAAGTGGTGCGGGTTGTAATGGACTTGAATATTTTGATGCGTTTTTTTAAACATATCCTTCATATTTTTAAAGTCAAAATGCGATTCGTCACGTCTCCGTAAAATTCTATTTCTTTTCAGATCTCATTTATAAAGATTGGTTGCGTCTGAGAGCCGCAACGGAAAGGTATCTACTGAAATAATACACGAGACGATGTTTGTGCAAACAGAATGTAATCTAAGTACCTTACTTCACGGAAGAAATAATTAAAGTAAATATTCACCTTAGTGAAGTACGTTGTAAGTCTTGTTGTATTTCTTTTGCTTGGTTTAAACAAAATGCTTCAAGAAATTTCCTACATTTTCACAAGTATTTTGTCATCTGTAGAAAAGAAAATCAATGCCAACTGTGATAAGCTCTTTGTAATCGAAGAACGCTCACAAAGAAATAGATCGTATGAAAAGTTGAAACGTTTTAAAGTTAAGTCTCTATTTTAACGAAAAATGCAAAATGTGCTTCTATAATTTCACGGATATGCATCAACAGAAAAAATCGGCCAAATATGCACAAATATACACTAACAAATTACTCTACTTAGCATCGTATTATAACCAAATGTCAAGAAATTTCACTTTGCTATGCCCTGAAGCAACGGACAAAAATACCCAAAATCATAGAAATCCACTCCCTGGTTATCAGTGATTACGAGAGAATCTCCGGCACTGGAATCACATACGCTGTTATTACCTCCTTTATTGGCCGCACCACCTGTCTTTCACCAAACTCCCTTGTAACTCTAGTTCCCCGTTTCGCAGCCATCCCTCGCTCGCCCTTCCACTGTGCCCCCACCTCAGCCGCCCCCCCCTGCCCGCCGCGCGCCGCGACGCGCCGATAACAATCCGCCTCTTGGCTCCCCGGGGACTTTCCGCTCGGGGATCGCGGTTTTCAAACAGCAGCGCTGACACCCCGCCCACCGCCCCCGCCACGCACAGCGCTGCGCTGCTTTTTTAGCCGCGTCATTATCAGAAGCAGCCCGCCCCCACGGCGCGGCGACCTCCACCCCCCGCCCGCGCCCACGTCACCTCCCTCCCTCTTTCGTCTCCTCCAATCGGCGCGAAGGCGAACTCTCAGCCCCCGGGAGGCGCGGCTCATCTTCTCGCCCAGGGCTGCACAAAGCCATGTTATTCAATGCAAGGCCAGAATAGTGCATTATGAAACGATGATGTAATGATGGGTATTAATACACAAGTGTAATATTACGATGCGAGCGAGTGTATTAATACTCATTACATCGAGTTTCATACGATATTTTTTCTACGACTTGTAAGTTAAACGTTTACATTGAATCGTTGCGTGGCAGTTGACATGCCGGATTCAGCCAAGGCCACCGTGCAGACAGCTCCCTAACCCTACCCTCGCATGCTGCTGCAGGTGGCTGTGGCTACCAGACCGCCTATCAGGAAGTACTGCTCTAGGCAAATAGGATAAAAGTGAAATTGCGATCTACTTTATTTCAAATAATATTCCACGAAAAAAATTACTACTGATAAAAGAAATTAAAACTAAGAAGCATAATATAATATCAAATGCAATTTTAATGCATACAATTAAACGATACACTTTCTAGAACGATTCTCAATGCATAATGAAGTGTCAGTACCTATTTTATAATCTCTGTAATTGGCCAAGAACATGTATCATAATGAAATCTGTATCTTAATGAGTATTATTATGCAACTGGTTGCAGCCATCAAATGGCAGCATTGTATAATGGGAGTAGAAAAAAGACAGTAGGTCGAGCACTCTGACCGACTTAGGTGGCTCAAGGCAACAAACTGATGTCACTGCAGTGCCTATGACCGAGAGTTCCTATGGCTCGAGTCCTGACGGTGGCAGGATTTTTGGCACTTTTTTTACGAATGGAACTATTGAAATCTTCAACAAGGTACTGGAGAGCCCGCAGTTCTCAACAGTGTGAGACTTCTACTCACTAAAACAACGAATCCTTTATGTATCTGGCATTATCTTCCCTCGAACAGCAATTATGCATTAATTCAGGGTGGTGTCAGCTTCAGTACTTTGAGGTACTATTCAAGTTCGATTTCAGTTGCTGTTTATTTCGTTTTTTTCCCTTCTTCTTAAAAATGGCTTATTCTGAGCCCCTATTTTCCGCTTTGGCATAATAAAAGCACCACATCTCCTTCAATTCATCCCAGGTCAATCTCTGACGATGGCTTCGAGCTACTGCCGGCTCTGGGTCCCTGGGACTAACGCCCGTGGGATGGCCATACGTCGACGAGGTGACATTAGCTCGGTTTCTGAGCCGGTATGGGACAGAATTGGTAGAACAATGCACGTCCCGATTCATTACATTTCTTCTATCCATTTTGCTCATTGGACTTAAGTGAACATTCGCAGGGAACAAGTTCGAGTTCACAGATCACACTTAACCCTTGTGTTGTTTCCTGCTATCCGTTACAGTGGCCTCGGGACATCCTCCCGCAAGGCCCAGCAAGGGGTCCCTCAGATCGCCAGTCAGTATTACTAACCCTGCGGAATTTTCACTGACTGCTGAAGGCAGCCTCCTTCGCTGGCTAATGCAAGATTCGGGCCTCCACTCTAATCAATGGCCTGATGTGCCAACCCAGTTTCTCTCCTGTACCCTCTATGGACCGATAACAGGAAGTCCAAAGGTTCATGACCCTTCCCTCTCTGCTTACTTCCCGCTCTCCTCAAAATGGAGTACTTCTTCGTCGGACCCCTCACCTTCAACCTATTCAGCAAGGGAAGCCCTACGAGTAGCTAGTATTACTACTGACATAGCTCTCAGGCTCATGAGGGTACTCAAGCTCCACCACCAACTGCAAGGTCGTGAACTCCCTAGGTGGAGTTGTTGTTGTTATTGTTATTATTATTATTAGCCTATTATTACTATTATTATTATTATTGTTATTATTATTAGCCTACAACATCAACAAGGGCAAAGACCTCTTGCTTCAGCAGGGTTACTGTACATTGATAGTTGTAAAATCAAACGCCAATTGTGCCGGGGAGCATCATCTTTTTGCTATTCTTATCCCAGTTGTCTTTACGTTGTCCTCTTCTGTGCCAGTCTCGTCCACGTGGGACCAGCTACCTTGCTTACCTCGTCTGTCCACCTTCTCCTCTGTCTCCCTTGGTTCCTCCAGCCCGAACGAGGACCCCAGGTTGTTGTAATGTACGCCCATCGCTTTTGGTCTTGTCTAATGTTGTGTTTTCCTAATGAGATTTAGTCATTTTGTCTTGGCGTACTGCAGCATTGATTTTGGCCATTTTCCTAATTTCCGTGGATGATATTTTGTCTAAGAGCAAAATGTTTAACATTGTTCGTCCCATTTTCGTCTGACATCGTTGTATTCTTTTTATTTGCGCTACTGTTAAGGACCATGTTTGTGAACCACAAAGCAATAAAGGCGAGATACACACGTCCATTATTATCTTCTTGATTTTGAGATTTATATTTTTATTTAGCAGTATGAAGGAGAGGCTCCAAAATTTTCTCCATGCCAATTTAATTCTTCTTCTAATTTATTACTATGTATTAATTATTAATTGGGCATGAGAGAAAGCGTTTCAAATCCGTTTATGAGTAAAATTCTGCTCCACAGTAGCCGCTCTGCACCGTCTTGTGCCAGGAGGTGTGGTTGCTCGCGGGGCCAAGTGGTGAGGGAGCGGCGGGTTGCCCTAATGCTCCGCGGGGCTCTTAGCTTCTGCTTCCGCGTTGCCTGCAGCCCCCGGCGCCGCGCCGCGCCGCGCAGCGCGCTTAACCGCCTCTGAGTGGCCGTCCGCCGCGAGCAGCAGTGCCCGGGGCGACGGCCATCTCCCCCTCCCCAGCCCCGCCCCCAGCAGCCCCCTCTGATGCACGCGAAGGGTATTTCTGCCGCATCTCCGGAAGGCTCGAGATAGAAACTGGAAGCGCCGGGTCGGCGACGGCCGCGGGGGATGGGAGGGGCTATTGATTACGCCGTGTGTCAAGCGCCGGCCGCGGGAAACGGATTGAAATGGGGCGGGGCAGGTGGGCAGCGGACGGAGGCGGGGGCGAATCCAGCTGACCGTTTTGGAGGGGCCATCGAACAGGTTTTGTTATATAATAAGCTTATTTTATATTATTTATGTACTGCAGATTTGATACCATCCTATCTTATTGTTTAAATAATTACATAATTCGATAAAAATTACATAAATAATTACAAATTATAACATAATTACATAAATAATTACAAATTACATAAATATATATTTAATTCAATTTGGGCAAATCAAAGGAGGTAAACGAAGCCTCCTTGCCTTTTGCCCCCCCCCGACCCAAAAGGCCTGGAGTTTTCGTTTACCCCCTTTTATTTGCGAAAATTGATTTAAATATATATATATATATATATATATATGTATTTATATATTTACCCCCCGGCCAAGGTATATATTCGGCCCCCTTGGCCAAGGTCCCCAAGGCCCTCTCCCGAGATCCGCGGGTGCTCGGAGCTGAGGACGAAGGCGGGTCAGCAAAAAGGCGGCATCGGAGGCGGAGGCCAGCGAGGCAACGCGAGCGAGGGCCGGAAGCTGAGGCTTTCGAAAGGAAAGGAGGCAGGGAACAGGCGAAAACCGGGAGGCAGAAGGTCAGATGCTGAGGGCAGAGGTGATGATGCAGGCTAAAACGTCGTGCAATGCTATACTTCGATTTAAACACAGCTCCACTTGAAGGTCACTCGCTGGAAGGAGAGGGCAACACTGTCGCCCAATCGGGAGCTTCGTTAGGACTTAAGTTTTTGATATTGGAGGTCCGGATTGGACAACAGTACACTCTCTCCTTCCAGTTCGTGACCGTGAAGTGCAGCTACGTTAAAATCGGAGTGTAGGACGAAGCATGCTCGAAAAGGAACGAGGTGGAGAAGAGGCAGGGTCGGGCGAGGGAGGGGACGAACCAGCGATGAGGCCGTCACGAAGCGGAGCGGAGACGGGGATGAGGTGGCGTCGAGGCAGGCGGGATCGAGGTGATGGCTCTAGGCGTCTTGGAGGCGTAGGGGAGGAGGCAACGGGGGCGGGGGCGGGGGCGATAGTTCGATTGATTGATCGATTCGAGATTCCAGGCGCGTCAACTACTTAGGTCATTAGTCCCGTAAGTGTAGGGCGTGTTTTTTTCCTCGGGGTTGCTGGGATCTTTCCCTGCTGCATGGCGAGATCCGGCGCCGATCTACCGTCGACTAGGGGGATTTCCCCAACTAGATATCTCCCACCAGCGGGGCACCGCCCCAGCCGGGACAAGCTCTATGATCCTGACCGGTCTCCCGGCATGTGTGGTAGTGTAGTGTATGTTAGTGTGTGTGTGTGTGTGTGTGTGTGTGTGTAAGAGGAGAGGATAGGACAAGGAAGCGGAAGGAAAGATCGCGCACGGTCCGTGGCCCATTTGTTAGGGTATTGTTCCGGCATTCGCCTGGTGTAGATCGGAGAAACCACGAAAAACTACCGATCAGAGCAGCCGGCCGTTAGAATTCTCCTCCAGACAGCGACTGAATTCGACCTAGCTGACAAGCTAGTGTCGAAAATCCTGCCACTGGCGGGACTCAAACATAGGACCTCCGGGTCAGAGGGACTGCGGGCAAGCGTTCGGGGGCGGGGTCGTGTGGACAAGGGGGGCCGTGCGGGGCGGGGGGAGGGGGATGCCTGCAGAAGGGGCGGCGGCGGAGCGTTGACGGCGACGCGGGGAGTGGGGAAGAGATAGCAATGGAGGTCGACGAGTCGCCTGCAAATGACGAGACCGCGGAGCGAAAGGTCGACGAAGGGAATTTATAACTTCCTCCCGACTGAGGGATGAGGTACGGGAATGAACAGGTAGGAATTGGTATTTCATGGCGGATGCTATCGTAAACTGAAACTTCATTTACGTCAAACCTTTATTGATTGTCTGACACGCGATCCTCAACGTGCTGGATACTCAGAGTGACGCGAAATTGAACCAGCTGGTTCAGCACCGTTCAAAATGCATATAAGGAAATTTGTAAGTGCTGTGAAGCACTGGAAGCATTGTTCTTGACAGGCGTTTTGTGACGTCACAGCCATCTGCTGCCTGCGCGGAAATCGCCGCTCGCCGCTGCAGGTCCTGGGCCCCCCGTATCCTTTATCCTCATTAATTATGAATTACCACAAATCTCTGCAGCCGCCAAGAAATCCATCCAAATTTTCAAAGTATACGAGCAGCTAGAGAAGCAATGAAACAGACCGAAGCATTAAGGCAACGTAGAGTTACACATCAGGGGAAAGGATGTGTGACCGCCGACGACGTTAATTGCATCGAAGCCAATAATATTACATCTTGCTATCAACACAAACTTCCGCAAAGTTTCAAACATTTGGTCCATTTATGCACTGTGTAGTTTGCAGATGTAAAACAATGCATTTCAAGAATTCGATTCTACTATTAATGGGTAGGTCCAATTCCATTTTCCATTTTTGAAAAGAACTGTATTGGAACCTGTACAACTCAATACCTTTTTTCAATTTCATGCCATGATGAAAACTTTCTTAACGATTTCGTTGACAGTTTTTCATATCTCGAATTAAAATAGTTGATTGCATGAAATTTTCTATTGTCTTTCTGATTGTAGTAAATGGAATGATGTGCTCCATTTTAATTTAATTAAATGTGAATGTTATTTATCCGCCGGAATGCAATTTGAAGAAACTTTTCTCGTGAAAGGCACGTTGACTTGACTTAATGAGTAGCCTAGAGGGTCTGTTGCTCGCCTGCTTCTTGCAATATTTTGCGTTTTGGTCAAACTTCTTTACTAATGCTGCATGTTTGTAATTTCCTAAAGATAAAATTTAGACCATGCTCGGTTATGTTAGTTATCTCATCCTTTAATTTTGAATTAATTTACATTTTAAATTTAAATTTTATTGACAATTATGCATTGTATTATAATTTTTTTCTGAAGGGTAAAAAATATCTTTTTGTGTATACAGATGTCATTTAATTTATATTGCGCAAATGCTTGAAACTCTTCAATGTTCAGTTGACAAAAAGATTTTTGCAATACACGAAGCCTATAGATTTGCATTTACCGCAGCTTTTTAATCGAAACAAAAATGTTACAACTGTTATCAAATGAAACATCAAAAACTTTCAAGATATCATAGGTCATGAAGTGAAATATTTTTCACAAATTAAAGCATCACTAATGCATTTATTGTGTTAATAGAGCACAGAATGCATGTCACATTTATAATTGAGGTCAATTCTTTACAAGCTTTATCGGATCATAATATAAATAAAAATAATATCATATCAAATCATATCATATCGGATCATAATAATAAAAATTCTAGATTACATAGGATTTTTCAGTTCTTTAGAAACTACAAGAGACAAAGAAACAAAACAAAATTTATTGGTCAAGAATAGGAACAATAAATTTCCAAATATGAAAAAAATCATACAGCATTTTGAGTCGGTCCTGAAAAAGACAAGTGACCTGGAGTTTCAATAATGATGAAGACCAAAACAATAGAAAATTAGTTTCCAAAAAGTAGTACGTGCATTCCAGAACACGGAACAAAATACTATCATTTCACACTGCAATAAATTAAATATTGTAACAAACTCAGTATCCACGAATACTGCAAAACCAGCCTGAGTTTCCGGTCATTTGGCTCGACAGCCCTTGGCCGACCAGCGGTGGCTCAGCCTCTCGGCCTTGAGATAAGAGGTTCGTATGGTTTGCACGAAGACAACCCTTCACCGTATATATTTGTCTTGATAACCTTAGGGTGAGCTTTCCCATCGTCACACAGCAACAGATACTGGGACATTGCAAGGAAGGCAAACAGTTACTATTTTGCCCGACTGGGAATTGAAGCCGGGGTTGCGCCGTGGAAAGCGAACCAGCCAGAAATGTTTTCACAAAATAGTGAACCGGGGAGAAGGAGGATGGGATCTTTGATTAATAATGACACATTCTCTTCAGTATTTAAAATGCGGCCAAGTGTGAAGTTGAGCTATGCTTTTGCGTAAAATGGAATAAATGTTTTAGTTCACATCTTCAAATAAAATTCTGTGTGTGCATTAGGACCAGCACTTATGAGTTGTTTAAAGAAGTAGATGCATAAAACGCATTTATGAAACACTTTTAGCATGCGTTCGCGGTTCTTGAACGTGAAAAGAGATATACGTATTACGAATAGTTACAAAACTAAGAAGATAACTGCATATAACTGCAGTTATATATTGGATAGACATCAGAATAAAATCAGCTCTAATCGAGATTAAAAGCTTGCCATTATAAACACTAAAAGCTCTACTAACACTTATTCACCCATACAATAATTTTTTTCGTTACTGGATACGATATTTTTACATGTTCACTATTTCCATTACTAATTAGAGAATCAGAAATAGAAGTAGTGAACAGTTTACTCAGATATTGAACATTTGGCAATCCTAGGCACTGAGGGCGCATAATACCAGCATAGTACAGTAAATATACAGTACAATAATTCTTTACATACTAAGAATATCAAACAAAATTTATGTTCCATAACCCAACACATGAGTAGCACATAGTTAATGAAAGGCCTCTTCCTTGGAGCTTTGCTGCTACATGACGTTAACTGTGTTGCAAGCACTAACGCACTGACTACGAGAATTCAGTCGTGCAGAAGGAGAATTGATGGAATAAAACAATGAAACATTTGCAGTTTCGATTTGAACAGCTTACAGTTGTTAGATGGTCCCGTCATGTGTTTAAAAAATTATGATCAGAAGCGCACCCGTGCGAGAACACTCGCATGTTAAATCCATCCTCATTTCCATTCTCCATTATCATATTTAAGTGGAAAGTTGTCAACGAAAAAAGGTTCATTTGTTTAAAAAGTGTTTAACAATAACTTCTAATGTTCTTACAAAATTTCAAATAAAAAACAACAACAACGTAATAAATATTTGAAACAAATTTTCAATAAAGGTTTATTCAATTGTATAGACAGATTTATTAGTTCGCTTTGAACTAATGCTCGGTGGCAAACATGACAACAATTAGAATTAGAACAATAACAACCATTAACAATTATAATTACCATTAGAAATAGAGGATGATATCCTAGTTCTAATTAATTTCTAGTTATCTCTAAATTGACTTCTAGTTTCACTAACACTTCACTTCACTACACTGCACTCCCCTTCATTACACTACACTCCCTTCCCTTTCACTACACAACACTTCACTTCACTGTATAACGGACATGACAATAATAATAAAAATAACAAAAACAATAATAATAATAACTTAAGAATTACACCAAAGCTAAAGCAATGTTAATAATGATGATATTTATATCAGTAATAATAATAACGTAATAATAATAATAATAATAATAATAAAGGTAATTGTCTCAGTATTGATAATGATCTAAGTAGAATTTAGTATATTTTTAAATTTGCCTAGATTAGAAGGAAGAGCCTCTAGTGCATTTGCAGGTAGTTTGTTCCAATCTACTATAGTGCGATTCACAAAGGAGAACTTGCCTACATCAGTTCTTTGTTTTCTATATCGTATTTTCCACGGATGGTCTCTTCTTTTATAATCTGGTTTATGTAATCTTTTACCGATATCTGCCCATGCTGTGTCTCCTCTGTATGCCTTGTACATTACACATAAACGCGCCCATTACACATAAACGCGATGTTCTTGTGTGGCGAGCCATTACTCGTCACCGAAGGCAGCGGAATGCAACGACAAGCAAACACCTCGGCGGCGCAACCTCCAAAAAGCCTTATGCACGCGAGGGCCCAATAAATACCGGGTCAGGGTCAGGGAGTCAGAGGCGTTCGTGAGGACAGTGAAGTGACCAGCACCAGTACGTCAGAAGCCCTCACCTATGATGGCGCGCTCACAGAGCTCCGCCGCCGCAGCCGCTGTCGTCTCCGCCGCGCCTGGACCACGGAGGGATTGGACGAGAGGCCGCCCGGTCTGAGCTCGACTCCCTGTGCTTTTCCGTATCTGGCCTATCGTTCCCGCCCCTCTCACTCTCTTTATGTAACTGTAATAAATGGTGTATTGAGTGAAATAAGACTTCTTTTCTGAGGAACCTATTCTCAATTTCCCCATCTCAAATCAACCAAGTCAAACACAGTACTCCAAAGTGACGCACCGCCTCAGAAACACGCTGAAGTCAGTCAGCTCCGAGGCTGGTACGTCACACTTGGAACAATTCACACTTCCTTAAAACATTTGAAGTAATTATACAATCTTCTTTGACAGTTTGCTTTTCGCTTTTCTTGATAGTCACAAAACATTAGAAATGCTTTTTTCCTATTGAGAAAGCTACGTATAGTTTTCTACGCGAAAATACGGGATCTGGCAAATACAACTCTACTCTTTGGAATGAAATTGAAAATGGAATGCAGTGAAGTATTTAGAATTGCGGGACCAGCAAAAATGTAACAGAATATCCAAGAAGATCTCGAATTGTATATTATAATGAGAGGAACGTTTCTTTCGCCTCATTATTCTATGTTTTATAGCCATAGAAAGCTTCGTTTTGAAGTTATACACACTAAGGGATCAAAAGTATCCGGACAGGTGGCTGAAAATTACTTAACAGTTCATTGCGCCCTCCATCGGTAATGCTGGAAGTCAATAGGGTGTTGGCTCACCCTTAGCCTTGATGACAGCTTCCACTCTCACAGGCATACTTTCTACCTGGTGCTGGAAGGTTTCTTGGGAAATGGCAGCCCATTCTTCACAGAGTGCTGCACTGAGAAGAGGTATCGATGTAAGTTGGTAAGACCTGGTACGAAATCGGCTTTCCAAAACAAAGGTATTCGACACGGTTCAAGTCAGGACTCAGTGCAGACCCGTCCATATTGTCCTGTAACCACTCCGCCACAGGCCGTGCAGTATGAACATATGCTCGATCATGTTGAAGGATGCAATCGCCATCCCGGAATTCTTCAACAGTGGGAAGCTAGAAGGTGTTTAAAACATCAACGTAGTCCTGTGCCGTGATAGTGCCACGCAAAACCGCAAGGATGCAGGCCCCTCCATGAAAAACACGACCACATCTCCGTGTCCGGATACTGTTGATCACACAGTGTATTTATAAATTTTAACAATACTACTCGAGTGTTGCGGGTTGCATATGACATGAACATTTAAATGCGTGTTTCTCAATAAAGTTTTCATATTTTTACTTTCCCGTATACGTACGTATATAAGGAGCTATATACATATTATAGGGAAAGTTATGTAATGCTGTGGAAAGTCGATTTCGAGATTTTGACGGATATACACGTTTTGGGGTCCCCTGACACCGATTTTTTCCCCTCAAAACATCCGTCCGTCCGTCTGTGACAAACACTAGCGCTTAAACCATACGTGCTATTTCTTCCAAAATGAATATTCCCCAGTCAATCTGCTTTCCGCGTCTGAAATTTTTTCCGCGTCTTTCTAGAACTACAAAATTGAAAATAGAGATTTTTCCTTCAAGTAAAATTTGTTGTCCACAGTGAGTTCTTTCATTAAAGGTCGTGTACATTTTTTGAAAATTTTAGGAGTTTTTGCGCAATATTGCACGCTATATTTGCAATTTTAAAATATACAAATAAAACTGATTTTCTTAAAAAGAGCTCCAAATTTTTTCTTTGAACTTTTGTGGGGATAATGCTAAAGGTGCTCTATGAGATGACATTAACGCCATTTTGTTCCATTCTTTTTCTTTCAAAAATTACAAAAGAATTATTTTTTACTTGTCTCTAACGCCGTTAATATTTACATTATCGGCGATTTGTTCACATTATATTTATGAGTACATGTTCTTTATATATTATCAAATAAAGTTTCTCGAAAACACAACTGTTTTCTGTGAAAACTAGCTCAAAATTCCGCATTTTCAGAAACGCTCAAACGTCATTTTCTCAAAAATGGCTCCAATTTGTTTTTTCAATCTTGTCGAAAGAATAGTGCTAACTACACTCTTTAATATGACGTAAAATTAAATATGGGGTATTTTTTGTTTTTTTAATACACAAATATAATTTTTTGAAAGATCTCTCACACCGTTAATATGCAAATTTTCAGCTACTTTTAAATACTATTGTTGTTGTAAGTTAAAATGCCTTAAATTACTTTAAATGAAGTTTTTCGAAAACTTACAATTTTTCTGTGAAAAAGAGCTTGAAATGTCGCAATTTTAATAGCGTTTAAACGCTATTTTCTTAAAAACGGCTCCAAAGCAAACAGCCATTAACGTCGAGGTTTTAGGGTTCTTTAATATTCTAAAATTAATATTTCGTTCTACCACTAGGAAAGTGAAAAATTAAGAAAATGTCAAAAAAATATAGTATGGGCGACGATAGATGATAGCTGGCAAGAGTAAGTGGCAAGTATGAATAGCTAGCCAAGACTCAAGGAAATAGAAAACTAATACGGTTAAGTCTATGCCATTCTGTAGCACCTCTAGTTGAAGTTAAAGTGCAATTAGCAAAGTTCCGTAAATTCTCTTTCTTTAGTGACATTATACATAAATATTGATTGCGTGTGAGATCCGAAAAATTCATCTATAAAACTGAAATAATAAAGAAGAGGATGATTACGGGAGTGTAATCATGCTCTGCTATAATCCTCTCCGTGAAGGAGAAAATGGTGGAAAGAGATGCAAGGGGAAACGGGAAAGGTGCGATTTGCCGACCGCAAATTCCACTTCGATCGAAGGGTAATCGAATCCTTGCTGCAGAGGTGGAACGCTTGGAGCCTAACTCGGTGCAGTGAAGCCCCCAGGCTTGGGCAGGGAGCACTGTGAGCGTAGCAATTGGTAGAGGATCTCCTCTGAACGGGTGTGGGGCAACAAACGTCGCTCGGCTGATTGATTAGTGATTCCCGGGTGTCAACTGCTATAATCATTATTCCAGTGTGTGAAGGGCAGGTGGCAAAGATCTGGCTGGCGAGATACGGCCGCGAACTACCAGTCGGCTTCCGAGGTGTTTCCACAACCTGGTATCTTCTACCAGCGGGACACCATCCCATCCGGGACAATTTCTAAGCTCGCGACTGCTTTCCCCACAAGTGTGGGAGTGCTGTTCATGTGAGTGGAAGTAAGTGGTGAGGATACAAGCAAGAGGGAGGAAAGACAACGCGCAGTACGTGGCCCGTTTGTTAGGGTACGGCTCCGCCATTCGCTTGGTGTTTGTAGGGGAAACCACCGAAAACGACCGATCAGAGCAGCCGGCCGCTATAATTTGCCTCCGGACAGCGGTTGAATTCTTCCTATGCTTTGAATAAAACAGAAAGTCCGTTGACACTTCGCTGTGACGCCGTCATCCAGTCGGGAGGTTCAGCATCACCAGTGATGTTACTATAGTGATGTTCAAGCTCTGGATTGGCTGACAGCGTCACAGCTCACAAAGTGTCAACGGCCTTCATTTTTAATCGAAGTATAGCTATGTAGCTAGCGTCGAAAATCCTGTCAACATGGAGACACGAATCCTATGACCCCCGGGTCGGAGGCAGTGCAGTGGCATCAATTGCCCTTCCTTTCCTGAAGCAGAGGTGGACGGCGAGCAGTAAAGCCCCGGGCCTAGCGCAGGGTGCCCTGTGAGCCTAGCCACTGGCGGAGGATCTTCTCTGAAGGAGGGTGTGCGGCGCGGAGTGACGCCGAAGGGGCGGGGTCGCGTGACGCGCGCCGACGCGCAGCGCAGGCGGCAGCGGCGGCGGCGGGGCGGGGCGGGCGGCGCCGTCCACGGGGCGAAGAGGCCGAGCGAAGGCGGCAAGTGCTCGCGGACACGCGCCACTCGCCCGGGGCGGAGGCGGCGCGAGGCTCCACGAGGACTGGAGACAGACATCGGAGGCCGGTCGGGGCGCGTTCGGTTGGATCTCGTGTACGGATCGACGCGGTTCGAGTGGATTTCGGTAGGATTGCCTCGAAGCAAGATCGAATCGGGTCAGATCGGATGGGGTCGGGTCGGATCGGATGGGGTCGGCTTGGATCGAATCGCGTTGGGTCGGGTAGGGTTGGGTCGGGTCGGATCGTGTCGGGTCGGCTTGGGTCGAGTCGACTTGGGTCAGGCCTTGGGTCGAGTCGGGTTGGGTTGGTTCGGGTCGGGTCGGGGCGAATGAGGCCGGGAAGAGTCGGGTCAGTTCGAATGCGTGTGTGCCGATCCGATAGGGGTCGATAGATTTGGAGAGAGGGAGAGATGGAGAAGGCCGGTCAGATCAGGAGAGATCAGGGAAAGGAAGGTATGGGCGGAGCCAGGCGGGGCGAGGCGGGACTGCATTACAGGTTAGTGGATGGAATACTAGGCGGAGGAGAAGTGCGTAACAAAGATTGGCAGAAGGTAGCGGGTCTCTGTATTGATGCAGACTCAGTAATGTCTTCGATATGTTTTAGTGATTTTGTCCTCTGAAACCAAATCGTTTTCAAATTCATTTATTAATTTCCGTCTGAATTTTGTATATCTAACTGTCGTGCAATTGTAATCTACTTTGATCACATTCAGTTATGAGAAAAACACCTCTACCTTACAAACACTGAATTACATTTTTCTCCCGGAAAATCCGATAATTACTCGCATCTTCCGAGCATGTTATCTTAATTTTGTGATGTGGTGGTGGTGGTGGTGGCGATAGTTTTATTCTCCGCTTATTGACGAGGTCCGGCGACACGTTGGTAGTGTAGTGCATGAAAGTATGTGCAAGGGTTGGGGATAGGACAAGGAGGAGGAAGGAAAGATAGCATGAGCTCCGTGGCCCGTTTCGTAGGAAACTGCTCCGACATTCGTCTGGTGTTTATCTAGGAAACTACGGAAAAGTATCGATAAGAGCAGCGAGAATTCTCCTCCAGACGGAAGTGGAATTCGACTTACAAGCTACATTCAAAAATCCTGTCACCGTCGAAATGCACCTAATACCTACGATTCAGTAAGTTCTTTAATACCTCTTTAATATTTGTTTAGAAAGTTGTTTTCAATTTGAAAATACTTTTAAAAATAAAAGAAACCACATGAAAAGGTTCTCAGACATAAACTACTTCAGTAAAATAGACCCGGGAAAAATGTCGACAAGCAGAAATGTTTGGAACTTAAAAGCATGACCATGCCAGATCAGCTCACGAATTTATTTTCCGTAGAATGTTTTCCATTTTCTTCAGACATTTATGTACAAGAGTTTGTAAATAACTCTACATATTTACTTGACAAGACAAAACTCGACCTAGGCACTAGTCGTCGCTGTGCGGCGAGAAAAACAAAGCTGCAGTGCATTCCGTGGGAGAGGACCGACGGGAGGGGGGCGGAGTTCGGCCCAAAACGCAGCACGAGCCGCGGTGCGAACCGGGCTCAGAGCCGTGACCCGAGCCCTGGGCGAAAGGCCAGGCACGAGCGACGGGGAAGATTAGACGAGGAAAGGGCGGAGGCACGGAGGTAAGGAAGTATAGAGTGTCAACTTGCGTAGAACGACAGCGTGGGCGAGGGAGAGACAGAGGGTGGGACGGGGCGGGGCGGCGGCTGTTTGCCGAACCCTCCTCGCAGCGCCGCCGTCGCCGCCGCCGCCGAAGGGCTCGGGGCCTTCAAAGAGGAGGGCAGGCGATTCGAGGCGGCAGTTAGCTTGAGCAAACGACGCCCCGCGCGAAATAACGTCGGTTCCCACGTTGACACAGCGCGGACGGCGGCGCGACGGCCCCCGGGGAGCACACTTCGCGCCCGCCCCGCCCCGCCCCGCCCCGCCCCGCCTGGCCTCTCCCCGCCTCGCCCCGCCTCGCCCCGCCTCGCCCCGCCTCGCCCCGCCTCGCCCCGCCTCGCCCCGCCTCGCCCCGCCTCGCCCCGCCTCGCCCCGCCTCGCCCCGCCTCGCCCCGCCTCGCCCCGCCTCGCCCCGCCTCGCCCCGCCTCGCCCCGCCTCGCCCCGCCTCGCCCCGCCTCGCCCCGCCTCGCCCCGCCTCGCCCCGCCTCGCCCCGCCTCGCCCCGCCTCGCCCCGCCTCGCCCCGCCTCGCCCCGCCTCGCCCCGCCTCGCCCCGCCTCGCCCCGCCTCGCCCCGCCTCGCCCCGCCTCGCCCCGCCTCTCCCCGCCTCGCCCCGCCTCGCCCCGCCTCGCCCCGCCTCGCCCCGCCTCGCCCCGCCTCGCCCCGCCTCGCCCCGCCTCGCCCCGCCTCGCCCCGCCTCGCCCCGCCTCGCCCCGCCTCGCCCCGCCTCGCCCCGCCTCGCCCCGCCTCGCCCCGCCTCGCCCCGCCTCGCCCCGCCTCGCCCCGCCTCGCCCCGCCTCGCCCCGCTCTGCCCCGTCTCTCCCCGCCTGTCCCACTAAGACTAGTCGCAAAATGAGACGCAGGTCCGTGACGTGACGCAGGGTGACTCTTGGTGAGTGTCTGATAATTCCTTGCCAACTGAACCTGCGCACGGGCACAGGGGAGTGGGTTCAAAAAGCAGTGATTGTCAGAAACTCACCGTGAGTCACCCTGCGTCACGTCACAAACCTGCGTCTCATTTTGCGACTAGCCTTAGCGGGTTCTCAATAGAAAATTCTGACGTAGGTATGAGATGCATTATGATAGTTTGTTTTGTAACCAAAAGCACCACACGATATCCATTCCAGTTTTAAAACGACTCCAAATAAAGACTTGACGTGTAAGCACTACGTATCGCGTACGCAATCACTACACGATGTATGTAGTAAGCTGCGAGAACAAACATACCATACTGCATTATTCTTCAAATGAATATTTACTGAACCTCTTTATTCACTACGCTCAGTCTCTGAAACTTTATCTTCAATGTCTGCCATATTAATATATTACATCTCCACATAATACACACACTGTTTATCCAATATTCTCGCAATAATAACCCGTTTCAATGCAATGCATCTGCCAATTCTCAAGTACGCAAACACAAAGTCCACATTTACGCATTTTTGACAAAATGTTAAACAAAAATATCAGACACATTTTAATTAACACGATGGTTTACTTTTCATTTTTTGTAAAATTGCACATTGTTATGTAGTGTTTGATTAAAGTGTGTGTTAGTACCACAGCACATAGTTCCTTGCATTGTTTCTATCTTTCGCCATTATTTCAAGATAGAGTTAAAACGAAAATGAGACCTGTGATTTTTTCGCATTCACTATATCCGAGAAAAAAAATTAAAGAAAAATTTGGGTTGGCTTTAGATATTTTATTTGCAAACTGCATTAACTTCACGAGGAAATTACGCGAAAGCAACTCTTTTTTCAAAAAATTGTACATGACCTTTTTTAATTAGCTGATTTTTTACGATTGACTTTGTTTAAAGCAAAAATCGCTGTTTCCAATTTCGTAGTTTGAAATGTTACTGAAAAATAGTACTTTTTCGAAAAAACGCAGCAATAACCGAAAATGGTACCAGTACTATATATTTTACCGTCTCTTATTACATACGAGGAGCAAATTTAAAGAAAAAAGAAAAGAAAATCTTGCATTTTGCAAGTCTGGATGCACACATTATCGGGTATTTTAGGCCGAGTACCTTCCTAATTTTGAAATCCATTCTCGTATAATACACTCTTGTCAAAACAAACCATTCTTATTTAACTTCATTATCGAGCAAAGAGGTACACCCGTGTAATTCAGTCGCATAGAATATCAAGTAATTAGTCATTTCACGTACAATTGCGGATTCTACACGCTCTGAACATATGGAGTAGAATCGAGAAGCGTCGAACTAGCAAAATGCAAAAAGAATGGTCGAGAAGATTTCATCCTTTATGTTACGCTATGATGAACATTTCTTTGAGACCCTTGACCTCAAAATTTTTCACATGCACATGGATGCACATGAATATTTCAATGTGTTTTTCAAAAAATACATATTATTTTTAAAGTCAAAGTGTAATTAGTCACGTCTCCGCGAAATTCTCTTTGTTTGGAGACCTCATTTATAAAGATTGCGTGTGAGAGCCGCAAAGAGAAGGTATACTACTTAAATAATATAGGAGGCAATTGCTCTACACGAGATGTCTGACGCAGGCCGCAGACCACGTTGAGAGCGCGTTGCTGGCAGCCTCTCGATGTGATCCTTCGCAGCCATTAATCAAGGGCAATGTACGCCAATAAAAATTGCGCAGGTTTCATTTTCGTTAAACCTCCAAATTTTTTAAAAATTGTTACCAACTGAAGAATAAATGACGTCAGAGCCACCTTCCCTCTGTGAGCAGGTGCTTGGAGAAGCAGCGAGAGCAAATGGGGGAGGGAATGGAAGACGAAACGGCGGTGGACGGAGACGAAAAACCTTGACAGTAGGCTTTTGCTGGTGTTTCAGGCAACATGTGTGGAAAACCTTCTACACCAGATAATTTTTTTTTCGGTTTGTGAAGAAAGGATTTCTTTTGTAGATACTGGGAAAATGGTGAAGTGTTTAGTGTGTTCGAAAGAATTGCAGTATGTTAAAAAGTCCAACCTACAGATGCATTACGTAGCTTGGCGACCCAGATAAACCTACGACATAATAAATTATGAGAATTGACATAGCCCGCAATCATTGGATGATAAAAGGAATTTGGAGATTGAAGATTATTGCAAATACATTGAAAGTCACGAAGATTTACATTCTCAAACAAAACTACATAAAAAATAATCCATCTGGGGTCCAAGTTCTCAGGTGACCCCTACCGGGTACCTATTTGTTTATTCATTTATTTATTTGTCAAAAACAGTAACAACTGTATATGACATGTGGGGAAAGAGATTTATCTGCGCACATTTTCTGGAGGCCCAGAATTTAAAAAAAGTAATTGGAAACTACGAAAATAGAAAACGAAAAAATGAATTTAGAAAATAATTATTTTAGAAAAATAAAAATATTTGAAAAATGTTTGTTCCGGAGTTATAGACAATCAATTTCAACTTTAAATGAACTACAAGCAAAAGGTGCGCTCAACAAAAGGTGCGCACAGTGAAGCTACATTTACGTCCAGAAGCAAAACAAGGGGCCATCTCAGCATTTGCTCAATGGATCAGGGAAAATGGACAAAACCTGATCGAGATGGGGGGTCATTGACCCGGAAGCTGAAGTACATTACTTGTTGCAGGCGTTTTTTAAATGTATTCAATACAAACGTAAACTAATTCATTATATACTAGCTGAACCCGTGCGATTACATCGCACTGAAGGGATGCTTTCCGCTTCCAGCCACATGTAGAAATACACGTTGGCCACGTGGGTAATACCGCGTGCAAAGGCTTCTTGCCAGCTGGCGTATGCTAGACGAATTACATAAATCCGTAGATATCACATAAAAGATATATAAGAACATACACAAAATTTTACATTGAATACTTACAACACAATTGATAAATAGTCGCACACATGTTTGTCTTAACGGAACGCACAACAGATTTCCGCTTCCCGCCGCTTCGATTCACATGCGACAACCATGTGAGTTCTCCTGTGGCGGATGGTGTGCGCATAACCGCCATCTTGACAGGCAGCGCGCGGAGGGCACGCTAACTATCCCAGCCGCAAAGTTCAAACAACAAAAGTTTCCTAGCATTTTATTAATAACGAAAAGCTTCGTGATTTGCAATATTTAGTGACCTCCATTCCTGATTTTTTTATCTTTTTTTTGGTACCTCATTTGTTAAAATCCGTTCACTATGAGCCGAGTAGGAGGGACAACAAATTCACGGTTTTAACGAAAATAATATATATGATCATTGTTTTGTTACAATAAACATTATTTTTCTTTTTGATGATCAGTATAGTCTCTAATTGTATAGAAACAGTTTTGCAGCAGAAAAGATTTTACTTTTAACTTAAATTTGTGTACTGACTTTAATTGTATAATGTCATCTGGCAATGCGTTGTAAAGTAACGAACATGTATTGTATGTTGATTTCTTGTACTGAGCTGTTGATATTGACACTTAACGCACGTGATTTCTACGGCGTGTTTTGTAGTTATAAATATGAATATTGCATGAAAATATATCCCCTCCGTTAAGTAGGTCATTTTTGACAAATATTACACATTCGTAAATAAATAGACAAGGCAATGGTAAGATTCCTAGCTCAATGAAAAGAGGCTTGCAGGAATCACGTGGAAGGCATTCTTTCATTATTCGAATAATTTTCTTTTGCAATCTGAAGGTCTGAATACTACAGGATGAGCTTCCCCAGAATATTATGTCATATCTCAGGCGGGAATGTACATTTGCAAAATAATCGCAACGAGCTTCATGAAGGCTGACAGAATTTGAAAGAATTCTGAATGCGTAACATAATGAACTTAATTTGGTGTTTAATTCTGTTACATGTACATTCCATTTGAGGTTTGATTTGAGAGACCTAAAGATTTTGTTACCTCAACATCAGCTTATTGCATATTGTTCATTTTCAATGGAACATGCGATTTCAAATTTGAAATGCAAAAATGCATTAAAACAGTTTTTCTTTCGTTAACAATTAATTTGTTATTTTTAAACCAATTTGAAACTTCTGAAATCGTACTATTTACTGATTCCTTTTTATAAATAACATTCGTGTCATCGGCAAACAGAACCGTTCTTGTTAACATTGATTATTGTTTCAGAACGAACTAATTATTTTTATTATATGCCATTGTACAAAATATTATTGTTCTAAAATCTTAAATCTGTTTTTTCCAAAAATGTTATCTAATAGAAGTGGAATTACTGTACTGGTTATGATAAAGAGTCGTATATTGACTTGACGTATGTAATGTAAGTTCTATTATATAATTCTTCATACTGCCATTGAACCATAAATATTGTAAATAATAATTACCATTTAAAAAACCTAATCACTTATTTTCCGAGCGATCATTTTCACCCTACTTCCGCACCATCATTGGAACACTGTGCGCTCGCCGCCACGTGGGGCACTTCTTTGCTCCGCGACTCGGTTCGGAGGAGAGCAGATTTCGATGACATCTCATGGCAAGCATTGTCTTGAGCCTTGTGATAGATTTTTATACTTATCAACATTATGTGGGCGATACCATTATTACCCGTTTTGTCTTTTATTTATAGTGGCAATAATTTAAAATTTCCCTTCATTTTGGAATGCGTGGATTTACAGAAAATATTGTCAGCAAATACTAACATTCAAACATTTTTAATGCTTTCTGTCAATATTTATATGGAAACAATGAAAAGTTATACTGTCTACACGTTCTTATTCCATTTGTTTGTGTCATACGTATGCAAATGGGTTGACGTTTCGTATTGATTTTCTGCTTTTGTCACTTCTTCCTCATATTTGTCTCTCGGTCCTTTGTTATCTCCGAAACGAGTGCACGTCGCGCTTCATTTGCAGCGGCAAAATTATCTCGTGGACTTATTTCGCTGTAGGACGGCAAATGCTTCACAGAATGGCGAGGTTTGAGGTTGACAAAGTCCCATGTCACGTACGAGAGGAGCCATTGTCTTCTATATTAAGTCAGTAGTATATCTTCACTTTGCAACTTTCACATGCAACCAATCTTTCTAAATAAAGTCTCTAAAAAGAGTAAATTTCAAGGAATCATGACGAATAGAACGATGATTGAATGGTTAAAACAACATATAAATTTTTATGTAAAATGCAACCTACAACACACGTCATTTTTTTTTAAATTCATATCGTAAAACAACTCCTAAACGAAGCGTTCTAGGGCCTTAAAAACTATAGCCCTCAAAGAAATATTCTCACACCGTGTCTACGGGATGAGATATTGTTGACCATTCTATTACATTTTTGCTGGTTCGACTCTTCTCGATTCTACCCCACCTGGTCAGAGCCTGTAGATTCTGCAACTGTGCGTGAAATTACTTGATACTCTGTGCTTGATACTCTGTGATTTACTTGATAGTCTGTGCGAATCAAATTTCTCGATAATAAAGTTAAATAAGAATAGTTTGTATTGACAAGGGTGTATTATATTGTTATCAATTAGAAGGTTACATACAGAACAAGTGACGGAGGGTTATTTATATAACAGGCTTAATATGGAAATGGGAAAAAAGGAAGAGAATTGGTATAGCATGCAAGAGTTCTCGCACGTGAACGTTAGTCCCACTTATTTCCAAAGTCTAAAAATGAAATTTCCCTAGCAGAGGGGCCTTAAACCTTCGAAGCCCGGACCAGCCCTGCGCCCAATCGGCACAAAATGCAGGCGCGTCCCTGGCCAGCACGAGGCGCCAGGGACAACAGCAGCGGCGTTTGACGCGAATGAATCAGCTTTCCCCAGCGCTGTGACGGAGAAGGAAAAACTTGAGGACTGTCGACACTGCACAATGGAACCTATTTGCGGTCGTTTTGTGTTTCTGAAGAAAAAAACGCAAAAATATAGCCTCCCCGTTCGAAGGGCGGGGAGGGGGCAGAGCGGAGACCTTCTGCGTTTGCTGGAAGAAGGGAATATGTCGGTCTGTTCGTCCGTCCGCCTGTCCGTCCGTCTGTCCGTCTGTCCCTCTGTGACTGCTAGCGCTTAAACAATAAGTACGATTTCATCCAAAATGGATATTCCCCGGTCGATCTGGTTGCACTCGAGGCGCCACGATTTTGAAAAACTTTCTTGAAAATTGGGTGGTACATTACATGAAGCCCCCCGGATATTTTCAGTCTTTTCTCAAAAGCGGCTCCAAATTTTTTCTTTAAATTTCTTATAAGAATAGAGTAAAATACAGATAAATTTGGCATACGTCCAATTTTCTGGGTTCCATCTGAATTTTCCAAAATTTCCCCAGCACTCAGACGAAAAAAAACTTGAGATGACTGTCGACACTGCACAATGGCACCTAACGATTTGCGGTCGTTTTGTGTTTCTGAAAAGCAATGCAAAAATAAGCCTCTCCGTTCGAAGGGTCGGGCGGTGACCTTCTGCGTTTGCCGGTCAAAGGAACCGTCGGTCACGTGATCCTCATTATGCAGTCAGAGGGCTTCTAAGGACCGCGTGGCCGGTTTTCGAGGAAGATGTCAAAGACAGAGGCGACCTCGTGCTCACGGCGTCACGTGGCCCTGCAAGATGTTCTCCTCGTCTCTTAGCTAAGCCTTCGCAAGAACAGAACACGAACTCCCTTACGTCACGGATGTACTGCATTACCTTTATTATATCATTTTGATGTACAGTTCTTTAATATTAGGGTGTTTAAAATGCAAGCTGAGTAAATAAACAGAACAATCTAACATCCAGGATTGTGTACTCTTCCAAAAGTGAATAGAGAGAAAATTAACATTTTTTCAAGACTTTTTTCAAGACAAGAAGAGGGGGATCAAACGAGATGAGGATGAGCGTGAGAAAAAGTTAACGTAGAGAAAAAGAGAGAAACCAAGAGAGGTGTAGTGTGACACAAGGGGAAGAGAAAGGGGGCAAAACTAGGTAAAGAACAGGTAAAGAAAGAGGAACTAGAAAGAGTGGGAGTGCAAAAATAACTTTCAGAAAGAGGGAGAGAAAGAGAAGAAAAGATAGAGAAAATGTAGAATGGGGAATAAAGGGAATGGGGAAAAGGAGAGAGGGCAAAGGGAGAGAAGATAAAGGGAGAGTTCCCAAAGAGTGAAGAAATAAAGGATAATTGAGGAATAAGAGACAAATAGAGAGAAAATAAGAAGAGAGGAAAAGCGATAAAGAACAAGATTCCGATAAAGAATAGAGGTTAAGGAAGAGAAGATAACGTGAGAAACGTGAAAAGGAGCGATTGGAAAAGAGAAGAGAGGGAAAGATATGAATAGACGGAGAATAAATAAAAGAGAGGTGAAAAAAACGTGAAACGGAAAGGCAGGGAGACGGAGAGGTAAGTAAATAAAATGTGTGCAAGAAAGAAAGAGACGGAAAGACAGGGAAAGGAAGGATCGAGAGAGAAGGAGGGGAAAGACAGAAAGGTGAAAACAGAGGTAGGCGGAAAGAGGAGACGGGGAGAGAGGCCAAGGCATTTCGAGTGTCTCCAAGCACGCATCAAAGTCACACTTGGCAGCGCGAGAGGCCCCGGGTCGCCCGTCACGTGGCGTGGCCGAGGGGTGGGGTGGCGCAGGCGATTGTGCGCCGCGCAGTGGGCGAGGGAGGGGGCCAGCGGGGGCGTCGAATGCCACCGCGAGCCTCCCCCCTCAGACGCCACAGCCTCGCGACGATAAGGACGGAATGAACACCTTTCCCCAGGGTTTTCACGTGCCCTGCGCACATTGACCAGCTATTATTAGCGCTCACGCTTGGTACTGGCGTCTGCAATCGGCGGTGAGGAACAGATAGAAACGGATGCGGTTCAAGTTTGTAAACTGATAGACAAGGGCTCTAAGCAAATTTGTTGTCGTCTGTGTCGTTCAATTCTACTGGTAATATTAACGATAACAATAATATTAACAATAATATAAACAATAATAATGAGCAAGAAATTCGTCATGGACCGAAGAACCAGAAAACTGCTAACAATGCATCACGTCGCCCACCCTAGAGCTGCTGTACTTAGACATTTTGTGTCACGAAAGGGGTATGGTGTGTGAGGAAGGAGGAAGAGGCCTCAGCCAAATTGAGACCTCCTGGCACAATCCAATGGCCGGAATGGGAAAGTATGTAGACAGTCATAAAGGAGACCTACTAATGAGAAAGGTCATGAAATCTAATCTAAGAATGGGAAATAGAGGCATTGCTAGTGTAGCAAAGAGCATTGCAAAGAAAACTATGCAAGACACGTCGAATAACACAGACACTGAACTTTTGATGCTACTAAACATGACATGTGAGACACAACAAATGTTAAACAACTCCTGGAGAGACAAACCTCTCCATGGACAATATCTAAAAAGAATGGACAAGGTGCCGATAAATAAAGACCAATAATTTATGTGCCTTAAAAGGGATAGAATGAAGCCAGAATCGGAAGCAGTTCTAATAGCGGCTCAAGATCAGGCGTTGAGACATTATGACATTATGATAAAGCGGTTTCCAAAATTTCCCAAAATGACAATTGCCTCATTTACTAGGAGCAAGTAGAAACCATTCATCATATCGTCTCAGCTTGTCCAATTCTAGGAAAGGCCGAATACTTGAAAAGACACGACAGGGTTTGTAGCTCCATCTACTAGCAAATCTGTACCGCCATCGAAGTTCCAAACACATGCCTCAAGTGTTACGAACACTCACCAAACCAGTGACGTCTGTTGCATTGTGTACGATATTATACGACCAACAAATTCAAACGGATCGCACGATAGCAGCAAACAAACCGGATATTTTTATAAGGGATTTGGAGAAAAATCCTGTCTCCTTGTACATGTTGCTGTACCTTGCGATCAAAACGTCGTTACCAAGGAGGCAGAGAAACGTCTTAAATACAAGAGTTTGGAAATCGAGGTCAGCCGAATGTGGAGCATAAAAGCACAGGTCGACCCGATAGTTATCGCAGCTCTGGGATTTGTTCCGAAAAATTTGTGTAAGAACTTGGCTTAACTTTCAGGTCATTCAAATGACTGAGAAGTGTAAGAAATTGCCTTATTTGGAACACCCCACATATTGCGGAAAGTATTGTAGAGGCACCGACAGTCCCTATATCTGCTCCTTAGGTAGCTGGTTGTAACCTCGAGTAGACTTTATAATGAACCAACTCGAAACATATTAAGTCGTAAATTAGAGGAATAATAATAACAATAATAATAATTTTCTTCATCTATGACGAGGCTCAGGTCATAAGGCCTGCTCTTCCGCCTGTCCGCTTTAATTAATTTACACATACAAAAGTTACAGATGAATCGTGTGAACGTAAGTAAATATTAACTCCTATTTCATGTTCCAGAAGAAAATTCAATTTAAAAGTGAATTTTATTGCCATTTTTCTTTATTCTTGAAATTTATTCAAGATTTAACCATCCTTCAATAAACGTTCTTAAAATGAAGTGAAAGAGAACGACTACTGTTTACACGTAAAATCAATTATCCTAATTTTTCTCAAAATGTCACTTATCGTTTATATCCGAAGTTCCTCAATTATCAACAATGAACAAAATAAAAGTATATTTTAGAGTTACACTGTCAGAAATTTCCGCATTACTTTTAATGTAAAAGTACATTAAAGTAAGTATCATGTACGTAAATTAAATTTAATGTACACGTACAGTAATTTTAAAGTACGTGCGCATTAAATGTAATTTACATGTACAATTAAATTTATTGTATACGTGTACATTAAATTTACTGTACGTGCACATTAAATTTAATTTACGTACATGATACTTACTTTAATGTACTTTTACATTAAAATTACTGTATGTGTACATGAAATTTACTGTACCTGTACTAACTTCAATATTTAAAGTTTGATCAAAGAATTGTCACCCCAACCGGGATTCAAACCCGGGTCACCTGGTTTACGCCCAGTTGCTCTTACCTCTATCCTATCGAGACAACCAATTTTTTGTTCATGTTCTTTGAACATGTAAGATTGTTGCAGGTAAACTGTCGAAGTATAATTAATATATCCATTGAGTTTTGGAATCTAGTTGATACATGCGATCCAGATATAGTGATAGGGACAGAATCGTGGTTAACAGATGAGGTAGCTAATTCTGAAATTTTACGTTACGGCTATAAATTATATCGTAGAGATAGAAAAAGACAAGGCGGTGGAGTATTTTTCTGCGTCTAGACATCGTTAATAGTTAGGAATAGTTGGTTTAGTAGCGACTTTGAAATTTCTCTACTATTATAAGAGTAGAGCTCTACTATTATAATAGTAATCGGTTGAAACCGGCTCAATATGCGTGTAAAATATTCAATTAAAATCTTACCCCTGTGAAAATAAATATATATCCAAACACGAATAAAAATGTTCCTTGTTGAATCAGTTGAATGTCAGAGTAGCACAGTAAAAATTGTAAAAGCACAGAAAAAATTAAGGCTTAGATTCTATTACTTCTTTGAAAAATTACTCTCTGAAAATCGAATTTCGTTCATTCGCGTTCCATAGATTAGGTTGCAAATATTTCCCACATACAAACATAGAAAATAGGTAAATAGTATTTCGATTTGCAGGCCAGAGTATGCTAAATTGAATGCTTTTTATTCTAGAATGCTAGAGCAACCGAGAGCTGAGCAATTTAGGAAAGAGTAAATGTCTGCGAACGGGAAAAATGGCGCACGGCGCGAAACAAAAATGGCCGCCATTTGTATACCAGGTCCAATAAAAAAAAAGTTAAAGATAGTTTTGAACAGCCAAAACATAAGGAAATGTATGTACAAAATATGAAATTTTTTCGAGATGGTCGAGCGACAATTTATTAAATTCTGGACCACTTAAAATGGATTGACCCTTATTTATTTCCATATTAAGCCTGTCATACATTTTTCTTCAAGGCCCTCTTATCCTCCGTCACTTGTTCTATATGTCACCTTGTAATTGATAACAATATAATACACCCTTGTCAATACAAACTATTCTTATTTAACTTTATTATCGAGCAAAGAGTTACACCCGTGTAATTCAATCGCATAGAATATCAAGTAATTAGTAATTTCACATATAGTTGCAGATTCTACAGGCTTTGAGCATGTGGAATAGAATCGAGAAGCGTCGAACCAGTAAAAATATAACAGAATGGTCAAGATCTCATCCTGTAGAGTACAGTGTGAGGAACGTTTCTTTGAGACCTGGCCTCAAAATTTAAGTTTTTAAGTCCGTAGAACGCTTCGTTTAGGAGTTATTTAACGATATCGATTTTTAAAAAAAATCCTTGACGTGTATTGCGGGTTGCATTTATATGAATATTTAGCTGTGTTTTTAAACACATCCTTCATATTTTTCAAGTCAAAGTGCAATTCGTCACGTCTACGTGAAATTCTGTTTCTTTAGAGACCTCATTTATAAAGATTCTTTGCGTGTGAGAGCCACAAAGGGAAGGTATACTATTGAAATAATAGAGGCGACAACCGTAATTTGCTCTCGCACAGTGGAGGAGGAAGGATAAGGAAGAGAAAGGAAAGATCATGGCTCGATTGTCTGGCTACTGCTCGAGCATTCGGCTGGTGTTTTTCGGGGAAAACGTCGGTAAACTACCGATCGGAGCACCCGACAGCTGGATTTCTCATCCGGACAGCGGCTGAATTCGACCTGTCTGAGGAGGGGTGTCGAAAATGGTGCCACGTAGGGACGTCTAGGCCAGAGGCACCGCAGCGACAGCGGCTGAGGCCCTGAGCGCCGTCGCCGGTCCGTGTTCGCCTGAGCCCCCGAGGCGGCCTGGGGGCAGACGCGAGTGGAGGCGAGGGACTCCCGGGCTGACGAAGTCCCCTCGAGCCTCCACCCCAAAAATGTCACACTCCATATCCCCTCTATATACAGGGTGATGCAAAATTGTTTGCGAAGCCGTGGAGTGGAGCTTCTGTAATCCGCGATTATACCATACCTGCAAGATGAAATCGCCGTTTTAAATAAGTGTAAACTGTCTATACGGACAGTCAGAGACTTCTGCAGAACTGTCCTACGACAGAATGCGTTTTTGGACATGGAGGTTGCAGCTTCGGACATGGCTATGGCATTTTTTATTATTTGAAATGAGAGAGTTTCAAAAATAATTTTCTTCGCATTTATTTCGAATCCCCACGTGTTGCACACAGACGTCTTCACAGCTGCCGGTGGAAGGAAAATAATCCGATGAGTAATGATGGAAATTGACGCACGAATATTTTTATAGTAATAACTATGGCGAGATTGTATTCGTAGTCCTGTTGTATAAGTTTGTATTTCGATGGTAGTGTAAAATTGTCCAACGTCGTGCCAAAGTTAAAACATACAGGCCGAGCCTCTTACGAGAAACTTAGTGGATTCAACAAGATTCCTATTGCAGGGTGTAAGCAGTACGATATTATAGGAGGTTGCAATTTGAAACGGAGAATCATTTTCACGCAAAACATGCTTGGCCTACACGCACTTGCATATTATACTATTACATCATTTCATGGTAGTATTTTTGCAGTTTTTTAAGAAAATGTTTTCCTTTTTACTGTATAATAATAAAGGCCCAGCGTTTCTGAGCGGGAGGGGACACGTAAGGTTTGAGTTGCGTCTTTGGCAGATTTTTTACTAACCTCGTAGCTATGCCGAATTCAGCCGCAGCCTGGAGGAGACTTCTATCGGCCGGCTGCTCTATCCGATAGTTTTCTGTGGTTCCTCTGATGAATACCAGTCGCATGCCTGAGCAGTACCCTAAAAAACTGTTCACGGACCGCGCGCGATCTTTCCTTCTTCTTCCTTGCCCGAACCTCACTCCTTATTCTCACCGACAAATTCACACGCATTACACTACCTCAAATTATGACCGGAGATCCGTCGGGCGCCTAGGGAGTGTTCCGGCTGAGGCGGTGCCCCGCTGCAGGGCGATACCTGCAGAGAAAAAATGAGCAAGACCACGTGTAGGGCGTCGCCGGTCATCACGTAGCAGCGGTGGAGGGCCGCCAGTGACACCTCCAGCGATAGAACATACACTGCACTTACAGAACTATTGGCCTTATCAATTGACGCGCCTGAGTGCTCACAGTAACCAACTAATGAAAATGCAATGTAGAAAAATTACTACTCTGTGTGATGCGACGTCCTAATGAAGCAACGTGAATGACCCTGGATAACAGGCGAGCATTCCCACTTCCGGGCAGTGCTCGCAGTGCTGTTCGTTTGATGCGCGGAATGGCGCGACAGAGCGGGGAGTGCTGGCCGCGCAGAGGTCGCCCGTGATGGGGTGACGACCGCCTTGGAGAAGCTTTCGGCGCAGCGAGGCGAGGCATCCAAAAGCTAGTGATGGCTTCAGACCAGAAAAATATGGACGTCAATGTATACGTAAATATGTAATGAAAGCAGTGAGAATACGTAAAATAGGATATAGTATATAATATTAAAATACATTAATTATAAAACACGTTTACCTAATACGAAATTAAATTGATTAAAGATTTCGTAAACAAAATTTAAAAATAATACAAAGATTTTAAAAATCATTTGGAGAGGAGAACTAGGTATCGCCCCAAAATGGGGAACCGCTCCATCCGGGACAAGCTCTAGGCTTCCGACTGGTTTCCCGACAATGGTGGTAGTGTAGTGCATGATAGTGTAAGTCGGTGTCAGTAAGGGGTGGGGATAGGACAAGGAAGAGGAAGAAAAGATCTCGCGCGGTCCGTGGCCCGTTTGTTAGGATAATGCTCCGGCATTCGCTTGGCGTTGATCGGAGAAACCACGGAAAATTACCAATCAGAGCAGCCAACTACAAGAATTCTCCCCTAGACAGTGGCTGACGTCAACCTAGCTATGTAGCTAATGTAGAATATCCTGCCACCGTCGGGACTCGAACTTTCGACTCTCCCGGTGAGAGGCGGTGCAGTGACATCAGTTGATGTCCTGAGCCACCTTTGCCGGGACGACGTCTGCTCTTCCCGGCCTCATCGCCCGGGCGCCCCCTCCCACACACACCTCCTCGCTTGCGGATAACGCTGTTAGGCGTCGCGGCGCCGGGCCGACGCCACGCCACGCCAGGCCTCGCCGGCGCCTCGCGACGCGTCGCCTCCGCTGAGGCGCGGGCCTCAACCACCTGAGCCGCCGACTACGCCAGGGCTTCCCAGCTGGCGGCCCCTTGGTCTTTTATTATACCAACCAAATACAATTGCACAATTCATCATATTTTTATTTAATGATATATTAATTTTCTTGCTGTATGTACATTAATCATTAAGTATGTTGAATAAAAGTCGTATCTAAAATGTATTTGTTTCAGTATAATTTCAATAGTTGAGGTAAAAACGTCCTTAATCCTCCCACGTAGTTAAGGTAATCACGTGCTTGATTTCTTCACCTCTATTAATAATATTATAGAGTGATTCTTGAGAGTAGGTCATTGACAAAACCATTTTTAATCTGCCAACGTTTCGGCTTTTATTCAGCCTTCATCAAGGCATATTCTCTGCATCTTTCGTTTATAACAACGATCCATCCCACATTTTCTTTATACACTTATAGTTTTTTTTACCACACACATTCCGTCAGCCGCGCCATATTACCAACACCACCTTCACACCTTGCAAGTCTTGCAAGGATGCAGAGAATATGCCCTGATGAAGGCTGAATCAAAGCCGAAACGTTGGCAGATTAAAAAATTGTTTTGTCAATGACCTACTCTCAAGAATCACTCCATAATAGTAAAAACCATCTTAAATTGAGGTGCGGCCCGCGGCTTAACTAGAATTTGATATGTGGCCCATGGGCCCTTCTAAGTTAGAGAGCCCTGGACTACGCGGATATAAATGAGTCATGTCCGTTTTAATATTTTAAGATCTCTATTCAACTTTCGAAAGACTAAATTGAGATGTTGCTGTACATGAGATTCAACGTAAATACAACGTGAAATAGCAAACGTTATATCAGTGCATCCTTTTCTTGTTTTCAGAGAATAAACTTAAAAAAATTAAAATGCAATAAACAGATCTTTAATTAAATATGTTGAAGAATGATTCAGTTAAATCATCACGGTTGTTTGCACAACTTTTCACAACAACAGCGCAAAGGTCCGTGCATTATTCCTGCCTTACGCAATTTTCGAAATTTCCGTTCGCGCGAAACGCAGTTAGGCGTCGGGCGGCGCCTCGCCTTGCGCCGACGCGCGCCTCAACAGATTGGCCACGGAGCGCCCCTCCGCTTTAAATTTTCTCATCGTGTGTATCAAAGCACGGTATAAAACGTCGCGCTGTTCCCATTTTCAACAAATTCTCTGTTTTAGAAAATTGCAAAAAGTTAACATGGCACA
Organism: Acheta domesticus; assembly: GCA_031308135.1. NCBI lineage: Eukaryota > Metazoa > Arthropoda > Insecta > Orthoptera > Gryllidae > Acheta > Acheta domesticus. The sequence goes on from JAHLJT010009419.1 coordinate 209,652,032, forward strand.
GGGTACAGTATTGAAGATATTTGTCTAAAATGAAATCTGTTCTAAAAAAAATCATACCTTCAAAAATGTTAGCACAATTTTTTTTTAAAAGTGTAGTTGTCACGTGATTTCTGCTTGAAGTTTATATAAATTATTGAAAAAAACATTTTCATTCACTTTTTTTCCACAGATAGAATACGTGGGTGTTTAAAAGAATGGCGCAGATCAGGTTCCATTATTGTTGAACTCTTTCAATTTTTGACAATTGCAGAAGTTAGAAATTATGTTAGGCACTAAGGGCTGTTGTTGTGAACTATTTCCATCAGAAACAACTGCACTTTTCATTTTTACTATTTCACATAACACATACTCCTTCTTTAGAACTTTCAAATTTGCTGCATCTTTAACTTTGCGTTTTACACTTGTAATCCTGACTCAACTAGTGTAGCTATAGTACCGAACATCAGACGCTGGTTTTATCTGCCTCGCTCTTTTCAATCGTGACATAAGAGCGAGCAAAAACCAGACGCAATGAGCTGTAAACTAGCAATCATATATTAATTACGGCAGGTACGAACGCAATTATCTCGTGTAATTAAGAGGAACTCATAGGTTTACTCTAAATTTGAGTAAAATCTTACAGTGTTCAATCTCATACATTTGTGATTAATTTTTAATAATTCACGTGAAATTAATAAACAATCACACAAATGCTGTGAGAGCATTTTCTATTATATCAACTTCTTTTTCCCTCGCATTTATTCCTGTTTCTCATATGAGAAACCCTTCACCTAAATTACGTGCGTACTTCGCATTGAATCACCTCCTTTTTATCATAAAATAAATTGTAATAAAAATTATTGAAAGTGGTCAGGCGGAAGAGCAGGCTAAATGACCTAAGCCTCGCCACCAATACAGTCATTTATTTATTTATTTCCTTGTTTTAATATTACTCTCTTGTACAGACAATAATTTGCAGATACGAACGAGTCTCTTTCTCGAGCTCTCATTGGCCTGACAACAGACGTTTAGTGGGAAACAGCGCAGCAGGCTGACTGGATAGTCGATACGCGGCTAGCGTTCGCACGTTCCGCTCCGTTTGGGTCGATGTCAGGCGCTTTGTGCCTCTGTGACCACTCACGATGTCGTTCGCCCTCGTCGACGTGAGCGCACTGTCGCGGAAGCCCTGTCGCGTACTGCCAGTGCTCAGAGCAGCACAGGTGCAAGGTGTTTTTTTCGGACGAGTGAAAATGGGTGGTTTTTTTTTTCGGACGAGTGAAAATTGTTATTTTTTCGGACGAGTGAAAATGTCCGCTTTTTCGACAGAGATAAATTGGTGGGATAAGTTTTCGTAAATTTGCTTTAACATTCCTTTCATTATTTGCGCAGGACGTTTGGCCGTCAATCAATTTTTTGGTAACAGGGACTCGCAAATCGAGTTTTTCTATCGCAAATCGTCCTTTTTGTCCCAGCATTAAATTTCTTTTACCATACTTCGAATATTCGAGAAAGTAAAAGGGATCAACTGATCATTCCTATTAAGGAATAATTGTTTACCAAAACTTTAAGCCGTCAGTGCGATTCTAAAGGACAGTCGACAGTCAACGATTCGAGAGTCGACAATGAAAACGCAGAAGACTTCTTACAATTTAATATATATTATTTAACTTTATGATCGCTTTGTAGAATTTTTAAACCATTACGTTATTTAAAACGTTCAACACAAAATGAATAACCAAGGAAAAAGAAATTAGGCCGTAAAGGTTTTTAAAAATTACAAAATTATGAAATGAGTACAGGAAAAGTATTAAGAATTAAGGGACTAGGTGACAATCTTTAACTCTACATAAATTAACTGATGTACATAATAGTTACACAACTACAACCTATTTAGTATTATAAAGTATTTCACCATCCATATATTTGTACAACAAATGAGCACTATTTGTAGCAATTAACGTTGTTTTTCCTTGCAGTTTTTGCGTTGCTTTAATGCGCGCCGCCGTTGAAACGCCACGCGGCGTCGGTCGATAACGATATCGTTTACGCTGTCAGACCACACGCGCGCTACTCGTCGTTTGTTTCACCTCGTCAGCTCCGAATGCACTGGGACCGATAACGTATCTCTCCTCCTGGGAGCAAACACAATACCTGCGCGCGCGGAGCCATTACAGCTCGAGTTTTCTCCGTGTGAACCGCCTCCGAGAAACGAGAGCGGCGGGAGGCGAAGGAAGAATCAGTAGATAGCGATTTAGGCAGTGATGCAAGGACGTACGGTACTGTGCACCTCGCGACAATACAACCAATCAGCACTCTAAGGACACAAGTGAGCCCTGGGCGAGAGAGATGTGATCAGAAAAATAGTATTCAATTTTCATGGCCTCGGCGCAATAACATGCTATGCCCAGAGGCAGATCCAGCCGATCGTTTAGGGGGGACATTGCAGAATTTTGTTAAATAATAATAGTACATTATGAAACGATGATGTAATGATGGGTATTAATACACGAATGTGATATTACGATACACGAGTGTGATATAAGTGTGATACACGAGCGAGGAACGAGCGAGTATCGCAAACTTCACACAAGTGTAATAATACCCATTACATCGAGTTTCATACGGTACTTTTTCTACGACTTATGGTAACTTTTATTAGTTAAAACTTTTCATTGAATCGTTTCGTGGCAATCGACAAGTACTATTCAGCCAAGGCCACCTATCGCACAGCTCCTTACCCGCCGCAGTCGGCTTTGTTTTACCAGACAGCCTGCGATCCCTCGCAGTTGCACAAGTTGCGGCAATAATTACGATGTCACCATTTTCGCTTTTTCTTTTATTTCTGGAGGTGTCAAGTTCACCTCTGATTCACTAAACATTTTAAACTAGGCCAGTGTTGTCAAGTCGATGCCACGAGCGAGAGTCCGTGGCACGAGTGCCACGACGAAATCGCCCCTCCACGCAGTTCATCACCCTGCCTCCAGAGAAAACGCCATCCCTTTTGTAAACGGCGGGATAAGTACTACTCATAACAGTTCCCTTTCCCGACGCTAGTTGCGTAGAGAAGCTCGTGGCATGCTACGGTGCCAAGACGCGTGCCACTGCCACCAGTAGAAGACCTTGACGCCACTGACCTAAACTTTGTTTAAGGACAACAACACGGCAGCAACAATTAACCCAAAATGACTTACGATCAGATCTTAACCTTAGTTAAATGTTCTCTCCAATAACAACCACTGCGCTAGTCAAATAGAATCAAAGTGAAATTACGATTCAATTTAATTTAAATAATATTTCTCGTTTCAAATTACTACAAATAAAATAAATTAAAACTAAGAAGCATAATGTAATAATAAATGCAATTTTAATGTACACAATCGAACGAAACATTTACTATAAAGATTCTCAATGATTAATTAAGTGTCAATACTTGGTTTGTAAGCTTCTCCGAAATTGGTTAAGAACCTGTATCATAATGCAATCTTTATCGAAATGGATATCGTTAAGCCACGGGTTGCAGCCATCAAATGACAGAATTATACAATGGGAGTAGAAAAACAGGTTTATTATTTGTATATTATTTTTGTAGGGTATGTTTGATACTACAGCCTCCCGGCTGTCCCCTGGTCAGCGTGCTAGTTTTCCACTACGCGGCCCCGGGTTCGATTCCCGGTCCACGCAAGAATTTAGAGTGCGTTTTCCTTCAAATTTCCCAGTAGATGTTGCGGTGTGCAGATGAGAAAATTCACTTTTCAGGTTGTGAAGACTGGAATACGTCTTGGGGATGTCTACGTGCTAAACACACAAAATTCCTTCACCCATGGCTCCCATGTCCCCTGAATCCCCCAACTGCTATGCTACTATACGAAGTTTTGAGAAAAACGAAAGCAAATTTCTATAAATAAGTAAGGTAAATTCATGGATATGAAATTTATTGTTTTTATAATCTATCAACATTCACAAGATGAAATATCTGTAACCTCTAGAGAAATACATGGGGTGCCGAAACACACTAATATCTCAATTTCATCAGAAATGTGGCATGTTATTGCCCCAAAGTCTTCATTTTGAACTATTAGTGAAAACAACTTAATTTTGTTCTATTTTTCTTAGACGGGCGCAAAAAAGACTCTGCTATTAAATGTTTCACTCTCTAAAATGCTTTTGTCACCTTTTCTTTATTGTTTTTTTTATTTGTCCGTACGTTTTTATCAAGATGCCTTTTTAGTCTGGTAACTCTGCTCTCGCACTCCATAGGTGAAAATTCGTCGACCGAACTAATATACTCGTACATCTCTAGTCTTGTTATCACGATTTCGAGAATTAATTGACAACGCACCTTGAAAAATGGAAACATTCGCTGAATTACGTTACCTCACGTTTGATATTCAATTATGGAAGAGTTTATTTTATTCTACCTCAAAAATAAATTCAAATTCATATTTTCCAAACCATCGACATATTTTCTCAATCATTCAAGTTTCATCAATTGTCATGACTTTTCTCAAAACAGGTATTTTCCTTCAAAATGAACCAAAGAAGTCGTGCCGAGTTTTGTGAACCGTAGCAACAAGTACAGCATTAAAAAGTACAGAAATCCTCAGAAAAATGCTATTACTATTGCTATTGTTCGTTGGTTACGATAATGTATTTGGACATTCAGATTAATCGTGAGAATTATTCCGAGAAAATAATGTTACATTAATGAAAGTACGTAGATTGATTCTTTTGTGGTGAGCTTTCAACACATTAACTGACTCAATATCCTGCGACACGTTTACGAACTAAGAGGTGAAGTTTTTACAGTACATCACTATTATTTTTAGGTATAATCAACTTTAAAATAAGTGCAAGGTTAAAGTTTGAATAGTTCTTCGATGGAGTTATTTTTTAAGATAAAAATGCTTGTTTCTAATGAGTTCGTGATATTTGTGCCAACGAGCGTGTCGGTTGAAACCTATTAATTTAGACAAGAGATGGTTCCTGTGTACTTAAGCCCGTATGAACATCACCGAAACATTTAGGAACCAACCGAACTATGCGGCCGCATTTTTTTAAACTTTATCAAACAGCAACAATTAATCACACACACAACTGTAAACAAAGAGTTAGCGAAAAATTCCATCATTTTACGTCATGCGCACACTGAAAAAGTTTTGTTCCGCGAAGAGCGGCGACCACGAAACAATACAGCGCCGAGACTCATTTATCTGCGATAGAAAAGGGCCTTTTCCACCCCCGGTGATTAAAAACAGTTGTGTAAACCTATTCATTTTCCTTACCGCTTTAACGCACGAGTCTGCGCTGTGCATTTCGCAGCTTCCGCCGCGGCGCGCGGTGTGTTTTGTCGGGATTCCGCCCGCGGAGCGGCAATTAACATCGCGGGGCGCCCCGCCTCGCCCGAGGAGGAAGGAAGGGGCGGGCCCGCCCGCACAGTGGGCGGAACGGCGCGCTTCGCGTCCGCGTTTTACCTTTTCGCACTGAAGAAGATGGATGGTTTAAAACTGAATTTCCAACAAACAGACAAACAAACACAACCATAGTCACTGCTGCTGTAAAAATGGTGGCGCGAAGTTTTATGATATTGCAGTGTTTTAAGATGTCAATATTATTTTCTTTTGATGCTACAGCAAGATTAAATCACAGTCCAATATCTGCACATTCGCTATTCTGCCGGGGGCTTAAATACTTCAAAATACAATACTAGGATTCCGTATCATCCCAGCTCCAGGCCCTAAGAATAAGGAAGGCCACAGGATGAATAGGGAAGAACGGTGTTGCGGGGTCCATACCCCGGACCGGCTGAATTAGTAAAGAACCGACCTTTCTGTTGTCCCTGCAGCGACTCTGATCGGAAGGTCTTAAGATTATAGTCACGTCTAAGGCGGATTTTAGCTACTGACTGTATAGGTTGGTCGAATTCAGCTGCTGTCTGAAGGAGAATTATAGTGGCTGGCAGCTTTGATCAGCACGGTTTTCCGTGGGTTCTGCAATCAATACTAGAACATGGCCAAGGGCCACGGCCACGGCGACGGGCCACGCCCAAGGGCCACGGCTCACCACCAGGGGCCACGGACCGTGGGAGGAACACCGCCACCTTTCGGGATAAACATTCACTACCCAAAAGGGATAAAAGGGAACCAGTTTCCAGTGAACGTCCACGAAAAATCAATCTATCCAGACTTGCAATTTAAGAAACTGTTCTGGACTCCGCCTCCAATTCACTGGAGGGAACCTTGCAAAGGATGGATCGGGCATCTACACTTCGCATCCGACATCGCCCGTCAGAGTTACAACGATGGTCTCGAAAATTTGCCTTCGTCAGGTCTCGAAGCTCGACCTTCTCGATCTGCGAAGCTTCAGTTGCTGAGTAGATACGTCGTTTACATTAACCCAAAATACATTTTTTTCGTAAAATTTAACTGCTGTTACCGATGAAGGTAAATTTTAAAATGAAATTCGTGCAAACAAATTGTCCCAATTTTTGCATTTCGCCCCACGAAAGATCGCACAATGGCGGCTCAAAGGTTAGTATCTGTGTTTAGGATGTGATGCCCCCCTAATAGCCAGCTATCGTGCAAACGATCATCAAATCATTCTTCCATACTAAAAAGCAAGAGGGTAGACTGAAGAATGTGAGCTAGAACATTACACGACAATAATTCATTATGAAGTCCTAAAATTAAATTTTTCAGAATTGTGGATCAATCTATGTGGAAATAGATCGATTTACTAAAATGAATCTGTTCTAATATTGTGAAGAAAAAACCAAGCCATTTAATAACTACAGAAGTTTTAAAACAATGAATTCCATAAAATGAAGAATGTCGGAGTAGGTCAGTATTTATGCAGAACCGAACATAAAGAGATAAACCACTGAGAAAACCTATACAAAAAATTCTATTAGAATAAAGTAGGCATTGAAACAATCTTCATGTATTTCTTCATGGCACACACGTCGTGTGTATGCATTGTTTTTTTTCTACTTTTCTTAGAATTACTCATTACACACTTATTGCTGAAAACAACGGGAAACCAATGAGGACATCCAGTTGAATGATAGTTCATTGACATAAAACGGTGTTCGAATCCTTGGCTGACATCTTTCAAGAATTGGTTGAATAGGAAATGTATTATGGAACAATGAACTTACTTTACTTTCACGGTCGATTGTAATGTATTTGCTTCAGTTGAGTCACCTGATTCAATGATCCCTTTTCTCCATTGGGTTCCCCTTAGAAGAAAATCTGTAAACATATTTAAAAAAATTATCTGTTATGATGCATTTTGATAACTATAAGTGTATATAACTTTTTAATCGCGACACATTTTCTGTAATACCCTTTCTACATCATCAAATATTCAAGCGCGAATGATAATATGTTTCAACTACTTTTATGAAAACGAATACATTGACACGTTCTCATTCGGGGTTGTCAAAAAATTTATAATTTGTATTTTGTCATAAAACTGATAAGTATGCTGAAGTTCTATTCACCAGGAATTTATCAACACACAAAGATTCCACAGATTATTTCTATTTCTGGAACTGTGTCTTTGTTTCAGTGAAAATTTCATAAATAATTTTAGGCAGTTTTCTTGTATTTAACTAGCTATTAACCCTTTGCACTCGTACGCAACGAGCATAATACTCGTCCTACCGCTCATACGGCATGTCAGAGATGCCACGAGAATAATGGCTACTAGCTTGTATCATTATGTAATGTGACATGTCCTACAACACGTAGGGCATGTCACAGATGCCTAGGTATTTTCCAGGTATGTAAAATAAAGTTTTCATTGTTGAATCGATCCCGACTACTATTCTATATTTAAACAATGTTAACACAATAATTTGAAAAAGAACTGGAAAGGGGGAATGCCGAGTATCGGCTACGAGCTGTGCAGCCTTTTTCCGTTGTCATCTTAGACATGCCTTACGAGTTGTAGGACCTCGCAGAGCTCAGAAACCTCCGACCGCAGAGTGCATTCATGGGTGGCGTGTCACACATGCCCTATAAGTGCAAAGGGTTACAACACTTTTGAATTTCACGTTCGTTTGCCTTGAAACGAAATTTCTGTAACGCGTGCTCACTGTGCATTCACATCTGCGGAAAATGAAAGACCCCAGGCAACACGAGGAAGCCACGATTTGTGTCTCTAAGGGAGGTGAATGGAAGACTCAACTCCTAGTTTCCTCACGACGCCTTCCAGTGAATTCCAGATATACACTGATTCGCGATTGTTTGCCATGGCACCAAGCAAAGAACATATCACTATATCACTAAAAATGAAAGAATTATGTTTGAATAAAAATGGTTGAAGTGTATACTGAGTGGTTAAGAATAAATCTTGCGAACTTCCGTGTGATGCCAATGGCCATTTCGTCCCCTGAGAGTTCGTGAACTTGCCAAACATTAGAGCAGGATGAGATACCTACCACTGATGGGCCAATATTAAAATTGTAACCTGTGTAACATCGTAATACGAGTTCCCAACATGTAACTATTGCTAAAAGGTAATAATCTTCTACTCTTTTTGTATTAGTATGCCCTAAATTTGTATTAGTTATTCTGAGCTACTCTGAAGGGTAACATTTTATTTATACACGACTCATTTCCAGATCATCTCTGCCATCAGAAAACATTTAATTTGTCCTTTTTACTTTACATTTATTTTGTAAATAATTTTGTTTTCTTGAAAATGTGTGCGTCATTGCTTCTACTAATTTATCATCTTTCCAAGATTTATGTCACGTGTTAAAGCACTCTTATTTAAAAAAATTCATAATAAATTAATGATGCACTTTTTTAGAAAATAATACAAAAATGTATTGTGTATCAAAAGGGATGTCTAAGTTCATAAATAATCCATAAAAGCAAAAAAAAATTCTCATCGCAGTAAAGTAATCACAGCCTACAAAAATATAGTTTTGAGAAACATGAATGAAATACTTACGAAATTACACAAATATTTTTTTAAATATTCAAAACTACATATAAAGAAGATCATTAGAATTAGAACAGAATGTGCTTCTGTATGGTATTTGTGGTATTTTGAATCAAATAACATCATCAATCAAATAATATCATCTTGCTTTGGGAGAAAAATTAAAGAGTAAAAAAAAACTTTGTTGAATCATCAGAAAATCCTTCAAAATTAGGTATGATACGTCTCTTTTACATCATTTTACAATTTGCATCAGGTTATTAATTAATTCCAAGATAAAAATAATTACTGCGACGTATTAAATCTAGAGATTGGAACGGTGTAATTGTCCTTATAGACACAATTTATTCCAAGATGAACGGGACATTGAATATTTTTCGAAATCAGCCATGTCTTGAAATTGGCGTGATAAAACCCATCATTGATTGTTTTGATTCGTGATTCCTGGCGCGTCAACGGCTAAGTTCATCAGACCCATGAGTTTAGGGCATGTTTTTACCGCAGAGGGGGTTCATCTTTCCCACTGGCTCGCGAGATCCGGCGACGACCTACGTCGGCCTTCTCGGATTTTCTCCACCCAGGTATCTCCGCCAGCGCCCCCGGGAGAAACTCCAAGCTCCCGGCCGGTCTGCTGGGATGTGGGATGGTGTGTAAAGGCTGAGGATAGGGCAAGGAAGAGGAAGGAAAGATCACGCAGTGTCCGTAGCCCTTCGTAGCTCCGGCATCCGCCTGGTGTTGATGGGAGAAAACACGGAAAACTACCCATTAGAGAAACCGACCAATAGAATTCTCGAGAGTGCGGCTGAATTCGACCTAGCTCTATAGCTAGTGTCGAACTTCGTGTCGGGTCTTGAACCCTAGAACATTCCCTTGAACCCTAGGACATTCCCTTGAACCCTAGGACATTCCCTTGAACCCTAGGACATTCCCTTGAACCCTAGGACATTCCCTTGAACCCTAGGACATTCCCTTGAACCCTAGGACATTCCGGTCAGAGGCACTGCAGTGAAAGCAGTCGATGCCCTGAGTCACTTTTGCCGGTAACCCCATCGTACTTTGCGATGTTTTTCACATTGTAATTATACTTTAAAAACTTTATTGATGATTATTTTTTCTACACATTTAATGCATTTGCAATAGATCTCGAACTTTAGCCTTGCGGTCGAAAGCAGCTCAACATATACTCGTAATATTCAGCGTTCCATGTAATTTTAAACAAACATTTCTCTGAATGAAATAAAATTAAATCTCAACTTCTGCGTATCTACAGTTCAATTCAGCTAGCTTACATTTGAGCCTGCAGAGGTGATTAATTAATTACCTAACAAAATTGTTTTCACATTTTGATATGCGAATAATTAAGTAAATACGTTCTGGAAAAAATGTGTCCTAGCACATGTTCTAGACTCGATATTTTGTGTCCTAAATATTATTTAACTTTACAACACCGTGCGGGATAATTTGAAAACTAATTACTGAACATTTTAAATAATGGTTAATTTTTCCACAAAAAATTATTAAAGTGCAAGTATAATAATACTATAAAGTTATTTTTAACATGTAATTTACAATATTTACGTCAATTTCAGTTTCAGCTTGTAGAGCCCCACAACCCTATATGCCAGAATAACTAACAAGTTATTTAAGTTAAACAACACGGTGAATATTCCAATTATATTACATATAACAACGCTTTTCGTCACCCACTTTCAATATTTAGTGTAGTAGAATGACAAAATCTGTCATGTGGAATATTTATAAGTATGATGCTTCTAAGATACCATTGTGGTCCTTCCAAAATCTTAGCTGTTTCTCCCAAGGCTCTGCACCAACTTCCTGCGTCTCCTTAACCCTTCAATGGCCGCGTTAATTACTATTATAATCCAATCGTATTCATTCTCTATTTACAGCGGGAGGTCCTAGGTTCGAGTCCCGACGGCGGCAGGATTTTCTACACTAGCTTGTCAGCTAGGTCGAATTCAGTCGCAGACTGGAGGAGAATTGTAGCAGCCGGCTGCTCTGATTGCTAGTTTTCCGTGGTTTCTCCCATCAACACCAGGCGAATGCCTGACCAATACCCTAAAAAACGGACCACGGACCGCGCGCAATCTTTCCTTCCTCTTCCTTGTCTTATCTTCTCCTCTTACACACACACTTACACTAACATGCACTACACTACCAGACATGCCGGGAGACCGGTTGGAAACTTACAGCTTGTCCCGAGTGGGGCGGTGCCCCGCTAGTGGGAGATACCTGGTTGAAAGAAACCCCCTAGTCGACGGTAGGTCGGCGCCAGATCTCGCCATCCAGCGGGGAAAAGATTATCGCCACCTCCCGAGAAATAAACACGCACTACACTTATGGGACTAATGACTTAAGTAGTTGACGTGCCCGGAAAAACGAATCAATCAATCAATCTATTTATTTACAACGAGAGTTGACAAACGTTTGGCATTGACTTTTCAGTACCTTTCGTAGATGGCACCACTAATAATAGGGAAATATGACTCAAGTAATAACTGCTGCACAAGCGATAAGCGCCGGAAACAGCTTAGATTACAATTGTAATCCACGCGGCCACCCGCGATCTAATTTTGAGCACGACCACTCAAGGGCACAGACCGCCGCCTTATAGTACAAATTTTCTAACTCTGCCCCATAAACCCTTATGGTCATGATGGAATATCACACGGTATTTCCTGTCTTTCTCCCTCGTGCCGCTGGAAGTCGCATGATCGCAAGCACTGCTTGATACGGTCGCGCAACATGCGATATCTGACGGCACGACTGAGAACGTCGCGAAATACCGTGACATATTCTATCGTGAAGACGGGCCTTGAGGGGCAAAGTTAGAAAAATTGCAGTATAGTCGCTCTTACGCGCGCGCGCGTTAGGAAGGGCAAATCCCTTAAGCGCTCCTCTTAGGTTTCCCTCGGGAGGGAGCGCATTCAATAATGGACAGATTACAGGAGCGCTATTTGAGCGGGGCGAATCAGCCGCAAGTAGCGTCGAAGTGCTCGGGGGCGCAAGTGCAGCTCTTGGACGCGCGGAACCGGCCGAGGTGGCTCAACTGATGTTACTGCTGATGTTACTCCGGGAGATTCTAGAGTTTGAGTCCCGACGGTGGCAGGATTTTCGACACTAGCTGGATAGCTAGGTCGAATTCAGTCGCTGACTGCAGGAGAATTCCAGCGGCCGGTTGCTCTGATCGGTACTACCGTGTTTTCTCAACATCAGACGAATGTCGGGAAGTATCTCGTTCACTTAACATTTGCAGACGGAGCGCTGCGATCTGTTTACATGAGGTCACCGCCGACTCAATGAGAAACGCGCGTCTGCAGTAGATACTGACCGTTCAATATGATATAGATGGCGGTGAGCAGCACACAGAACCCCGGCGGGGCAAGAACATAACCATTAAGCAGTAGATAAGTGCAAAGAAGAAATAAAAATATTGTACGGGAATGTTGTGAATAGCGAGTGGTGTGATCTATTTTATTGTACATTACCTCAATTATTTTGAGGTTATGACTCCAGCTTACTGTCAGAAAGATATAATTGGTCAGCTGTGTCCGTAGCGCTTGTGCTGCCTTCGGAGACAGCTGATTGGCCAGATGCTGATTGACATCGGGACCACTCGTGTATTCTCGGTTGTGTGTTCGGGTCTTCACTTTCAAAACAACATTAGTTCCTAATTCTGCCGTCTGCAAATGTAAAGTGAACGAGTAATATCCGAGCAAAAGGGTCACGTACAGCGTGCGATCTTTCCTTCCCCTTACTTGTCCTTTCCTCACCCCTTACACACACATACACACTCACGTGCACTACACTACCACACTTGTCGGGAGCTGAGTCCCGGCTGAGGCGTCCGCTGCTGGTGGGAGATACCTTGTTGGAGAAAACTCCACTAGTCAGACCGACGGGCAGATTAGTTAATGCCTTATTTTACGTGGCGGGCTTCGAGCCCTCATGGACGCTCTTCCGTCTGACCACGCAAATTTCGCTTCGCTTTCAGCATCTAGCGGAAAAAGAAAGTATTACTAGGGCGACGAAGCATGTCATTTTGAATTAAGCTCACAAGCATCTATTAGGCTTGAGGATCTTTTACATGCAATAAATCTACAACATGAGACAGTATGAACCCAGCTTGGTCTACAACACCACACTACTTTTCTTGTTCTACCGGGGGGACGAATCCCCAGGGTGGGCTCCTAGGCTTTGGCCCTTATCCTCACCCCCGCCGGCGCACAAGTACGCCGACGGACCGGTAACCGGATCCGGCCCGTACCCTGTTTGCCCTCACGGCAACCTCCCCATTCAATGCCTGGGTGGGGCCGCTCTGCCAGCTCAGAGCTCCGGGCTAGTGCCGGAGTCAATATCACCTGTATGGCGACTCGCCACTCACGTGCGTCGGGACGCCGAGTCCCTCCTCTTAGCCCAGAGCATCGGGCCACTGCCACGACGAAGCCAAGAGCCCAACTGGAGGCCACGCGAACTAAGGTCCGGACGGCTCGGGGCTCCCATCCCGTCACCCCACTGCCTAAAGCTATAGACCCGGGTGTGGTTGTGACTAGGGCAACCTGGGGGATGGTCGTATAACCGCCAGACTTCTATTTGTAGAATCCAGAGCACCCCGAAGGGTCTCCTTCACCCAATCCTGCCCTGAGGTCGGACGGACTCTAGGTCAACGCGCCAGGGGCCCAACTGGTGGGTTGCCGGGTTGAAACGACAGCCAGGAGCTTGGCTTTCCTCCTCACCGCCTACACGCTAGGCTAACGACCTGAGTTGGGCCGCGAGACTCGAGGGACGGGTGGTCGTTTACGATTCGCCACCAGAGATCGTGCTCACCTAGGTGCTCACGATCTCCCCCTGCGGGGACAACGCGAGGCAGCCGGCTTTACTTTCCCTTCGAAAAAAAACGCAAGAAGGATTTGCTTGCCTTTAGAAATCGACGGCTTTGATCGCGTTTGAACCCCCAACATTGGATACAAGAGTCCAATACGCTAATCGGTCGGTCGTCGGTACGGGGCGGTATGTTGTCGCCGGTTTATACATACGTGAATAGGAAGCTATCTTTCAAATATTCAAGATTACGTTCAATTATTTTGTCGCATATTCCATAGAGTAGTTTTTTTTAACTAAACAAATTTGTGACAGCCCTGAATGCAAATACTTTCAAATAGGATTACGTTGACACAATTTATAATTTGAATTATTATAAAGTTCGTAACATGCGTAGGCAAACCAAAATTTTCATGTACCTTAATACACATACTTTCTCATATATTACGTAGAATAGAGAAGGTAATGCTGCAGCAAACAATGACGATTTCCGACAGAAAAACTCGTTTTCTGCGTCCATAGTACCCAAAAAGTGGATAATACTTGCTTCTCTGTACAGTAAACGTTATATAATCAAAAGTTTCTAATACATTTTGTAATCTCAATTTTCTAAACTATCAATACGAAGTAAACACAGTTTGATTACCGGGTATATTACAGGACATTTGTTCTAAACATGCTTTTCTTAAACAGAGCGAAGTGTGCATACAACCCTGTATAGGTCCGATTATCACTGCAGTCTGTAAACTTTCGAAAATTGCAAATTCGAATATCCCGCGCTTCTTTTGCTCAAGAGAAAAAAAATGGGAGAGTCTCAAATAGTCAAGCAGTGTGTTTCCCAAATTGAGATGATCTGGAGTGAGAGACTGACTTTTCATGGCACGAGGAACAAACTTCATCATTAAGAACGTTTTCTATGCGGTGCGATTATTCAGACGTCTCAGAATAAGTGTTACAACTTCCAGGGAATATACAGGATAGTGAGAGAGAATCCGCGGTATCGAAATCATTGTCACCGTCACCGGGTAAGCCACAGTGACCATCAGTGGCACAACGAGGATCGCATGCAGCCGTTGGTTTTGTTTGGGAGGGGCATCACATATTTTTGTTAAATAATAAACATATTTATTATATTGTATGTTATACCAACCATGCCCTCCCCCCGTAGGTCCGCCACTGGGTACAACCACCGTCACGGCAACCTTCATCGCATCGACTCAGCACTGGGTTTCTCACTCGCGCACGCGCACGCACGCACACACACGTAGACACGCACATGCACGCACACGGACACGCACGCACACACACACACACACACACACACACCTGCCTCTGCCGCCAGTTTTAAAAGCCAACAATAGATATCTATCTCAGTGAATAGCAACTACAAATTTTGTGCACCGACATCCGAAAGTATTGCAAGTACCGATTCTCCTCCGACTCCGCCACGATCGTCGTCGCATTCACCGTCCCCGGGCCCGTCACCAGCACCGCCGCCGCCACTCCGCCCCTCCGCGAAGCTGCCCGCCTTATCTCGCTTATCTTATCCGCGCCGCTCCCCGCGCTCTCTGTCGGCTGCGCGCGAGAAGCGCGTGCGCACCGCCCACGCACGGGCTGCGGCAACAGCGCCTCGCGGCTGTTGGCAACAGGCTCGCCAATTTCCGTACAAAAACATGGGCTGATTTCTGATCAATACGAAAGTGTCTTCTAAATGTTCAATTTATTCATAATAAGAAGACGATGAAGAAAGCGCAAATATCGACGCTTCAGTTTTGTAACATGACGCGCCTGCTTGCGTCTAGCAAATCCACGCAGCAGCCACGCACGTTTGAAGCATCGTTGGCAGCAGTTGGTATTTGAGTTGTTGTAAATGGGTGCTAGAGGAGAGTGTGCCACTGTAATGGCCTACACCGCGTTATGTGGCCGTTAAAAGGCCCAGGACCTCTCCGTTGCTTGGACAGCGTTGATGATGGGAAGTCGTAGGGTTCGAGCCCCGATACTTACTAATGTTCGATACTTGCAATGTGTCTGTGTTAAATGCTGTCTAGATCATAATTCTAGAAGCCAGATGATCTAGTCGGTAGTTAACTGTCTTCTCAATATCACGCTAATGCTGGAGAAGTTTCCTAACTATTGGGTCACAAAAGACCGCGCGATCTTTCCTTCCTCATTCTTGCCCCTTTCGTTGTCTCCCTATATACACTTAAGATATGAACTACACTGCCACTCATGTCGAGAGACAAGTCATGGTTTTTCCCATCTGGAGAGGTATTTAATGGGTGGAGATACCTTGAGTGGAAAATCCCTCTAGCCGAATCGACATTATTATTTTAATTATAATTTTGAAATTAATTTTTGTATAACTGTAATTATATTATCATTTGTGAAGTAGTTTTATGCCAAACGATCATACCTATGATCATTTTTCATGCAACTTTAATATTTGTTCAATCAACTTCCATAGCGCAAATGCAAATGTTTAACATAAAAGTCATTTGCTAGTAGAAAATTATTGCCTAAACATTTTTTCATGAGAATGGAAACGTATTAGTCACCCAGATTTTCTATATCTAACGCTTTAAACCTTCGGGGACATTTATCGCCAGCCGCTGCGGCAGCGCCCGGGGGAGGGGGAGGTTTGAGTGCGGGCGCGCGGCCAAACAGCCCCTGGCTGCTGGTGAGAGGGTGGGGGGGCACTTCTCACATGTTGAACACCGCTGCTCACAAATGCTCCGCGAAAATGGCTGATGTATGAAGGGCGGGCACGTGTAGTAGTACCCTAAATCGAAACTTGATCCTGATTGTGACTCGTAGGTAGGGATCTGCACCACAGAGAAACAGAAACGAGTGGGTATATACAATTTATTTACATGAATAATTACAGTATTTACAGAACCTCACTCTAAGGTGTTTCGTCAGAGCTACCAACTGCAGCCGCCCCTTCTCTACACGCGCCTTGGGGCTGCGCCTGCGACGAGCCAACTAGGCCGACTCGCAACTCGGCATCCGATGTGCCTCGGCTGACATCCAATCTGCCCTGCAGTGTTAGAGAAACACTTCATCGTGTCCGAACACATCGAGCTCCTAATCGTGCCTACAGCACTCCACGCCAGCCTGGGCGGATAAAGTTTTGCGGAGGAAACCAAATTCGTTACCCAACGCGAGCCATCTCGAAGCGGCCTTATAAAGCGCCGAGTCACATGACCTCCTACGTCATGTCTCGCCCCACGCGCTGCATTGAGACAGGTCTCACCGACGCTGTCTCTCCGCACAACACCCTCGGCCTCAGCCGCCTACCTTCTTGGAAGTTCCGCAGCTTTTGGTGTGGCCTTCTTTTGGATAGCTATTCGTCAACCCTCTACTTTGCAAGCATCCTGCTCTGAGCAGGAAGCAAGCCCGTGACGCTGCATTCGCACATATCCAGTGGCAGAGCTTGGTTGTTTCATAATATGTTTTTTTCTACTCCCATTGTTTAACGCTGTCACTGGATGGCTTCAACCAGTTGCATAATTATCGTCATTTCGATACAGTTTTCATTATGATACAGGTTCTTCACCAATTACAGAGACGCTTACAAACCAAGTACTGCCACTTCATTAATCATTGAGAATCGTTGCAGTAAATGTTTTCATTTTTAATTTTAATTTCTCAGTTCTAATTTCTTCAATTAGTAGTAATTTTTACGTGAAATATTATTTAAAATAAGTTGGATTGTAATTGCACTTTGATAGTTGACTAGCGCAATCGTAGTTATTGCAGAAAACATTTGAGTGACGTTAAGATCTGAACGCAAGTCATTTTGTGTTATTTGCTGCTGCCGTGTGGTTGTCCTTAAAAAACGGCCAATTCTTGAGTTTAAAATATTCAGTGAATGGTGGGTCTTTCTGGCGGTGTTGACGTTTCCAGAAATGAGAGAAAATGCGAAAATGGTGACATCGAAATATTATTGCCGCAACTTTTTTAATCCCTCGCAGTCGCCCTGGTAAAACAAAGCCACCTGCGGGTGTAGGGTACAGAGGTGTCCGCTAGGTGGCCTTGACTGAATCTTGCATGTCGACTGCCATGAAACGATTCAGTGGAAAAGTTTATCTTATAAAAGTTACCATAAGTCGTAGAAAAAGTACCGTATGAAACTCGATGTAATGGCTATTAATACACTCGTGTGAAATTTACGATACTCGCTCGTTCCTCGCTCGTATCGTACTCGTGTATTAATATATCACACTCGTGTATTAATACCCATCATTACATCATCGTTTCATAATGTACTATTATCTGCATCATAATCGAGGGAAGTGCGGTTACACGAAATCACTAAATGCACGCTACCAAATTCTCAAGTTACTACTGCGGCAAACAGAATATTAAACATTTACAACAGAAAACAAAGGGAAAGGGGGAGTAGGGGAAGGAATAGGAAAAACTAAAAAGAAAGAACAGGAAGGAAAGAAGGAAAAATATTCTGTAGATATCAATGTGAACTCTACAGAAATCTTGTGTTAGTTCTCAACTCCGCACATACTAGCAGGCCTTTCGCTTGTTCGAAAATCTTTCAATAACGACCACATGAGGACGCTAAACGTGGTTGTCTAGTGATCCACTCCTGTACCGGGATATCATTGATACGTGGGTAAATCTCTATTTTTGTTCCACTTTTCAGATGACTTTTCCACAAAAATTAAAAGTATTTTATTAAAGTTGTTTTTATTTCTTTAATAATACATGGCTCCTTAATGAACTTCCTTCAAAAGAACGTCATAGATGTTTCTAGTTTTCGAGAAATTAAAAATGATGCAAAATTTTCAAAATAAGCTTGTTACTTCTTGATGTGTACATTTATCAAATGCTCATTTCCTCCTTAGATATGACATAGTATTCTGGAGAGGGGCATGCAATTGTTCCCAGACTTTCAGATTACAGATAAGAATTGTAAGAATAATAAGCAAATCTCACCCAAGCGATTCTTGTAAGCTTCACGTCATAAACCTAGGAACCTTGCTTCATGATTTAAGAATCAGTTTTTGTAAATCTGATTCTTAAATCATGTTAGTTTATTAGCCTGTAACATTCGACTATAAGAAGTATCTATAACATTCATATACACCAGGCGTCAGTATTAACATATCACTACAAAACAATTCACGTACAATACGTACATTATTTTACCTACATTTATTTTAAAACAATTTTATTACTTCCAGATGACATTAAACGTTTCAACTCGATACAAAAGTGTAATTGTGAAGTAAATCATTTTACGCTACATAACTGTTTCTACACAATTAGATTCTAAAGTGATTATTAAAATAAATATAATGTAGATTCTAGCAATGGTCTTTTATTATTAGTAAAGGTTTTGACTGTATAATTCTAAAAGACCAAATAAGCCTCTAAAAAATTGAATTTACCATCTGGGTTAATTATCCCTCATCTCGATCAGGGATTTCGTCCAATTTCCTTGATCCTTTGAGCAAATACTGAGATGACTCATTGTTTTTCTTGTGGATATAAATGTAGCTTCACTACATAACTTCCAGTCATAATTCCCCCTATTTGGTGGTTAACCCTTCTGCTACCGAGGGGGGTAACTGAGTTTACATTTTTTATCATCTTACAATGATTTAACAATTCTGATATCTTGTATTTTTCTTTTCGACCTAAAATATGTTGTTGGAAAAACCGGATTTTGTGGCTTGTAGTCGTTTTACAGCTTGAATTTACAGTATAACTGGGGTAGTCGTTAAAATACCTCAGTAGTCGAAAGGTTAAAATAATCGTAGTGGCTCAAATGAAAATAAGAGATAAAACGATTACACCATTTGGGCTGACCCCCGAACGTCCCGTGCCGATTCCTCGGTGATCTTGCGGTGTCTCCCTCGCCCTGCGGAGCGCACCTAGCGGCGTGCAGAACGCTCTGAGGAGCACAGATCCGCGCCAACAGACACGGCCACCTCTGACCTGCGCACAGCGCCACCAGGGCCTCTCCGCTTCCAGCTGATTGATCACAGCGGCTTCTCGGAGCCACCGCCTCGCCTCCGGGCGAGGCGCTCGACGCGATGCCCGCCGCGCAGCCAGGGTAATTCGCATTGCGTGCGCCCTCTGCACCAACCGCGTTGCCCACTGATCGCTTCTCCTTTGTGGGCAAGAGCAGTGGAGCATCAGAGGTAATTTACCATCCCTCCTATTGTATTAGCCCATTTCACAATGAAGTGACTTACAACATTTTGTCCAGTTTAAACAACGTATACATTATATTACATATTTATACTTCCAAATGCTGCATTGTTTCTCTTGATGTAACATATAAGACGTTCTGGATGGAATTCTCACCGGTCTCTAAATACAAATCAATTATGCCTCTCTTTAATTTGTTGTCAATCCTTCTCAAAGTACAGCAAATGTTATGATATCACTTCTAATTATTATTTTATTAAATCTAACTGATTATTCCTTTCTGTTTGCCAAATTATTGTCTGTATGTGCCATTAATTCGTCAATATGTTATTTAAATACCTCATATAATAATTTGAAACCAATTCTATCTCAGGGTTGTGGGTTTGAAGATACCAATTCTACCTTGTGAGCTTCAAAGTCATCGTTCATATGAGGATTCAGCTGGTAATTTCTATATTGGGAAATTGTTAGGAAATGATTGTTATTCTTACCAAAGAAAAACCCCATTCCACCTTTAGAACACTCAATAATGCAATTTGTGCTGATATTTTCTACATCTGCTTTTGATGTGAGTAATGTGACTAATTAATATGAGTTTAATTTCTTTATTTTTAGGCGCATCAATGACTAAGGTATTTAGCGTCTACATTGTTCATACAAATATAATTTTATCTATCATTACATTAACAAAAATGTCATAGCATATATATAATCTAACATTGTAAGGAATCATATATTATGTATAAAACATAACTTAATTATACAATATTATATATCATTAAGGACATTACAATTTTCAAAGAACTTGATCAATTGGTTCTGATTTTCGGTCGAATAGAGTAAGGTATCTAAAGCTTTATTTATATTAGTAAATTGTCTTTGATGACTGAATTTAGGGCAGTTTTCTGTAATGTGGTGTATTGTTAAACTCGCGTTACATGTATCACAAAGTGGAGGGGTGTTTTGGTAATTAAGTAGAGATGGGCTAATTTTGTGTCGCCTGATCTTATTCTGGACATTGAGACTTGTCCTCTTCCGTTGAGATTCTTAGAAGTTTTCATATGATAAAACTTTTTAATTTGGCTGTGGAGTTGATTTGCTTTACATTCTTTCGATATGCTATTCCATGTCTGTGTCATGCATTTTTTCTATTGTCCTCAATTTATCATAGGTACTAATTTCTTACAAATATCAATAAGAGGAAGAAATGATTCTTTATGCCGCGTATTTCCTCGAGTTATTCCTGTTAAGAGAAGGTTATCGTACTAAATTTGAAAAGCTCTGAACACTAAAGTTAAAACTTCAATCGCAACCATAATACATGTTAAACGCCGAGTCATTTATTAGCAATTTATTCTTCTAAGAAGACAGTTTTTCAATAAAATAATGTGTGAAGGTTATATGATGAATTCTAAACAACCATTAGATGAAAACCTAAGAAAATAGACCATTAGATGAAAATTTTCAGGCGGTAACATGAAATGAATAAAGGCCACAAAAAAGTCAACACAATCCAATCCGTCACATTCTAATCTACGAATACTATTTCTACAACTCAGCAATATAATATAAGGAAAGAGAGAATTCTTTCCTCCACACCATTAAGTATGGTATTCTGCATAAGCGTTTTCATGGCGTGTTCACATTAATCTCAAACTATTTTCGTGGACATTTGTTCTCTAAATACCGAGGAACCACGCACGAACTTCTAAAATTAGTTTCCGCGATAAAAGCGTGAATGTAACCGATTCGGTTTGCGCGCCACCTCACGCCATTTCAGACTGCCAGCAGCTCGTGTCCTGGGCGTGTTTCCTCTTGCGCTTGTTATCAACACGCCAATGAAAACGTGCGGTGAACAGTCACGTAATGTCAACAGTTCTGCCACCAATGTCCCCTAAGTAAACAGATCGCGACAATTCCCTGAATAGTTATCTCCTAGTACTCTTATGTTTCAGCAGTCATTAACATGTAGACTTAATGAATGTGAACAAGCTTCACGAGAGATAAACGTCACCCAACAATAGTACATTATGAAACAATGATGTAATAATGGGTATTATTACACGAGTGTGTGTAATAATACCCATTATACGAGCGAATATCGTAAACTTCACACGAGTGTATTAATATCCATTACCTGGAGTTTCATACGGTACTTTTTCTATGACTTTTGTAAGTTAAACTTTTACATTGAATCGTTTCGTGGCATGCAAGACAGTTGACACGCAGGATTCAGCCAAGACCACCTAACGAATAGCTCCCTAACCCTACCTTCGCATGTTGCCGCAGGTGGCTGTGGCTACCAGTCCGCCTGTGAGGGACTTCTGCGTTAGCCAAATAGAATCAAAGTGAAATTACGATCCAATTTATTTTAAATCATATTCCACGAAAAAATTGCTAATAGTAAAAGAAATTAAAACTGAAAAGCATAATATAATATTACATGTAATTTTATGTACACAATCAAACGAAATATCTACTAGATCGATTCTCAATGATTAATTAATTGTCAATACTTGGTTTGTGATCTTCTGTGATTGTTTGTGAACTAGTACTGCGTATAAAGAAAACTGTATCGAAATGAATATCACAATGCAACTGGTCGCAGCCATCAAATGACAGCATTATACAATGGGACTAGAAGAAACTGTTGTTTTTTTTGCATTTCTACATTGGACAAATACTAACCACACGAAGTTTGTTTAATAATTTATTTAATCGTTGGATTAATGGCAGTAAAATCTTATGCATTGCAGAAGTACAGGCAGAGTGAAATGTTTTTGAACGCTTCTGCAATAATAATTGTTTCATCTGTTTACAATAGATCAATAAACATGTAAATTCTCAAACAAACGATTCCCAATACTCTCAAAACAGCCAAATGTAGTAACGAGCTCTAGTGCAAAACTGCAATTCTACAATAAACAGATTTGTATCAGAGTTTTTCGTTAGGATAATTTTAGGGTCGAACAATCGGACATTGTCGGCCCCGAGGCCGAGATCACTAAGTCCGTAGTGCCGTGGTGATCTCGGGCCGTGGGGTCGGGGGTTCGAGTCCCGCCTCGGTGAATGGTTGTATTTCTTCGTTCTTTCACCCCCTATCATCCGCATACCATAACGTTAAATCCAATAGTGGTCGCTAATGACCTAGTAGTAGATGCGACCTTAAATAACAAAAGAAACTGGACATGAAAATTGTAGCCTGAAAATACGAGCATTCCTCTCAGAGAAGTTGGCCTTTATTATCGCTTCCATCTCTGTCACTATTTTAGAAAATTCATTTCCGCCGTAGAAAAAAGTAATCCTACATTGCATATTCATCGACAGCTAAATTTAAAAACTAATATGAATAACAGCTGTGCCATCAATTAAAACACATTTAAGCTTCCATAATTACTTGCAAAACAATGATTTAAATTTGATGTAAAAATCCTCCAATGCATATGTGAAAATAATATCTAAAAATAAATGAAAATTGTTAATAAAAACTTACTAATTATTCAATAACATTCAGAAGGCGTTGCTTGTGGATATTATAGAATAAAACTGTTAACTCATTAGCGTTTCTCCTACAGAAAAAAATAGTAACTGCAGCATATCAGAGACTGACAGTTCGATGCACTGTTGCCACACATGACAGATAAATCGCACCACCTACATGGCAGGTAAATTAAATTTCAAAACATTAACCCTTACTAACACTTAGGACACGTCTTGATAACACGTTCATAACTTTCGCCAAATCCGAACCTTATCGCCTCCGCGACTTCGTGTGAGTCAGATGAGCGGCGACGCTGAACCCTGGCTGTGAGAAAGTAAGCAAATCCTCGCAAGCTGATTGCTTCAGAGCAGGTCACATGACGCACCACAGCACGTGGCGAGAGTACTGTCAGAGCCAATTACACGCTGCCGGTACTGTAGAAGGTGTACGCTACAACTGGGACGAGTGCGAAGAGGCATTCTAACTGAGATTCCAGATTGAGGGATTCGAGATTGAGGTTCTATATGGAGTATTCGAGATATAGGGATTCTGGATGCTTGCGTGAGCTCGGTTGCTAGATGTAACATTACCCGAGTGGGAAGGTGAAACTTGGAAGGGGAATCTTGAACATTTATGCAGCCTCGCGTATAAATGCCTGTTACGTGTTCGCGTAGTCTACAATGAAAATTACGCAAGGCTGCTGGGCAAGGACTAATTAATTTATGCGTGGAACAGAATCGGGGTTGTTGTGTGCTGTATGAAGTAGATAGACGTGTGAGCTGAAATGAGCTGAATCTATGCGGCGAAATTAACGCGATCAGAAACGAAGCATCTGTTACAGAAGTTTAGGAGGCGAAGGAACTGCAAACGTACACCTATAATTCGTGGACGGCGGTGCGTCCTGCAACGGACGGCGAGCGATCCCCTTCCACACATTCTCTCTCTCTCACTCTCTTTCTCTTTTTCTTTCTCTTTCTCTCTGTTCCTCTCTCTCACACTCTTTTTCTCTCTCCCTCTTTTTCTCTCTCTATCTCTTTTTCTCTCTCTTTTCCTAACTATCTTTATCTTTTCTCCCTCTTTCTCTATCTCACTCATTCATTATCTCTCTCAATTCTATTTCCAATCACTGTCATTCTTCATGGTTGTAATAAATAACGGGACCAAAATAGTATAGACTGATGTAATTCAAGATGGCACAGGTTGGTAGAGAACATTGTAAGATGATGTTGTATGTGACAACATGTACGAAAAAATGTACTAGAGCCCCAGAAAAGTCTTCTTTCAAAATTCGTAAGTATTTTCGTATAATCCAGTGATCGGAAAATGAAGCATGGTGATGAAGGTATGAAATGCATAACAATGGCAACGTGGAAAACGCTTTCGGGAAATCTTTGTGGTCATTAATAATTCCATATATTGATTTGTTTTCAAAATGACACTTGGAAGTTACTAAGTCAAATCGTCTCTAAGTCAAAGGCGCTTGGCTTTTAATTGCAATCAATGGAATTATAATTAATTTGGCTCTTCGACAAGTATGCAACATCTCCAACAGAAAACTGTCTGAAAATGCTTTTATTGCACATTCACTGTACTTTATTGTACATTATACCATTTTGTAAACATCTCTCAATACCTTAACGTGCAATGCCTCACAAGGTTACTGGTGATACAAATACTGGCGATAAAAATATTGGCGATAATTTTTCACTTGCCCACCTTGCGTGATATTCTAAAAGGCTGGAATTATTTTAAACATTGAAAGGAGACTGTCGCTGTTACACATGGTAGAGGCAACGGAACGGAACCTCATGGAGACGTATTGTGAAATTAATTTTAAAAATATTGTAATACTCTGAACTCGACTAGCTCGTAGGTAATGCTTCAGTTGTTAACGAATTTCCAGGAAATCAATAACAAAATCCATTGTGCCTAACTTTTGCACAACAGAATCACTCGCGAATCACTACCAGTGAATTTGAAAATACCTGCGGATTTGAAAACTACATGCGATAGAAATTTGATCAAAATATGGCGAAGGTAGTTTTGAAACTGTGAAAGATTTTTTTTTGTATTTTAGCATTATAAACGACGTTTTGTGTTGTAATAAATCATCCATAATCGGGCGTTTCACGGCACAAATGGTGACGTATTAGATTTTACGGCAAGAATGATTGCGTCATCACACATTCAGCCAATCGCAGCGAGAGAATCGAGTAGAAGTAAACGGAATATCCGTTTTCTCGCACAGATGTCAAATACTCGAGATGTCACAAGAAAGTTGTTTTGAAAAATTAAGTTTGATTCTCTTATAAACTTATAATGCTGTCATACAAAAGAAATAGCGTACGCAACTTGTTTATAATGTTGCTTTACTGCATCCGTACAAAACATGTACTCGGGCAATAAAGCTTAACATTATAACCCAATTGCATAAACTACTATTATTAGTTTTGATGGGAATCGTCTGTCGAGAAACCACAGCGGCACGCCTGAACATATACGAATTTGTCAAAAATTTTTCATTCCATTGTAATGGCTCAATATTCAAATGTATTTTTCTTTGGGTACGCTAAGTATCGACTGTGTACTTCGCGTGAACATTTAACAAACATTACAAATGTATTATGTGGATAGGCTCAGTGGATAAGCGTGCAATAATGATGTGCACTGAACAGCACAACACAGTTAAAACAGCACAGTACAATAAAACTGGGAGTCACGAGTTGAATGTTGGGGAGCCAAACAGAGCAGAAACAGTACCGGCGGCATTACGCGCAGCACGGCACGGGGCACAAATGTTGCACTAACACAGTCAGTCAATGTTACAATATATGAAGTCGTACACAGTGTGCAGCTTAGTAACAAGTTAATTATAAACCATGATGGCTGGTTTGGCCCCTACGGAGCGCAAGCGTCGTTTGGCAACGGTAATGTTAGGTGCCATGACGGCGTGAATTCGGCTTATAGAGAAAGCACAAGGATAAGAAAACACGGAACACAGTCGCGTGGTGGTTGCCGGTGATGGCCGTTTGGCGGCGATTTTTGTGCGGTAGCCAATGGGAGCTAGCGAGACAGATTCGTGGGATTCTGTTGCTTAAAATTAAGAAAGAAAGGAATTCATAAACAAAATGTAAATTAGGCATGATTTTAAATTATAGAAATTACGCCATTAATATGAAATTAACAGGAGGGACCTGAGCCGTTATTTTACAAATCAATTGTAACGGCGTACGTTGCCACGTGCGGCAGCGGCTGAGTACGGCGAATGCCGGGTTTCCATGATTTCCTAAGAACTTGGCCGCAGCCGCGCTGGGCAACAAAGATTTGTATTAAAGCGAGGTTGCGAAACCATGCGATGTGCTTCAGTATGGAATATAAGAAAATAAACATATGATAACTTGTTCGAACAATATCCATTACATCGAGTTTCATACGGTACTTTTTCTACGACTTTTATAAGTTAAACTTTTATATTTAATCGTTTCGGGTTCGTTGACATAAAGGATTCACCCAAGACCACCTAGCAGTCAGCTCCCTAACCCTACTCACGCATGATGCTGCAGGTGGCTGTGGCTACCAGTCCGTCTGCGAGGGAGTACCGCGCTAGTGAAATAGGATCAAAGTAAAATTACGATCCAAATTATTTTAAATATTATTTCATGAAAAAATTCTAATAATAAATTAAATTAAAACTGATAAGCGTAATATATCAAATTTAATTTGAAGGTGCACAACGAAACGGAACATTACTAGAACTATTCTCAACGATTCATGAAGTTCCAATACTTGGTTTGTAATTTTCTCTGTGATTGGTCAAGAACCTGTATCGTAATGTCATGATGCAACTGGTTGCAGCCATCAAATGACAGAATTATATACAAAGGCGGTTGAAAAAATAATTAAAGCCACTTTAAATCCGCAGAAAAAGCAAGGAAGGGGATTGCGGTGAGGGAATTTAAAGAGGCGGCGGTGGGGGCGGCGGGGGTGGGAGGGGGGTGGGGCGGGGTGGCGCCGGGGCACGCTGATGGGGCGCGTGGCCGAATTACGGCGCAGCAAGTTTAAATTACGTCGAGGGGCCGCGCCGCGCCGTGCCGTGCCGCGACGGCCTCGTCCCCGGAGGCGACAGCGCAGGGGCTCTTCTCCGAAACGGCCGCTCGCTTCCTTGCTCCGAGGCAGCCGACGCCCAGACACGAGGCGATGACGTTAATGACTGGCTGGACGTTCTCCCACGCTCTCTCACGCTCTCCCACGCTCTCTCCCGCTGTCACACGCTCTTTCCTGATCTCCCAAGCTATTGGCCTCCCACACTCCCATCCTTACTCTCTCTCACTCTCATTCGGTTACTCCCTCCCAACTGTCCCACGCTCTCTGCCTCCTGCTTTCCCTCTCTCGCTCCCTCCTCTCTCCCAAGCTCACTCCCTCTGGCTCACCTAGGGTTTCTCGCTCTCGCAGTCCCACACCCTCCCTCCCGCTCTCGCGCTCTCATGCGGGCGTTCTCGCTGTTTGTCCTCCTGACTTCATACTTGTTCCGCAGCCACTCTGCATTAGGTGATGGCATATGTGTTTACCTCTTGTAACAAGATTTTTTAAACCGAAAGCTCTGGCCCCAGTTTCTCTTTTCAGAACGTTGAGACAACGACTTCTGGAAGTGCAAGGAATTTGTACAGGTCGACATCAGCATAGTAAAATACCATGCAAACAAACTTCCCATTTTCTGCAAGACAAAAGGAGAACAAGAAAATTGAAAAGAAGGAAAAAGGAAGCGACAGTGGACGAAGCCTCACGCGCCCCCCACCCTATGCGCTGCTCGCGGTGCCACCCCCGTTCGCTCTCTGCCCCTAGCTCTCTGCCTCTCGCCCTCTGCCTCCCGCTCTATGCCTCTCGCTCTCTTCCTCTTGCTCTCTGCCTCCAGATTTCTGCCTCTCGCTCTCTGCTCCTCGCTCTTTGTTCCTCGCTCTCTGCTCTTCGCCCTCTGCTCCTCGCCCTCTGCTCCTCGCTGTCTGCTCCTCGCCCTCTGCCCCTCGCCCTCTGCTCCTCGCTCTCTGCTCCTCGCTCTCTGCTCCTCGCCCTCTGCCCCTCGCCCTCTGCTCCTCGCTCTCTGCTCCTCGCTCTCTGCTCCTCGCTCTCTGCTCCTCGCTCTCTGCTCCTCGCCCTCTGCCCCTCGCCCTCTGCTCCTCGCTCTCTGCTCCTCGCTCTCTGCTCCTCGCTCTCTGCTCCTCGCTCTCTGCTCCTCGCTCCCTGCTCCTCGCTTCCTGCTCCTCGCTCTCTACTTCTAACTCTCTGCTCCTCGCTCTCTGCCCCTCGCCCTCTGCTCCTCGCTGTCTGCTCCTCGCTGTCTGCTCCTCGCTGTCTGCTCCTCGCTCTCTGCTCCTCACTCTGTGCTCCTCGCTCTCTGCTCCTCGCTCTCTGCTTCTAGCTCTCTGCTCCTCGCTGTCTGCTCCTCGCTGACTGCTCCTCGCTGTCTGCTCCTCGCTCTGTGCTCCTCGCTCTCTGCTTCTAGCTCTCTGCTCCTCGCCCTCTGCCCCTCGCTTGCTACACCTCGCTCTCTGCCTCTCACTCTTTCCCGCTCTCATTCGGTCATTCGCGCTTATTGTCCTCCTGACTTGACGCCTTTTCCGTAGTCACTCTGTGTCACGTGATGGCATATGAGTTAACATTTTGTAACAATATTTTTAAAAACAAATCTCGGGTCTCATTTTGCATTTTTACAGCGTGACGTTACGGTGTCTCGTCGAACAAGGAATTTGTGTAGGTGATCAGAGTAGCAGAATACCAAGTAAACAAAAACCGTATTCCCTACTTGAAGAAAAAAGGGAAGAAGAAAGAAACGAAGGAGGAGAAAGCAAGGAGAAGAGGAGAGCCAGAGGTGCCCGAGAGCGGGGCCTCTGCGCTGTCGCGCGGTGCCCCTTTCCCCTGGCGTGATCGGCCACCCGCCGCGCGCCCCTAACGGTCGCCCTTAGAGCCGCGCGCCGCGCCAACGCGACCAGCAGGTGCAGCGGAGGCTTAGGACGCTTGGCGCTGCGGAATGGGCCAAGGGGAGGGGGAAGGCGACGGCGGCAAACGGTCCTCAAGGGAGACGGAAGCTAGACAGTGGGTACAGCAAGAGAGAGCGAGAGTGGAATGAAAGGAATAAGGTTGATTGCAGTTTCTGTTTGCTTCACTGCTAATGCCATTAGTCCCGTGAATGTAGTGCATGTTTTTGTTTCAGGGGAAGTGATGGTAATTTTCCGCGCTTTATGGTGAGACGAAGTCTCCCCGGCACCGGCCTTTCCATAGCCTCGCGAGCTTTTTCCCAATCAGTTTGCTCTACACGTCGGTTGTGCAATTTCCCTCTCTCAAGAACCTGCGCCAGAGGGGCTCCGCACCAGCCAGGGCAAGGAGAGCGAGACGTCAGTAAGGTAGAGCAAGGTGGTGCGTGGTAGTGCATGCTTTGCTGTGCGCGAGACGCACACGTCCTAGGCACTGTGTCGGCCGTCATTCGGCCCCCATCTTCAGACAAGAAGAAGAGTAAGTGAAAACGAAGCGAATGAAAAGGCAATGAAGCTGAGAGGAGAGGAGTTGCAGGGCCAATACAATGTGCCAAGAAAGCGGACCAACGTAAGTCTTAGAAAGGGATCGCCAGGTTGATGTTAAAAACGTATAAATGAGTGGAGTTGATAAAATCGGATTGGTAGGTGGAACATAAACGAAAAAGAACAAGCGGAGAGAATCGGGATGGAGATGAGTCACGGAAAAGTGCGGTTAGGGAGAAAGGCGCAAACATTGGGAAAGGCGAATGCATATGAAGCGTCGAGGGGCGAGTAGTGAAATTGTGTGCACCTTAGGGGTTGGAGAGAAGGCGAAAAATTGTTATCTCAGGCCCTCCCCGCAGCAATGACGTAACTTCCGCAGGAAGCACGGGAGATTTACTTGCGTGAAGAGACAAGAACTATACGTACAGACATGTATCAGACTGCAGGTGTAGATATACTCAATACAGGCCTACAATAAGAAACAAAAGTATTAGTACAAAGGCGACAAGAATGAGTATGAATGATACAAGAAAATCAGACCCGCATGTTTGATATCAGGAGCAAGAAAATCAAGAAGTTAGGCTTGTGAAGGAACGAGAAGTGAAAAGGAGAGATGCCTAATTTTGCGTCCAGGGGCGAGATGGGCCAGAGAGAAATAGTGCTCTTAGGGATAGGGGTGGTAGAGGAAAAAAGGAGAGGGGAAACGAAAACGTGGTATCTCAGAGCCTCAGCCATGACGTAACTTCCGCAGGAAGCACGAGAGCTTTACTTGTGTGAAGAGAAAAGAACTATACGTGTGGAAATTTATCAGATTGCAGATACGTGTACACAATATACAATAAGAAGCAGTCAGTGTAGAAGCAAAACGGTTAGTACAAAGGCGACAAGAATGTGTTTGAATGATACAAGAGAAACCGACCCGGATGTTCGATATCAGGATCAACAAAAACAAGAAGTTAGGCTTGTCAATAAACACGAACAAAACCTGAGACATGTGTAACTTCTTTAATGTTCTCTACGCTGTCTGAGAACAATGTTTAATCAAAAATTCAAACAGTGTCTTCCTAATACAAATTCATGAAAATAATGTTTTGTTATAATCGATCGGTTTTCCTGCATATCCTTTAATATTTAAAGTAGTTTATTTAGCATCAAGGTCTTTCCTTTCTAATTCAAGTAGTCATTTGACTTCCTAATATTACATTTTTGGACCAGACTGTTGAGCTGATTCCAATAATGTAACTTTCTCGTCTCTTTCGTTTGCCTCCCTGGTACAAAACCGATCAAGAGTCCAACAGCATGACCTCAGGTATAATTCTCGAAAATTCATTTCGAGGTTCCAACTTCACTTTGAAATGAAAGGCATAGCGAAGGGGAGCATTCTCGACCGCGCGCGTGCAGTCTGGCCGAAAGAAATCTCTCCCCGCGTCTGCACGTGCCCCAGAATAATCGACCGGTCGCTCTCCACCTTCATTTATTTAGTGCTGTGCGCCCCGTAACTCTCCCGAAGCTTCTTCAAGTCGTCGTCAGATGACGCTGACCCATTGTCTTGCCCACTTTCCGCTCCCCTTCGCACTTCTTGTGTCTGTTTAGCAACGAAACTCTCCAGTATTCTGAACTGAAACATGACCCCTCGATGTGTTTATATAATAATAATAATAATAATAATAATAATAATACACACAATGCCTTCGGGATATTTCTCAATGTATAATAATAATAATAATAATTATTATTATTATTATTATTATTACTATTATTGTTGTTATTATTATTATATTCTGGGAAATATCCCGATGGCAACTCTCCATAAGTACATAAAGTTTACATTTAAAACATGCATATTTAAAAAAACATTATTATACAAATTGCCACTAATACTAAATGAATACAAAATTTAAATGCTCGAGTCTAACATTTGTACAATTATTACTATTTTTTTGGGAAGTCGCTTTCGATACGTGTTTTGAGATGCATCAAATGCATATCTTTGCGACTGACAACTGCTACTTCTTTGAGAGGATAGTATATTTAAGATTGATTTCCTTACTGCAGTATAGTAATAACAATTTTCATAATTATTCTGTTTTCCGAGCATCATGGTCATAAGGCACATGTAGTGAAGGTCAGGATAGTTGACAACAGAACAATATAATTCTATTCATACAAAGAACGCGTTTACGTAAGTACGTGGTAAAGCGAGAAGTGAAAAAAAAGAGACATGAAGAAAAGTGGACACTTTTAGAGGGGAAAAGATAATTTACTGAAAAAATAAACACTATTTCTGTCTGAATGGAGATGATATCAATGCAACAGCTTTATAATCAATTCAATAAATAATTTTAAAGTGCGTTCAGAGCGGCTCATACTTTGCCGAAATAGTTATCAAAAAGAGAGGAGTTAAACGTGGAGAGAATGTAGGGATGAAGAGAGAAAAGAAGAGAAAAGTCATGGAAGGAGAAAATGGGAGAAAGGAAATTATGAAATAATGAAACAAATGCCTCTTGAAGAGAACGAACGCTCGCACGTTACCTACAGTTACGAAGGTTTTCATTTCTGTCCATTATGCATTTCAACCACGACTTGTGAAATACACAATATCGATGATTAATTGGCAATATTACAATTAAAGTATTCAATATTGATGAAGACGGATGGACACACAGACTTTTTGCTTTCAGCCAACTTTTATGGACCATGTAAATGGAAAACGTGGATTTTGAGAACATGTTAGAGCAAGAATGTCAAGAACGCGTAAGAAATTTAAATGTAAGGGATGAACAAAATGTTCCGGGCTGGCCGCATGTCACTGGTTCTATCACTTACATCAGTCTATTTCAAAAATCAGTTGACAGATATTGCCCCACATTTAGTGGTATTTCCCATTTACCTAAAAAATCAAAGACATGTATCATTAAAATTAAATACATCACTCATATTTGAATTTACCAATAGAGGGTAAAGTTATAGCTATTAACACACAGAGAAATGTTATGAGTGTTATTTCTGCAGAGATCAAAAGTTAAAAATCAAAGCGGAGTCGAGATTTTTAATTTGGACGAGGTAGTAATAACACTGTAACATTTCGTGGTGTGTTCAGCATATTATCAGCATTTTGTCGGACACCTTAAAATACCACGGTTAATGCGAAAATTTACAAAATTACTGCGATGGTAAACAAATTAATTCTGCTGTTGCTGCGGCACGTTACTAAGATATTGTGAGGTGTTGCTTCCGATATATCTACTTAAAGAAACCGCGTATTCCGTGGTAGCTAGTGTGAAAACGCGTCGTGGGCAGAGGCGACTCGAGCGGATGCCCTGGGCCGCCTGCGCCGGGGGAGCCGTCGAGGGCAGGGACCGTCATTCGGCGGCGCGGCGGAGGGAATTATGCAGACGCGTGCGAATGCAAATGGGCGGGCCAAAAAATACGAGTCAAGCGCCGAATACTGAAGTTCAGCGGCAGCGGGAGACATGAGAATGGATTACGATGGAAACGAGGGAGGGCAAAGCAAGTCACGAATTGAAAGGGGACAGAGGCACCACGCGAAAGGGACCCATCGAGAAAAATTGGAAACAGCAACTAATAATAATAATAATAATAATAATAATAATAATAATAATAATAATAAAATTATAATAATAATAATAATGTCTTTATTTCTGGCGAGGTTCAGACTGTAAGGCCTGCTCTTCTGCCTAACCATTATTCATTTTTACATAAATATTAATATTATTAATAAATAAAATTTTTAAATTTACATTTAATATTAAATATTTACATTTACAATTGAAGCCTTCGAGTGGAAACAATGGTAGCTGACATTTCACGTTACTTACAAAACTGCAATGATTATATTAGCTAACGGAAATGTGTTGCACGCAACTAATCAACCAAAGAATGAATGTATTTTCTTTGTCAATTTTCTGGACTCTAAAGCTCACGTGATGTAAAGACAGCCCATGTTTCTTATGTACAAGAAGGGAGTGAAAAGTCAAAAATTTTACTTTTGCAAAATGTCAGAAAGAATCTCTTTCACCCGCATTGCAAGAAATTGTGAACAAATTGCAAGAAAAAAGAAGAGCAGATTTTACATTTATACGAGTATATCCATTCGGATTGGGCACCTGGGTAGGAGCAGAAATATTCTGGAAACGCGTGGCTCGGGGCTGAACCAGGGCATCCGAGGCGCAGCAGTGAATCACACATTCGCAAAGTTGCCTCAGAGCCAGTGCTGCCGCTGTCTCTACAGGGATTTCACCCGGAGATCCTAGAGTTCGATTCCCGATGGTGGCAGATTTTCGACACTTGATATGACTTAGCCTCGCGGCCAGCGCTTGGTCAGCGTGCTCGCTTTCCATTTCGCGGCCGCGGGTACGATTCTCGGACGACTATACTGTAGTGGTCAGCAAGACTATAGTGTGCGTTTTCCTTGCAATGTCCCAGTGTATGTTGCTGCGTGACCATGAGAAAGTTCACTTCTCAGGTTGAGAAGACCAGAACACGGCGTGGGGATGTCTACGTGCTAACCCCCGTGTCCCCTTAACCCATAGCCGCGAGGCAGGGACGTCGCCGGTAGGCCTTAGCCCGTTCACGTACTGCCGCGCCAAATACTTAAACATACATAGATATGAACTAGGTCGAAATCAGCACTTTCTGGAGAAAACTTCTAGCGGCCGGCTGCTCTATTGGTTTCACCGATCAATACCAAGCGAATGCCGGAGCCGCACAGTAACAAACGGGTCCCAGTCTTTCCTTACTCTTCCTTGTATCTTCTTCGCTTACTCTCTCTCCCTTTCTCGGCTGGGGCGGAGCCCCATTGGGGGGAATTCTGGAGGAGAGTAGAATGATTCGCAAGGAGACGTGCAGGTCTTGGCCGAACACCATTCAGCGCGGAAGCAACACCTCTACCTTCCGGGATAAAAAGTCACTACACTAATGGGACAAATGGCTGTGGGAGACGTGCTCGGAAACAGACATCAATCGATCATGTGACCAGGGGCGGATCCAGTCGAGGGGTCCATCGTAGATTTTGTTAAGTAATAAATTTGTTTGTATATTGTATATTATTTATGTACTGTAGGTATGATACTATACAATATTATTAAGTAATTACATAATTCGAACATAAATATTTAAATCAATTTTGCCAAAGAAATGAAAACTCTAGGCCTTTTGGGGATCCATGGCCCCTATGACCCCCCTCCGGATCCGCCAGTGCATGTGACTACGCACAATTCTGGATTCGTTCCGAGAAGACGTGTCCAATGAAAGGGTTGCGCACCGACCACAATCCGTCCAACGTGAAGCGTTCTCTGCTCTGAGTCTTAGAGGCAAAAAATACTCCTGTCATATATTCAACAAAGGCCTTCTTTTTCCGCTGATTTAGTTTTCAGGATGTGCGGTACAATCGCTTTCAGGTTGTTTCCGGGAACACAGTGAACGGCCTCGAAACGCAACAGAAACAGGATTTCGGTGCAGCGCAGCGGTCGTCCGTTGGGGGCGAAATGGAGTCAGGGGGAAATAGGGGGAGTGGATGCCCCCTGAACTTACTAGGCTGTACTGCCCTGAACGCAGCTGGAGACAGCCTGCTCTAAGTTTCGAAAAGGTCAGAAAAAGACAAACCAAGAATTCTGTCTTAATTAAAATTAGATATTCAAGAAAATAGTAATGGAGATGCTAGGCCGATCCGAATAGCTAAGGCAGTAGTGCCGTGACGATCTCGGACGAAGGATCGCGGGTTTGGGTCCCGCCTCGAGCATAGGTGTGTTTGTGCATTTGTATGTCTGTGTCGCCCATTCATCCTTCATTATTATCATAATTCCATCTTTTCTCCCCCCAGGGCTAGCAACCCTGGGGGATAAAAATCGGATTCAGCATAACGCCCCAAAAGGAGTCACATACAATGTTAACGAGCCTCGGTAAGTGCAGGTGTATGCCCGCGTCGTCCTAGACGGACAATTCACGACCAAAAAACTAGAGATGCTTGAAACTTTGTAAGTACGAGCAGTATAAAATTTAATCGTCGTTTTCACAACGACTCTGATGAAAACATTGCAAAGTCTATTTTATGCATTTCCATCCTTCCCTTATTTCCTTTCAAGAATGTTGATATGTTTCATATCATTATGTCGGAGTCTATAATGCTTCCTCGCGCGGGTGTTGCCCTGGAGGCCGCGCGAGCGCAGAGCGGCGAGCAGTTTACGAGCGGGCGCCCCGGGAGCAGGGGCGGCGGAAGGGGCGGGGGAGCCGGGTGGGCTGGGGCAGGGGCGGGGCGCTGGGAGGCAGGGAGAGGGGGGGAAGAGGTAGGGGAGCGGTGTGGTGATACCCATCTCTCTCCTTTTGCTAATAGTTTGTTACTCACATCTTCATCCATCGCCTCTGAGAGGGCGGGCACGAGAGCGGGGCGGAGGGGAGTGGGGAGGGGCAGGGGCGGAGGGTAGGCAAGGTGGGGGTGGGGCAGAGATCGCCGCATGGAGTGGCGGCACAGCGGTGGCGGTTTAGAGGGCGGGGAGGGGCGGTGCGGGGCGGGTGTGTGGCTGCTGGCTTGGAGCGACGGCTGAGCGGCGCGCGCTTTATGGGCTGTTGAGGGCCGGGCGGGGGTGGGGCGTACGTCAGGTCGCACGCGCTGTCCGCACGTCGTCTCGCCTGCCTGCCTGTCGCCGCGAAATGTTCACCATTGACTTCGGCGCGCGCGGATCGCCCGAGCGATGGCTGTGTGGGCGGTGGTGGGGAACAGCCGTTGCACCGGCAGGCCACGAAGACAGAGCTGGAGGGAACGCTAACAGAATCAGGGCAGAGGCGACGGGTGATGCAGCGAGTAACCAACTGGTAGCAAAATAAGAGAGATGGGTTACAGAAAGAAGATGTGGGGGTAGAGAGGCAAATGTGAGA
Source organism: Acheta domesticus (assembly GCA_031308135.1). NCBI lineage: Eukaryota > Metazoa > Arthropoda > Insecta > Orthoptera > Gryllidae > Acheta > Acheta domesticus. The sequence goes on from JAHLJT010009419.1 coordinate 209,688,863, forward strand.
CCTAAGAGACAGAAGAATGGAAAAGGGATAGAGAGAGTGCCTGAGGGAGAGGGCACAGCGGGTGGAGGACGAGTCGCAATAGTGAAGGAAGTACACGATTCTGGCACATAAAGCGCTGCGGAGAACGAAAGTGCAGAAATTGGAAGCAGGTGGGTTGATTTAGGGAAGAGGTAAGTTGGAGAAGAGAGAAAACTCAGACGGTTTTGAGAGAAAGCAAAGCGGAAGTGAGAAGAATCATGTGGAGGAAAGAGGCGTGAAACGAAAGCAAGGGATGCGTTGAGGCAGGTCATGCTGGAGGAGTGTCAAAGGAATGAAGAGACGGCAACACTAACGGCCGTTAGTCCCGTAAGCGTAGCATATATTTTCCTTGTAAAGTGACGTTAATCTTCCCCACGTTCGGTGGTGAGATCGGCGCATTGCCTTCCGACATGTGTGGTGGTGTAGTGTAAGTTAATGTGTGTGTGTAAAGGGCGAAGACAGAACAAGGAAGAGGAAGGAAAGATTGCGCGCAGTCCGTGGCCCGTTCTTTAGGGTACTGCTCCGATATTCGCCAGGCGTTGATCGTAGAAACCACGGAAAACTACCGATGTGAGTAGCCGGCTGCTGGGATTGCCAGCAGCAGCAGATTGCTGAGAGTGCCAGCCAGCGGCTGAACTCGACCTCGCTGACAAGCGACTGTTTAAAGCCCTGCCAGCGTCGGGACTGGAACCCTAGGACCTGAGAGTCAGAGGATCAGCAGTGACGTGAATTGAAGGGCTGGGAGCAATAACATGATAATCCACATGAGGCTCGTTCTGCACCCAAGCGATGCTACCTTCAATAATAAACAAAACGAAAATTTAATTTTGTTTAGAACTTCGTTTTTAGAATTACTTGGTTTCATTCTCTCGAAAAACATATTCCAAGACGAAAACTTTCACTTTCTATTCAAAACTGAACGAAAGATTTCTAAGGCACTATTCATAAATATTCTTTTCATTTGTAAATTGAGGGTTACCATGTTATTGCCTACAACACTTCAAATGATTCCCTGAGCCACCTGTGCCGGTGCGTGGCGATGAAGAGAGGGGCAAAGGCGAGGAGGCGGTGAGAAGCGGGAGGGAAACTGGTAGGCAGGGTTGCCACATCACCACTAGAATGGAATTTCCGCAAATTACTACTTCAATGAAACAAAATTCCCCAACTTAAAAACGAAAAATATTCTCCAAATTATGAACCAACGACATAAGTTGTCTCTGACGATTCCATTGGCTGTCCCCTTTAATTCAAATCATTCAAAACAACCAATCATCATCTTCTAAGCTGCACGAAGCCGTAAACTATCCTAATTTGTCTTTCTGTACGCCTTCAAATCCTTTTTACACATAAAATGTGATAGAATAACGTCTACTGTTTATTTTTAGTAATTGAGAGAATAATATTTCTACCTCGACTCCGGTTGAAAATAATTTCCCCAAACATTCCCATCCATTTATGTTCCCCATTCTTTCCCTAAAACATTTTCTTCTTCTTCTTCTTCTTCTTCGTCGGCGTCGTCGTCGTCGTCGTCGTCGTCGTCGAGGAAAACACATATACTACGCTTACGGGACTAACGGCCATTAGTGTTGACGTGCCTCGAATCTAATGAATCTATCATTCAATCAATTCCTCGCTTCCCTGCCTCCTCATAGCCTTCATAACCTCTCCAACCTTCCGACTTTCCACTCGTTTTGGGGACAAATTTCCCCAATCTGGCAACCCTGCTGGCAGGAGGCGCAGTGAAAACTGGCAAGTCGCGCGGGGGATGAGGGTGCCGCCAAGAACAATGCCGCCGACACAAGCGGCATCGAAGGCGGCTGGTGCACGCGCGGGGCGAGGGCGGGGGCAGGGGCGAGGACAGGGGCGAGGGCGGGGGCGAGGGCGGGGGGGGGAGGGGCGTGGGGCCAACGGGCGTTTCGCGTCATCGCCCAGTGACGTAGGACGCCCCCGCCCGCCGACGCGTGCTCTTGACGCAACGCAACGGGGCGAAGTAAAAACAGACGGCAACGCGGAGGGCCGAATTTGGACAATTGATTGCCTGGCCGTTTGTACTTTGTACAATGCGCATTATTACAGCAATGATACTACCTATTGGAAATCAATCTGTTTTCTTTATTTAGAAGGCTTTCTTTACTCCACTTGTAGTGGGTTAACGGTTGTAGCTGTATATCGATACATAAACCCCGAACCCTAAATGGTGGTATCGTCTGTCAACACTTTTCGGATGTTTAGAAAACGATTCCAAACTAATAATGATTTAAATACTCAAATCATTATTATAAATTAAAGTTAATAAATTTAATTAAACATTAAATTTAACATATTTCTATCATCACGATCTCTTGTCCATAAGGGCATTTTCATTTCAAATCGTGAATTTTCTTTAGTTACATAGAAATCACATTTCACTGCATAAAGTTGTCAAAATATACATCATTGCATGCACGACAGTTTCTATAATAATTTTCCATCTTATTATTACAGAGTTTTACAATGATTATATGCTTTATTAATATATAATATTATAATATTATTAATTCATAATATTATACATTCTCGGTAACTTTTGTCTACTCGAAAACGTTATGAGACCTCGTCATACAACCCAATGGACGTCATTTTGCCGCATTAACTCTGCGTTTCATGAGCAATCTGATTTGGAACTTCGTCAGTGGTCGTACCACGTGGCCAATCGTGCGTAACATGCGCTACATGAAAACGGCAGCGGCAATCATCGGTCCCCGCGGCCGCTCTGCGCACCGGAAGCACGAGCTCGCTGCCAAGAGCGCGAGTAGCCCATCAAGAAAATCTTTGTACAGAGAGAAAAAGAATAAAATATCAAATAGTCCAGGATACAGTTCACGGAATTGGTTAGTATGAACGATGAAACAATTAGTTTGCCAACGTTTCGGAATTTTATAATTGCTTCATCGTTAGAGTACAAAAAACGAGAGTACAAAGAATGAATACATACTATGATCATGTTTTTGGTTGGCAATGAATATTAACAATTATTGGATTTTTCACTGAGTTATGAAAATATAAAATGAATCTATATTACATTCTATATACATATTCCTGATTCAATGGTCACACATTCATTTAAATACAAATCGAATTTCACAACAAAAGATTTCGGAATTATTGTTTATCCACATGAAATGTTACTTCTCATGTCTGATTCTGGCTTATTCAAGAATTATTCGGAAAATGTTCATATTACCCAAATGGGTGATTACAGTTTGAAATAAAAATCGCTTCAAAGGATACTACTTCGGAACCTGGCTGAAGAGTAAATTCGGATGTGAAATTATAAGGCTAATAAGAGAGAGGTGTGTAGTGTCGAGATTCGATATCTTACGAGGTAGGGTCAAAAAGTACCCGGAATGGTCGCTTACAGTCAAGTATTTGTTAGCTGAAAGGGAAATTTTTGTTTGTGAGGTTGGCATAACTGGTAGTGAATATGCTTTTGAGGTTAGCAGGCAGTTGTAGTTGGTTCCGTGCGTTCGGTGTTTAATATTGTAGATCGTAGTTTCTTTCTTTCGTCGGATTGTGCAATGTCGTCATTAGAGCAGTGTGGCAATATTAAATTCTGTGTGTTGCTGGAGAAATCACCCTCGGAGACTCTTGAGATGCTAAAAAAAGCATACGGAAATTCTGCGATGAAGAAAACAGCAGTTTACGAGTGGCATAAGCGTTTTCGCGACGGTCGCACAACAATTGAAGATGACGTTCGGACTGGGCGGCCTTCCACTTCCACTACAGACGACAATGTTGAGCGCGTTCGACAAATTGTGCGTGCGGACAGGCGAACAACCATCAATATTGCCTCTGAAGCTGGTATTTCACATGGGAGTGTTCACAACATTCTTCATAATGACTTGAACATGCATCGTGTTTGCTTGCACATTGTTCCAAAAATGTTATCCCCTGAGGAAAAGGAAATGACAGTGACCATGTCCAGGGACTTGATTGAAATGTCTGATGCAGATGACAGATTCCTGCGCAAAATTGTTACAGGTGATGAGACATGGTGCTTTCTTTACGACCCTCAGACAAAACGGCAGTCCGCTGAATGGAAGTCAAAAACTTCACCAAGAAAACAAAAATTTCGCTTGGACAGAAGCCGGGGTAAGGTGATGTTGGAGGTGTTTTTTGATTACCGTGGAGTGATTCATTATGAATTTATTCCTGAAGGGAGAACAGTAAATAAAGAATTGTACACAGAGATCTTAAAACGGCTACGAGATGCAATTCGACGAAAACGACCTGAAAAATGGGCAGAGAATGACTGGTGTTTGTTGCACGACAATGCCCCAGCACATCGATCCCTAATGGTGAAACAATACCTTGCCAAGAATAATGTTACCACTCTGGAAACATCCTCCATATTCTCCCGATCTCGCACCACCATATTTCTACCTGTTTCCAAGGTTAAAAATGGCATTGAAGGGACATCGTTTTGCTGATTCGTCAGAGGTGATTGAAAATGCGACGGAGCGGCTGAAGGAACTTTCAAAAACCGGCTTTCAAGAGTGTTTCCAACAATTATATGAACGGTGGAATAAATGTGTATATGCAGGAGGAGAGTATTTTGAAGGGAAATAATGTAAGAATGTTATAAATATTTTTAATAAATTTTTAATAACCAATTCCGGGAACTTGTTGACCCTATTTCGTATAAAACTATCATGTACATTTCTATTTACACGATACCCGTTAACAAAACTGTTGGCGCTTTGCTTTATATTACCGAGCTGGGGACGATCATGTGCTAGACTGTAGTCTTCACGATTTTCATTAAATAATGTGGGTTATGTGCAGCACATATTTTCCACTGTGACTTGTATCTCGCGCTCACATACAAGATTCCTGTCATTCGGATTATCTTATTATAACTAGAATATGGCTCATGCGGGCAACGTTTGCCGAATAATGTTCGCAATAATCCATTCATTATTGTTCTTACAGCCTTACCCAAATTCGCGAATTAATATATTCAGTACATTAGTCGATTAGAATATCCGTAAATTACATTTAGTCGCTGATTACTTACTAAAATACGGTTGAAAATGAACTTGTTAAAATACGTTTTATGATAATACTTAAATGTAATAGATATTATATATCTCATTTCAATGTAGTAGCTTGTTCTAAGAGGTAGTGTTCGAAATATTTTCGCTGACCACATTTTAAGCTGTACACTAGCGCGTAACTGCGGTGATGACAACCCACGAGCGCCCTCTCCTTCTACGAGCTGAGAGCAACCTCCGCGCCCCGAGCGGAGAGGCTCGGGGCGCAGCGCGCTGGCCTCGCAGTCGGGAGTCCCAGGCTCGATCCCCGTGCCGGGAGGGCCACCCTCACCGGGAAGGGCGTGGTTTCCGTCGAAATTTGCGGATTCGATGGTGTGACGGTTAGCGTGCCGGACTGTCATACCCAAGTTCGCGGGTTCAAACCCGTGGATTTTTAAGGGCGAAAAAATCCTTCGTACGCCTTCCGCGGAGGGGAAGTAAAGCCGGCTGGCCCATGTTAGTAGATTTACTTGCATGTAAAAGATCCTCCAGCCTAAATGACGCCTCTGAGCTAAATTCAAATCGCCTGTTTCATCGCCCGAGATAATACCTTCTTTCTCCACTAGGTGAAAGGAGCGTAGCGAAATTTGCGTGGTCAGACGGAAGAGCGGGCCTGATGGCCCGAGTCTCGCCACGTAAAATAAGGCATTAACTATAACTAACTATAACTATAACTAAACCATCCAGGCGAATGCTGGGATGGTTCTACTGCAAGGGCGCGACCGCGAAACTGGCGTCGCTTTCCAATTCTTTAACTATGCGAAGACACGAAAATCAAGCGAATTCGAGTCATCGCGGGTTCCTGGTTGGGTGACCGACTAGTAACCCCCGGACCCTCGACTGCAATTTGCGGGGCATAATGGCTAAGTACAAATACATAACCTCCGTGCAGCTGTGTGACAGGAAATATCCGCGTCCAAAGCATCCATTGCAAAGGCGACGACGGCGGAAGCAGCAACGGTAGTGCACATGAACCCGCTCCGATAGTCCTTTTTAACAAACAGTTCAAACAATCCCCAATGTTATTCCTGTAATATGCGCTGTGTATTGGATAACTATTTAACAAGTTGTATGCGTAAAGTAGGTGAGTTAAGTTATCTTAACATAACTCGCCAATTTTACCCTCATACTTTGAAATATTTTCAAATTCCTCCCTTTCACTCGTTCTCACATTTCCAGGTCGATGTCAAACCACCGATTGTTTTCAGTGAGGCTCCGGCCTTCAAACTCCTTGATAAACATAAAAAACTGAATATGGTTAAAGTATAATTATTTTTCATCACATACAATCATAATCACCAAATTAGCTGTCTCAGGGCATTAACTGATGTAAATGCAGTGGTTCTCACCGGAAGGTCCTACGTTCGAGTCCCGACGGCGGCAGGATTTTCGACACTAGCTTAACAGGTAGGTCGAAATCAGTCGCGGTCGGCAGGAGAAATCTAGCGGCCGACTCTGAGTTGTAGTTTTCTCCGGTTTCTCCGATCAACACGAATGCCAGAGAAGTACCCAAACAAACGGGCCACGGGCAGCGCGCGATCTTTCCTATTTCTTCCTTGTCCTAACATCACCGTCACTTACACATACATACACTTAAATGCACTGCCACACATGCCGGGAAACCAGTCAGACGCATAGGGCTCTTCCCGGCTGAAGCGGTGCCCCGTTGGTTGGAGAAACCTGGTTGGGGAAAAATCCAAGCCGGTGGGTAAGTCTGTACCGGATCCCGCCATCCAGCGGGGGAAGATCACCGCCACCTCCTGTGATAAAATTGCGTGCATACTCTTACGGGACTAATGACCTTAGCAGCCCGGACTCATTAATCAATGAAAAACATTCAGAATCGTTCAGATCTTGCCTTGACTCGCGTTTCTATTGTAAGTATTTTTCCTTAGTTAAACACGTGCTGCCCGCAGACCGGTTGGGAGCTTAGAGCTTGGTTGCCCGCCGGTGGGAGATACCTGGTTGACGGAAAATCCAAGCCGTTGGATAAGTCAACTCCGCATCTCGCCATCCAGCGGGTGAAGATCACCGCTCCCTCCTGCGATAAAATTGCAAGCGCCATTCTTACGGGGAAAATGACCTAAGTAGCCCGGACTCAATCAATTAAAAACAATCAGAATCAAGATAGGTCTTATTCCCTTTGCGTGGTTCACGGGTATTGGCCAATATTTGACCTATACCCGAGAACCACGCAAATGGAATCGTCTACAGATGGTATTGAAATACAGCAGTTAGGTCTTATTATCACTCGCTTATTTACCAGTAAACATTTTTTACTCTATTAAACACGTGCATTCCACACTTTCCCCGCTGCTCCATTCGCTTGAGCCGGCTGTCTCGTGCGGTGTCCCCTCTCCGCCGCCGGAGCGCGCTGCGGCAGGTGGCCGCACGCCAGCCCCGCGCTCAGCGCCGATTGCATCGCGTAATAAAGTTCGACCACGCGAAGGAAGTGTAAGCGCTGGCCGGGAACACGATGCGATTAGTTGCCTTCGCGCTTACGGGACATTGTTAACACTTGCAGCTTTTAAGCCACAATCACAATGCAAACACAAGCAGAAGCATGGCGTTAACATAAAAGCGGACTCATTCACAATGCCTTCGCATAAGCATAACACGTAACACGTTAACTTTATACGTTGCAAACTTCTTCCAGATGCTGTGCTTATGCTTACGTAAAAACGAACCAATCAGTACGTTAACTCAAAATCGAGTATCAAATTAAAATCGAAGTCTGTAGATCGAACAAAAGACTGGCTTTCCAGATTGCGTGGTTGATTTTCGGTGATTTACTGAGTTTTTTGCGATCTTTTTGTAATATGTAATATCGATTCTCACATCCAAACAATAGTAACTAGAATGACCCACAGACAATAGAAAATGTTATTTTGCTTAAGCTTATGTTGGACATTGTGAATACTTCAGTCGATCCAAGTGAAATTTCTTGCAGTGAAAGCGCGTACGATTAATTAATTGTGATTCCGGGATCGTCAGCGACTGAGGTCATCAGTCCCGTATGTGCATTTTTTTATCACGAGATATGGCGGAGATCTTCCACCGCTGGATGGCGAGATACGGCGCCGACGTACACGTGGTCTAGCGGGGTTTCCCCACCAGGTATCTCCTAAAGGCGGGGCGCCGCTCCAGCCGGAACACACTCTAAGCTCCTGACCGGCTTCCCGACATGTGTGATAGCGTAGTACATGTTAGCGTTAATGTGTGTAAGGAGTCAGGATAGGACACGGAAGAGGAAAGAAAGATCGCGGTGCTGCCACGGCATTCGCCTGGTGTTGATCGGAGAAAGTAGGGAAAACTACCGATCAGAGCAGTTCGCCGCTAGAATTTTTTTCCAGACAGTTACTTAATTCGACCTGGCTGACAAGCTAGTGTCGAAAATCCTGCCGCCGTCGGGACTCTAATCTAGGATCTTCCGGTCAGAGGGACTGCAGTGACATTAATTTATGCCCTGAGCCATCTCTCCCGGTAGTTTTTTTTCGGGATGTGCTGTTTCTCACCCTTTGCATTCCATCATTATTGATATACCTTCGTAATCACCGACCAAACCATTCGTATGTTGCAGGTTCAGTCATAAGTCTTAGGTTCTGGCACCACAATAAACAATTTTGTTTTGACAGTAATATAGTAGTTCATGCAATTATTTTATAACGTTAAGCTTTATTGCATGAGTGAAAGTATTGGAAACGAGCGACGCTTGGCGCTAATGCACTAAAGCAACATTATAAACGAGTTGCATACACTATTTATTTGCATGACAGCTTTATAAATTTATAACAGAATCATACTTAATTTTGCGAAACAACTTTCCTGTGATGTCTCGGGTACTTGGCAACCTTGCGAGAAAACGGTGGTCGGCTCTTCCGTTTACCTTTACCTTCCCCAGATTTGCCGTTGCGATTGGCTGAATGTATGATGACGCAATCATTTGTGCCGTAAAATCTAATACGTCATCATTTAAGCCGTAAAACGCCTGATGATGAACAATTTCTTGGAACAGAAAAGTGTTTATAATGCTGGAATACAAAAAAGTTTATTATCTACATGGCCGTCCGGGAGACGCCGCGTCCGTCTCGGTGCGACCTTCCTGAATGTTTCGCCCAGAGGAATGTCGCAGCTGAAACGGCGTCGTCTGCACCCAGGACGATGTCTCCCGGCCGAGTAAATACTGAATCCGACCGTGGAAACCTACGCTTTCGCAGGCAGTAATGCTTTGGCTTTCATACAGACCTCCTTTGAATGCGGATTCTCAAATAAAAAAGGTCAGTCCCGAAGATTCTCTCTCCTTCTCCCGGTGAATGCCTAGAAATTAAATATTTTTCCCATTCACATGATTCAGCGTTTTTTAACTGGAATATTTATAGCAGTGAGAAAAGTCGATGCACTCTTTAGACGTCCATGATTCCTTTCGAAATATGGTGAGATGAAAAGGTCGCTAGTAAACCTTTACTTTTTATATCTGCAGCTTTCAAAGAAGTACGTTTGCAAGTTTTTATAAAAGATGCCATCTACTTTTACTGTTAACCTGGTAGGCCGAATGTCGAAATGAAGTCATTGAAAATAAAACGGAACAAAGGCTAATGAAAGTTCTGGTAATACCAAAGGTGCGGAAATAAATTGGACAGTAGACTCTCACTACCACAACATGTAGTATTAAGAAACATGTCGCAACGCCCTACAGCAGTGTTGTCAAGGTCGATGCCACGAGCGAGTCCGTGGCACAAGTGCCACGATGAAATCGCCCCTCCATGCAGTTTATAACCCCGCCACCAGAGACAACGCCCAATACTCTTAAAAGCCTATGATCCGTCTTACAGTGAAATAATCTACTCATATTTTGCTCGTGGAATGCAATAATGACTCAACTAAACAAATACGAATTTAGAGTTTACGGACTCTCCAGTATCGAAGATTGGTCTACTTTCCATCAGCAACAGCAGCAAATCTCTCAGTACAGCATTCCACTCACAAATGGCGAAATGTGAATGCAAGAATGACGCATAGAAGATAAAAACCTGAAACTCATTCATCTCAAGGTCTGAGTTTTTGAGTTATGCCACTGTTGCAGTCTACAAACGATTTATTCTTTACAAACTCCACCGCAATGAGTGGGTTCTGATTTACAGTTTCCGAGGGAGCAAGACAATTGCGTTCATGTAAAACTTTTGAAAAAGTCCGAAAATACAGTACGTCTGCAGTATATCTGTAACGCTTGTTTAGTTGATCTAGCAAAAAATGCCCGACTCTCAATTCTTTCCTCTCTCCTTTTACTTTCCAGTATACGTACGTATACACGGAGTGATATACGTAGTATAGGGAAAGTTATGTAATGCTGCGCGAAAAAATGGCCAATTTTCGGCGGAAAAAAATTAATTGCCAGGCCGTGAAAACGAATAAGTGGATAAAACCAATTGCTAAATTAAGAAAAAAAATCCTCTATCTCGTGGTGTGGTCAAATCAATGATTTGTTGCTTCTTTATACTTAAAATCGATTGACGGCATTCCGTCCGTCTGTCCGTCCGTCCGTCTGTCCGTCTGTGGTCAACGCTAGCGCCTAAACCGTTCGGTCGATTTTCTTCAAAATTGATATTCCCCAGTCGATCTGATTCTAGTCAAAGCTTTGTGATTTTGAAAAAGATTCTTTAAAATTTGGGGGTACTTTATATGAAGCCCCCCGGGGATTTTCAACATTTTCTCAAAAACGGCTCCAAATTTTTTCTTTAAATTTCTTGTATGAATAGAGGAAAATACACTTTTTAACATGGCATAGGTCCGATTTTCACGTACAGCTCTGAATTTTCGAAAATTGTGAAAGTTTGAATTTTTTTCGGCGTCTTTCTCCAACTACAAAATTGAAGATAGAGATTTTTTCTTCAAATAAAATTTGTTCTGCATATTCAGTTCTTTAATAAAGGTCATGTAAATGTTTTTCACAATTTTGGTAGTTTTCGTGCAATATTGCGTGCAATATGTGCAATTTTAAAAAATTACAAAAACAAAATTTTCTCAAAAACGGCTCCAAATTTTTTCTTTAAACTTTTGGTAGGGATAGTGGTAAATGTACTCTATCAATGACATAAAAGCCACTTTGGTCGATCGGTTGGTTTTTTCAAAAATTACAAAAATGTAAATGTTTTTACTTGTCTCTCACGTCGTTAATATTTACATTATCGGCGATTTTTTTACATTATTATATTTACGAGTATATATGCTTTAAATAATGTCAAGTAAAGTTTCTCGAAAACACTACCGTTTTCTGTGAAAAGTAGCTCAAATTTCCGCATTTTCAGAAATGCTCAAACGTCATTTTCTCGTATATGGCTGCAATTTTTTTCTTGAAACGTTTGTAACGGATAGTGCTAATTACACTCATTAGTATAGCGTGAAGTTTATTTTGAGTTTTTTTGTTTTTTTCAAAAATTATATAAATGTAAATTTTTTGAAAGGTCTCTCACATCTTTAATATGCACATTACCCGCAATTTGTAAAGATGATTATATTTGTGAGTGTAAGTGCTTCAAATAAAGTATTTTGAATACTCAAAAATTTTCTGTGAAAATGAGCTTCAAATTTCGCATTTTTAGTAGTGCTAAAACGCCATTTTCTCTTAAACGGCACATAATTTTAAAAGAAAATTGCCATTTACGGCTAGGTTTTTGTGTTCTTTAATATTCTAAAATGAATGTTTCTGTTCTACCAATAGGAAACCGAAAAATTAAGAAAATGACAAAAAAATGTACTTTTGGCGATGATAGATGGTAGCTGGCAAGAAAGAGTATGCGGCAATTCCGAATAGCTAGCGAAGAAGCTTGGTCGTTTATTACATACGACCTTTTGTTATATATTTACACATTCATATTTTAGAAACTGTTTATTTTGAAATATTTGAAATAGAAGTAAAAAGAATTAATAGACTTCAGAAAAGCGACAATGCAGGATGTACAACAATGGAATTCACTTTGTGCTCGCGAATATCTGTGAATTACATGTGATTGTTGTGACCTGATGTAGCTGTATGAAAAGGAGTTATAATTGTCTAATTTATGTTGATATTTGCAAGAAAATATTTAGTTTTCGCACCAAATGCTTTACCATTTGTAGTGAGTAGAATATATTTTGTTGCATGGTTTTAGAATACTCTTCTCTAATCCATATATGACCAGACCTTTTTTTTGTTGGCAACATATTTCATATTTATAGAACATGATACTATAATTATAAATGTGTAGGATAACAATATACAAGTCACCAGCATTTCTACTGTCAAAAATTTATTGTTCCGAAAACGCAACACTAGGCAGATACAACCTTTTTTACACTTATTTAATAAAGTGACTGCTGCTGCAAATAAACTCGTTACATATAGTAGAATCTTTATTGTGGCGCACGAAATCAGCAATAAACACTATTAAATAGTATAAAACTTAAGCTATCATTAACAAACGGTGCCTCCGATCGGGAAGTCATAGGTTCGAGTCCCAACGGTGGTAGTATTTTCGACACTAGCTACATCGAATTCAGTCGATGTCTAGAAGAGAATTATAGTGACCGGCTCCTCTGGTCGGTAGTTTTCCGTAGCTTCTCCGATCAACATCAGGCGAATGCCGGAGCAGTACCCTAACAAACAGGTCACGGACCGCGCGCTCTTTCCTTCCCCTTTCTTGTCCTATCCTCATGTCGTACTTACAAATATATACACTTACACTAGCATACACTATACTACCACACATGTCGGGACACCGTTGGGGAGTTCAGAGCTTGTCTCGGCTGGGACAGTGCCCCACTGGTGGGAGATACCTGGTTGGGGTAAACCCATCTAGTCTATGATAGGTCGGCGCGGGATTTCGCTATCCAATGGGGGGAAGATCACCACACCCCAAGAAAAAACGTGCCCTACACTTACGGTACTAATGACCTTAGCTGTTGACGAGCTCTGAATCAATCAATCAATCGAATCTCAAAATATGATTTCGAATTTTATAACCAAAGTGAAATGGTTTGGCCTTGATGTGTTTCAGACCATATCGTCCATAGTAGGGTATCATTACTTCGTCGCCTATTCTCCCAAATAGTATGCTACAAAAAATTAATCACAAAGTGATTTTAAGAATAGCATATATCACACTATGCCTTATTATAAGTTGTAATTGATCATATGAAAAAACAAACTGAAGAGCTCCAGTGGAGGTTGAGGGTGCTCAATAAACGTTGGTCTCAACATCATTGACTCTTTCCATTTCCTTTATTCATTTCTTTTTATTTGAAAGATTATGATTCTTCCATTTTCTACAACATTTTTCTACAACATTTTCTACTATAATAATTTTTTGGTAATAATTGATTGTTCCTTCATTTTCATTTTGTGACTGGCTAATGCGCCGATGACTTGAAAACAATCTGATATTTCTATATATTTGTTATTCTTTACCATCATTTCCCTTCTGCAATTAGCTGTTAACCTATCAAATTGTATGTCACAACAAGATCTTTATCAGTATTCTTATCTGTCATCTATCCTAAAGTCAGGAGCAAAAACTACTACAAAGTTATCAGAATTTTCATATGCCTTCAAATTCTCTTCCAGAATAGCTAAAAATTTCGTCAGTAGTAAGGTTCTTGAAAAAAAAACAATGTTGCTACAGGTATAATAACGGGGTCATATGTGTCCAGTGTTCGTTTTCGCAACATTCATAATGCAAGAACAATAATTGCCGTATAATTGTAGATGTGAGCAACTAACAGTATTCACGTGTTAAAATAGAAAATAATACACATTAATCATTCAGCTAATAAAAAATATGTCATTACATTAAAAAAAATATTGCCTTTTTTCTCTTGGATGGCGTCTTTTTCCCTCCATCTTCAAAGTCACGAATAATCCAATTAACACTGAAGCAATAATTACACGAATAACGACCAACACACATTACCAATTTGTTCTCCAAACCTTTCTATTCAAGCACCTAACATAGGATGTGTTGTTGCCCAAAACAGCATTGCTGAAAATTAAAAGTATGCTTCATTGCGCCTTGTTGCTAAAATGCAACACTGGGAATTTATGGGCTAACCATGACCCTGTGGAATGCATTTCTATATTATCCAGGACATCAGGTTCCTTTTTCCAATAGAGGTTTACAAAACTTTTGTATTCTACTTCTGTGCAGTTGTAGAATTCACATAGTTCTGAGAACACTGCGATGGAAACAGTGAGTTTGACGCTTCTTGGTTGAATTGGACGTTGTCAAATAATCGCTAGAATTTTAGTAGCGCATACAGTACAATATTTCAGTACTACGTAGCTGTTTTCTCTAATACGGGAAAGTAAGTGCTGTTGTAGCACCACTAGTTGGCATTCGCGTTCCGTCCAGCTGGATCCCCTGTACCACCAATTGAAACGAGTTACTACACTTTATTTTCCACGAATTCCAGATGCAATGACCTGCACCTCATTCACAGAATCCAAAGAATATTGAACCATTCGGGTCAATTAGACCGAAAATACGTGTACATCTCCAACGATAATTCAGTTGATCTAGGGGGGGAAATCCCGCCTCTAAACCTCATGCAAATTTGCGTTCCTTCTAGCTGAAGATTCTGTATTTTACATACAAATGAAAAGGACTTCCACTATTTGTTTTTCACAAATTCCCCGTGCTGTGACCCAAGACCTCATTCAGTACTCAGAGAAGACGTGCTTGCGTGGGACGATGTGGGTGGACCCATAGTGCATTTCTAATACTCCAATACATTTATTTCCGCTTCTCTTTCTATTTTCCCACTCTCGGCCGCTCCTGCTGGATGATCGTGATCCACCAAAATATCCTGTTTGTATTTGTTTTACGTGAACACCTAAAGTAGTAACCGAGATATAATTGAAAGAGGTGAAAGGCGGTTGTATTGGATTCTATGGGTCGCGCCAAATAAAACCAAAAATACGAAAATATCTGCTCGTTCCGTGGCTCCACGAAAAATATCGTTTTTCAACCTCTTTCAGTGGCATGACGGCCCACATGGTTCGTAGTGCGAGCGGGCCCAGGTGAAAGAGGGCCTATATTTAGGCTGAAGACTTTGCGATTGTAAGAAGTATTTATTACTTGATACTTTTTCTGAAACTTTGCGATAGATGATATAATAAGAGATCGAAAACAGTATCTTCCAGAAAAGAACGATATTTTGCGCTTCGGTAGTTTATATAACCCTGTTTCTAAATAAAAAAGATAAGCAATTCATGTAGGTTTTATAAGGCATAATGTCATAAAATTAAATAATAAAGGCGGATTTTTCCACTATTGGTTATAAGCATTTTACCGTTGTTAACAATAAATACGACACATAAACTGTCATTGAATTGTAGTTTAGGTTTGAAGCTTGCCATCTTATGTGATAATGATCAGACAAGGGAGTTTTGACAACGCTTTTCAATAAACAGCAGTTAGAATTAGGGGGTTGATAGCATCACCCTGATTTGTACCGCCTTGTTTAATGCTTCAGTTAATGAGACTTTAATGAGATTATGCGTCGCCGAAGTGTTGCGCGTGCTTGAAGAAAATTTCCGCAGTATTAATTTTATAAAGAGGGACTGAAAAAAGTTTTGCGGGCGGACCCGCACGCATTTCGTTACGCTGTTGACCTCTTCCCCTCTTATGCTGTTTGCAACGGTGTGCCCTGTTCTCCACGTACAACTGAAAGCTGCCCGTGCTATTTATTTCTCCACGAACTACCCAGGCAATGGCAGATTTAATCCGAATTTCTTAGCTAAAAGGTACTAGACCTCCATCTCTACACACATTACGAGTTGTAAAGAAAATCGCGCTTTCTCTCGTCCCCGCTGCAGGCCTTTCGGCGGAGCCAAATCAGGCTGTTACGTGTTTGGGAATTGCCGCTCGCAAACGGCTCTGTCCGCGCTCCACGAGGCGTGTTCCAATTACGAGCGTATCGGCGCAAAAAAATCAGAGGCAGCATGCAACGCAATTATTCCGTTAGCGGCGGGGGCGGGGCGGGGCGGGGGCGGGACGGGGGCGGGAGCGGCGAGTGAGGGGGAGAGCTCGCGTGTGGTGCGCGCGCTCACCGGCTCTCCGAGAAACATCTGGAGGGGGAGGAGGGGCTGGAACGGTCAGCCAGGTGGGGATGGTGAATGGGAAGTAGACGGGAAGAAAAGAGGGATGGAGTGAAGTATGACTATTCCGGAACCCAGTGCAGGCGGGTCAATCGATTGATTGATTGTCGGTGATTCCCGGCGCGTCAACTGCCAAGGTCATTAGTCTCATAAGTGTGGTGCGTGTTTGCTCTGGAGGTGAAAGTGATCCTCCTCCGTTGGATGCCGAGAGACGGCGCTGACTTACCGTCGACTAGCGAGGTTTTCCCCAACGAGGGATCTCCCATCAGCAGGGCGGTGGCACCCCCCTCAGCCGTAAAAAGGTCTAGGCTCCCGACCGGTGCCCCGTCATAAGATGTAGGATAGGATAAGTAATGGGGGAAAAGTCGCGCGCAGTCCGTGACCCGTTTGGTACATTACTGCTCCGGCATTCGCCAGGTGTTGGAGAAACCACGGAAAACTACCAATCGGAGCAGCCAGCAGATAGAATTCTCCTACAGACTGAATTCGACCTAGCTGACAAGCTAGTATGACTGCAATCCGTCGTGGCTCGAACCTAGGACCTCCCTGTCAGAGGGACTGCAGTAACGTCAGTTGATACCCTGGACCACCTATCCCGGTGGATTTAATCGAGATTGTAGAGCGAGTCTGCGCACAAGGGACAGGGAGATCCGCGCCAAGTGCCATCGACGTATTCTGTGAGGCAGAGATGAGGCCAATGGCGCTGACGTCGCGTCCAGTAGACTGAAGGCAAGGAGAAAAGGTGGTAAGAGGGAAGGGCTGGACAGAATTTGGGCAGGACGAAGCGGAACTCTGCGGGTACGATGTGACGGAGCCCTGGAACGAAGATAGAGGGGAAGAATCATGAGACGAGAGCGAGGTGAGGATAGAGGGAGATCAGAATTCGACGAGAGCTATTTGAAATATAACTGAGGTGAGTGCGAAATAGATATTTCCCAGGACAGGACGGAAAAGGCCAGGAAGTAGTCGGTCCACTAAAGGAACTGTAGTGCAAAGAATAATAATAATAATAATAATAATAATAATAATAATAATAATAAAAATGCCTTTATTAATGGCGAAGCTCAGGCCATAGGGCCTGCTCTTCCGCCTAACCACTCAATCTACATTAATACAGAGAAATAATATTTTAAGAGGGGGAGGGCCAGCTGTACATTTACAAGAATGACTGAATGATTACTCCGAGCACGTCAATGGCTATCGTCGTTAGTCCCGTAAGTGTAGTGCACGTTACATTTTGCAAGAGGTGCCGGAACACAAGATACAGCGCCCATCTACACGTCGGTTTGTAAGGTTTCTTCTGGAAGAAACTCCGCAGAGCACTACCGTCCGCGTCAGAACAAGTTCTAAATTCTCGGCTGGTCTCCTGTCAAGTGTGGCAGTCTACGGCATGCGTGTGTGTGTGTGTGTGTGTATGTGTAAGGGGAAAGGAGAGGCAAAGGTGATGGAAAATTGGTCCGTTTGTGAAGAAACGACTTGCGCATTCGTTTGGTATTAATCGGAGAAACCACGGAAAAAAGGATCAGAGCAGCCGGCTGCTAGAATTCTCCTCCAGTCAGCGGCTGAATTCGACCAGGCTATCTGCGTAGGTAGAAAAGCCACAGCATTGGGAACTCGAATCCTAGAACCTCCAGATTAGGGGCGATGCTGAGAAAACTGTAGCCGAAAGCCTGGTGAAGCCAATGCGACAAGAGGGATGTGAAAGTGAGAAAGAAAGAAAGAGAAGAAAAAGAGAAAGAGAGAGAAAACAGAGAAAGATAGAAAGAAAGCTAGAGAGAGAAAGATAGAGAGAGACAGCTAGAGAGAGAGAAAGATAGAGGGAGAGAAAGAGAGAAAACCCGAGAGAGAGAAAGAGAGAAAGCCAGAGAGAGAGAAAGAGAGAAAGCTAGAGAGAGAAAGCCAGAGAGAGAAAGAGAGAGAAAGTTAGAGAGAGAAAGAAAGCCAGAGAGAGAAAGAAAGCCAGAGAGAAAGAGAGAGAAAGCTAGAGAGAGAGACAGCTGGAGAGAGAAAACTAGAAAAGGAAAGCTAGAGAGAGAGAATGAGAAAGTGAGAAAGAAAGAGAGGGAGAACGGGTAATGCAGGGGAGAAGTAGTTGAAAGTGTAGAATAAAGGAATGTGAACGAGGCGGGAATCGATTCTATGGGCGAAACCAGCAGCCAGCGCGATCGCCTGCACGTCGGGGAGTGGGGGCATCGGAGGCCCAGGAGCAGTCGGTGGGCGGGAGTAAACTTCGGTGCCCTCTCCGTGACTTGAACTGGAAAATCTCTGCTTCCCGCCCGCGGGCAGCTGTACGGGGAACAGCGTGCGGCGCCACTGGAACCGATTCGCAGAAAAAACCAAAATCTCCCGCCACAGCGCTGTTCATTTGGAATTGATTTCGGTAATAAATGATCAGCTCCAATAGATTCTCCAATAGAAGTAAGAACGGACAGCGACCTGAAATTAGCAGCTAATACATACAAAAATTACTCCTAAAATAAATGTGTTTTATTTGTTCCTTTTTAATTCAAAGTCTGTTTTCTTTTACCCCCCAATGGGGTGTGCCTTGAGCCACACACTAAACGTTTGCAATGTCCTCAACTCTGTTTCCGTATGAATATGAGACCCCCGGTGGCAACACACATACACACAATGGTAACGTGAAAAAAATACCGTTTTATCATTTGTAACAATGCATTTCATCATATCCCGTTCATTTTAGAGAATCAGCAATAATTCTACCTTTTCGCATCGCGCAAACATTGTATACTTGTTTTATAATGTTAATTGAATCGCGTAAGAATGCTTTAAGACTGCAATAAAAATCAACATTATAAACGAATTGCTTGTCCTATTTCCCTTAAATTATATCTGCTGAATAAATTAAGCGTCATTAGCAAAGACATTCAACTCCTTGTAATAATTTGACATCACTTGCCCTCAATAAGGTACTTACAATCACTGATTACTGAAAATCGTTCAATTTATTCATGTAGTGATGAAAACTATGCGGTGCTTATTAGCACATACTTACTCACATTATTTGTAACTTTTGCAAATTTTGAAAATTTATGGAGTTCAATGACAATCATACAAGCGCCACTTTTAATAGCGTACTTCGCACAGTCCTCAAAAAATTAAGAAAAATTGGGAACCGATTTTGAGAAAATCGCCTTTCCAAAATTACCGTTATTTCATGCAAAATTACGCGGAAACTACTCATTTTTTAATGTACACGACTCCGTTTCAAGAATTAATTTTGAAGATTTTCTTTTTTCTGAAAGACACTTGTCTCTTCAATACCGTCTTCCTCGTTATAGGATTGACGCCAATATTTTTTAAACTTTTGTAATTTTCGAAAAATTAGCGAGTTCACCCTTAAATTGGACCTGCGCCATTTTTATACTTCACTCAACAAGAGGGGAAAATGTAAGGAAAAAATTCCAAGCCAGTTTTGAAAAACGTTTGAAAGTAGCTTTGAGGCCTTATGTAAAGAACCCTCAAAAATAAAATATCCATTTCAAATTCAAAGAGCCGCGACATCATTTAATCATTTGGAAAATATCAGTTTTGCTGCAACTCTTGTTTAGGTTTACCCGCAAGCGTTGTTCACAGGCCGGCAGACGTTTTGACGTAAACAAATTTTTCGTTATAAAAAACCTACAAAACGTAAGTTCTGGTTACACTAGGTGTTAGAGTAAGTAATTCACTAAATATAAGAAGAATAAGTACCCATTTTTTTGGTGTCAGAGATACTCAAAGCTAGATTTTCTGCAGAAAAATCGCCATATTTGTTGCCGCATTAATACTATTTTACCTGTACTACGTAAGCAGTATGCGAGATAGTAATAACACAACGGCAGGTGTGCAGGGGCGTCATGTAAATACAAGAACTTCACTCACACCATACACAGCTTCTTGAATGGATAATGTGTCAGTCTGTTTGAATGGATAATGTATCATTTGCCAGTCTGTTTTTGTTGTGTAAGTTTGCGTGCAAAATATTATTTTTGTCTTTGAAGGTTTCACAATATTACATTTGAGTAGAAATAACATATTGATACAGTATAGGTCTGTGTGCTGTTTTTACCTTTCAAATCTTAATACGATCATTGCGAGATATTACTAGCAATGTCTGCAGAACGAACCAATGATGTATTGAATTCAGCATCAAAAATAAACGACTTAATGCTTACCCTACATTTACAATAATGCACACAAAATTTCCGCTTAACTGAAGACGTTTTTATATGTTCGTGAAGAATTAATATAGGGTCACTGTTAAATTTAAAAAAAACTTAACACGTAAATTGTAAATTCTATTTGAGCTATATTTAATATTCGGTGGGTGACTCAAATCTTTGTTTAATTTCATGCTATAAAAACATGCTTTTTCTCTTATAACGAAATCAAATTTTTAATTTAGATTGTGAATAGATTCATAATGTAATACAGGAATAATATAACATGTAAATTCCAACATCAAACTCTTCGTCACATTCCGAATTCATTCGGCTCAAATTATTATCTAGATTTTTCAATTTGCGTCATGTGACAGAATTTTCATTACCTTACTAAAATGCAATGAACACAGTCAGTAAACAATAAAACAAATTTTATGGACACACTCATATTGGGTAGATTGTTTGAATATTGAAAACAAGCAAAAGATCAATGATACATTCACAGTCCATGGAGAAGTAATGAACAGAAGTGAATAGAAGGTCTGCTTTGTATCGTTTGGAGTTACCTGCAAAATGTGCAAAAAATTTGGGAAAGGTAAATTCAAAAATCAATAGGTGGAAAAGAATGATTTTTGTTACGAGAGATTAAAATTAATTCAATCACCCGAGCCTTACTCGGCTCAAAATCACTATTTAAAATTTTACAGGTTAATACGATTCGTTTATTCATTTTACGCAATAAATGAAATTGAATTTGTACATATCTTAAAAAGAACAAACCAATTCGCAGAAAAAGCAAGAATTTCTTACTTCAACAAGAGCCGTTTAGTACGATAGCGCATATATCCGATATTTTGGAGAAATGAAGCATATTACTAAACGGTTTTCGTTTCATTAGCTTTTATCGTAAAGGGATATTATTTGTACCATAATTGCAAAGCAAAAATATTTTTAATGTTCGTTGCTCTGATTGTTCATTAACTTGTGTATAGTAACTCTGTTTTATTGATTTCCTTTACCTATGTACGCTTTTGTTACTTCCAATTTTTGATAACTAGCGTACCCGTTCGAAAACTCTCTCATGTTATACCCCACCCTCTTCATTATTTCTTCATTTCCGTATTATCCCTGTATTATAAATTTTCCTTCAAGACCCTCTTATCCTCCGTCACTACTTTTATATGTCATCTTGTAATTGATAACAATATAATACACCCTTGTCAATACAATCTATTCTTATTTAACTTTATTATCGAACAAAGAGGTACACCCGTGTAATTCAATCGCATATAATATTAAGTAATTAGTAATTTCACATACAGTTGCAGATTCTATAGACTGTGAACAGGTGGGGTGGAATCGAGAAGCATCGAACCAGCAAAAATGTAATAGAAAAGTCAAGAAGGTATTATCCTGTAGATTACGGTGTGAAGAACGTTTTTTGGGGTCCTTTAGCCTCAACATTTTAGTTTTTAAGGCCCTAGAACTCTTTTTGGAGTTATTTAACAACGATTTTTTAAGGCCGTAGAACGCTTAGTTTAGAAGCTATTTAACGATATGTATTCAAAAATCGTGACGTGCGTTGCGGATTGCATTTTACATGACAATTTAGCTGCTTTTTTTTAAAACAAATCCTTCACATTTTTAAAGTCAAGTGCAATTCATCACGTCTCCGTAAAATTCTCTTTCTTTTGAGGCCTCATTTACAAAGATTGGTTGCGTATGAGAGCCGCAATGGGACGGTATACTACTGAATTAACATAGGAGATGATTCCTCCTTTAGTCGAAATCTCTTGGACGTGGAATTAAAAACCACTCTAATGGCTGAAGTTGCAGCACGTAACGCGAGTGCTGCGACCTGGGACGCGGTCCACGACGGGGCCTCAAAGGAGGGATGATCGCCATTGTTCGCCCGAACTGTGAACACGCTCAAGTCCCCTCGGCGGCGGCAGGTGAGGGCGCGGCCCGGAGAGGCAATCTGGCGCGACATTGTTTGGCAACAGCCCCGCCAGGGCATCGACACGGCCCGCGCCGCCGTGCTGCGCCAGGCAGGCGGGTAGGCGCCCACGTCCCCGGCGCGCGCCGAGTTCAAACATTAGACGGGCACACACCGCACGCTGCGGGTACGCAACTTGAAAGCGGTCTCGGAGGGCTGCGCGACCCCGTCTCGTCCCGTCTCGTCCCGTCTCGTCCCGTCTCGTCCCGTCTCGTCCCGTCTCGTCCCGTCTCGTCCCGTCTCGTCCCGTCTCGTCCCGTCTCGTCCCGTCTCGTCCCGTCTCGTCCCGTCTCGTCCCGTCTCGTCCCGTCTCGTCCCGTCTCGTCTCGTCTCGTCCCGTCTCGTCCCGTCTCGTCCCGTCTCGTCCCGTCTCGTCCCGTCTCGTCCCGTCTCGTCCCGTCTCGTCCCGTCTCGTCCCGTCTCGTCCCGTCTCGTCCCGTCTCGTCCCGTCTCGTCCCGTCTCGTCCCGTCTCGTCCCGTCTCGTCCCGTCTCGTCCCGTCCCGTCTCGTCCCGTCTCATCACACCCCACCTCAACGACATCTCTACGTTGCACGGTAGTGCGAGTATGCTATTATACCCAAGGCAATTTTAATTTTCCCCAAATTCGCGTCTTTTACTAAACGAAACATTTTTTTTTATTCCTGAATGCCAGATGTCGATTTTGCCGCTAAAACATTTTACATTCCTGGCCAGGGTGTATACATGACTTGAGTTGGTTCGAATCTTAGTATAAAACAGTGCTTTGCTGCTATAAGTCTGTGGTTAAGTCGGAGGGAGAGGCCGATGTAAAGCAAACGGTGGTTGGTGTACACATGACTTGGATCGGTTCGAATCTTCATCTAAAATCGTGCTTAGATGCTATTGGCCTCTGGTTATGAGTCGAAGAGGCCGATGTAAAGCAAACGATGGTTGGGAAATCCTGCCGCCGTGGCAAGTGGAAGCGTAGGACCTCCCGGTCAGAGGCACTGCAGTGACATCA
Organism: Acheta domesticus; assembly: GCA_031308135.1. Lineage (NCBI taxonomy): Eukaryota > Metazoa > Arthropoda > Insecta > Orthoptera > Gryllidae > Acheta > Acheta domesticus. The sequence goes on from JAHLJT010009419.1 coordinate 209,712,223, forward strand.
GTTGATGCGCTGAGCCACCTCTCCGGGTACTGGAGGAGGAAGAGGAGGAGGAGGGTTTGGGCAGAGAGGGAAAGCGAAAGAGGGATGAGGGAGATGAGAATGGAGCAGGTGGAGGAGGAAAAGCGAAACTTCAAATGTTTCTCCTTCGTGGGAGAAGAACAGCAAGCCATCGCTTTTCGTTGAAAGATGTTCGTTTTCACTCACGCCATTGACTCCATCTGGGGTGCAACTGTCCGTAGGTTTCACCCTCACAAACGCCGGTATAAAGTTGTTGAATGATTGATAAGTGATTCCAGGTGCGTGTACTGCTACGGTAATCCAGTAACTGTAGTGCACATTTCATTGACGAATGCGACGGCGATCTTCCACCGCTAGATAGCGACATCCTATATGTCGGCCTATAAAGTGTCGACATATATAAGATATATGTCGCCATATAAAAGACCTATATGTCGGCTACCTACGTTTTCCCCAAGTTACTCCCACCAACGGGGCTCTGCCTGGACAAGCTCTGGTCTCCCGGCCTGTGTGGTAGTGTAGTGCATGTAAGTGTAGGTGTGAGTAAGGGGCTGGGAGATAGCAAAATAGTGCTGCTACAGATTGGCACAGACATTCCCGTATTAGTTTTCTATTTCCTTGGGTCTGGGCTAGCTGTTGGGAATTCCCACATACTCGTGTCAGCTGCCATATATCGCCGCTCAAACTACATTTTTTCATATTTTCTTAATTTTTAGGTTTCCTAATGGTAGAACAGAAAAATTAATTTTCGAATATTAGAAAGAGTAAAACCTCGTCCTAAATGGCAATTTTCTTTGAAAAATTTGGAGCCGTTTTGAAGTAAATGGCGTTTAAGCGCTACTAAAAATGCGAAACTTGAAGCTCTTTTTCACAAAACATTGTTGAATTTTCAAAAAATCTCATTTGAAGTCATTTCAAGCACATACACTCACAAATATATTAGCTTTTATAAATTGCTGTCCATAGTAAAGGTGTGAAAGATTTAAAAAAAAAATACATTTGTGTAACTTTTGAAAAAACAAAAAAATACCCCCAAATGAAACTTTCATGTTATCATCATATTAAAGAGTGTAATTTACACTATATCTTCCAAAAGTTTGAAGAAACAATTTGCTGCCATATACGAGAAAATGTCGTTTGAGCGTTTCTGAAAATACGGAAATTTGAGCTAGTTTTCATGGTCATGGTAAAATTTATAAGTAGATGTACTTATAAATATAATACTGTGAACAAATCGCCGCTAATGTAAATATTAACGACATGAGAGACAATTCTAAAAAAGTTAATTATTGTAATTTTTGAGAAAACAAAAGAATATGGCAAAGCAATATGGTGTGTATGTCATTACTTAGAGTACGTTGGGCATTATCCTCAATAAAAAATTAAAGAAAAAATTTGGAGCCGTTTTTTGAGAAAATTTTGTTTTTGTACTTTTTTAAAATTGCACATATTGCACGCAATATTGCGCGAAAACTAGTAAAATTTTCAAAAATACGTACCTGATCTTAATGAAAGAATTCACTATGGAGAACAAATTTCATTTTAGGGAAAATCTCTATCTTTAATTTTGTAGTTGTAGGAAGACGTCCAAAGAAATTCCAACATTTGGAATTTTCGAAAATTCAGAGTTAACCGCAAAAAATGAACTATGCCACCGTAATGAGTGTATTTTACTCTATTTTTAAAGAAAATAAAAAAAATTGGAGTCTTTTTAAGAAAATTTTGGAAATGTCCGGGGGTCTTCATATAAAGTACCCCCAAATTTTACAGAATCTTTTTCAAAATCTCAAAGCTTCGAGTCGGGCCAGATCGACAGGGGTTTCTTCAACATGAAAAAAATCCTACGTATGGTTTAGGCGCTAGTAGTGTTCACAGACGGACAGACGGACGGACGGATGTTTTGCTTTCAATTGGTTTTTCGGTATGGCTACACGTGCTAGAGGATTTTTTCTTAATTTAGCAACTGGTTTTATCCACTTTTTCTTTATCAGAGCGCGCCTATTAATTTTTTCCTGTCGAAAATTCGGCGCGAAAATATCGCGCGCGGTCCGAAGCCTGTTTGTTAGGGTACTCCTCCGGCATTCACCTGGTATTGACCGGAGAAACCAGGAAAAACTACCGATCAGAGCAGCCGGCAGCCAATTCTCCTCCAGACGACTGAATTCGTTCCAGCTATCTAGCTAGCAAAATCCTACCGCCGTCGGGACTTGAATAGTAGGACATCGCGGTCAAAGGCGCCGCTGACAAACTTGTAATTTTGTCCTTGAACGTCAGTCCCAGGTGTCACAGAGTTACAGGCAGCATAAAAGATACACAATAAAAGGCATACACGCTTCACAATAAAAGGAGGTTCTGGAGACGAGAGACTTCATGTGCGCACATTAAACAACCAGGGAAAAGATTAAAACGCAGAACTCTTAATATATTAGGTTCTACATGGATGTGGGTGAGGACATATCAAATCAGTTTCATTCAACCGAAAGTGTTTCAGTAGATGAATGCAAACGAGATAAAATAAATGAAGTTCTGAACTTTATAAGAGTTACGACAGGCATTGAAATAGTGAAAAAACATAATCAAACTTGTGGTGCTTCCAAAGCACATTCATTCTCGCATTCTCCCTTATGCTCCGAAATACTATACTACTACATAAATCAGCAAATATTTTCCTCTCCGAGACGAGATCCCAAATCCACCGATTTAACCTGCTAATATTCATGTCAATACGCCACATAAACTCGCATGGATAGAACTCGGAGAAAGGCATAAACACGTAAATATCTTATTGTCGGTGTAAAATATAACAACAAATAATTCAGGACAAAGTATTAAAAAATTCCACCGCAGTTACATTTTTTCCCTTCTCGTTTATATTCAAAACGTCAAATTCAACATGGAGTGCTACCAAAGCATATATATTTTTGAATTATTTAAAATGCTCCGCAATAACATACACCTACATGAAACAGCAAAAGTGTTTTTTAACCAGCAAGTTATTTTTCCATTCCGACACCCAAACACAGTTCCTCAAAGTTAACGTGCTAGCGCTGATACCACTACCCCACAAAAGCGCAGGCCGCTGGAAAGATCGTTTTCCGGCGCACGATTACATAACATTTTCTTTCAAACTATTTGTAAGACGAGAAAGTAATCATTTTGGAACCGTTAGGGATATGTAAGTTGATCGCATGGGTTCTGGTTAAATTGTATTTCAATTTAATGTTGGAATACACATAATTAAACTGAAATTGGTTCATACAGATGCACACAAGACAATTGATTTAGTATCTCATGCGTTTCACAAATCGAATAGCAGAGTTGAAAAAATGTTTAAAATATGCAATTTGGGAAAACCCAGACACGTCCTGTATATTTATCTACATTGATTCTATTCGTGAGTGGAAGTACTTCCAATGATTTTCAATAAAGTTTCTAGACTCATCAATAGTCGCTCCTCAACAACACATTCATCAAATACAAATTCCTGTCTGGGATTCGTACATCGTCCGAAGTGAAGCGCTCAGTCCCAAAACGCCCTAACCACCTTGAAGAACGTCTGTGCCATTCTATAGCACCACTAGTTTATTTATTTATTAATTTAGCGTCCTTTATCACACATGTGGAGAAAATTTAAAGAAAAAAATTTGGAGCGGTTTCTGAGAAAAAGTTTCTTTTGTACATTTGAACCGATAATTACACAAAAACGACTCGTTTTTCATAAAATTCTACAGAACCATTTTTAAAGATCTAATTTTGTACAACAGACTTTGTATGAGGTAAAAGTCTCTATCTACAATTTTGTAGCTTTAAAACATGTTTTTGCAATTTTCATTTGATGGATAGCGAGAGACCGGTTGGGGGCTTAGAGCTTGTCCCGGCTGGGGAGATGCCCCGCTGGAGCGAGATACCTGGTTGGGGAAAACCCCGCTCGTCGACGGTAGGTCAGCGCCAGATCTCGCCATCCAGCGGGGGAAGATCACCGCCACCTGCAGGATGGAAAAACACGCACTACACTTACGCGAATACTGCCCTCCGTAGTTGACGCTCCCAGAATCACTAACAATCAATCGTATAAAAGTGTGTGTGTGTGTGTGTGTGTAAGGGGACAGGAGGAGACAGGGATGAGAAAAGAAAACGCTTGTGTGACACCTTTGTTAAGATACTCCTCCGACATTCGGCTGGTACTGAGCGGAGAAAACACGAAAATTATTTGTTATTTTTTGAACATTTTCTAAATCAATTGCATTTTTAAAATGAGCAATTTGTTAGTTATGTTTCAAAATTTGCCATTAAAATTGGAGAAGTTTTTTGTGTACGCTGATAATGTTTCGCTTCCAATGCAGTAATTTTTTGCCAGATAGTACTTATTTAATTACATACATTATGATTAGACCTCAAATAGGCATTTTAGGATGCCTGCCTATTTAGTTCCTTTAGGAGGTTGTGGAAAATAATTGCGTAAAATAATATTTACGAGTCATGCAAAAATAGTTCCAGAGAAAGTATCTAATAGTATCTAAAATGTCTTAAAACGGTCATTAATGCCTATTTTAATATTTGTATGTATAAAACAATTAATTTTGAAAAAACATTATGTTTTAATTATTCATTTTCTAATATATTAAACAGAAATGAAAAACTATCCCGAATTTCTCGAAACGCAAATATTCCATGATCAAAAACGCATGCAATACACACAGAAATATCTCACCAAACACACCTAGAATAAGGAGCTTTGCAAGTCAATACAAGGAGAATGTTTCAGGCTCCTCTGCGATGCTAGTGCAGCTGGGATGTTGACAATTTGAGAATGAAAAGTGTGAAAGAATAAATGAAATGAAAAGAAATAAAAGTGAATAAAATCATAAGTTTTTAGTCACGCTCATAAATGTAAAAAGTACTAAACGTCCTTCAACAATAAAAATGCCTAATTTAATGCTTTTGTGATCAGTTTTGGATATCAGAAACATAACTTGTAGGTCTAATGTTTATCAAACGCCTGGTTGAATCATTTTGTAACCTAATTTAAGTGCCTAAAACGTCACTTTTCATGACTAATAAGTGCATGATTTTATAATTTTGTTACTTACTTTAGCTGGCTAAATCATTGCTTTTTTGTAGCTAAACTTGCGAGGTCGAATTCTGATCAAAATGCTGATGGCGAGCGCCCTCTGTAGCGCCATCGCCCTGTCAGCGCGCGCCGCCGAAGGCCTGGTGCGTCCGCGCGAGATCGTGCGCTGGCCAACGCCCCCTGAGAGGCCGCATCGCCGCGCAGCGCCGATGGCCGAGGGCAGCGAGTGGTGTTTACGCGCGGCGCCCACAGGTGGCCGTGAAAGATGTATGTCCCGGGGGACGCCCTCGGGCGCGGAAAGCGAACGTCGCGGCGGGGCGGGGCGGGGCGGCCAACAGCGAGGGCCCGTCGGGCAGGGAAATGCGCAGAGTGGAGCGGGGTGGCAAAGCTTCAAGCGGGTGGAGCCAAGTGGAGCGGGGTAGACCAGGATTGAGCAGGGTTGAGCGGGATGGAGATGGGGGAGCAGGTAGAGCGAGGTGGAGCGGGTGGTGAGAGATGGAACTGGTTGGAGCGGGGTGGAGCAGGGTGGAGCGAGGTAGAGCAGGGTGGAGAGGGGTAGAGCAGGGTGAAGCGGGGTAGAGCAGGGTTGAGCGGGGTAGAGCAAGGTGGAGCGGGGTGGTGAGGGGTAGAGCAGGGGTAGCGGATGGAACGGGGTGGAACATGGTAGAGCAGGGTGGAGCGGGGTAGAGCAGGGTGGAGCTGGGTGGAGAGGAGTAGAGCAGGGTTAAGCGTGCTACAACAGGGTGGAGCGGGGTAGAGCAGGGTGGAGGGGGGTAGAGCAGGGTGAAGCGGGGTAGAGCAGGGTGAAGCGGGGTACACCAGGATGGAACGGGGTGTTGCGATGTGGGACAGGTTGTAAGGGGTGGAGTGGGACTGGGAATCGTTGTAGAATGGGGTGGAGCAGGGTGGAGCGTGGAAGAGTGGAGAGGAGCGTGGTAGACAGGGGTAGAACGTGACAGAGCTGGGAAGAACGGAGTGGAGACGGATGGAGAGTGATAGAATGTATTCATACCAGTGTCGAGAGGCTAATTGGAGTTATAATTAAATACCCCGGAACCACGGAGGACTTCATGTACTTAAGAAAACAACATACACGAAAAGACTACTAAGTATTCGGAAATAAAATTGTTGCTCCATGTCTTAATAATATGCAATTTAGAAGATGTGGCTATTTTTGCTGACTTATTTCTGATGTAATATGTAATATCTTTTGTTATACTGAACAACAACGAAGATTTCGAATCGCGCTCGTACCTGACGGAAAACCAATGTCATAAAACCGCTAGGAAAGATAAGAAAGCATTTCATCATTTTGAGGACGAAGCCATTACGCAGTTTTACAACTTTTGTTCAGCAAACAAATGAGCAATGCATTTTTCTTATGACCCATACGTGTGCGTTCATGCATTATACTTGAAAGTGCATGTCATCGATTCCGTGTTTATGACAAAAACAGGTTGAAAACCTATAAATTTGACACGAGACTGCGTTTGCTTTATGGTTCTTCTCTCATCGGTTTAGAGGCGCGACACCTGGGAACCGCAAAAAGAAACGACGGTGTAATAAATTTCGGCAGACTATTCTCTGGATGTCTAACAAATGCAAAAGTGATGCGAACTTTGCCGACTACTATGGTAAGACGGGGGTAATGTTAGTCAACCCATTTGCGGATGAAAAACTGTTACTAAACAGTATTAACCTTTATAAGTAAACGTGTGGTGTAATCATTTTCAAATTCGAGTTAACTCAAAATTAATTTTGCGAATTTCAAGCGTATGTTGAATATCCTGATTCGATTGATTCAAAAATTTGCATTGTCATTCATAAACTTGAGGTGACATTCAAAGTACATTCTGACAAATGAAGCATTTGAGGTAACAGAGGGAATGGTTTCTAGATCTATATGACAAACAAATAGGAGTATTTACCATGTTGCAGCAAATTCATTCTAGTCAATTGCACACTCACACGAAATTCTCGTTCTCGCCACCGGGCTAACAAGGGCCCTCCAAATAATTTGGAAATACAATTCAACAGATAAACAGCTGCATACGCCATTCGGTTCAACAAACTCCAATTAGAGCAAATTGCTCTACAAACAATCAGACAATCGTGACTACACGACCTAAGCTTTGCCTCACGGAAACCACTTCTACAATACAAATAGCTGATCCAATTCCTGTGATACAATCGTCAATCACCTTTCGTTAATTTCCTGTTCTCTTTGTGGTCGGTAGATCAATCTCAGACCTTCAGCAACATTAATTTGTTACTAATTGGAATGTTGGTTTAGTCTAACCGTGGGTTTGGATATGTATCGTGCGAAATAATGTTAAAATGAATTTTTATTTGTGTGAGCAACAAAGTACAACTATTTAACGTTTTGAAGAGACTGTTTAATTCACTACATACAAATGTACTCTACATATGGTTTAATTGAAATATTTTCCAAATTTCACATAAATTCCTTTTCCGTTACGTTCTTATTATTAAACGTAACTCCCAGAGCCCTCCCTTTTATTCACTTAAAACGAATACTTAGCAACTTGTTTAGGCGAGAAATATTAAATTTTTTAAATTGACATTTTAGGTTATAATCAAATGAGAGAGCACGTTGAAAATGCAATAGACGATTGCTAAATAGAAGTAATAACGTTGTGGAACGGCGGGAAAGAGGAAGGGACGGAGAAAATTACAGCTTCTAAATTCTGTGATATAGCAATACTCATTGTAAAGGAACTAATTACCTCTGGCAGGAAGAAAAGATCATTAATTGATTCAACCTGCGACTATTTGACACGGGAAATGCAATACCTAACATACCTATGTTAGGGAACAATGAAACTATAAGAGGAAGAGCCTCATCATTCATTCTTGCTATCAAAGCAATTGCAACTGCCACATCATTTTTCCACATTCGGGAATTGATGATTCATTTGTGTGACACACCATTATTAAAGTAATCCCTAGATACACTTTTTCAGTAAAACCTTAAAATAAAAAATAAACACCAAGAGAGTTTTCACCTCGTTTCTTTGTAGTATCATTAATATTATTATTTTTATTTACAATAGACGAGTTTTATTTCAAAAATATCCTCTTCTTATTATATTTCTAAACCACTTCATTTGGTTTCATAGACCGATTACAATGGAACGCCCGTTGGCCAAGAACTGAATCAAATGAGCCACCTCCAAAATACGAATTTTCCTTGAAATAGAAATATAGTTCCGCTCACCCCGAGAAAGTAAACTCATATCGTACACTTTGTTTATAGGAATATGAAAATACTTTTCAGAAATGGCATGTGCTACTCTTTCGACGAGTTCAACCGAGGTAATGAAGGGTTTACATTCATAAACCTCTGGAGTTTGTTTGCGGAAATAATTTGTCGTAATAACCAATGGTTTCAATACTTCATACATAATTATAATAATTATTATTATTAATATGTTTTGGCAAAATATAACCTGATCTGCTACAAATAGCACAGAGTTTTTCGTACAAGTTCGTTTTTATATTTGGTCGCGCCGTCCTCTGTTTTGCCCCACCCTCTTCCCGGCTGCCTAAGAGTAGGCGCACATTCAACCCTAGATTACAAAGGCGCCCTGTACCAAGCATTATTATGTTTAAAAGTGTAGTCTGGCAGACTACTTTGGGTAAAAATAAAGAAAAACTCATTTCTACAACGAAATACTAAATTTGATTGAACATACAGGATATGGAGTTACAAAAGGGTTTTATTGATACACATAAATGACTTATTCTCACAGCAAATACTTGCTTAATGCTGTCCATACAATGTCTATTGAGAAACGTCCTCAGAGTGCCTCGTCACGCGACCGTTGTTAAAATCGCCATCGTCCCATTATGATTGCTAAATGTTCAGAAGAAAACGTAAATCATACAAGACAAAGATTTTGTATTTATTATTTAAAACATTATCCAATCAAGCACCAAAAATATCATTGACGTAACTGCAAATTCGAAGTCTCCTGGACGACGCGTGTTAAAATGGCGTACGCCGGAAATAGGCCCGCGCCCAATGTTACGTGTTTTTCACTGGCCAGTCACACAATGAAGGTACACAGAGATTCAGAGGCAGGGAGTGAGGGGAAGAGGGTGGGGAATGCTTCCGACATTAGTTGCGTCGTCCGACAGACGACTCCTTTGTAATCCTCTGCTGTTCGTCCGGCTAGGGCGGACACGTACCACCCCAATACGACAGTGTCGAGATCTAGCGGTTCTTTCTAGTGCTCCACTTCCACGCTCGTGCGAGGTACAGTGCGGACTGCGGACTAGCGCATTTGTGGAAATTATATCTAGTGACAGCCAAGAAGAAAATGCATTGTTTCAATGCAAAACAGTAAATTGTATTGTGAAACCAGGCAATTGCAGTGCTATTGAATGCGCATTTTAAACACTGCTGTCAAAGTAGAGAATATCAATGAAAAGTATAAGGACTGATGTTAATTTACAAGATAATAGTAAAGTGCGTGTGTGTTTTCCAAAACACTATTATTGATACATATGGATTTGACAGCTCTCTCAATAACGCAATTCAATTGGATTTACATAATGTTACAAGGCAATGCACAGAACGACTACTCAATACATTAACTACACAGGTACACACAACAAAAAATTGTCAGATCCAAAGACTTGACACGTGTCTCTCTATGTATGTCGCTGAATCCGAAGTCAGGATCGCGCCACCACCCTCTCGTTTTTTTTTAATTCGCAAAAAATAACAGTGAAATTTACAACTTACAATTTCACAGTGCCTTTTCGCGAAAAAAACAACAACTGTGGTGGCGCAATTTCACGGTGGTGGCGAAATTCTGACTTCGGATTCAGCGTGTCGACATACAAAAAGGAACATCTGTCAAATCTTTGGGTCTGACAACTTTTTTTGTGGGCCTGTGCTAAGGGATACATTTTTCTTAAATTTGTTTATAATCATCCAATTGCATACTCTCACGTAAATTGTTAAATGTTTTTGAAACTTCACTTTGGTTTAATTTCTATTGATTTAATTCATTGATGTTTCACTCCACAAGACTGTTACCATTACTTAAAAATCCATATATAGGAGGTTATGTATATATTTACTTGTGCATTTGCGAAGAATTTTTTCCCAGCACTTTTCTACATGTTTGCTTGTCGTTTGCCCCATCGGGCTTGCCAAACATCTTCGATATCAGAAACGTCCCGCCAGAGAACCAGGTTTTTCTCTTCTATAATTTTCTTGAAGTCATATTTCAATTCTACAATTAGAGAACAGGAAAATTGAAAAACTATGAAAAATAAAGTACTTTTATGACGCCGATTATCAGAAGAGAAGAGAGTGAGGAAAAACAGAGAAGCCAGCCTAGACCAAAAAGTTCGAGAAAGTCTGTGCCATGTTCTACATAGTCACTAGTACTACATTGTTTTCAGAATGTAGTAAAATGATATGCGTAATGCGTTTATAATGCCAATCTATTGTCCTCATTGAGATTAATAAAAGGAGCTTATTGATCATGTTGTAGGTGACTAAGAACATGTTTTAGTTGCCTAAAAACGCGTTTTTGGAGAAATTTCTTAGAATCGTCTGGTTGGATTCGCAAACAAACTATCAGTCATCGGAGAAATCAACAGTCAAATCATCAGTCTTCAGGAACCGACATGCGTCAAATGGCACCTATTTTGTGTCGATTCGTGCACCGGAAGTGGTCTAACCGTGAGAGATGACGGATGCAGGTTTCTCGATTACAACATGAAGATTTACGTATCTATACAGGAAAAGTAGCAAGTTTTTAACCTTTCGACTACAGAGGTATTTTGCACACGTCGAATACCAAAGGTGGCAAAGTATACCCAGGGTCGAATGCCCAGGGAAAAGTCAATGTAGTTTTAATATTTTTACCGTAGATGTCATAATATAATTTTGGTTATGCAGATTAAACATTATTTTGATATATTAATAAAATATTTAGCAATTTTAACAAAACATTTTACATGCAGGTCTTCGTCCACGACAAAGAGGTGTCGAATATCAAACCATGCCCTTTTGGAACACACTGTACTATTCGTATTTTCTCTTTCAATTGATACTCTTAAAGAGTTTCTGAACTGATATAAACGTCATTTTTCATGTTTTCTTCCTCTCATACACAAATAATATCGTCAACTTTATCTATAACTTCTACATTATCTTCATCACCCTCACAAAACAATCTGTACACTGCATTTCATGATCTTTTTCACACCAATTTGTCTGGACTGGAATGCTTAATAACTTTTCAAAACCTTCAAGACTGCAATTCTTCGACATGTTCACATACTAACGCACCAGTACTATAATAACACTTTGTAGAAATGTTCATACCACCATCTCCTATGTTCCGCTGATAGCATAACCTCACACCGTGTTATTAAATCCCGAACGCCCAATACCAACAGGAATAAGGTAGTAACCCCAGGTATATATTCAGACTTTGTAATGACTACAGACCAAGAAAAAATCCGTTTTTTTCCAACAAGATATTTTAGATACATATGTAAAAAAAACTACGCAAGATATCAGAAATGTAAAACAAAATTATAAGACGATAAAAAATAATAAAATATGCGTTGGGGTAAATCAGTTACCCCCCCCCGGTAGCAGTAGCGGTAAACGTAAGGTGTTTTGAGAATTGAGTTAAGGGCCATGTACGGGATTATACCTGCATGAGAGGGAACAGGAGCGATTGCGTGGGCTGGCTCTGAGCTGGACAAGGTGTGAAGGGACTGCGAGTAGGAGACCGCGCGAGCGGCAGCGTGAGAGAGCACGGGAGGGCATTTGGGCGACGGAGGTAATTTACAATTAATTCCCTTCATTAAGATTGGTTAGATGCAAGTCATCAAGACGCCTCGCTCGTCAACTGTTTAATTAAAAATTTGTAGGTGGACGAAATGGAGAGGTAATTACCCCGTGTCCTGCGTCCTGTTCTATTTCGTGTTAATTCAAATGCAACGTTGCGTCTATTTGATGTTTCAACTAAATAATAAACATGGTTACTCCTGGCAAGCCTGCTACAGAGTTTACAGTATACGTATTCCCAAATGACCGTGGTAGACTACGCAATGGGTAGGATAATGAATATTTAAAAAAAATCATTGCAGTATGATTTAAATCAAATGTATCTCCGCAAAAGTACGGAAAGCAAAACAAAAATCAACCATAGATTCTTGCTATTCTATTGCTGCTATGCTATTTGTTTATTACAGTCGAGGAAGGTATAGAATAATCGGGTAAACTTTTAATAATTTGTTCTCAGACTACTTCTTAATGATTTTTTTTTCATTTGGTGTCCCTAGTGTATTTCATTCCGCCAATTCTTTTCTTCTCGATAAGCTACGTTCTTTCCTTTCCTTCAAAACACTAAACGTACCTTTGCTTCCTAGATTCTTGAGTCTCTATTTGCGAGTCAAATGTAAAGTAACTCTGTGGTAATTCTCACAATCAATCAAATGGTATTGTGCGCTAATTGGTTTGTGAGCTAGAGATACATGGGAGTCATCAGCCCTGAGAGAGGGCGAGCTCGGAGGCAAATGCCGTGGATGCAGGTGGAGAAGAGGGTGGGGGTGGGGGTGGGGGAGGAGCCAGCCGAACACACACGAGGGGAGATAGGGCGACGTGTGAACACGGAATCGCAGCGATCGAGAGGGACCAGCAATGAATGGAGAGAATAATGCAATGCACAGTTGTAGACGGAGGGACAGAGAAGAGAAAGAAAAAGAGCGAACGGGAGAGATTTAAGAAGTAGGAGAACTAAACAGATAAAAAATGGCTGTAAAAGGAATCGAAAAAAGTATATTTCAAACATACGTCGACGTTATCGACCCTCATAGCGCCTAGAAATGACTCTTTCCTGAACATGTTGGAAACTCAATAACTTGTGGCTTACTACACCAAAAATGGTGCTGAACAAAATCACACAAAAGTAACAGATTTTATTAACGGTGAAATTTCTGTATTTAATATTTTAGTTGTAGGAAGACTCCGAAAAAATTTTGAAATTTTTCCAATTTAAAAAAAAAAATTTTTCACCGATCATAAAACCTGTACGTGTACTCTCTCTTAAACGTCCTTCACACTATCCAACGACAAAATTTAATCAAAAACGATGGAGCCATTTTTATCGAATTTGAAAATGTCCCTTGGCCTTCATGTAAAGTGACTCCCAAAATTGAAATATCGATTTCAAATTCAAAGATGTCGCAACATCAGCCAAATTGATTGGGGAATCTCAATTTTGGAGAAATGTGGCAGAACGGTTTAGCCTCTAGAGTTTTTCATGGACAGACGTTTTGCCGTCAATCGATTTTTCAGTACGGAGGATCCACAAAACATGGATTCTAGATGTAGCACGTGTTAGAGGATATTTTTTTCTAAATTTGACAACTGGATTTATCCACTTTTTCGTTACCAGGGCCCTGTAATAAGATTTGATTGACGAAAATTGCCCGCTTTTTCGCGCAGCATTACATACCATTCTCCCTACTTCACGGCGAGAAAGTAAAAATCCACCGACTCCAACCGGAATTCAACTTGCTCTTACCCCAACTATCACTTTCAGACCAATGATCTATGGAGTCGCCTTGGAAATATTAATTGTTGATGAAAACCTAAACGAATTTCTCTTAAGTTGTCGCACTTTCTACAACACGTTATGCTGATGCTTGTGGTTTAACATTTAACCAAAATGCCCATACTGGCTGGGAGTGGCTGAGAGGGAGAGTGGGCGACCCTCTCGAGCCCTTTTTCCTTCCTGGAGCCGCTCCGCGGTCGGCCGTCGAGTGTTTGCTTTGCGGCCGTGTTTTTGCTCCGCCGCCTCCTCTCGATGAATACGAAAGAGCTCCCGCGGACAAACAGCGGCGTCTTTTCTTATCTCTATTCTTTGCCTGCGGTTCAAATGTTGATGTAGAGCGTTCTCCGTCAAACAATGAATAGCTCGTTTAGAACCTAATCGTGAGATTGCCTCCCCCGTCTGTTTTACAAAATCTGATTTCTATTGAACGATCAATATCGCGTCTATCATTAACGTGCAATGAAGAAACAAGTTCATGCAAAAGAAACCCACTGCAGCACTTATCTGAATGTGGTAATAAATAATAAGACGCAAACACGTGCCTTGAAAATGAAGTAAGACCAAAAAGTCATAGAACCATGGCTTGAACGACTATCGATCCCGGCCTTGGTAGTAAATGCACGTGTGTAAGCGCGTGTGACTGATTACATGCGTAGAAAGAGCATGCGCGAGTGCGTATGTGTAAGTTTGCATCTATGCGTGTGCGTGTGTGCAAGCATGTATGAATTATGAAACTTAAAAACCTAATCTCAAGAATTGGAAATGGAAATTCGTCTTTTCCTGTTAAGTCGACGAAGTCTATGACAATATGATTAGCGATATTCACGATTCGCATCTTGTCTAATTGAAACAAATACCGAAAAGAATGGCATAGGAGGACAGTGAAAGACGGAATGCGACAGAGGTGACCGGAGGGAGCCAGGTGTGTGTTCGTTTAATTTTTCGCAACGCGAATTGTAAAGAAACTAGGTATTTCCAACACTCTTTCCTTCAAGAACGAGTGCAATAAAGCACTCAAACACCTAAACAAATGTTGAGGAAGCTTACTAGAAAGAGCAATAATCAATGAGTAGTAGAAAAAACAACACCATCTCTGATGCAATCATCGGGAGAGATGACTCAGTGCAGCATCCTGATGACATTGCAGTCCCTCTGACCGGGAGGTGCTAGGTTCAAGTCCCGACGGCGCGCCGGCAGGATTTTCGACATTAGCTTGTCAGCTAGGTCGAATTCAGTCGCTGTCTGGAGGAGAATTCTAGCGGCCGGCTGCTCTGATCGGTGGTTTTTTCGTGGTTTCTCCGATCAACACCAGGCGAATGCCGGAGCAGTACCCTAACAAACGGGCCACGAACCGCGCGCGATCTTTCCTTCCTCTTCCTTGCCCTATCCTCATTCCTTACACACACACTTATACTCACATGCACGACACTACTTCACATACCGGGATACCGGTGAGGAGCTTACAGCTTGTCCCTGTTGGGGCGGTGCCCCGCTAGTGGGAGATACCTGGTTGAGGGGAAAACCCTGCTAGTCGACGGTAGGTCGGCGCCAGATCTCGCCATCCAGCGGAACGCATATCATCGCCACCTCCCGGAAAAAACACGCACTATACTTACGGAACTAACCTAAGTAGTTGACGCGTCAGGAAACACGAATCGATCAATCTGATGCAATCGTTCGGTTTACAGGCATTGTCCGGAGGACGAGCGTTCTCTTTAAGTGGCGCAACAAATCGCAGAACGAATGCGCAATAAACATCCCAGTCCCATCCGGGGACTGCAAGCGGCGAAGTCGTAAGTCGCTTGTTGGGAGGCGGCCCGCGTTCGCCACTTTTTCCAAGCGCGAGGGGGGGGACGGAGCGGCAGGGGCGGCGTCGCGGCCAGCAGGGGTGGCAAAGGCGTGGCGTGTGGCTTGGGGGGTGCGATGGGGCGCCAGGGAGGCAAGGTTTTGAATCGAGGAGAGATCTCGAAAGGGTTCGTGCTTAGGTGCGGGGGCTGATTGATTTGACTTCGTGATTCCGCGCGCGTCAACTACATATGTTATTTGTCCCGTAATAGTAGTGCGTGTTTTTTCCTCGGGAGGTGGTGGTAATCTTTCCCCACTGGCGAGATCCAGCGCCGACCTACCGTCAACTAGCGGGATTTTCACCCTACCGGGTATCTCCCACAAGCGGGGCACCGCCTCAGCCGGGACAACCTCTAAGCTCCCGACCGGTCTCCCGGCATGTGTGGTAGTGTAGTACATGTTAGCGTAAGTGTGTGTAAGGGGTGACGATAGGAGAAGGAAGAGGAAGGAAAGAACGCGCGTGTGAGTGGCCCGTTTGTTCGGCATTCGCCTGGTGTTGATCGGAGAAACCACGTAAAACTACCGACCAGAGCAGCCGGTCGCTAGAATTCTCCTCCAGACGGTGACAGAATTTGACTTATTTGAAAAGCTAGTGTCAAAAATGCTGCTGCCGTCGGCGCTCGAACTTAGTACCTCCCGGTCACAGGGACTGCAGTGACGTCAGTTGATGCACTGAGCCACCTCTCCCGGTATGTGCGGGGGCGGTGGGGACAGGTAGAAAGGTGGGGAACATGTTTTACGAGCGAAGGGGTTGACGGTGGGAGTGGAGAACGGAGTAGGGGGTGGAGAAAGAATCGTCTCCTATATTATTTCAGTAGTTTACCTTCAGAATTAGTAGTGTATCTTCCCTTTTCGGCTCTCCGACGCAACCAATGTTTATACATAAGGTCTCGGAAGAAAGAGAATTTCACGAAGACGAGACGAATTGCACTTTGACATTAATGATAAGAAGAATTTGTTTAAAAAACGCATGAAAATATTAATGTAAAACGCAACACGTAACGCACATCAAGATTTGTGCATCTATATCGTTAAATACCTCCTAAACGAAGCGTTCTAGGGCCTTAAAAACTAAAATTTTGATGCCAAAGACCTCAAAGAAACGTTCCTCACACCATAATCTACGGGA
Organism: Acheta domesticus; assembly: GCA_031308135.1. NCBI lineage: Eukaryota > Metazoa > Arthropoda > Insecta > Orthoptera > Gryllidae > Acheta > Acheta domesticus. The sequence goes on from JAHLJT010009419.1 coordinate 209,728,901, forward strand.
TGGAATCTTTTTGACTATTCTATTACATTTTTGCTGGTTCGACGCTTCTCGATCCTCCCCCACCTGTTCAGAGCCTGTAGAATATGCACCTGTATGTGAAAGTACTAATCAATGAATATTCTATGCGAATGAATTAAACAGGTGGAACTCTTTCCTTGATAATAAAGTTAAATAAGAATAGCTTGTGTTGAAAATAGCATATTATATTATTTTCAAAAACTAGGTAGCGTAAAGGACACACAACGGAGGATAAGAGGGTCTTGAAGAAATATATATATATATATATATATATATATATATATTGAAACGAATTGTTATCATCTCAGTGATAACAATGCGTTTCGGCCCAATTCGTAGGTTTAAACTGCGCGGCACAGGCTGGCCAGCCGGCGGAGTCGGGGGGGGCCGGAGCCGGCTCAGCGGAGGAACCGAGTGCCGCGAACCGAGCACGGGCCAAGAGGCCAGAGTGGCGAGAGAGAAGCGCCCAGACATGGCGGAGGTCAGATGGTAGAGCGATGTAATATATGAAATCAGCGAAAGTGTGGCATGGAAAAAGTAGAAGAATCGTGTGAGTAGACGCTTGAGTGATATAGGTAACTGTGGTAAAGCGGAGTTAAAGAGAGGCGTGTGTAATGTGAAAGAACAGAGATGCTACAGATAATGTCGGTAGTAAGTGGTAAACACGTGGACATGGACGAGCGCAGCAACTAATAGAGACGTTGAGTAAACGTAGGATAGTAACAATTGTGATTGTGAGGACTGTGCAGTAACGTCAAAGTCACAACCTGGGAAAAAGGGGGCGGAAAGTGGATAATTGAGACTTGTACTATTATATTTACACGAGCGAGTGCAGTAACCAGGCGTCGTTCACACACTGGTGATTTGTACGGAGAAAGATTAATCGTGAAACTAAAGCTCCCGTTGCGTGAGAGACACGAGTGTTCGAGCACGCCGAATGAATTTCGTCTGCCAGTACTGTGAAGAACGAAGATTTGGGAAACGGCGTGGCGTGCTCGCGAGCATTGCTGGAGGAGGCGGCGGGCGCGGTGGCGACACGGCGGCGACGTGGGCGACCGAGCAGACCCGAGCAATCCCGAGGATAGCGCCGAGGTGGAGTCACGCGTCAGAGCTACAAGAGGCATACAGCATAAGTACCTGATATTCAGTAACCAGGGTAATCAGAGAATGGATGTCAGGGGAGGGGAATGTGGTGCGAACAGTAGCAAACCATTGAATGATGTAATTTACAAGAGATTGGTGTAGGGAATACAGATCACAGGGCAGCAAGTGTATGTTAAATCCAGTTGCTTGTAATGATCATGGTTCTTTTTTTTTGTAATAAACCATTGTCAATTTCCATTGTATGTATGATCAGACCCGGAACCCATTCCTGAGAAAGAATCCCTGTCCCCCTCTCTTTTATTTAATTTGTGTGAGTTAATTAACAACTCGTTTCACTGGCGCCCGCACAGGCTGGACTCGGTAAACTAAGTAATGTGGCTCCGGTAAAATCATGCAAGCAATGGAAATCAATAGTGCGGGCATAAATAAGATAAGAGAATATAAATAGTAGTACTGCATTTGGAGCATATTAAGGTATTTTGATATTGAACAAGCAGTCATAACAATAACCTTGAAATGTGTAAGAAGCATGTTATAATTACAACTTGCTTTGAATTGATTCAGTGCACAAATGTAATTAACAACTCGTTTCACTGGCGCCCGCACAGGTTGGACTCGGTAAACTAAGTAATGTGGCTCCGGTAAAATCATGCAAGCAATGGAAATCAATAGTGCGCGCATAAATAAGATAAGAGAATATAAATAGTAGTACTGCATTTGGAGCATATTAAGGTATTTTGATATTGAACAAGCAGTTATAACAATAACCTTGAAATGTGTAAGAAGCATGTTATAATTACAACTTGCTTTGAATTGATTCAGTGCACAAATGTAATTAACAACTCGTTTCACTGGCGCCCGCACAGGCTGGACTCGGTAAACTAAGTAATGTGGCTCCGGTAAAATCATGCAAGCAATGGAAATCAATAGTGCGGGCATAAATAAGATAAGAGAATATAAATAGTAGTACTGCATTTGGAGCATATTAAGGTATTTTGATATTGAACAAGCAGTTATAACAATAACCTTGAAATGTGTAAGAAGCATGTTATAATTACAACTTGCTTTGAATTGATTCAGTGCACAAATGTAATTAACAACTCGTTTCACTGGCGCCCGCACAGGCTGGACTCGGTAAACTAAGTAATGTGGCTCCGGTGAAATCATGCAAGCAATGGGAATGAATAGTGTGGGTATTATTGAGATAATAAGATAGACAGTAGTGCTGCATTTGAAATATATTGAATAATGGTAATATTAACAAGCAGTTCTAGTAATTACTTTGGAAAACAACAAGCGTGTGATGAATACAAGTTGTTTTGATGTGATCCAGTACATAGATATAATTTGTTAGCTAGGAAAATAGTTGCCAAGCAATAGTAATAACTTAAATTTGATTGGTCATTCATGTTTATGTTTGATGTGGTGGGCTTCTGGAAAGGATCAAGTATAGGCATAATAATGCAAAAGTGTTTTAAGTGAAATTTTTTTATTTGATGCTATTGTTTGTTGGATTGGTTTGTATATTATTGTTTGTATGTTTAATGAGAATAAGAGGACACATTAAACAATACAGTGCTCGGTGGCAGTTGAAATAACATAGCATTCCCAAGTGATTGAAATAATTTTGTTCAATGAAGTAATCATTAATAGTGTTCTTAGGGTGCGTCATAAATTTTATTTTTGGTGCTAGATAACGGGTGGATTAAAATAAGTGTGGTATTAATTGTCATTTTGGAAACAAAAAGGGAGTTTTGCAGCAGAATAACAAATAATGCTAGTAATAGGTAATAAGTTTGTAGACTGGTGAATTCATGTAATTTTGGAATGGGCATTGATAATAGTGTTTAATAATTTGTTTATTTTGTGGTTCAGATTGTAAGATTAAAACCATACTAACAGCAGTGGTTAATAATTTTATTGGGGGATTCAGATTATATGAAGGCAGTGTTACAGTGTTACTTGTATTATGAAAATCTATTTGCAGGAAATTATATTAATAGCAGTATTTATGTGGTGATTGAGATCATATGAAGGTTGTTGCTAATAGTGTTATATGTATTATGAAAGTTTATTGGCAGGAATTTATACTAATAGTAGTGTTCAATAATTTGCTTATGTGGTGATTTAGATTGTATGAAGGATATTGCTGGTAGTGTTATATGTACTATGAGGTTGCTGGTAGTATTACATGTATTACAAGTGTTTCACAACTTGTTTATTGGTGGTTCAGAGTGTATGAAGGTGGTGTTTACAGTATTATGGGTACTATGAGGATTTACTCGCAGAAATTGTATTAACGGTAGTGTTAATAAGTTGTTCATTTGTGATTTAGATGGTATGGAGATTGTTGTTTGCAGTATTATGAGCATTATGAAAAATTATTTGTAAGAATTTGTGAAGGTGTTACCGTGAAGTTAATGATTATTTTTAAAGTAATGGTGTTCAAATAGAGTGTAAATCATAAAGTGTGAAAGGGGGTAGGTTATCTTGTACTCCACTGCATTCGATTTTGTGTTATTGGGTGATACCAGTGTGTAAATCTAATTGGTGAAGTGAAGGTTATTAATAGGGTCTATGATTTATGTGAGAGTTTGTACAGGTTAATGAGAATAATTATGTGTACGGTCAATTAATAGTGAAAATTGATACACGATTGGTAAAGAGCATTGTTGTGGGGCAAAACATAATTAGCTATAGAAATAATAACAAGATCACTGTGAATGTAGGTGGACGGAGGAAATAGGCAGAAGTTTAGAAATAGAAATATTACTAGGTTGATTGGTAGGTAGTGGGAACATACGAATTAGGTTAGGGAACGAGGTCATTAAATAGCAAGATGGCAGCCCAACAGAGGGAATCGGTGCAACCAGAGAGGAAGGGTAGGATGGAGGATAGCGATGAAGGAATAGGTGGGAGCACTTTACTGAGAGGTGAAGATGTAGGGAATGGTAGTGGATGGAGGGAGGAAACGGGAGAAGACTTGAGCCATGAATTCAAAATTACATCAACACCGATCAACCAGACTGAAGCAGGAACATGGAATCGAGAGATGCAAGCAAGTACTCAACCGGACATAATCCAGATGATGAGTAAGTTTATGGATGAACAGAACAGGATAGCGGAAGAACAGAGTAAGTTTATGGAAGAACTGTACAAGAAACGGGAAGAACTGTACAAGAAACGGGAGGAACGAATGAGGGAGTTTGTTAAGGAGTTAGCAGAAGAACAGAACAAGAGAGAGGAAGAATGGGATAAGAGAGAGGAGGAACGGACGAGGGAACTAGCTAATCAAATAAGTCAAGTAGTGGCACGATTTGAGAGGCAGGACAGAAAACCAGAAACACAAGCAAACAAGATGGAAGAGGAAAGGGAGACTCGTTTGCAAGAACAAATCAACGACCATCTTGGGACACAAGACAACAATATGGGAGAGATGGAAGTCAGGTGTCAAGAAGACGTCAAAGCAAATGAAAACAAGATTGAGGAATACCAGATGGAGATACCGGATAAACTTCGCGAGGTGGAAGACAAAGTAGTACCAGTGGAGTCGAGGGAAGAAAACATGAAACTAGAAGAATCTGTGGTGAAGAGAGACCCCATTACCGACGAGACAAGGGAAATGTCAAACGCGGTCCCCATTAACACCATCCAAACGGTGACCTACGACGACCAGCCGTGGCAGAGGCGAAAGAGCTCAGACGTTCGAATAAGAAAATGCCCCACGATTAGATTGATGTGTGAAGGGATGAGTACTGGAGCGTTAGTGGATACAGGTTGCACGATTACGGTGGTGTCGGAGAAATTTGATGAGGAGTTGTTGGCGGAAGGCAAGAAAATGAGGTGTTTGCCCATGAATGGGGTGTACGTAATAGGAGCAACCCAGAAGAGGTCCAGCCCCATTACAAAACAGATCATGATAAATGTGGAAATCGGCAACCAAAGGTATGAAGTAGTAGCGCTGGTACTGAAGAACTTATTACGTCCAATAATCCTGGGGACAGAATTCTTGTTGGAATGCAGGGTTGCGATCGATCTCGACCGGAAACTGGCGGAACTAGGAGGCCAGAAAGCTGAAATGGACCAAGAATTGGAAGAAGGTTACGAGGTATGCTCGGGTAATGTAGTGGAGGAATCAGAAGAAAAACTATGGGAACAAGTCAAGCAAATAGGGATATTAGGCAACAGGCAAGTGTTTAGTAAGAATCAAGCCCCAATTAAAGATTACAAAGTTAAATGTTTTAAAGAGGGCCGGATCCAGGAGGACGACCCGGACATCGCGGCATTAAGGAGAAAACGGGATCGATGGAAAATTGTGGATGGCGTGGTATTGGTCAAGATTCAAGATAGACAAGAAATAGTAGGATGTTATAATTTTTACAACTTGCGACCATGCCCTATAGAAGGGGGCGACCTTGAAGACCCCACTCAAAAATTTAGGTGGATTTTGTGTGAAAAATCCGGAAAAAGGGGAGGAGGGGGTGATGAAACGAATTGTTATCATCTCAGTGATAACAATGCGTTTCGGCCCAATTCGTAGGTTTAAACTGCGCGGCACAGGCTGGCCAGCCGGCGGAGTCGGGGGGGGCCGGAGCCGGCTCAGCGGAGGAACCGAGTGCCGCGAACCGAGCACGGGCCAAGAGGCCAGAGTGGCGAGAGAGAAGCGCCCAGACATGGCGGAGGTCAGATGGTAGAGCGATGTAATATATGAAATCAGCGAAAGTGTGGCATGGAAAAAGTAGAAGAATCGTGTGAGTAGACGCTTGAGTGATATAGGTAACTGTGGTAAAGCGGAGTTAAAGAGAGGCGTGTGTAATGTGAAAGAACAGAGATGCTACAGATAATGTCGGTAGTAAGTGGTAAACACGTGGACATGGACGAGCGCAGCAACTAATAGAGACGTTGAGTAAACGTAGGATAGTAACAATTGTGATTGTGAGGACTGTGCAGTAACGTCAAAGTCACAACCTGGGAAAAAGGGGGCGGAAAGTGGATAATTGAGACTTGTACTATTATATTTACACGAGCGAGTGCAGTAACCAGGCGTCGTTCACACACTGGTGATTTGTACGGAGAAAGATTAATCGTGAAACTAAAGCTCCCGTTGCGTGAGAGACACGAGTGTTCGAGCACGCCGAATGAATTTCGTCTGCCAGTACTGTGAAGAACGAAGATTTGGGAAACGGCGTGGCGTGCTCGCGAGCATTGCTGGAGGAGGCGGCGGGCGCGGTGGCGACACGGCGGCGACGTGGGCGACCGAGCAGACCCGAGCAATCCCGAGGATAGCGCCGAGGTGGAGTCACGCGTCAGAGCTACAAGAGGCATACAGCATAAGTACCTGATATTCAGTAACCAGGGTAATCAGAGAATGGATGTCAGGGGAGGGGAATGTGGTGCGAACAGTAGCAAACCATTGAATGATGTAATTTACAAGAGATTGGTGTAGGGAATACAGATCACAGGGCAGCAAGTGTATGTTAAATCCAGTTGCTTGTAATGATCATGGTTCTTTTTTTTTGTAATAAACCATTGTCAATTTCCATTGTATGTATGATCAGACCCGGAACCCATTCCTGAGAAAGAATCCCTGTCCCCCTCTCTTTTATTTAATTTGTGTGAGTTAATTAACAACTCGTTTCAATATATATATATATATATATATATATATATATATATTACAGGCTTAATATTGAAATGGTAAAATAAGGATGAAGGTGAAGTATAGCATGAGAGAGTTCTCGCACGGGTACGCTAATATTATCAAAAAAACTGTGTCGGAAGGTGCGTAAAGAAGCTAAGAATGGAGGTCAGAGAGCGACGGGGTTTTTGATGGAGGTCCAAAGGTAGTGGGTTGCTACAGTGGTGGGGTTTTGGGTGTGGTGGGCGGCAGCTGGAGGGAGAGGGCGGCAAAACGGGAGTTTTATGAGAGAAGAGGGGGTGGCGGCAACGAGGGGGAGCACGGACCAATCGTGGCGGGGCAAGGGATGGGGGAGTCCGCAAGAGGTGTTCGAGGAAGGTGAAGGTCAGTGAGGCGGGGTGGTGGATGATTGATTGATTGTTCGTGATTCATGGCGCGGCAACTACAGAGGTCATTAGTCCCGTAAGTGTAGTAAATGTTTTGCATCTGAAGGTAGCGGTCCTCTTCCCCCGCTGGATGCCGAGATCCGGCGTTGACCTACCGTCGAGTAGTGGGTTTTCTCCAAACCAGGTACCTCCCACCAACGGGGCACAGCCGGGACAAGCTCTAAGCTCGCGAGCGGTCTCCCGGCATGTGTTGTAGCGTTGTGCATGTTAGTGTGTGTCTGTCTGTCTGTAAGGAGTGATAGGACAAGGAAGAGCAAGGAAAGATCGCGCTCGGTCCGTGGTCCGTTTGTTAGGGTAGTGCTCCGACATTCGCCTGGTGTTGATCGAAGAAACCACGGAACACTGCCGACCAGAGCAGCCTGCCGGTAGATTTCTCCTCCAGACAGCGACTGAGCGCATTGGAAATGAGAAATATATGAATCAACATCATCTATCAGCCATCACAAGCAACCCTTAGCAAGAGCTCAACAGAACGTTGCAGAAATCGTGCATTGAACAGCCAGCCACAGAGTAGCAAGCGCTTCAAGAGGAGAACCAAAAATCCTTGCGGCGCTGTCCCCCAGCGTGTGCAATTCCGCCTGTGTGGCAGTGGGCAGACCGCGCTCTGCGCCTAATCGCGCCGTTGATCGCCGCCCGGGAGAAATAGTACGTTTCCCGAGTATGCAACCCGCCGCGCGGAGGCGTCTGAAAAACTGGCGCGATGCCTATCTGACGCCTGCGCCGCGCCGCCGAGCCGCCAGGCCGATTTTGCAGCGATTGCCGCTCCGCGCACGCGGACGGGTGTCGCTGTTCGCGGTGCAGAGGCCGGACAAACGAACATCGCTTCCCTCTGTATACTATAGTAGTCCTGCGCGGACTCTGCATTCCGAACAAATTATTATTTACTTTTTTGTATTTCTCTTGTTTTTACGAATTTATTTTCTTGTTTTTTGTAATTTACTTATTTTTAAGAATTTGTTATTTACTTGTTTTTAAGAATTTTTAGTCACTTGTTTGTTTTTATTTCATTTGTTTTTTAAGAATTAGTAATTCACTTGTTTTTAAGAATTTGTTACTCACTACCATTGTGGTAGTCCGACGCCTTCTGGAAAGCCACGCCCGTCCCGGGACAATGGGGCGGACACACGGCGACGTCTGTATGACAGCTTACCATGACACCTCCCGATCAGAGGCACTGCAGTGACATTGACTGATGCCCTGAGCCACCGAAGTCGGGATATTCGGTTAAGTTTCATGAGACGCACTGAAGACCTCTCGGAGGTACTCATTTCACTGCAGTGGCTAGCTTTGATAAATTGAACTGAAGTTTTCTTCTAAATTAAACGTCAACATAGGTACACTTCAAAGAAGCTTCGTATTTCAATGTTTTTTTCTTCAGCTTCATGGGAAAAGATGTCAAAAAAAGATGTCTTTGCAAGGATCGTGAGAATGCCCTAGTGTTCAACAATGGTTCACGATATAATTTATTGGCGAGAAATGGTTTCCGGCTGCCGCAGGAGAAGAAGAAGAAGAGCATTATTTAGGTAGTTAGAAATTATATTCATATTCCTCTTCCTTTCATTACGCACATATATAAAATATAATATAACATTATTATAAAACTGTGATTGTAATACAATGTGGTCTTTTCTTATGCGCTTATTAAAGTAAAAAGCTTTTCGGGAGCATTGTGGCTATCTTCATTATAAACGTGTGGCAAGTGACAGACCGCGTAGGAAAACTGTGACATAAAAGCTTTGTATTTGAAAAAAAACATAATGCCATTATCTCTATTTTTTTCTAATAAAAAACATTGTGTATTTTACAGAACTTTCTTCTAAAGTAACACAACCCATTGAAAATATATTTTGAATTTGATTTACTGTTTATTAAAGTTCCCTTTTTGTTGTACTTGATACATCACAGAAAATGTTATTGTCGTTTTCAATACATCATGCTGAATGATTATTCGCCGATTTGATATAATGTATCTAGAGTAAAATGCAATTCATATTTCCCTTATGATGTAATCTGCACTTGAACCTGTCATAAAAATTGTGAAGTTAAAATGATGTTCATTATTAATTCAGTATTCTAACGCATAACTAATTTGGTAACTAGAATTACCAAAATCTGAAAGGATTAAACTCTCATTGTAAAAGAGAACGTAAGGTTGTCAAGAAACTATCATGATTTTCATGTAATCAGCTGCATTTGTTAGATGAATGAGTCTATAATTTTTATTTTGTATTTTTTTGGTTTTGTATGTATCGAGGAATTATCCACATGAATATACATGTAATTTACATTTATTTTTTCTTAACATTCGCTATATGTACAATTCAAACTTTCCTGCCTAATAGATGATTGTGGTCAATAAATGTCTGGGAATCACCGAGATATTGGAGCGAATAATAACAATTATAATAATAATAATGAACAATAATTGTTTTAGTTTTATTTTACTTATTTATTATTATTATTTTTTAAATGGTTTATGTCTCTCATATGTTTAGGAGGTTAGCTTGCAAACTCCTGACATTTTTACTGGCGAGTTTAAGTTACATATATAATTGATTGAACAACAAGTGGGTATGATTAATTATAGCAAAACGCACCTCTAGACCTTGAGAAGTTTTTTTCCTTCGTTACTTGCTGTATGCTACGCAACGCTACAATTCATTCGGCGCCCCGCCTCGTCGCCCCTTCTACACGTCATCATTTTGCGTTTCATCACATTTTGCTCTTCGTTAAAGACCGCATGCTGCGCAACGCTACATTACATTTTGCAACACAACTCTTCACTACAGATACAAGCGTTTATATAGCTCCCTTTCTGCCTGGTGCAACTGCCAGCGCCCACCGCAGCCTGCCACCGACTTGGCCACTCGCCTACACAGCCCCTTCTGCGCCGACCCCCAGTGAGCGACAGGGCAATGTTCTCCTCCCTCGTCGCCAATCACCGCTCCGCCTTTTCCAACATGGCGCTCACCTTCGCTCGTTCGTCGAGCGTTTAGCCCGTTTTACACGGTCATTTCTTCTTCATTTTTGGTCGATACACAAATGTGACTGGGTGTATTTTGGACGAAAAAATTACTACCGTGATAATTTTTTGGTACAGTTTCCACCCAATTTGGCGGGCTCCTGGCCATCACTTTTTGATACTTTCTGTGATTTGCTAGGCGTGGGATGCGATTTGTTCCATTAGTAGAGTTTAGGAAGCGTGGTAATGCGTTGAATTATAATATCAAGTGATTATATAGTGAGAAATAGAATTTTAATCGTGTTTTATTGCCTTCTCGTTTCCTGTTCAGTCCTAATGTAACCCAACTTAATTTGTTACCATGCTATATTCAACTGTTTGATCTTCGACGCGTTTTGCGGCGATCAGAGGAAATATTTTCGTCACAACTGCTCGCGAAACATGAAATGACGGTGTAAAACGCTCGATCTCGTTCATCCATTTCGATACGAAACAGTAACGCGTAGAAATGAACGTCCTTTTTTGCATCCGTCAACTGGAAAGAACAATGATGAGAAATGACCTTGTAAAACGTGCATTAGCCTCGTCCCTCAATCGCTCCCCACATTTCCCTCACTCTCCGACTCCCTTTGCGTCTTACAGAGTGGCTCGACTCGACCTGCATAAGCCAACAGCCAACTTTCGAAACACGCCTTCAATTGCACTCCCGAAACGACCGGCGCGTTCAAAAGTCCTCCAAAGCAACATTCCCGACACACTACTATCCATCTGCTCGGGCGCATTCCATTTCCGAAAAGTGCTCTGTAAAGAAGTTACTATCGACGTGGCGCCCCCAACTCGAGCCCCATTATTTTCAGGCAGGAGAGATATTGCGCGAGTTTTACATTTATAACGGACGCTCTCTCTTTATCTCCTTTGTCGTTTGCCAAAGTGTGGAGTTCCCTTTAGTTGAATATTGGCGCTTTCACAACAGAGAGGCCTTTCATCTCGGCGAAAAGGACGCGTCAGTCTAGCCAACTGCTGAGGCGTGAGGAGATAACTTCCACGACGCGACGCAGCCAGACACAAGTCGCCTTCGCGACTGCCTCTGAGTTCCGAGAAGAGTTCTATAACTTATTCTTTGACGGATAATTGCAATGTTTGCCCTCGTTGATGATGTTTGTCTATGTTGCCATGCTCAGTGAAAGCAAATAATTTTTTTAATCCACTTTGTTTAACTAAATTGAAATAGAATTCAAATCGTTTCGTAATAATTGTGGTTAGAAAACAAATGTTCTAATAATTCATGACCTCAAATTAACTTCCTGGGTATTGTAATGAGTTATATTAGATTACGAGAGATCTAGAAATCCTTGGCTTCGTGTCAACTACTATCTGCGTAAGTATTTTCACCTTTCTCGGGATGAATACTCTAATTTATTTAAACTAAAACTATAATATTTAATTAAAATTACACTTAATGAAAACTCCATCAAGTGGCGATATTCGTACCGTAATTTATAATTACAATACTGGATACCACTCTCATATTGTAATAAGAGTTCCACTGAACGGAAGGTCCTAAGGTTTGAGTCCCGACGATGGCAGGATTTTAGACAATAGCCAGAAAGTCAGGTCGAATTCATCCTCACACTTTTACTTACATGCACTACACTACCACACACGTCGGGAGCTTAGAGCTTGTCACGGCTGCGCCGACGCCCCGTTCGTGAGATACACTTGTTTAGGGAAAACCCCGCAAGCCGACATGGAAATTAGCAAATATTATTCTCAATTTTTATTGGAGAAAACGCTCTGAGTTTTTACTTTTTAAAGAAATGGGTAATTTTAAGCTTGTTCTTTCATCTGGAACTAGTTCAAGAAAATGTAGGCTTAATGTGTGTTCTCAATATTTAAAAAAACCGCGATCCATAATAAGCTGCCCCATGAACTAAATGATTCAAAATGACAAGGGGGAAGGCATTAATACAATTATTTTCAACAAAAAATGTACAAAATCACAGTGGCAGTGTGTGCTGCGCATTGTGATCTACTAACAATGAATATGCAATAGCTGCAAATGAAACTTGTTCCATTTATCAGGTACGATTCTTCCAATTTTCTTTCTTAACCCTCAATTAAATATAACAACGTAAAGGTATACCCAAACGTTTACGGAAATCAACGAATAAAGCACGAATGCAAGCACCACAATGCTAATATTATTGCTGTTGTTGAAGAAAATGTCATATGTAAGTTTTGAAAATGTCCCAAGGTTGTCATGTAAAGTACCTGCACAAAATTAAACATGATCGCAGACCTTCGAGTAGGACTAGATAGAGAGGGGAATATTCCTTTTCGGAAAAAAATCTAGAGAGAATGTAGGCCCCTGTTATTGTTCACGGACGAAAGAACGGCAGAGGTGTGCGGAATAGGCCCACGCAGGAACGAACAGGAAGCAGCAGGTGGTATTATCCGCGCACGTTTTCTTGAGCCCTCGCTTCGCTAGGTGCGTGAAGAGAGGGGAGTTTGGTTATTTTGACAAAAGCTATTTTATATCAAATTTCTGCTTCGTTTTCGATGTAAAATAGCTTCTATTTCACGGGAGCGAACATTTCTGGTTATCAAATTTTGTCTACAACTCTCATTTATTGTTAATTCAATTAATAATGGCAAAGTAGCGGGGTAGGTATTCCGGGGCTCAAAAAATAGTACGGGGTTGGAGGAGAGGAAACAGAGCTTTGGCTGGGAAGAACGGGGAGCCCTGAAGGGGTGGCAATTGAAACAAGACTGAAATTCTGAGTCAGAGGAACAAGAGAAAGAAGCACGTACTACGTGTTGGGGAGCCACCCGAAAGGCAGTGGAACAGCAGCCAAGGAGGGCAGTCGTTGGTCGGCCATTGGAGTGGTGACTGAGGGAGGAACCGTCGCGGTGGGACGTGAAAACCCGTCTCCAGGTGGTGCTGAGGCGGAGCCTACGCAATCAGAACTAGTTAATAACTTCTTGCTAAGCAATGCTGATCGGGGCGAGGTGCCGTGTATTGCAGTCGGAGTGACAAGACACAAGACTTTGGAGATGTTCACGACAGTTTCCTTCTCCGCGAGGAAACCCTCAATCACAGCTCTCTATTTATAAAGTACGTCGTCAACAGCCGCCATCTTAACAGTCCGTTAAAGAACTGCTATCTGTAGGAGAGAACTGAAATATCGTACATTAACGCTGGAAATACGAAACTTTCAAGGGTTAGCATGTACAACAGTCTACCATTATTACTGAATGAAACAGAAAATATGGGCCATCACTTTCTGACCGAATCTCGTACAATGTTCGTTACACTGTACTATGTTATATATATATATATATAACTCCATAATCCTTGTCTGTATGTATATATATATATATATTCATAATCCTTGTCCGTTAAGTTCTTGTCCTTTAAAATTCCCTTAATATCTCTCAACCAGCTGTGTTTAGGTCTTCCTCTTTTCTTCCTACCCGCCGGAAACCACTCTAAAATTATTTTTGGAATTCTATTATCTTTCATTCTTTTCACATGACCAAACCATTGTAATTGCTTGTATTGAATCGTTTCTAAAATTGTATGAACTTTATTAATTTTTTCTCTTATTTTTACATTTCTTATTTTTTCTAATTTTGATATCCTAGATGATCTTCTTAAAAAGTCCATTTCTGTTGCCAGTAATTTTAGTTTTAATTTTTTCTTTAATTTCCAAATTTCCGATGCATATAAAACAGTACTTTCTACAATAGATTTATATATCATTAATTTAGTTTCTTTTGCTACATGTTTATCCCATAATATTTTGTTTAGCATTGATGTTGCTGATCTTCCTTTGTTTATTCTTTGTCTTATGTCATCTTCTTGATTTCCATCGTTATTTATTTCTACTCCTAAATATTTAAATTCCGAACAAAGTTTAATTTTTCCTTTTCCAAATTGTAAAATTAAATCTCTATTGTTTACTCCACATCCCATATAAATTGTCTTTTCCATATTAATTTTTAGCCCCCATTTCTGATATTCTTCTAATAATTTTCTGAACATTATTCCACATCTTCAGCATCCTGTGCTATTATTACTTGGTCATCTGCAAATAATAAAGTGTATAAACTTTTATTTCCTATAGGAACACCCATTCCTTCAACTTTCTTTTTCCATGTTTCTAGCATATTCAGAACGCTCATTGCAATAATGTAAAGAAAGTTTAACATTTCCTGTTACAAGTGTAGACGGTTTGTGAATGCAGAGAGAGGGGACGGAGACGGAATATTTAAGAAATATTGTCGGGAGATTTGTCAGTGCATGATGTGTTGTAATACGCAGTAAAATTGATGATTAACTGGTAGTGCTGGGTATATATATATATATATATATATATATATATATATATATAGTGTATATATATATATATGTATATATATATGTATATATATGTATATATATATGTATATATATCACTATAGATATATATATAGTGAGCGTACTTAACTTGATAGCTAATCAGGGATACACACATCATAATTTTATTTGTTAGAGTCAAGGACTTCTTTTAGGGGGATGGTATTGATAAGCATGTCTGAACTTGATTTACTTTTATCAACACAAAATTAGGATTTATTGAAATGAAACAATTAACATTACATTCGAATTATTACTGATCATCACTGAACAAATAACTAACCAATTTTCATGATATTTATTTGGTTATGTTTCTAATTATCATAAACTCCTTATTCTAATTGTTCCCTTTATACCCTCATCCGGATTATCATTTCACGGGAGCTCCCGGCACAACCAATTAACCATCAATTTTACTGCGTATTACAACACATCATGCACTGACAAATCTCCCGACAATATTCCTTAAATATTCTGTCTCCGTCCCCTCTCTCTGCATTCAGAAACTGTCTACACTTGTAACAGGAAATGTTAAACTTTCTTTATATTATTCCAATGAGCATTCTGAATATGCAGAAATCACATCCTCCGCCTAATAGATTTACTTGTAACTCTCATTGACTGATCTGGTGTACTCCCTCCGTTGTCGCTGCCTTTCCGCTCACAGCCGCATGCGTCGCCTCTTGTTTTCCGATGCGGCTGCCGTCCGTTGACTTTGGAGCTTGTCGCCGCTGCGCGACCACACCGCCACTCCACGCCCTCCGAAGATCCCTCGTTCCCAGGATTGTACGCTCCTCGCATTCGTGCACGTGTTCACGAACAGTTCATAATCCCACGCCTGCGCTTTCTCGCCGCCAACTCCTTTGCACAAAGATGGGAATTACAGCTTCTAATTGTAGAATTCTGCCGCGCATACGTAATTGTATCGACAAGTTAGTGATTACTAGATGTGCGATTTCTCTTCTCGAATGTCCTAACACCTCTCCGTAACGAATGTATTCTCTTCTCGTATCTTCTCCGCCGCACTAGATCGTCCGAAATCATTTTTATCACCATCACTGTCCTAATTTCCATATCATCATGTCATGATCACCATAGCACACACGTGTCCACGAAACCTTGCACTTCCTTCACTAATTTCTATTATTATAGTTCTTCGTTCACACTCACGATAACCATTAGTCACTCTTCTCATCTATTTCGTGACGATCGTTGTTTCCATTGTCCACATTGACTCGATCACAACCGATTTCTCTCCTCTCGTCTCCGCATTATGTTTACATCGCCATCTTTTCGTCCGTGCCTCTCGACTATCCTCAACCAACTGCCTCCGCCTTCCGCCGTTCGATTGAATCCGTGATTCGTTGCGTTCGTTCATTGACCCGGTTGATTTTCCCAGAGATCGATCCGTCCTTCACGCGCCAATTTTGAATATCGTTGTTTATGTAATAATGGTCTTTTGACCATACGATCTATATATATAACAGGATGTTGGTATGTATATAAGGGCAGAACTCCCAAAACAGTTGGACCGACCTCCATGAAAGTTGACACTTCTACACGTGTTTTCACCGAGAAGGTTTATGTGTTGTTAATTCTGTTGTAACTCCAATACATGGCGTAACATATTCACTACTTATCAACTACATATTCACCTCAAATGCAACCTGCAACGCCCTCGGCAGCATTTTGAATCTATGTCGTTAAACAACTTCTAAACGAGGCTCATTGGGGCCTTAAAAACGAAACTATTGAGGCCAAAGGCCTCACAGAAACGTTTCTTACACCGTCATCTACAGAATGAACTCTTTCTGAACATTGTATTACATTTTTGCTGGTCCGGCGCTTCCCGATATTACCTCACCTGCTCAGAGACGTGCAGAACCGCAAGTAAATGTGAATGAGAGGGACAGAGTGTGGCAGAGACAGAGACACACGGGGACAGACAGGGACAGAGTGAGGGAGGGAGGGAGGGAGAGACAGTAAGAAAGGAGATGGAAGGGGAAAGGAGACGAAGGGCAGAACAACGTCTGTCGGGTTTTCCTAGTCGCGATACAAGTAAACACTGTAATTCTCAAAATATTTAATTTATGTGTGCGAGCGTTGTAGGAGAGTATTTACCTGTGGCTAACGGGGCGTGGGCGTGCGCGTGTTGCAGTCGGAGCGCAAGGGCAGCTCGGCCATGGCCGGCGGCCGCTCCGCCCGCTCGGGCGCCGCGTCGTGCGGCGCGTCGCCCGCGCACTCGGCCGCGCCGCCCGCGCCCGCCCCCTCCGCCGACGCCCACCGCCCCGCCCACTCGTCGGGCGGCGGCGGGGGCGGGGACTTCCTGGCCACCGCCAGCTCCGCGCTGCGCCGCCTGCACTTCAGCCGCGCCGGCAAGGCCAACCGCCAGGCGCAGCCGCCAGTGCCCAAGGTGGTCATCATGGGCAGCAGCACGGCCTCCACCTCCTCCAACACCACCATCAACACCAGCACCGACTCCGCCAACACCGTCGCCACGCTCGTCACCGTCACCGACGGAGACTACGACCCCGAGCCTTGCGTGAGTATAAAATGTTCCTCCTCCAGCACTAACAACGCCAGCGCTGACTCCGCCTAACACCGTTTCCACGCTAATCGTCACCGACGGAGACTAAGACCCTGAGCCTTGCGTACGTATTCAATCTCCACCTCCTCTAACACAACCATTAACACCAGCACCGACTCCACCAAACACCGTTTCCACGCTCGTCACCGTCACCGACGGAGACTACGACCCCGAGCCTTGCGTGAGTATAAAATGTTCCTCCTCGAGCACTAACAGCGCCAGCGTCGACTCCGCCTAACACCGTTTCCATGCTCCTCGCCGACGGAGACTACGACCCCGAGCCATGCGTAGATATCTCTACCTTCTCAAACACCGCCATCAACACCAGCACCGACTCCACCAATAGTCATCACGGTCGTCACCGTCACGAACCCAGAACATACTCCGTCAACATAAGAATATAGCGTGTAATCTCCATAATAGTACCTCAAATTCACCTATAAAAATCGAAGTTCGAATGCCTCTAGTCCTGAAAATAGTATGAAATTCAAACAGTTCTTTGTTAAATATATTTCCTTATCCCACACTTTCAAATGTAAACATTATTGAATTTGAATATTTCAAAATCCTTAGATTCTAACGATTCTACTTTTTGTAGTAGGAAGTGTTACGTTTTTTCAAAACAAAATGTATTTACAAATAGTGAGATAAACAAACCGCGTCATCGTATCGGTCTGGTAGTGAATGGGTGCTTCAGTTAACACGATGAAAGCTCCGAAGAATGTGGAAATGTGAGAAATCGTGGACACTTCCAATATGAAAAAAAAACACTTTATAAGCACACTCTTCTGCAGATCAGAAACTATTATTTTACAGAGACGATTCCAAACGTTTCCGACCTGAAGAAGTTATCATACCTCAAGATATTTCCTCTCACTGGCAAAACCTTCTGAGCAGTAGACCGTCTTGTCTTTTTTAGTTGTAGTGCTATAAGTTTGCAGCCGACATCTCACTCATTTGTAGAAAGAGGTACTTAAGTTGGAAGTGGTGCGTGAAATCTCATGGTGTTTAGCTTATTCACGACAATGCATCTGTGCTTAATGTCCTCATTGCAATGAATGCTGGGAAGGACTGTGGCTTCAAGGAGTTGGGTCGACATCCAGCGACTACAACCACTTATTAAATCTTAAGAAAGATCTTTGGAGATGAAAACTTTCAGATGAGCCTGAGGTGAAAGATGCAATTCTTGACTATTTTACGAACAAAACTTTGGAGTACGTTTTCTAAAGCATAGAAATGTTAATAAACAGATGTGAAATGTGGGTTAGAGAAAAGGATGATTCATTTGAAGTAACTTTTTTTTTATATCACAAATATAAATTAATGAGGCCAAAAACTTATGGAACCACTCTCCTAACTTCCGGAGTGGGGCAATTACATTAAATATTGTGCAATATAAATACTTGAATTGTGTCTGTACATGTATTTATAGGTATATACGGTTGAATATATGTTTAAACATTTTAAATTCCTACGTTCTTACAATTGCACACTTCACTACGCAGTATTCTCCTTCATAAATTGCATTCAGTTCAGACTGCTTTCAGCGAAAATAAATCGGAAATCACTTCGCAGTTGTTCAAAGATTGAAGTATTTAAAATTTGGTATTGCCTATTGTCCGAATAATATTTCTGTCCACGGCAGTGGCAGCCGGGATTGGGGAAGAGCGATGTTCCCACTTTCTCGGTTGGAAGGCACGTGGTCGTTCTTGCGTCAGATTAGCTGTTGAGGCATACACGTCCAAATTTCTGCATTCTTGGTCCAATTGTAATAATGACACATTTACTTAATGAAATATTGTTACACAAATTTATCGCATTCCTTTACACTTATCCCGACAATGCAAGGAACAACGAAACGCGTTTGCAAAACACGCGCGTTTTTACGCTGCGTTTTCTGTCGACATTGACAGCACTGCATTGCTGTGACATACAAACAACCCGCCTCTCCCCGCACACGTCACTGTGGAGTACCAAAAAAAAGTGCGTGTGTAGTATCATTCGCTGTATAATGTACTTTAAACAATTAGTTTATAATGTTAAGCTTTATTGAATGAGTACATGTTTTGAAACCAGCGACGTTAGGAACGAGTTTTCAAATTTGCACATATGCAATGAAGCAACATTACAAACGAGTTGCTTACGCCATTCTTTGTAAGACAGCAATGTAAATTTATAAGAGTATCAAACTTAATTTTGCGAAACAACTTTCCTGTCATGTCTCGGGTATTTGATATCCGTGTGCGAGAAAACGGTGGTTGGCTGTACGTTTACCTCTACCTCCCCCCGATTCTCTCGCTGTGATTGGTTGAATGTGTGATGACGAAATCATTCGTGCCGTAAAATCTAAAAGTCATCATTTGTAAAACGCCCGATTATGAACGATTTCTTGCAACAGAAAAGTAATTTATAATGCTGGAATACAACATTTTCTTTCCCCTTCTTTAAATCTACACGAATCGTCGGCCTGCGCGCTGTCGAGTGATTTTCCTCCGTCCGCTACCTGGATGACGAGCTTGTGTCTGCACAGGTATTCATCGGTATATGCGTTGGAATAGATGTTGCAACCTTTTAAATTGACACGTTCTTACAATTGCACACATTACTGCGCAGTTCCCCTCCATAAATCGCATACAGTTTTTACTGTTTTCAGCGAGAATAAACTAGAAACCACTTCTCAGGAGCTCAAAGATTAAAGTATTAGGTAATACAGTAAACCCTCGTTAGCACGAACTCGCTTAATACGAATTTCGCCGTAACAGGAACAAAACTTCGGTCCTGGCAAGGAGTTACGGTAATACGGGCATTTATAATACTAGGTTTACACGCATTTTTATAACTCGAATTTTTTTACTCAAATTTTTATAACCCGAATTTTTATAACTGGAACTTTTAGAACTCGGATTTTAAAACTCGAATTTTTATAACTTGGATTTTTATAACTCGAATTTTTGCAACTCGAATTTTTATAACACGAACTTCGATAATAGATCCCTTGGATTTCGTATTAATGAGGGTTTACTGTATCATTTAAATTCTTTCCCCCCTTCATTAAATGTATAGGAACGGTGTGCGTGGTCGCTGACGCGTGCTTCTCCCCGTTCTCGTCCGCAGTCGAGCTACCTGGACGACGCGCTGGCGGAGGCGCCGCTGTCGTCGGGCGCGCCCTTCGGCCCCGCGCCCTCGCCCGCGCCGCACCCAGGCCCGCCCCCGCCCACGCCCCTGCTGGGCGCGTGCCACAAGGAGCACAAGTTCATCTTCGTGCAGACCGAGGCGGCGGACGAGGACGAGGACGGCGAGGACTTCACGTTCAGTCGCCGCCGCTCGTCGGCGGCGGCGCCGCCCCCGCGCGGGGTCAAGCCGCCGCCCACGCCGCCGCCCGACCTGCGCGTGGACTTCTTCCCCGAGTCGGCCCCCGACGCGCCGCCTCCGCCGCCGCCCGCGCCGCCCAGCGTCGACGCCCCGGCGGGGGCGGCGGCGGCGCTCGGCGGAGGCGACGCCCCGGCGGGGCGGGCGGGCGGGCGCCCCGCGGTGGTGCACACGACGGCCAACCCGCTGGCGGCGCTGGCGAGGGGCGCGGGCGCCGCCGCCGCGCAGGCCGCCGCCGGGCCCGCGCCGCAGGGCACGGCGGTCGTCGTCCAGCCCGGCGGCTCCCCGGCCACGGTGCTGCTGCGCAGCGAGCGCCGCCAGCAGCAGCGCGAGGACCACATGCGCCAGCTGCTCGACGTGTGCCACACGCTCACGCAGCAGGAGCTGCACGACTTCGAGATGAAGTGAGTGCGCCACGCGCCGGCCCTGGCAGGCATCAGCGGTTTCATCCAATCGGGAGCTCGACAGGAAAGTCACTGTAGCACAATATAAGCTCCCGGTTAGATGAAACCGTCAACAGCTGGTACCTGCCAGGGGCAGAAGAAATCACAGTATACAAGCACGGATCACGCCCCTTTCCCACTCATTTCCTGCTTTTGCCTGTCATATTTGCCCTCGCCGATAGCTCAAGAGTCAGCGTGCTTGCTTTCCATGGCGCGACCCAGGGTTCGATTCTCGGTCGGGCACCATAAGTGTGTGCGTTTTCCTTCCAATGTCCCAGTACATGGTGCTGTGTGACGATGCGAAAGCTCATTTCTCAGGTTAAGAAGCCCAAAATACGGATATACGGGTACGAGTGGGGATGTCTGCATGCTTAACCACACGTACCCCCTTAACGCATGGTCGCGTGGCAGGGACGTCGCTGGTATGCCCAGGCTTCTTGAGTGGCTGTTGCTTCGAAAGTCAGACGTCGGTGTTTATTAGTTATAACCTTCAAAAGTTAAAAATACTCCTCTCCAGATGTTTTTCAAATACTAAAAGATAAATTAAATAAATAACAGTTTGGGTATCTTATTCTACTTTACAATTTTTTTTTCACAATCCACATAATATAAGTGACTTGAATTTCTGCATTGTTTGCATTAAGCTCACGATTTTCTCGCGTTTTCGAGATGGAAACAAACAAGGCGCTCTTCAATTTCTCCATTACTCTCAACTGATATCATCTCATTTTTGAAATTTGTCATAAAACTCCCCCGAAAAAAATATGTATCATTTATGTGTCCTCGCTTTTCAATGTTCGATTTTTTTAAGTAAAGCTTTCTGGCGTTTTCTCTCAACAGCTTTCCCATTATTAGCGGACTAATCTTCCTATTATTTCTTTGAATATATTTTGTCGGATATTACGAAGTACAGTTATAAAGTCCCATTTGTATTGAACTTTGAATTTTCGGAATTGCAATAGTTACAAATATTGCGATAAAAATATCGTCACAAATGTCGGGGCTGTAAGAGATGGGGTATCAGAGACAGCTCCTCTTGCCCCTTTACTTAGACTTCTGTTGCCCCGTTTACACATAATTTATTTTAATATTAAAAAAAATAATCACTACAAACCTGACATTTAATTCGCATGTTTCAGTCAAAAGGCAACGGTTTAAGCTTCAGTTTAATAAAGGACTTAATAATACCAGTTTAATTTCAACATTTACATGTTTAGCGAAGTAGACTGCTTAGAACGCACTGGGTAGACACAGTCACTCCTCTCACTCGTACGCACGACGTAGAACGGACGAACGTCGTCTCCCGTAGGTGGCTGGAAACTCGTTTTCTAAAGCTCACACGAAATGTTTGCTTTCGAGCACGTGATAAACACCTACATTTGTGAAAGGTTCTTATTGTTCTGTAGCTATTATTAATTATCTCTACCCTTCACAACGGGATGCTGCAAAGCAAAATAAATGGAATGCTTGTTACTAGTGGTGTATGTTGAATGTATCTGTCAAATGAATTTCACTAGTAAAGGCCAGGAGAGTTCATGTCAACTAACAACAAATAGCGTTATATCCTTATTTTTGCAATCTAGACAAATATTTTGTTACGTTAATGTATACATTAGTGGTGAAACAGAATGGGACACATTTTCGCGTTAGTTACATTTCTAATTTATTCAGCTTAGGCTAGCGTTTAAATATTGCCTCAGCCTTCGTAGCTGCTACCTACAGATGTGTAAAAGATATTCTTTCATATTTTCTCTATTTTTCGGTTCTTTAAAAGACAAATTGAAATATGACTTTAAGAATATTACATAAGAGTAAAACGTTTGCTGATTTTCAATGAAGAATTCAATCCGTTTTTATGAAACTGATGTTGAGAGTTTCGGGAAATGCGCAACTTACAGATCATTTGAGCTCACAGAAACCTTTTCAGTTTTCAAGGAACTTCATTAAAAATAATTTGTTAAGATCACAAATCATTAGTTTACAAATTTTGATGTTTCACAGGACCCACGCATCGACCATTTGCGAGTAAAATACCTTCATTAATCACAAACGTTTGAACATGAACAATGCTTTAAAATAATGAGTGCAATAGCTAGCTTCATCATTCACTGTGAGCTGCCAGCGTTGTTCATAAACATTTCTCAACTACTTATTTCTTAGAGGTTTATCTTTAGGAAATATAAATGCTGTCGTATGAGGCGCATTGAAATATTTTCTTTCTCACCTAAAAACACCACACGGACCTATTTCAGTTATAAAACGATTATAACTAATGGAGTGAAATACAATCACTACGTAAGTAGTAAACTACGAGAACAAATATACCATATTATATCATTCGTACACATACACCTGAACCACTTTATTCACTAAAATTAATCCCTGAAATTTGATCTTCAGTGGCTGCCATGTTCATATATTTGATATCGTCACTAGAAACACATTGTATATCCAACATTCTTGCGTTGGTAACAAATATCTTCGCTGACATTTTAAGAGCGCAAACATAACATAAGCAGTTTTCGTTAATTAGAATCATTTGACAAAATGTTTTAAGGCAAAATATTTAGAGGAAATTTCAATCAAGCAATGGTTTACTTGTAGTTTCTATACAAAAAACTTGTAGCTTTTGTGGAATTTCTACTTGAATTTAATGTAATCCGTAACTTCAACTGATTCTCACAGGCGAACGGCTGCAACTAGATTAGCTATCCCACGCCCGAACATTGTCTAGAAAGAGATAAGAAGATACTGTAAACCGAAACTTCCTGCGTTGCACCGGTCGAGAGGACAGTGAGTTTATTATTACTCGCCAACCCCAGTTAACGGTTAACCAAGCACTGAGAATGCTCATACACATCAACCACACCAGGTAAATCTGTAGAACGCGTCGGTAATCATCTGGGTGAAGTTGTAACGCATGCAGCTGCCACCTCCAAAGGCCTGTTGCAGGATCTTCATCGCGGAAAGTGGAAAGTAAATTGCGCGCTCGCGGGCACAAAACGTCTCTGATGTCACAGCCTGCACTCATCTCCCGCTCCTCACAATTTAGCTTCTGTGAACCAGGTCGTTCCGTGCTTAGACGCGCCCGTTTTCTCTTTCATCTAAGGAAGCTGCTTCCACACGTAACGCCGTGTTGTGTTGACAAGTCGTTCATTACCGCACTGTACTCTGCTTAATATCGTTCTACCTTTTAATAAAACAAAAACGTTAATACTCACAGTCTAAGCTGCATGTTATATAAACGCGAAACGAGGACAAATTAAAGCACGACACACGTCATTATGATTTCAATGACACCAACACCATTCGCACGTGTTACTCTGTCGCGAGCGCTAAACTACGTGACCGCGTGGTTCAATAAAACGCAGTTATCAACTGCAAGCAAATTTAAAGAGCACTTCCAAAGCCTGTCAGGTCAGCGCTACGGCCCGTTTCATTTCAGGGCACAGGCTGGGACAGCGTCCCGTCCCGTGTTTGCGTTCGCGAACAGCGGAATGCGGTGGAAATGTACTTTACAAAACTAGTAGTTGCCCTCGGTGGCCTATTAGATTAATAAGAATGCATTGACAGGTATATTCGTATTCCGTATTTTCCGTCAATAGAGAAAAATGCTCCAAAAAGCCTACAAATGTAGGAATCTTCGTGATTGCTCAGCATTGCTTGATCAAACAAATAACCTGAGAAAATCGCCTTCCAAGCAACGGCAACACTTTAGTTGATGCTGATACAATATTTTCTAAGCCATCGTTATGTAAAATCGTATATCAGTACATATCAATACAATTTCGGACCTATAAAGATAAACAAAGACAGAAAGGGAGAGAAACAGGCAAGAAAAAAGAAACATACAAAAACAGAACCAGAATAAATTTGGAAGAATAAAACTAAGAAACAGGTTAGAAACGGATAAAAACTAGAGAAACGGATAGGAAGTTACGCAGCAAAAAAAAATAGTTAAGTGTTTACATTTAGTCTTTCTATCCCAGTCTAAAATAACGAACAAGAGTTAAATATTATTCTGTAAGTACGTTTAAATGTAAATGAGTGTCAGCGGGCTAACTACATAACACAAAACTTCGTTCTTCTAGGGTCTTATTGAAACTAAGAAGCACAAGAAATGTTCCAAAATACATTTATTACTAAAACAAAAAACTAAATACAAAACAATACTGCAACAGAACCTGACACAATTCCTGGCGAAATTATCATTCCCACCAAATAGTGTTGCTGTGTTTAAAATCACAAACAAAAGACTATGCATTAGAATTCAATTCCTTTTTAACCCGGCGGTGGGAGCGTGAAAAATTCTGACGTCAGTGGAAATGTCGGGTCTAATAGACTCGCTGATTATTAGAGGCTATTTTAAGCACGAATGAATTACACAAATATTTTATTATGAAATAAAATTGCTAATAAATCATAGAATCAACATAAAAAACAAAATATATCTCAATTGTTTCAGTCTCAATCAAGTTAGAATTAAAATGAAATTGAGAGTGAACGAAGATTAAACAAAGAAAAGAAATTGTAGCGTTAATTTAATAACTGCAATATTAACAAAATATATCTGAGTGACTTAAACAAACATAATGCAAGCTTTTTACAGTAATATTTTCTATGTTTTATAATGTATTAACTAGAAGCATTGAAGCATTTTTTTTTTTAATTTTCGACCACATGTTTTTACCTCTCTAATAATTATAATTTTCCTCTCTAATATTTTGTGGCTTAAAGAAATTAAAATAATCTGCATTTTTCAACCATAAAATATCGATATTATTAATGAAAATTAGACTGCAAACAAATAAGTATAATATTTACAAAAAATGCAGGTTCAATTTCCTGATTCTCTGGTCCAGCTTTTAGTAAAATTTCTTGTTCAGAATCAGAACAGTGCAAACTTTCTAGTTTAAATGATAGATCTACAACTTCATCGTCAGTTGCTAAATAATCATTTTCTAAAGGCTTGTTCATTTATTCTACATCTTTCGGATTTAATGTATTAAAATAACTCTTGAAGGAGCCGGTGATGTTGCAATAAAGTTACATATACGGGGACGTTGGGTCAGATGAAGGCATTAGAACCTTTGACCGGAGATAGCACAACACGTTTTTGTGATAAACTCAAACATCATCGTCATCTGTTCAGGAAGACTCAATTTGAAGGTGGACTGGTGGATAAGTTAAGAACGAATTTCATTCACTTAATAGACCGATGTCACTGAGTCTGATAGGCCCAACGTTCTCACTGACAAGTTAAAATAGGAAGTAAACATGAAGTCTCCCTGTGAATTCAAGAAAAGGCAATCTCGCTATGTAGCAAGTGTCGAAATCGCTGCCCTACAGTCGAGATTCGAACCCTACGACGTGCCTGTCAGAGGCTCATCAATTGAAGCCCTGAGCCACCTAAACCGGTAGCAAAGAAGCCATTTCTAGAAGGGTCTTTATTTATAGCAACTTGCTTTCCGGCGTTTCGGTCTTGCTTCTCCACTGCCTTAAGGCCGCTCCGCAATAGCTCATGAACGGAAACCTCAACGCGAACGGGAACGGTAACGCGAACGGGAATGGTAACGCCAACGGAAACATATAGAAAGTTGAAAGACGTACATTTCAGGAAGGCGTTCACAATACGACAGGAACGTGAAGGATAGTCAACATTTATCTAGGAATGGGGAGCCTCTCGACCAATAAGAATACAGCAAATGGCGACGAAGTTTTCTGTCAAAGTAGATACCCAGATTTCAATCCACATTTTAGTTGGTCCTCCTTGATCCCGCTTACCTAAGGATCTCTCTAAGGGAAATCTCTCGCTATTCTGTTGTCTACTAATATCTGCCCTAGAAACAAGTTCATCGCAGCCGTTTCTCTTGTTCTTATGAATTTAACTACGTCCATCACGCCACTCTCATTCTTTATTTCTTGATTATTTATTCTATCTCATCTTGATTTTCCAATTGTTGCTCTTAAAGTAGTCATCTCTGAAGTTTTCAGAAGAGATTTAGTTCTACTGGGATCAATCTCCATGTGTAACGTACTAGTTTGTTCCTGCCTAGCAACAGGAGAAGTTGTTGGGGAACTTAAAAATAAATAATCAGAAAGCTTTGAGAAGTCAGATTGAATAGATCTGCTTAGCAGATCCGCGAAGCTATAGTAGATGGGCAGTGAATAGTTTCTAAATATATCCATAAGTAGTGGATGTACTGGTGCTTTAATAATAAAAGTTCGTTGTTCTGAAAAAGAATTTTGAAGAAGAGTTGAATGGAGGTCAGCTGACCCATGTCTGACCTTGGCATTGCTGACGATCGATGTTACTAGGCATACCGGGATCCTGGTATTTTTACCAGGATTTTAATGAAGATACCACGTACCAGGATTAAGTCATCCTGGTACGTTTAAATATCAAAATTTTAAGTCCATGGTAATTGACAATGCATGATGTACGATTCGTATAATAGTTTTAAATTATTGATTAAATACAACATCAATATTGCAAATAACTATGATATTGGCGAAAACATTGGCGTAAAAACATTTACAGTGACATAGGATCGCCTTTTTGTAGTACATGCTATAGCATAGGTAGTAGAAAAGGATAGAACTTCTCAGACTTCCATTTAGAGTATCGATTTAAAATGAGTAGACATAGAGTAAATTTTAGCGAACTTCCTATGCGCGTTAAAAACATAATAGTTATAATATGTACAATTTCATAATTTAAATCAATTGATATTGGTACCAGGAATTTTAGTGAAAGTACCAGCACTTTTGAAGGTTGGTACCGGGATATGCATTTAATCATCTGGCAACACTGCTAACGATTGCGACGCTAATGTGACGTCCAATGAATTTTGCAAAGCGTGTCTGATTGTGTTGGTGGCCGGCGCAGGTACGGCAGCCCGCACCACAGCCGGTCGCAGTCGGTGAAGACGCCCGGGTCGCGCTCCAACTCGGGGCGGCCCAACTACCTGTGCCTGCCGCAGCAGCGCTCGCGCGTGGCGTCCATGCCCAACACGGGCGTGGAGGAGGAGTACTACCGCCTGCGCCACTTCTCCATCACGGGCAAGGGCGTGGTGAACCGGGGCGACTCGCTCAAGGCCCGCCGCTCGCGCTCCAACACCTCCGTCGGCTCCAGCAACTCCTCGCACAGGTAACTCCACCCACCCACCCACCCACCCACCCCCCGCGCACTCCGCCGCGCCTCGTGTAGTCATGCGACATCGACGGCAAAACATCCGACCTAAAATTACATCCACCAAAAACATGTTCAAAATTACAACATCGATGTTAATAATACATCGACCAAAAACAATCGATGTTTAAAAACATCGGTGTTTATTATGTTTAAAAACATGGATGGTTTGAAATATCGATGTTCAAAATTACAACATAGATGTTAATAATATATAGACCACAAACAATCGATTTTTTTAAATAGGGATGATCAAAATTAAAAAATGATGTTAACACATTCACCAAAAACTATCGAGGTTTTTGAATATTAATATTCAAAATTAGAACATAGATGCTCATAATACATCCACCAAAAATCATGAATGATTTTAAACATCTATGTTCAGAATTAAAACATTCATGCTCATAATGCATCAATCAAAAACCATATAAATAACCTCCATATAAATAATACTTGGACTAAAAACCATCCATGTTTTAAAACATCGACGATCAAAATTAAAAACATCGACCAGACGATAAAAAAACATCTTTGTTTTCATACATCGATGTTCAAAATGAATACATCGATGTAAATAATACATCGACCAAAAAACATACATTTTTTAAACATCGATGTTTTATAGCTGGTTTAGTAACCTACAATATTAAAGTCTTACACAAAAAATTTAATTTGACAGTGGCTGTTTATATTAATTTATAATTTAAATTTAATTCAATAAAGTTATAAAACGCTTCTTCCTGAAAAAAATACATGAATGACGAACGAAACATCAGGATCAGGACATCAGGATCATTTCGGGCGAGGAATGTGTTGAATGAAAGTAGTCACTTATTATTTCATGTCTCAACTTTTACAAAATTATGTTTATGAAAATGTTTTATCCATGAAGAAAACATCGACAGCCTAAAAAATCGAGCACAAAACATCGATTTTGAAAAAGCATCAGTCCTCCAATATATCGATGTTAAAGACATCAACGTTTTTATAAAAATATCGACATTTTAAAAACATCGCCATCGATGTCGCATCCTTAGCGTCAAGCTCCTTCACATGTCATTTTCCGTTTCATCAGGTTTTTTTCTTCGTTAATTAGCGTAAGCTGTGTAATGCTACACTACATTAACACGAACAATTAACGCACTGGCGTAGCAAAACGCACCTCTAGACCTTGAGAAGTTCGGTTCTTTGTTACGTACTGTACCCTGCGCAACGCAACACTACATTTCGCAACATTTCACTACAGATACAAGCGCTTACCTAGCTCCCTTTCTGCCTGGTGCAACTGCCAGCGCCCACCGCAGCCTGCCTCCGGCTGGTTGGCCACTCGCCTCCACCGCCCCTTCTGCGCCGACTCCAGTGAGCGACAGGGCAATGTTCTCTTCCCTCGTCGCCGATCACCGCTCCGCCTTTTCCAACATGGCGCCCCACCTGCGCTCGTTCGTCGAGCGTTTATCCCGTTTTACACGGTCATTTCTTCTTCATTTTTGGTCGATACACAAATGTGACAGGATGTACTTTGTACGAAAAAATGAAGTTTGCTTGTTTCATTGTTCGGTATAATTTTCTTTGAAGATTCAAGAAGCTATTTCTTGGTAGCCCCTGGTAGACTGTTGTTTCGTCCCACCTGTGACTTACATCACAATTGCATGCAGCGGTATAAGCAACTTGTTGGCTAGTTCTGCATTGTGTCGGTGTCTAGCTAAGAAATATTGAAGTTTGACTGATGCCATTTTAGCCCGTGATGGAACAAAGTTGAAACCATGTACCAGTGCATCTAACTCAAATCTTCCAAAATTTGACTTACACCACTTTTGCTCAAAACGGCTCCAATATCCCTGGCCGTGAAGCGCCCAAGCGTCGTACAAGGTAGGTGATTAGGACAAGCTAAGGGACGAGCTGAGTATTAAAAGAGATGTGAGGTTCATATAAATCACTAGATCACAGTGGATCTAATCTTCGGTTGACACGCAGTTGGATTCCGCAGTGTGGCCTGTCGACTATTGGAGATGTAAGAACGAAATTCAATTCCTTCGTAAATTTCAGCTGGTGGCACCTTCAGGGTCATTCTAAAATGGCGTCACGGTCCCCGAGAGGAACCTTATTAGAGCCTATTATTGATAATAAAGGAAAGTTTGCTTGGTTATAGTATTAAAGAAATTAAATCGTCTTCTAATAAAGAATTATTAATACACGAGTTTGATTCCATCTTGTTATTTATGACGGGTAACATTTAGCATATCATTTATTTGTAAATCATAACAAGTTTCATGGTCAATTATTTATTCTTCAATTAAATTTAAGACGTACTACCTAATAAGGAAAACAAGAAAAGATTGTAAAAGTGTTAATCATGAACAAGGTGAATTTAATGATAACGTGTGAAAATACGAATACAATTATTTTGCATAATCAAAATATTTGTATCACAAAATATTAACAAACACTTCATTAAATACGACGAGTGAGATAATTAGCATTCACGGAAGAGAGCTTGGAATAATGCAATAGATTCCTCATTCCATCAAAATGCAAAATTTAACACTGCCATGCCCTTCATTAAAGTTTATTGGGACGGATACTTATTAAAATCGATAGTTTAATCTCATAATTCACTTATTTTGATACTAATTTGATTTTGACATCTCGTTATGCTCATAAAATTTGACATTTGGAGTTTGCTGTTCGTACGGTGATTAACAAAGCTTACTGTTTAGTACATATATGAAGTTATGAAAATGTTTCAAATACACATGCATGACACTAATGAAAGAAACATGGCATGAATAACAAAATAAAAATAGTAATGATTTAAATGTCTCTTCATTTGCGCAAATCCAATCGATTATTACCAAGGAATGAAGTCATTTGTTTGCACAACATACATTGCATCCAACAATGTATGCAAACAACGAAATAATGTTGTACCAGCACGTAAAAACTAGGAATAGATTTCGCATTACATGCCTTCATTTCATGAATAAAAAATGCGAATTCGAATGCAAAACGATTGCGTCCAAAGGGATGTTGCGATTCTTTATTCAATGTCTCAATTTACTTCATTTCGTCATGTCAGTATATAGTATTTCGCCATATCAACCTCCTTTGAATTTGGTCAGTTTCATCAGAAAACATCTCATTAAAGTTCTAGGAAAATGGATCTATCCATTTTATTTCATTGCTTTCCATCTCGCGAAGCTTCACGAATGAAACTCGGAGCGTAGGAACAACGCGAGCGCATGTATTATCAGAGGTTCTGTGTGTGTGTGTGTGTGTGTGTGTGTGTGTGTGTGTGTGTGTGCGCGCGCGTGCGTGCACGACAGTGAGTGCATGGAGCGTGCGAGAATAAATGAGCAAATGCGTGCGAGTACAAAATAAATTAGTGAACCGAGTCTGTATTGCGAGATATAGTTGTTACCCACCCCTTCACTTACACACACACACACACACACACAAAGACACAAGCGCGCTCTCCTAAGTGTTTTGTAAGCGTTTCAAACTCCGTTTTCCGCTAGGTGCAACATGATTAAAACGGTCCGCATCGTATTCACGAAGTAAGAGACACAATGCATTTGTGGATAAAGGGTCTTTGACAAACGAAAATGACATTGTTAATGACTCACTTAATAATGCACATGCATCATTAATAAGAAATTTCATTAGAAGCTATACACACTGCGTACGTATAGATATGGAAACAGAATGTACAAAATGCATGTGTGTGTTATTTAAAGGAAGAGAACCGTCGATTTTGCCAAGGATAAGCTGTTTAGATTTTCATTAGAAGCTCTTTCGCCATTATATTGGTTGATGGAGTGCTATGGCTGTATAACGAGTCATTTCAGCCGCCATAAGTCACTAAAAAGATTTTCTGTAAAGATACAAAGCGCAATGAACAAATTTCCACATTCGCTATTGTTCTTTTTTTGCGCCTTACTCTGACGTTAAAGATTTATCAAAAATAACTATTTCTAACCAAGACATCCATATCCATAAGAAATGTGGCACAAACAAAACTTTCTAACACAAGTTACGACCAGTGAATGTTCTTGGCATTATGTTCTTGATTGTACCTTGGCATTATGCACAGGGCAATAAGTAACGAGTATTTAATTTCATGAACAAATAAATTGAAACATTCTATGTCATCACTTTTACAAACGTAATATTGAATAATTTAAAACACTGAGTTTGACATATTGTATGATAATCTATTCATTAGAATGAAAATCTTCGGTGGTCTTTTATCCTATAACTACATTTTCCGAAAAATTTGTGTTATGTTAAGATTTGATTTACGTGTCATCCGCATCTTATACTCGCTGAAATGAAATTGTAGCAAAATGAAAGGTTCATAAACATATTCTCGCAAGTTCCAATTACATATTAACAAAATAATAGTGAATAAATCGACGATTTCCCAGATTTTTTAAAATTATTACTCTTCTCAAGGTACATTAACCTTTACGTCTCCCCGATGGTGACATCTGCTGAGCGCAATAAACCGAATTGTTTCAAAATCTTTTGCATTTTACATCTCGCCAGCACTGTGAAATAGATGTTGGTGATTCACATCTGCAACCACTCGAGTTAAGTTATCGATTATATCCACCAATGAAGGGCTGCAAAGCTCTATGAGTTTTTCACCCAAACTCATGGGAGAGTTGGAATATAAAGTAACGTTATCTCTCAATGAAGTGCATTACCGTCTTGTTTTTTGCCTAGACACTGCCCACTTTCCATTCCCACCACCTAAACTTATATTTTACAATTAAAACAGCGTGCCTTCAGGAATTCTATGCGGCAAGGTCCTACTGTACATTCCGGTCCCTTTATTCTTGCAGTCATCATTTTTTATCTTGACCTGTATCGCTAATAATTAACTGTAACGACGTTTGAGAACACTATTTTAAAGAACGCAATTCTAATGTATTTTCATTTCACATGGGCAACAGCCCGGGCGCATAATTGAATTTCCTAGAGAGCAACTTAAGTTTCACATACTGAAATGTCATAAATTAAAGCCCTGGTGGTATTAAATTTTCGATGCCATCTAAGCAGGACTATTATTTTCTACCAATACATTCCTAAACGAAGTGATTATTAAAATTATTTTAGAAAACTATAAAATTAACGTTGACATATTGTTTGTAATAATTAAAAATATAGGTCAATTTTACACACGTAATTCAACTTTCTTAGTTTCAAAGAAGCCCTTATGACATGAACGAAACGTTATTAGTAAATTCTCCAAAAGAGGGATTTTTCTGTAATTAACTATACACGAAATAACTGAGTTTGACTTTTTATTTTATGGAATCTCGTAGTAAAAATTCCTATATGTTTACGTACGAAACGAAATCGAAGTTTCTATTGATTTCAGTTAGTCAATTTATAAGACGTTAGTCAATTTTACTTTCTAATAAATCTCAATTCTCTTAAACGTAATCTTGCCTACTCTACAATTCTCAAATCAAAATGCTGGGAGCTGGAAAGTTAATTCCAAGCACAAATTGTAGCAGGGCGAAAACCAGATCCTCACAAATAGCGATTTCCACCTGAAGTTGCAAGTTGCGAGTCTGCAGACTCTCGTGGAAGTCTCTCTCTGCCAAGATCGGCGTCTCTTCCCCGGTGGCCGCGAAAACCGATTTACTCCGCAAATCACAGCCAACAACAAAACACGGTCGCTCCTTCTTCGCCGGCGGCGGGGCGGGGCGGGGCGGGGCGGGGCAGGGCAGGGCGGGGCGGGGCGGGAGGGGATGTGATCGAACGGGCAGGGAAGACGGAAGGGGAGGGGGTGGGCAGAGCTTAAGCCGCATGCCAGGGGTGGGGGTGGGGTTAGGCACGTGGGACGACGGGACCGACGGGTCGGTGGGAGCAACGATGACTCATTCCATATTAAATCAACACAGTTTTAATTAAAAATTTACCTCTCCATTTTAGATTCAGGTGAAATTTGACACATAGGTAGTAAGAATGAAGAATAAGAAAACTACAAATTTTGATTAAAATAAATAAAAGAGGAAATTTTGATTTTGTGAATAATATTAATAATAATAATAATGATAATGATAAAACACAACACTCTCACCAACAGAAAACACTAAATTAATTTCGTTATATTAAGGCTTATACTTTGAAATGAAATGCATTTTAAATCAATGAAATCTAGCGTAAGTAAATATTGTGCATTTTATGTAAAGATTACCACATGAACACATAATGATCCCACATTTATACTTACATGGTCAGTTCAAAAACGTACAAGAATTGTTTTAGAATTTTTTCACAATTTTTTTAAGATGAACATTTTGAAAAACCTCAAAATCAAAATTTTAAATTCAAATTCGAAAAACTTTTGAAACCAGTTGAGTTGTATATCATATAAAAAGCCATAAAGAAAGCAGAACTAGTAGCGCTAGAGAATGGCACAGACTTTCCCGTGTTAGTTTTCTGGTTCCTTGGGTCTGGGCTAGTTATTCGCCATTGCCACATCCTCGTGCCAGCCGTCATCTATAACCGCTCAAAACACATCTTTGAACACTAGAAGGACCGGAATTTCGTTCTACCTAGAAGGACCGTTGTGTGTCATTTTGACACATGATCTCCTGAACTTTTGAAAAGTTATAATTATATATTTTTCTCACGTACTTCGATGTAAAGTGAATAAATGAATAAATGCATATATTTCTGGAACATTTGAATACATTATATTTTAAAAAGTTTGAAGATACAAAATACTAAATTGTAAAAGCTTTTACGGAACTTGAAATAATAAAGACAATATTGAGAAATAAATGAAAAGTTAATGAATATTTCTTAGTTTATGAAAACTTAATGTTCATATTAATGGAAAAATAAATAAACACAGTGTAGGCATGTTAATTTTTTACTCACACCATTTTCCGTAAACAAACTTTCAAGTCATTCATCACGCAGTGGAAGTAAAGTTGTTATAAATGCTTTCTCCTTAGCAATGCTTCCTTTTCATTTGATTAGATATAATTGTGTTTCTTTCAATCGTGAAAAGTCATATTTAATATTTTCAGACGGTATTTCATCTACGACCTTGCGAATAAATTGCCATCTATTTATGTATTTCTGGCAACTTTCTTGAAAAATGTCTATGCATTTTTTGTTGGGATATCTAAGATCTTGAATAAAATGTGAACTGGCCATCTTCTTCTCCCTGTGCGCATTGTATTCATACTAACCATCTGATGCAATGCATCATTTCCGCCTTTGCTTTCATACATAAAAAGGCTTCAGCTTCTTTTTCCCGGAATTCTGTGTGCTGAAGCTGTCGTGCAAGATGCTCAGAATTAGAACACATGTATTCTTTTTGCACTTACAACCTGTGAGAGTTTGACCAAAGTTTTGTTTGCCCAAAGTTGTAAAATTTAATATAATACAACTGCCTTGATTTTTTGAGCGTTTTTGCTTCACGTGTGAGAGCTTGCTGATTCCTTCTCATACCTATGAAGCTTATATTATTCACAGTCATATTTTCTGCCAGTAACACAGAAGAAAAAAAGTTGTCGCAGTTCACGTTCAATCCCCCCCCTCACTCACTGAGTTCCGATTGCTGATTTTCCTACATCCTGGATAATATTGGACATTTCTTATTGTTGTTCTTCTTCTTCACTAGAATCTACACCAGAATACTTTATTCCATCACCCTTGTCATTTCCTCCATCAGAAATGTCTCCATTTCTGTCTCTGCCATCCTCACTGCCTTCATTAGTAACATTTTGAAATTCACGAAGTATTTATTATACCTTCAGTTTTTCTGTTTCATTACGCTAAGTTTCACACACACTCACGGCTTGCAATTACGTTCTGCATGCGAAACGTTCTCTGTAACAACGACTGTTGATTCGAAAATATCAGGATGTATCCAGCAATTTCTAACGGATCGTTGTCATCATGCTTCGAATTTCAAGAAGGCAACAAAGGTCTTATCAATCTGAAAACCAGAGATACACTACTTCCTATGGGAAACGTAAGTATGAGACAAAAATGAAATAGCAATACTTGCAAGGGTATACTGTGACAATATGACACATGACGGTTCTTCTAGGTATATCTATGATTTTTTCCAATTCTACGAAAATCACAGGATTGAGCTTTGGAACACATGAAGTTCATGCACTGAAGAAAGCACTTACAAAGAAGCAATTTTCTAACTTTTAAAACTCCAGCACTACGTTGTAGTATGTGTCACAAATGTGTCATTTTCACAAACTCGGTCCTTCTGGTGTTAAACATTTTCTAATTTTTTCTGTTTTCTAATGGTAGAATGGAGATATTAATTTTAGAATATTAAAGAACACTAAAATCTCGTCCAATATGCCAATTTCCTTTGAAAAATTTAGAGCCGTTTTTAAGAAATTGGCGTTTAAGCACTAGTAAAAATGCGAAATTTGAAGATATTTTTCAGAGAGTTTTCGAAAAACTTCATTTGAAGTCATTTGAAGCACTTACAATCATAAATAAAATACTGTTTACAAATTACCAGAAATGTACTTGTTAAAGGTGGGAGAGGTCTTTAAAAAAATTCAATTTTGTAATTCTTGCAAAATCAAAAAATACCCCAAATTAAGCTTAATGTCATATTAAAGAGTGCAATTAGCACTAACCGTTCGAAAAGTTTGAAGAAAAAATTTGGAGCCATTTATGAGAAAATGACGTATGAGCGTTTCTGAAAATGCAGAATTTTCAGCTAGTTTTCATAGAAAACGGTTGAGTTTTTGAGAAACATTACTTGACATTATTAAAAGTTCATGTACTTATTAATATAGTAATATTAATATTATCTCTGCTAAAGTAAATATTAACAACGTGGGAGACAAGTAAAAAAAATTAGATTTTTGTCATTTCTGAAAAAAATGGCGTTAATGACATCTCATAGAGCACATTTAGCACCATTCCTATCAAACATTTAAAGAAAATATTTGGAACCGTTTTGGAGAAAATTTGCTTTTGGTAATTTTTAAAATTGCAAATATTGCGTGCAAAATTGCGCAAAAAAATACTAAAATTTTCAAAAAAGTATACATGAACTTAATGAAAGAACTCACATCGGACAACAAATTTTACTTGAAGAAAAAAAACTCTATCTGCAATTTTGTAGGTGTAGGAAGTGCTCGAGGAAACGAACTTTTGCAATTTTCGAAAATCCACAGTTAACCGTGAAAATGGGACTTACGCCACCTTTATACGTGTATTTTATTATTTTCTTACAAGAAATTTAAAGAGAAAATTTGGAGTAGTTTTAGAGAAAATTTTGAAAATGTCCGGGAGGCTTAATGTTAAGTACCCCCAAATTTTGAAAAATAGTTTTCAAAATCTCGGCGCCTCGAGTGGAACCAGATTGGCTGAGGAATATTCATTTTGGAAGAAATCGTACTGACGGTTTCGGTGCTACGGTTGTTCACAGACAGACAGATGAACGGATGGACGTATGGACGTTTTGAAAATAACCACTTTTTCGGTATCAGGCGACCCCAAAAGGTATAATTCCGTTGAAATTACGAAATCTATTTTCCGCAGCATTACATAATTTTCCCTATACTACGTCTATTACTTTGTGTATACGTACGTACACGGGAAAGTAAAAATGACATCTGTTCCAGCTCTCTATCTTAATTTGGAGATATTCTACGTCAATGAAAAAAATTTCAGGAACCCAATTTGTAAAATTTTACATGGCTGTATTTCACAAACGGGCGGAAATATTTTACTCATAATTTGTAGTTTTCTCATTCTTCATTCACATTATGTGTGAAATTTCATCTGAATCTGAGATGTAAAATGACTGTGTGGAAGGACCCCGATGCCGATTTGGCCGACGGGGACGAGTGAGTCCACGCGGATCCGCACAAGGATCGCGGACGAGCAGAGGAATGAGTTGTCGACGGGAGGACGCGATGGGTGCGACGTGGGGGGGACGAGGGGCGACGGCGGGCGACGGCGGGCGGCGGGGACGACGGCGGGAGACGGGGACGACGGCGGGCGACGATGGGTGCGAAGTGGGGCGACGAGGGGTGACGGCGGGCGACGGGGACGACGGCGGGCGACGGGGACGACGGCGGGCGACGGGGACGACGGCGGGCGACGGGGACGACGGCGGGCGACGGGGACGACGGCGGGCGACGGGGACGACGGCGGGCGAGGGGACGACGGAGGGCGAGGGGACGACGGCGGGCGACGGGGACGACGGCGGGCGACGATGGGTGCGAAGTGGGGCGACGAGGGGTGACGGCGGGCGACGGGGACGACGGCGGGCGACGACGGGAAGCAACGTGGGGCGACGAGGGGCGACGGCGGGCGACGATGGGTGCGAAGTGGGGCGACGAGGGGTGACGGCGGGCGACGGGGACGACGGCGGGCGACGGGGACGACGGCGGGCGAGGGAACGACGGAGGGCGAGGGGACGACGGCGGGCGACGGGGACGACGGCGGGCGAGGACGGGAAGCAACGTGGGGCGACGAGGGGCGACGGCGGGCGACGGGGTGCGAAGGAGACGGAGGCGACAGTGGCGACGGTCGCGGCGCGGTCCAGTTCCGGAAAGAGAGACGGTGGTCCGAAAGGGGAAGGCGAAGTGGAGACGCAGTGTGAATGGAGCCGCAGGCGGTGGCTTTGCACACGCGATCTCATTTTTCAACTCCCGCAATTACGTCATCAAACTTTTTTGTTCTCTGACGGTCGTTTAAAGAGAAACACAATGGCAAAACAACTGATTCAACACTGAGAAATATTGCCCTTATTTATAGGACTTTTCGCACAGTCATAAATGTTCATTTGTTACCACTTAATACTAAATTTCCTCTAAAGTAGTGTATTACTCATTTCCTCCCGCTAATCTGTCGTAATTAGAATGTTACTGCACTTTGTCACCACTCGAGACTTTCATCTCCAGTCTAATTATCAGACTCTGCTCGGCGCGAAACTCGTCCCATATCGCCCGATTCGTCTCGAGGCGTCGTGGAGGTCGCCACATCCTCCGACTTAACTTGTGACCTGATTTCTTGTCGAAGAGTTTCTACTCGAGCAACGGGATACAGCGACGTCTCATTAAGTGGAATTAAGATGATATTCAGAAACGGGAATTCGTCCTCGCGTGGCACGCATCACTTGACGGAAATGAAATTCAGAGCAGAATTCGTTTCTCCTCCGTTATCAGAAAGGAGGTCGTTTGATGTAAAAATTATAACCTAGCTTGTCAGTACCTCTGCATCAAACACGAGGGAAGAGAGATCATAAAAAGCGAAAAAAATAAAAACGGCAATAAACAGAATAATAATGATAGTTTGATAAAAATGTAGACTGCCCTAATGTCAATAAAATTTCTGCGTACAAAATAATGTTATTTTATCATCTTCTTTGGAGTGTAAATAATTTGCGCGCAGATTTAGTACTGGGCGCTTGTGCTCGCAATGGCAGCTATTAAGGAGCCACAGTAAACGAGTACGACAGTAAAAGATAACTTTTATTCATTATAAAAAACTAAATTATACAATATTCTTAAAATAAAAATAGTAATAATAATGACAATAAAACATCTAAGCAAATTTACAATATAATAACGATATCTACGTGCTGGTGTTCCTCTCGATTGAAATCAACGTAAGTCTTTATTCAAATCCAATCCCATGCTGATGATTCACAGTTTTAATGTATTAAATAACTCCAAATACGATGACACTTCATTCAATTACACAACTCCGCAAAACGTGCTCTGTTTTATCTTTCCCCAAACCTCTCAGCCCCAGTTTGCGTCCTCACTCAAAAAATTTCGATTCTTTCTAGCTGTTGTATTTGGTACTTTTTCTCAGGTCGCCAGTCTTCATGGCATCAAATATTGCCTACTCGTGAATTCCTACTCTGGTAGACGGTCTCTATACTTGTATTTCAGTTTTTGAGTGAATTATGGACAAAACACAATTACGATTTATTGCAATACGTAGTAGAGGGACATAAATATAGTTATATCTTCAATAAATAATACATTTGTCTAATTCTACTTCCATTCTTAATCAATTAATATAAATAAAAAATTCTAAGAGCAATAAACGTCTTAAATTCGAAGTGATTCGAGAAAGGGACCTTAGTAAGTAATTAAATGTAGTATAATGAACACTGAACATTTTGAAAGGCTATTGTGTGTTTTAAGTGCTCCATGCTTTAAAAACTAATAAACATGAGGTTGAAGAAAACATCTTGAATGACGTAATCAATTTTTAGGGAATAGGCTAAAAAACCTTGTCCATCATTTTTATGAGGTCTTTCTGCTTAAGTTATTACAATAAAAAGGTATCTGAGCAATTTTCTATATTCTACGTTTCACCGCATATTCAAACGACTTTATTCCCTGCAATATCTCATACTCAAGGAAATAAACGGAGAAACATCTAAAATATTAACAAAATCGACTCGTGAACCTGCAGGATTCAGTGGGATGAGTGAATCGTGTCTCCGGTCGCGTCATCTGTCCTGGTCACTAGTCCTGTAAGTGTAGTGCATGAAGGCGGGCCCAATGATAGTGAGATCTGGCGCTGACCGACACAACTGAGTACATGGTTTTCTCCCCCAGGTATCTCCTCAGCGAGGTACCGCTCTGCATGTTCCCGATTGGTCTCGCCATTCTTCCGATTGGTCTCTCTATGTTCCCGATTGGTCTCTCCATGTTCCCGATTGGTCTCTCCATGTTCCCGATTGGTTTCTCCATGTTCCCGATTGGTCTCCCCAAGTTCCCGATTGGTTTCTCACTATGTTTAATAGTATAAAGCATACAAGTGTGATTATTTGTGTAAGGAGAGAGGATGGGTCAAGGACAAAGAAGCGAAGATCGCACGTGGTCCGTGATCCATTTGTTAAGGCACTGATCTGGCAGGCGCCTAGTATTGATGAGACAAACTAAGGAACTACTGATCAGAGGTCGCAAGAATTCTCCTCCAGGGAATTCGGTGGGAAAATAACGGCATACTATCATACAACATCTTAGCAGTTGACGCACCCCGGAATCAGTAACCAATCAATCAATCGACAAGCATCAAACTGCAACTGCGGTTCTTGTCAGTCCACTGCAGTGGCCTCCACAGTCCGCATCGGAATCAGTAACCAATCAATCAATCGAGAAGCATCAAACTGCAAATGCGGTTCTTGTCAGTCCACTGCAGCGGTCTCCACAGTCCGCATCGGAATCAGTAACCAATCAATCAATCGAGATGCATCAAACTACAACTGCGGTTCTTGTCTGTCCACTGCAGCGGTCTCCACAGCCCGCATCGAAATCAGTAACCAATCAATCAATCGAGAAGCATCAAACTACAACTGCAGTTCTTGTCTGTCCACTGCAGCGGTCTCCACAGCTCCACGCTGAGCCGCCCCTCCAAAAGCAGCGCCTTCCGGAGCTCGTCTCCTCCGCTGGCAGGGCAGGGGGCGGTGCCTCGCGCCCTTTCCGATACCCTACCCCCAGGGGGCCTTGGCGGCCCCCACCCCCACCGCCGCTATGGATTTCCCATTACCTAGGTCCCAGCGCCGGATGCGGGGCGCCGCAGCGTTGGGGAAGGGCGGGGACGGGGATGGGGTGAATTTGAGGCAAACGACGCAATTTAAAACAGGAATAAATGGGTTAAAAGAACGTCGTTCCCCGAGGGTTTGACTTACACAAATTGCTGCTCCAGCGGTGTCAGAAACATGGGAAATATCGCGCTCTATCTTTAAAACTAAACCATCTAACAAGATTTCAGAAATAAATTGTGAAATGAATTTGCGAGACTGAAAATCGTACCAAACAGGAAGTTATATTTGCGGAGCTCTAGATGTTCTTACAAGAAATCAATATTTCTCTGAAACACGAGGTCATTGAAAACAAAACTACTCCCTTTTAGAGGGTTAAAGATCTCGATTGGAAGGTTGGCCCGTACCGACATTAATTTATTTTTGAACCCGATAATGACATGAATCCATATTTGATGCACATTGCTCTCCAAAAAGCCAATATTTTGGAACGCCGTCTTGAGACGGAAATTTTCATGTATATATTTTCAATGTCCATTTTTACAGTTAAATATTAAAACGAGTTTAGTAACAAAACACAAACTTGTTTATTCTTGAAAACATTTCTTTGGGGTTATGGGCATAGTAAATAGCTCGGCATTTCCAAAACAAGTGCGTGAAGTTCGCGCACATTGGGAGACTGAGCATATTTCTAACTGTCCTAGCGCTGTAGTCACCTGACCAACCTCTACTCTGCTTTTGGAAAGTGGTCTCTGCATTTGCAAGTGTTCTGTGTCAGGAATGTAAACTCGATTAAATTAAACATTTTGACTTACCGTCAAATGGGGTAACTTGGACCGAGATGGTAACATGGACCAATTTCTACAGATTTTTTTGGGTGTAATATTACTAGGTCTTCTTTCGGTTTGTATGTTTGAAATTGCACGGGAACTGTGTGAATTCACATTGTGGTTTTAACAAAGTATTTGGACGTCTAGTTAACAAATACATGTATATTGTTGACATTATTTCTATAACTGACATTTGTCAGCAAAAAATACGCTTACAAACTTCTGATGTAGCTAGTTGTTGTGTTTAATTGGTGAAAATTGTTTTGTTTTGTCTACAACCTCTATTAAGCTTCTCGCGATACACGCACGGAAAACACGTTCTCTGAATATTGTTTGGAAGAGGCGGGACATAAAAAAAATGACAGATGTAGGGTAACATAAGCCACTAGTCTATGTTACCCTACTGTATGTTAATTATCTGTTTTGCAAAATGTATTTTTGCAAATGATATTTATGCACCCAATTTCAGTTATTTATTATTCAAATCACTGAACTAACATTATTACATTATACATGATAGCCCATCATCTTGATTCGATGAATTCTCTGATGAAGGGATGTCAGAAGATGAGGTAGAAGTTTCAAAAGGGAACATAAGTGTGCCGTCAGAAGAAAAAGATGAATTAATGGATATTGCAAAAGATAGTTTTGCTACAGTAAGCTATCTTACAGAAAGTAAGAGACAGAAAAAGCAATTCATCCATCAAATATTGGAAACGTCACCCTAGTTCAAAACTGTCAGTGTTAAATTTTTAAGAAATTTTTCTAAGGGTCAAAATGTGTATGTTTTCCCAGCAGTGGATGATATTTGTGAAGTAAGAATTGATGAAATAGTTAGAATTGTGGAACCTGTCCACCCAAGAAGAGGGAGATATACATTTTCATGTGAACTGTTGTAATCCACTTTTAAAATTATATTAATATGCCTATTTTTCCAATGAATACATATTTCAAATGTAAATAAGTTGTTTTTGTGGTCCATGTTACCTTATTAATGCCTTAAAGTACTATCTAGCAAAAAAATATGCATGTGGTCCAAGTTACCCCAACTCAGAGGTTAACTTGGACCACCCATGTAAACATTTTAAATGAACTGAAATTACGATCCAACTTATTTTAAATAATATTCCACGAAAAAATTATTACTAATAAAATTAATTAAAACTGTGAAGAATAATATAATATCGAATGCAATTTTCGAACGACACATTTACTAGAACGATTCCCAATGATTAATTGTCAATATTGATTTGTAAACTTCTCTATGATAGGTCAAGAACCTGTATCATAATGAAAACTGTATCGAAATGAGTAGCATAATGCAACTGGTTGCAGCCATCAAATGACAGCACAATGGGAGTAGAAAAAACATTTTTAATTACTAAACTTAAATAATCTAAGTTGCAACCACCAGCCAGCGTCGTGTTGGGCCCACAGCGCAGTTGGGCGTCAAGTGCCGGGCCATCGCGTCTCGCGCGTCCTTTGTGCGCGCGGCAGGGCTGCCAACGGGCGCGCGCTAACGAGCGGTGCGCCGCGCCGCGCTTTTTAATTTGCGCTCGCCCCCCTCCCCCGTGCCAAGACAGTTCCAAGGGCGCGCGCATAAAGCCCACGGTGTTCCGCCCCTCCCCTCCCCTCTCCTCTCCGCGCTCAGCTCCTCAATGCTCTGCTTCGCCTCGTCCCGCTCCGCCCCAACCAACTCCGTCCCCTCCACTCCGCCTCGCCCTCTTACGTGCCTACCCGCTATCTCTCCCGTCCTCTTATGCGCCTGCCGACCCTATCCACTACAACTCACTGGCTTAGGTGTTTCAGGACGTCAAATGTCACTGCAGTGCTTCTGACAGGGAGGTCCTACCGTTCCACTCCCGACGGTGTCAGGATTTTCGATCCTAGGTATCCCTGTGCAATTGCACACAGGCAAATGTGATCCACAGGGGATGTGAAAGTAGGGCTCACCGTAGTTTCGTCACTGTCGGCATAAGG
The DNA here is from genome assembly GCA_031308135.1 of Acheta domesticus. Taxonomy (NCBI): domain Eukaryota; kingdom Metazoa; phylum Arthropoda; class Insecta; order Orthoptera; family Gryllidae; genus Acheta; species Acheta domesticus. Next base: position 209,773,397 of record JAHLJT010009419.1, read on the forward strand.
AGAAGGTTGTATGGCGAGCACAACGCTCCGGCCATCTTTACCCCCAGGAAATCCTGGCACTCACTTCGAAAGGAGGATGAGTCGACCCCAGAGCCACCCTGATTGGAAAGGACTGGGTAAAAATCCCAGCCTGAGCCGGGATTTGAACCTGGATCTTTCAGGCCTGGTCTCTACCGCTGAGCCACCGCGGCTCCATTTTCGACCCAAATTAAATCGAATTCAGTCGCTGTCTGGAGGAGAATTCTAGCAGTCGGCTGCTCTGATCGGTAGTTTTCCATCGTTTCCGATCAACACCAAGCGAATGCCGGAGCAGTACCATAACAAACGGGCCGTGGACCACGTGCAATCATTCCCACCTCTTCCATTTCCTATTCTCACCTCTTACTTACACACACACGTACATGAAGTGTTACCACACATGTCAGGAGACCAGCCGGGAGCTCACAACTTGTCCTCGCTGGTGGGATGTAGCTGGTTAGGGAAAACCCCGCAAGCCGAAGGGTAGATCAGTGCTAGATCTCGTCATCCACCAGGGGAATTTCGTCACTACCTCGAGGACAAAAACATGCACTACTCTTACGAGAGTACCTACCTTAGCTGTTGACGCACCCATATACGCGAATTAACCAATCAGAGTAGATGCTCTGTGGATAATTGCTAGGTGGAGGTGGCTAAGGGAGAACATCACACAGCGGTTATTTCCATCGTCTCTTCAGCGGGAACGACTCATGCAACATTCGTTGCATTTTTCATCTCTCTCTCTCTCTCTCTCTCTCTCTCAAACTCATTCTTCGTCAGACGAACAAATGCATGGCATTCGCATTGATTGGGGCGGCGATAATACCAGATGGTATTCAGAGTCTCGCGTTTAATACAAGAGTGTATACGCGGCGACTTAGTGTACGGAACAGGAATATCTTTGGTAGAAATATAAGAAAACGGTATTCGCCTTATTGCCACTTGCAGGAACATTTGCTCAAAATCCTTTCCATATTGTACTAATATATACTAATACTATATTATACTAACCGCTAATTTCGTAATTACAACGCTGACACCCAGACCTTTTAAAATCCAGCCTGCGCTTCTTCCGAGGTTCATTTACCATCAACACTGCGACTGAGTGCATTTACAGCTGCCTCATTAAGCAAAACGATGAATGGAAATATGGTAAGTTCAACTTTACATGTTTCATGAATACCTTAAAAGTCGTTTATAAGTCTTTTTGGAAAACGCGTTTTGGCTACACTACCCGACCAAGTATTCAGAAGTAAATACATCCTAATGAACACTATTAAAGTAGAAATATTCTGTAAAAATTGATGTAAGATTATTTATGAATTGAGTCCTTATCACACGAGCAACTTTATTCTGTATTCGATTCACCGAACTAGCAAAATGAAAGGAATAATAATTGGGGGTTATCCAGATTAATATGTATTAAATTGATTTCATTAATTAATTTGATATTAGGATGTCAGTAAGTGTGTTTAACTCTCGCAAATATTATAGTGGTATCACGTACAACTATTTCCGCTTAAAGTACATGGCATACCGCAGTCAGTCTCCTGTAATCCTGTTATTTAATAGGAAACTTAAGCCAAACTATAAAAATTACTTGGTGACAGGAAAAAATAGGAATCAATATAAAATAAGTGTGTAAAACGAAGTATAGCAAGTATGCACTTCAAATATAGGTTTCTATCTCAGAAAAAAACCCTTGGATCAAATACAATCGAAATATTTCAAATAATTTGAAAAAGAAGAAGGTAATGCAATAACGTCTGTAAAATCACAATTAAGAGAGTGAATTATAATTAATGTTCTTAACCTGGCAACGGATGGGTGAAAAAACGAAACACGAACGGATGAATTGGGTCTCAGAGACCAACCAAGAAACAAATTATGCATATTTATTTGTTATAATTTAATGACCTTAATAAAAGAGACATATTGTAATTTTATAACGATCATAAGGAAGCATTGTAATAAAAATTATCAGTATGGTGTTAAAATGCTTAAATTTTTTAAAAAATGCTTCCTTATGATCTTTTATGTCAACGAACTCTGGACAATAGATGTTGAAAAAGACTCCAAACTGGGTCGAAACGTAAATGAGATGTATAACAATCAATAAATTGTTATAAACTTACAATATGTGTTTTTATTAAGGTAATTAAACTATAACAAATAAATAAGCTATAGAACAGACGAATATACTCATTAAAATTACGCATATAGTCACGTATACAACATATATGCAATAACTACTACATTGAATGTTTCACTTGAAAATAAAAGCAAGGTAGAGAGACGAACAGGCTTCTGTCATTCGTATGTGATTCGCAGAAGTTTTTGTTACGTTGTGGGTTTCGTAGACCGAACCTATCCGTTGCCGAGTTCAACGATATGTGTAGCAATTAACTTACATCCCAGTAGTGCCACAGTTGCATAAAAGGGAGCAGGAGATTTGCTGCAAATGAAAAGAAAACGGTAAACAATCAGCTCGACGAACACGAGGGGCGAGTCCCCTCCCGGCAGGTGAATCTCGGCTGGAGTGGTTGACGGCTGAGGGCTGCAAAACAAGCGAAGCGCGGGGGCGCGTTCGGGCGCGTGGAGGGGGAGGGGCAGGGGCAGGGGGTGCAGGATTAGAGGCGAGCGCTCGGCGCGGTCGGAACACGCAATTTGAGGATAATCCGCCCTCACAGGAGCAGCTGGAGCTGGCTGTCACCGAAGCCCCCTCCCCCCCCGCACCAGCGGCGCCGAGCGAAGCGGCGCCGAGCGAAGCGGCTCAGTGCGCAGCGCGCTGCGGTCGCAATCGGGAGGCCCGGGTTCCATCCCCGGGGCCTTTCTTGGTCGCCCCTCGGTCGTAAGGCGAATGCTGGGATGGTTCAAAATTCCACGAACACCTGCCACCTCCCAATACCCCTCCTACCATCATCCTAGTCTTCTCGCCCCTCATCATCACCTTATCACTTCAACACATAATAATAATAATAATAATAATAATAATAATAATAATAATAATAATAATAATAATAAAAATAATGGGGATCAAAATGTTGTAACCAAGGAGGCAGAGAAACTTCTTAAGGCCGGTATACACGGTAGAGTTTTTCGTGTAGATTCTCATGTTCAGACTACATGAGAAAATTATGAACATGTTCGTAATTTTTTCGTGTAGAAAAGCATGTAGTTTGACTCCAGCGCCTCTAGCGGCAGAATCGTTCACTAATGGATATGTGTACCCAACGCGACGGACTCGTCCATTTCGATTTTGTGGTTAGGTGCGTAAAGGTGTGAAAGAGCGAAGTGGAATTGTGTGTACCAGCGTGGCGTTTTTCCACGTCGTTGCCATAGTCGTTGCCACAACCATGCTTGTGGCAGCAACGATTACGGCCTTCCTATTTTTCTTGTTAATATTTTTCATCGTTAATTAAACATAATCGTAAATTAATACATCTCACAGCCAGTACACACCAGCGGGCGGACACGGTTACACACGCACAGAAATACCGCCAGTGAAAGTACCCGGACGGCGAATTCAGTTGTTTCTCGGTAGACCCCCTAGCCGCGGCTTGTGGAGGCTCATGCACAAAACCGTGAAGTCTGGACTACGCTGTGTATGAGCGACTCTACGTTCAGTTTGAGATTTTGACGTTTCTATGTAGAAACTGTATGATAATCTACACGAAAACTCTACCGTGTATACCGGCCTTTAAATGCAAGAGTTTGGAAATCGAGATCAGCCGAATGGGCGTAAAAGCACAGGTCGTCCCGATAGTTATCGGAGCTCTGGGATTTGTTCCGCAAAATTTGTGTAAGAACTTGGGTAAACATCCAAGTCATTCAAAGGACTGCGAAGTGCAAGAAAATACTTTATTTGCAACAGTTTACATTTTGCACAAAGTATTATAGAGGAACCGGCAGTCCCTAGATCTGCTCCTTAGGTAGCTGGTTGCAACCTGGAGTGGATTTTATACTCAGCCGGCTCATAACATCTGTAGTCGTGATATGGAGAAATAATAATAATAATAATAATAATAATAATGGTGATGAAATGCCTGTATCACATTTATTTTACATGGATAATCTTAAAGTGTTTGCTAAGAATGAAGCGATTCTCTTCCAAATGCTGTCATCAATGATTTTAGCAATGACATCCGCATGAAGTTTGGTCTTGACAAGTGTGCAAAAGTCAACTTAAAAAGAGGCAAAATGACCACGAACAGAGAACATTGAAGTCGATAGACACACTGTGATTCAAGATCTTGAGCCCGGTAAAACTTACAAATATCTCGGTATTGAAGAATGTGAGACCATCTCGAATGACACAATGAAAGAGAGAATTCGCAAGGAGTATTATAGAAGAGTGACATTTCTCCTGCAGTCCGCTGTGAACTCAAGGAATAAAATATCAGCAACAGGTAGTTTGGCGGTACCTGTAGCCGAATACAGTTTTAGACTAGTAGACTAGACTGAATAGGAAATTCGCATCATGGATCGAAAAACCAGAAAACTGCTTACAATGCATCAAGTTGCCCACCCCCGAGCTGATGTACATAGACTTTAAGTGTCACGTAAGGAAGGAGGAAGAGGCCTGAGACAAATTGAAGCCTCCTGACACAATGCAATAACCGGGATGGGAAAGTATGTAGTCAGCCATCAAGATGACTCACTAATGAGGCAGGTCATGAAATCTGACCGAAGAATGGGAAACAGAGGCATTGTAAGTGTAGAAAGAAGCATTGCGAAGAAGACTATGCAAGACACCCAGAACGACATAGACACTGAACTTCTGATGCTACTTAACATGAAATTTGAGACACAAAAAATGTTAAAGAAATCGTGGAGAGACAAACCACTCCACGGACAACATTTGAAACGAATGGACAAGGTGCAGATCAATAAAGATCAATCATCTATGTGGCTTAAAAGGGGAAGAATGAAGCCAGAATCGGAAGCACTTGTAACAGCTGCCCAAGATCAGGCCTTGAGAACACGACATTATGATAAAGCGGTTCTCAAAATTTCCCAAGATGATGAATGCCGCATTTGTCAGGAACACGTAGAAACCATCGATCATATTGTCTCAGCTTGTCCAATCCTAGCAAAGACCGAATACTTGAAAAGACACGACAGGGTGTGTAGCTACCTCCATTGGCAGATCTGTACCGCCCTCAAGGTTCCGAACAAATGCCCCAACTGGTACGAACACTCACCGAAACCGGTGACGTCTGTTGGATTGTGTACAATATTGTACGACCAACAAATTCAAACTGAGCGCACGATAGCAGCAAAGAAACCAGATATAGACATCCGAGATTTGCAGAACAAATCGTGTTTGCTTGTCGATGTTGCTGTACCTTGCGATCAAAACGTCGTTACCAAGGAGGCAGAGAAACGTCTTAAACACAAGAGTTTGGAAATCGAGATCAGCCGAATGTGGGGCGTAAAAGCACAAGTCGTCCCGATAGTTATCGGAGCTTTGGGATTTGTTCCTCAAAATTTGTGTAAGAACTTGTCTAAACTCCCAGGTAATTCAAAAGACTGGGAAGTGCAAGAAATCGCTTTATTTGGAACAACCCATATTTTGCGCAAAATATTGTAGAGGCACCGACAACCTACATGTACTAGGTCCCTAGATCACTAGATCCCTAGATCTACTCCTTACGTAGCTGGTTGCAACCTGGAGTAGATTGTATATTCAGCCGACACATTACATCTTTAGTCGTGATTTAGAGGAATAATAATAATAATAATAATAATAATAATAATAATAATATTCACAGCGGGGACGAAATTGCTCGCATCCACACGTGACCCCTGGGTAACGCTAAATGAGCAACAGCGATTCGCCACCTACGCGCTTGGCCATTGTGAGCGTGAGGATCCCCACACGCTGACGGAAAAACTGCATGTCTATACTGGTCAGCGCGTCACCAAATGGCTAACGTGGCTAACATCCTCACCAGTGGGTGTCGGTGGGTCGCCAATTACGAGGGGCGTCATGTATGTCCGAACTATTACATACATTCTACTTCTTCGAAATTATTTTTGAAGAAGAAAAACTATAGCACGCAGTGTACAACCAATTTGCTTGACTAGAATTCTTATCTAAGACAACTTTTATCCTGATAATGTAGGATACAATTGTGCTCATGCAAAAATATATATTTTAAAAATATTTCCAGTATACAGCAGTAAATTATGAATCCAAAAGCAAAGGTCGGCATTCTTAGCTGAGTTAATAGGCGTGGACTCTGTCGACGTCTGCAATTACTCTCGTACTAGCAGCACTCTGCCCCCACTCAATACCTATACAACACAAGGGATTAGAACATCATGTAAAACAAACGAATTCTTTCTTTCATTTCTAAGCATCATAACGTATCTCAAGATTTCCTCCTGTACTTTAAAAAATACAAATCATTGTTAAGAAAGTCATAAGGCAGGCTAAAATCATGAAACACGATCAGGATATTTTGAACTCAAATAACAAAACAAAATCAATGTGGGATATAGTAAAAAATGCGACCAAACCAACTAGAAACCTTGTAGAGAATGTTGTTTTAAAAGATAACGATAGAGATGTGAACGATCCGGCAACAGTGGCTAGTCTCTTTAACCAATACTTTTCGAGAATTGCTGTCGATCTCACTAACGGTTTTCAGCCACAAAATTCAACATCTGACGTTTCCCTAAAAATCTTAGACACTATGTTCGTTTCCGAAACCTCTTCCTATGAAATTCTCAAAATAATCGGTAAATTAAAAAATAAATATTCGGCCGGTTTAGATGAATTTCCGGATTGTTTGTTAAAGACGTGCGCGCCAGCCATTATACACCCGTTAACTCACATATTTAATGCATCCTTATGCACCGGAATTTTTCCAGATATTTTAAAAACAGCTTAGATTAAGCCGCTCTTCAAAAAAGGCAACAAAAATGAAGTTCAAAATTATCGGCCAATTTCTCTTTTGTCAGTTTTTTCAAAAATATTAGAGAGACTTTTTTATGTGCGAATGGAAACCTTTCTCAATAAACACGACGCGTTTTCAAATTGCCAACATGGATTCCGGAAATCAAAATCTACGGAAACAGCCATTTTTTCTTTTCTTAAGGATGTTGCCTCATCATTGCATCAAAACGAAGCAACTATTGGAATATTTTTAGATCTTTCAAAAGCTTTTGACGTCACTGATCATAACATTTTACTTTCAAAATTACCTTCGTATGGAATCCGTGGTATTGCTCTAGATTGGCTATGTTCGTACCTTAAACAACGATCTCAGAGAGTAGAAATACCTTACTGGAATGATGGAACTTTATGTACACACCTTTCCGGTTCTTTGCCAGTTGCACGTGGAGTCCCGCAAGGATCGATTTTAGGCCCTATTCTCTTCCTATTATACGTAAATGACATGCCCTTAGCGATTCGAAACGGAAGAACAGTTCTCTTTGCGGATGATACAAATATTCTTTGCAACAAAGAAACCGTAAATAGTACAATATCAGACGTTTCAAATTGGTTCCGTTCATTATGCTAGTTCATTATGCCGGTTAAGTTCATTATGCTACGCGTTCAGAATTCTTTCAAATTCCGTCATACAGCTCGTTGTGTATATTTTGTCAATGTTCACTCCCGCCTGAGATATGGCATAATATTTTGGGGAAACACATCTTATAGCTCCCAGACTTTCAGATTACAAAAAAAATTGTACGAATAATAAGCAAATCCAACCCACGTGATTCTTGTAAGTCACTCTTTATTAATCTAGGAATTTTACCATTACCTTGTCTCCTGATTTACAAATCAGTAGTTTTTGTCAAAAATGACTTACTTAAGGGCGGGAATATATTTTCAGCAAACGCCGATGTCTATAAGTATAACACACGACGTAGTAATCATATTCACCAAGTGGCAGTATCAACAGCTCACTACAAAAAATTCACATACAATTCATGTACATTACTCTACAACACTTTGCCAGAAGACATTAAACGATTAAATTCAATAGAAAAGTTTAAGTCCCAAGTAAAATCTTTTCTGCTGCATAACTGTTTCTATACAATTCGAGACTATACCGAGCATCAAAAAGGAAAGTAGAATTAATTTTAACAATGATAGTTAATGTAATTATTTATCATTTGGACTGTATAATTCTAAAGAACCTGCAACAAGTATTGTACCACAGTTTCTGGGTTGATGACCCCCATCTCGATCAGGTTTTTCGTCCAGTTTCCCTGATCCTTGAGCAAATGCTGAGATGGTCCCTTGTTTTGCTTCTTGACATAAATGTAACTTCATTATTTGTGCATGTCTTCTGAATTTCAGTGGGAAATATAGTTATTCAAATTATCGTTTTTCATATTATCGCGGCAAAAAGTATTATTCTTTCATGAAGAACATGAAGGTTCAGGGCAGGAATTTATAGCTAATTTACCTTTGAAAATATATTTTATTATATAGGAGCGAATATTTTGTCAACAAAACTCGAAAAAAAAACTCTCTTTTCTGTATTCAAAGTTCGACTAAAATATGGTTTAGGATAGAGATCACAGAATTATGAAAACGTGCACAAAATTCACTTCTCCCCATAGCTCGTCATACGCAGTTTTTAACTGTTTTTTTGACGTAAATAAATAAATAAATACCTAGAACCCTCATACGTTTTCAAGGTACCATTGCCTCGCATGTAACTGCTACGGACGGACTCGCGATAGTCCACGATAAAACCCATTCCAATAACATTAATATTTCGCTTAAGCGGAAACAATAAACTAAATCCGTCCTCAAAATTGGGCTCGCGGTATGCACAAATTAAACGAGACGATTTATTACAAATTAAATACTTTCTGCAACTTTTCCCGAGGTCTGTTTTCCTGGGCAGGGCGCAGCCCTAGAGCCCTTAAGGAGCAGTCATCACTGCTCCTCCGCCTGCCCTTCGTTGCCACCAGACCACCGCCCCAACAGGTCAGTGGGATTGAATCACCAGTACTTTTGTTCTATTACACGACTTTAAGTCTTATGGCTGTACTTCGAATGGAAGAATGATGTTTATGGGTGTTTTGATGGGTGATGATTTGTTTGGGTGATGATATGATATGGTTGTTGATGGTGGAATGAGAGGCGCTGTCAACAAGAGAACCCCCTTTTGTCACAAGAAATTTATGAGGATCGATCTGAATATTTGAAATTAGACCAGAAGCGGAAAGTAACCAATGTGACCTACACCTCAGGTCGCCCGCAATCATTCACAGCAAAATCACCGTTTTCATTCGGGCTGAAGCCCCTGACCTCACCAGTGCTGTGAGTATATCGACCGCTGTGTCACTTAGACCAAGCATTACAGCGTAATTTCACTATTATATTTCTTTCAGACACTGAGAAAAAACTATTTCCTTGTCATCAATAATATCATCACAATCATCCCTACAACTCGTTTTCCAATTTATTGATTCTGGAAGTAGGTTTGTTGAAACCAGGTGGCATAACTTACATTCAAGATATTTATACATTAATATAACGTTATTTGTTTCAAATAATAAAAATTGCAATAATAATAATAATAATAATAATAATAATAATAATAATAATAATAATTTTACACATTTATGACTGCTCTATATAGTTATTTTGAAATAATATAAACCACGTGATTTTCTCTCTAACCAATGCGAATAATAAACGAGGAATAACAGAAAAGATTAGATCAATACAATAAGAATAAAATATTAATAAAAATTAATCTAGACGTTTATGTCTCCTATATACAAATATTATAAGGCGTTGAACACAGGATTTTCCATATACTCTAAACTACTGCATTTCACTTCATTTCACATCTTTCCCGTTCTATATTCCACTCCACTTCACCAAACGACTCAACCCTTCAATATAAGCACGACAGTAATAAGCATTAGATTTTATATTTAACGATAACCAAAGAAAATTATAATTAACAATAATAGCTAACTACGATGATTTCTAATAATTCCCATTCTACATTCTACCTATTTCCCTGGAAAGTATGCATACATGCTCTCATCTGCATCTTATTTATATTTTTCCGTTGTAAATTTCTATTAGGGTTCCAACAAACCGTTCCGAAACCCTTTAAATTTCATGACCCATTTCCGGCCCATGACCTCCATGAAGACTCCTACCATGGACGCCATCAACGATAACCAGGACAAAAAACCACCAAACGCAACTACAACAAAAATCTATAACCACCATTACAACAAATTTTTACCAACCTCAACTACAACAAAAAGCCACAATCCACCACCCGAACAAAGTTACCAACCACGAACACAACAAAACTGTAAGAAAATCGCCACACAACCCCGCCAACTACAAAGAATCCCGCTAAACAACAGAAACCCAAACTCTTCTACAAAAACCAACAACCACAACAGAATCTCAATAATCACAACATAATCCCAACAACCAGAACAGAATATCAACAAACCGAACTCAATCCCAACATAAGTCAAGAACCATAACAGAGACAAATAACCACAACAAAACCCATGCCAACGAACTAGCCAACCACCTAAGGCAATTGCCCAAAAATTATTAACAAATCACGATTTGAAATGTCATTCTCCCACGTCGTCGTCGCGCTAGCGTCAGCGCGTCCAGACGCAGGGCCCCCCCCGCCCTCCGCGGCGGAGGAGGCGCCTCCAGCAGCGCCGCGTCGCGCGAGCGGATTAGCGGCGCCCCGCCAGGCGCAAAAAATTCACTTCGGCTCAAACCGCAAAACAAAGCAGCGCACAGGCGGCTAAATTGGAACGGCTCCCGTTGCCATCACATTCCACACCGCTGCGGGCTCAAATCGCGGTCAATGACCCTCTCGACAGTTTTATCCACTCCTCCCTCCCCATCCCTCTCCCCACCAGCCCCCTCCCCACCCTCCCTTTCCCAACATCCCCCTCCCCGCAACCCCTCTCCCCCCGAACCCCCTTCCCGACATTACTCTCCCCGCCACCCTCTCCGCTCCACCCCCTCCTCGCCATCCCCTCCCCCATCATCTCTCTCCCCACCATCCCACTTCCCACCATCTCCCTCCCCGCCACCTCTCTCCCCACATCCCCCTTTCCAGCATCCCCTCCCCGCCATCCCTTTCCCCACCATCCCTCTCCCCGTCATCCCTCCCCCCGCTATCCCTCTCCCCGCCATTCTCTCACCCCGCCATCGCCTCTCCCGACTATCCCATCTCCCCGCCAGTCCGTTCTCCACATCACTCCCTTCCCAGCCATCCCTCTACCGCTACTTCCCTCTCCACGCCGCAACCTCTCCCCGCCTTCCCTCTCTTCGTCGCCTTGCTCTCTGTCCATTACTCCACTCAATTTCCCCCACTCGACACGCTCATCATTAGGGAGAGGATTTTATGCCCTAAAATAATCTTGAAATATGCTTTTAAGAATATGCATTTATAACCTAAAAATTCTTAAACATACACTTTAATATGCAATAAAAATTAGCAGTATTTCCTTTCTTGAACAAACCTTTCTTGATAAAAATCAGGAGAAGCATGCTTGGAATGAAAAGAAATATTTGTGTTCAAACATAATATAATCTACCTTATTTCGCTGAAGAAATAATAGCAAATATTCACTTTAGTGAGGTACATTGTGTCTTGTTGCATTTCATGTGTCTGGTTTAAAAAAGTTATATCGAGAAATATTCTACTTACACAAGTATTTTATCATCTGTATAAAAGAAAAACTGCGCCATCTGCCGCTCTTCCTAATCAATGAACGCTCACGAATAAAAAAATTCTATTCTATGAACAAAATTAAATGTTTTAGGGATAAGTGCGTATTTTAAGGAAATATGCAAAACATGCGCCCATAATAACGTGAATACACCTCCACAGGAAAAATCGATCAAATATGCACAAATATGTGATAATAAATTAATCTACAAAGTTTCCAATTACAAGTAGATGTGAAGAAATTATTCTTAGCTACGCCCTGAAGCAATATATGCAAAATGATGGACATCCGCGCCCTGCTCATAGGGACCGAATACCGAAATAATAGCGGTAAAGGTATTTATACCGGTATAGAAATACCTTTACCTCTATTATACCTTTATTCCGAATACCATTAAAAATACCGGTATAAGACTTCAAATACCGGTTTTTTAGAGGTATTTTACCTTTATCCGACGTCTATACCGGTAAAATACCTCTATTTAAAAGTATTATACCAGTATTTTTTCATGAAAATACTGATATTTTCATGAGAAAATAACGATATTTCAATAGAATCATACACTATTATGGGGCACGCCATTATAATTTTTACCGCTGAGATGGCTCAGAGAAACAATTATGGACACTGCAGAGTTTTCTGATCGGGAGGTCTTAGGAGGTCCCTGCTCATGATGGTCGTAGCCCTCGCTATTCCGCCACGCACCGCCTCCGCCTTCCCCGCTCTCTCGGTACTCGCGCCATCGCCCTGGAAGCCCCACTCCGCCTGCGCGCCCGCCGCCGCCCGCTCAGCGCGCCTCGCATAGAGGCAACCCGCAACACATGCCAAAGTTCTCTAATGTATATAGTCAAACAACTCCTAAACAAAGTGTTCTAGGGCATTCAAAAACTAAAATTCTGAGGCCAGAGGTCCCAAAGAAACGTTCATCGCACAGTAATCTACGCGTCATGGGCGCGCCTCGCGCAGAGGGCGCCAGCGAAGCGAGGGCGCCGATCGAGGGCAGCCACTCCAGTCAGGGCGGCGGACACGTGCGAAGCTGAGCAGACGGCGCCGCCGCCGCCGCCGCCGCCGCCGCCGCCGTCTTTGACGGAAACTGACCGCGGGCGAAGGCGTCGGGGGCAAAGCGGGCTGCGTCGGGCCCCTTTTGTGAGCACCAGACGGAGAAGGGCCAGCAAGTCAATTCCCGTTTGGTCCCTTGCAACTTGTCCCGTATCTGTTACCTACCCGAAGGAATACTAACGTTTTGATCGTATTTAAATACTGGAATTATCTCTTACATTTTTCCAGTAATATACCTTCCCTTTGCGGCTCTGACACGCAACAAATCTTTATAAATGAGCTCTCTAAAGAAAGATAATTACACGGAGACGTGATGAATTGCACTTTGACACTAAAAATATGAAGGATTCCTTTAAAATAATGCATCTAAATATTCACGTCGAATGCAACTCGCAACACATGCCAATGTTTTCTAATGTATATTATCAAATAATTCCTAAGCATTCTGGAGCCTTAAAAACTACAATTCTGAGACCAGAGGCCTCAAAGAAACTTTCAGTAATCTACCCGATAAGATCTTCTTGACCATTCTATTACATTTTTGCTGGTTAGAGGCTTCTAGATTCTACCCCATCTGTTCAGAGCCTATAGAATCTGCAACTGTAAGAGAAATCACTAATTACTTGATATTCCAAGCGATTGAACTACACGGGTGTACTTCTTTGCTCGATAATAAAGTTGAATAAGTATAGTTTTATTGACAAGGGTTGTTATCAATTACAAGGTGACATGGAGAACAAGTGACGGAGAATAAGAGGATCTTGAAGAAAAATATATATTACAGGCTTAATATGGAAATGGACAAATAAGGAGTAGGTTGGGGTATAGCATGCGAGAGTTCTCGTTAGTGTAATTTTATTTTATTTCAACACCTTGACTAGCTTTTCCGACATGCTCAATGACTTTAATCTTTTTACAGACTTTGGGCTGTAATACCCGCCCACAAAAGGAAACATTCTACCAATTTATAAATTAAGCAATAGCTTTACTACTCTTGTCTTCGTACCTTACGCACATGAACATATTTTATCTCAAAACAAACATTTATATACCAAAATAAAAGTATCAAATTGTTTAAAATTCTCACGTGGGTTCGTTTAATTTACTTTACACACTAATCTCATTTATTTTCTCATTTCTGAGAACACCCGGTCTTGTACAATTTCTCAATTTCAATTCAAAATATTTCCCTTTCGATGTCCTATCAATCTCTCACTCCGATTTCGAGGCTTCCCGACGCCCACATGATCGCTGCCCGTGATAGCGTTCGTCGTATTCGCTTTGTTCGAGAACATTCCACGAAACTCGTGCGATTATTGGGCAGCTGTGTCCTTCTCTCGTCCTGACCTCGATAACAGAGCGTCTCATTGGATGGTAATTGCGCTACTGTTTATTTCTACAGCTGTAGCCATAGGACTTAGTCCATGTTGCTCACTTGCGCACGACAAATTTCCTTGAAATGTAGAAATCGATGGATACCGGCCACTGTCAACTATTGCGTGCGTGCTCTTTTTTTGTAGACCGTTGTTTAGCCGATTGATTGTGATACCGAGCGCGTCAACTACCGAGGTCATTAGTCCCGTAAGTGCAGTGCGTGTTTTTTCATTGAGAGTTGGCGGTGATCTTTCCCCGCTGAATAGCGAGATCTGGCGCCGACCTACCGTCGACTAACGGGGTTTTCCCACAACCAGGTATCTCCCACCAGCGGGCCGTCGTTTCAGCTGGGACAAGCTCTAAGTTTCTGACCGGTCATCCAGGATGTATGGTACTGTAGTGCATGTTAGTGTAAGCGTGTGGACAAGGAAGACGAAGGAAAGATCGCGCGCGGTGTGTGGCCCGTTTATTAGAGCATGGCTCCGGCATTCGTCTGGTGTTGATCGGAGAAACGACGGAAACCTACCGATCAGAACAGCCGGTGCCTTCAGACAGCGGCTGAATTCAACCTACTACCTATTTTCTGTGACTTAAAAATAATTTTAACGAGTGTTAAGGAAAGGTAGTCGTATAAAACTTGGGAGTGAATTATACAATTTCCTCGCGCTCATTACAGGATATCAACTGCCTAAAATCTTCCCTATTCTCCGACCCGTGCGGAAAACGTTATAAACAGCAATTCGCCGAAATCTCTGCAATCTTGGCAGTGAATTATTCCACGGAGTTCCTCCAACACGACCTCGCGGCTCTTGACCCTCCAGGGCCCGCCCCCCCCCCCTTTCGGTCGGGTGGGTAGGTGGCCGGCCGGGCGGGCGCGTCGGCGCCAGGTGCAGCCTATTCTTAGAGGCGTCCAATTACAGCTTCCTGGCGATTGGGCTGACTTAAAACCGCGGGGGAGCTCGTGCCTAGATCCAGCGAGGAACTTGGCTCCGGCGGCAGGGGGCGGCGGTGATGGGGAGGCGGAAAACGGCGAGGAAGGAGGAGGTGATGTCGATGACGAAAAGGCTGACGATGGTGATGAAGACGATAGGGTAGCGTAAATGGCGGGGACGGCGGCGGTGATGTCGGTGCTGATGATGGTGCCGATGTGCACGATGGACGAGAACTGAGAGAGGGTGAGGCCAGGACGTTGAAGTGGCGGGGGCAACGGGGTTGGCGGGGTTGGTGGCTCCAGGTTTGGCGAGAGTGGTGATTGGGGCGGGGCGGGGGCGTGGGCGGGGATGGGGCTGACGGGACGGGGCGAGGCAGGGGCGTTAGCGGTGGCGTTGGGCTTTGGTGAGGGCGGGGCGGTGGAGTTGGCGGAGGCGGTGGCAGCGAGGATGGTGGTGGCGAGGGTGTTAGCGATGGCGTTAGTGGGGCGGGGGCGGGGTCGGCGGTGGGTTGACGGAGGCGGCGGCGACCGGTGCAATCTGCTCTGCCGCCGCCCCAAGGCGAAAACTTGGCATAATTTCGGCTGCGGCGAGGGCGCCGGAAAGGAGAGGAAGGTCGACGGATGCATCAAGGAGAATGACTGCGATAGAGGGCGAACGGGTCAGGAGAGAAATCTCTCCACTGATGGGGAGAAGCGAGGAAAGAGACAGAGAGAAGAATTCCACAGAATCCAAGGAAAGGCAATATGTCGGACCCAAACAGTGAATCTTTGAGGGATTCTTCGGTGAGAGAAAAGAAAATCCGCGGTGTGGTGACGGATATGGAATAAGATGAGCAGAAACTCTGGAAGCTTATAAAAGCTGAATGGAAGAAACACACAATAAAAAGCGTCTTTGATGAAATTGTTGTGAACTCTGAATGGATGGTGTGAGAAAAGGGGAGTTACAAATATGGCACCAGACTGAAACGTTTCTGTGCACATTCAGTTGTAGGGCGCAGCGAAACAGGAACGGGTCAACATGTAGGGAATACGAAGTGTACACAGAAATGGAGTGGCAGCGGTGACGATGAGCACCGCAACAGAGTGTGGCAATTGGGAAGCAGAACTCGGCGGTGAAGTAGCCGTAAAGAGGATTACAAGCGAGATAGTCACAGGGTGACAGCAAACAGAACATTGACGGAGTGTCAAATTTCCTATTGTCTTGCCCAGATGGTAAGCTGATTATATCACGAGGCGGAGTCGAGGAGAAGTCGTGGCGGAGTCGTGGCGGAGTCGGGCCGGAGTCGGGCCGGAGTCGGGCCGGAGTCGGGCCGGAGTCGGGCCGGAGTCGGGTCGGAGTAGGGCCGGAGTCGGGCCGGAGTCGGGCCGGAGTCGGGCCGGAGTCGGGTCGGAGTCGGGCCGGTGTCGGACCTGAGCCGGGTCGGAGTCGGGTCGGAGTCGAGCCGGAGTCGGGCCGGAGTCGGGCCAGAGTCGGGTCGGAGTCGGGTCGGAGTCGGGTCGGAGTCGGGCAGGAGTCGGGCCGGAGCCGGGCCGGAGTCGGGCCGGAGCCGGGCCGGAGTCGGGCCGGGGTCGGGCCGGGGTCGGACCTGAGCCGGGTCGGAGTCGGGCCGGAGTCGGGCCGGAGCCGGGCCGGAGTCGGGCCGGGGTCGGGCCGGGGTCGGATGGAAATCGGGCAGGTGTCAGCGGCAACCATGTCGTGGCTGTGGGGCTGGCGACTGGGGTCGGGGCGATGTTGAGTGGGAAGTGCGTGGGAGTAACGACCTCCCGAACACGGAGCGAGCGGATGCGAGGCGGGCGCGCTACGTGGCCGGGGCGGGGGGTGGGGGGTGCGGGCCGGGCAGGGCCTGGAGCGGTGCCAGAGGCCGGAAGTTCGTTTGCCTGCAGCCCGCGGTCGATGGGGCATCGGCCTCGCACCGCGAGGGGCCGGGTGGGGGGGGCGGGGGGCGCAGTAGGTCAGCGCAGCCGGGGGGCGGGGCGCAAAAGAGGGGGTGGGGGCGGGCCGCGAGGACGAGCTGAATCGGAGGGTCACGTGGAGTGGGTGTGGAGGGGGAAACCGCTCGAAACTGGGAAAGCGAAAGTGCAACGCGAGGCTCTCGCCAGAAGGGAAAAGTCAAAACTTCCAAAGTAATTTTTGCAGCGGTGGCTGGTGCTTAAGTGCTGCGGTGCTGAGCACACTATCTATTCTCGTCAATAAATAAAATAATTAGCAGTTTCAAATTGTTGGATTTTTAAGTTAATTCATCGATCTAAACGGTGGTATTCTCAGGTTCGATTCCCGGTCGGGCAAGAGTATAGTGTGCGTTTTCCTTGCTATGGCCCAGTATATGTTGCTGTGTGACGATGAAAAAATTTACTTCCAAGGCCGAAATACGACGTGGGGATGTCTACGGGCTAACCACACGTACCCCTCTGGCCAATGGCCGCGAGGCACGGACGTCGCCGGGATGCCCGAGTCCGTTCACGGGCTGTCGCGCTAAGTACATACCTAGTGGTGAAGCGTGCAAGAATAACGAGCGAATAATAGAGATCTACTTTGATTTTTCTTAACAGAAGCGCCCACGAGCTTGAAAGCGAAACGGTTGGTGGCCTGACACGTGCTGTTTTGAACGAGAACACCCGATTACGTCTTGTAGAGAAGGAGAAATTGTATCATGCGCATTCGTGTCGTTAAGCGCTTAAATGCTTCCAGATTCGCAGCACCAAGTATCGCAGCCCCTTGGGAGTGACTATCGATGAACTAACGAGCAGGTGGTTTGTACTAAAAAAGAGTACGTGGCAGTCAATGCATAGCGCTGATTGTTACCATTGAACTGAGTTTATGGATTGAGTTGACAGTAACGACATGTGTGTAATGAAGGCGAATCGATGGAAAAAAGATGAGAGAAATTAAAATCTAAATTGATTGTGTAACTCGATAAAAATTAATTGTGTCAAGGTGCTGAACTCTGGCCAAAGTGAACTACTGAAGGATTCATTTTGATTTCAAACATGTGCCCTGTATAAAACATTGGCAAATAATATTGGAGAATGTTTCATAAAAACTAACTTGGGTGCGTTATTTTTAATACTATAAACATTCGTTTGTTGTGATGAAGACTGTAACACGAAACGGAACGTCTCTACTTGGCGTCCGGCAGACGTCGCGTCCTAGGCACCGATGGGAGATATCGGCAGACATGCGGCGACCTTCATCAGGACGGACTGTCATAATTGAATATTTCATCGAAGCACATGGAAATATTTATACCGCATTTCAATGGTTTTACGACTTACATATGGCAATAACATGACAACTTGAACGCAAATATATACTGGAATTAGAGGCGTATATGTGAAGGGAGGAGAAAGGCCCATGTGAGAATGGAGTGGACGCTAACCAGGATAATGTACGCATAGGTCATGACCGCTTTAACAGTTACTTGCACATGATCCACTTTATGGGATAATTGTGCTTATTAGATGAGAGAGACTAGAAACATGGCGCCGAAGTGAACAAGAGCTGGCAAATTGAAACGGAGCATATATGCAATGATCCAGTTGACAGAAAGTGGCCTCAGACTGTTATTAAAGCGTACTGAAACAACGTTTAGATTTCTCTATGCATAGTTAGCATTGCTACTTCAATATCGTGTATTTGCCATCAACAGCACTCAAGCATTAACCATAATCAAAAAAATATTAAGAAAGAATGAAAACTTCCTTTTTAACTACAATCCATTTCAAAATCCTAAGACATCTGTAGAGAAGACCATAGTCGGCAACTACACAATGAACTTTCGTTAACATTTTTATAATAAAAACTACCCAAAACATAGAATTTTTTTGAGTTTCATATTAATAATGTCGAAAAATTGAAATGTAGCAATTCATCAAGTAGACGGAGTATTTCAAGAGAGTGATTCCCAGTGATCAATTAGTGATTCCGGGCAAGGTAAATGCTAATGCAATTTTCCTGTAAGTGTGGTGCATTTATAACGAGTGAAATGGCGCAGGCCTGTGGGTCTGCTCGTGAGGGATTTCCCCAACTAGGTATCTCTCACCAACGGGACATCAGCTGAGATGAGCTCTAAGCTCCCGACTGGTCTCTCGGCATGAGTGATGGTGTAATACATGTAAGAGTACGTATGTGTAAGTAAGGGGTGAGAAAATTATACAGAAGAGGAAGGAGAGATCGCGCGCGGTCCGAGACCCATTTGTGAGAGTCCTGCTCCGGCATTCTCCTGGTGTTGCCTGAAGAAACCACGGAAAACTATCGATCACAGCAACCTTCCGTTAGAAAAGTCCTCCAGTCAGCGGCTGAATCCGTCCTAGTATCGCAAATCCCGCAGCCGTCGAGACGCGAACCACTGGCCAATCCACGAGGGTCATGGGCCATCCCCAAAAAGTCCTAGAGTTTTCGTTTACCTCCTTTATTTGACAAAATTGATTTAAATATTTATGTTCGAATTATGTAATTTTAAAAAATAACGTTGTGTAATGTCATATCTACATTACATAAATAATATACACTACAATAACTAATATATTATTTAACAAAAATCTACAATGCCCCTCCTCCCGCAAAATGATCGGCTGGAACCACCCTGACCCGAACCCTAGGACCACCCGGTCAGAGGCACTCCAGTGACATTAATTGACGCCCTGAGCCAGCTAAGCCCGTTTCAGAGAGAAGATACACACCGTCATAATCGCACATGTCGTGTGGATTACCACCTAAAGTAGCCATCTCAGCAAGCGGCTTGACGCTCACGCGCCTCGACGTGAAGCAAATCAGCAGCGGCGTTCGCGGGGCGGAGGGGGCGGAGGGGGCGGAGAGGGGGCGGAGGGGGGCGGAGGGGGCGGAGGGGGCGGAGGGGGCGGAGGGGGCGGAGGGGGCGGAGGGGGCGGAGGGGGCGGAGGGGGCGGAGGGGGCGGAGGGGGCGGAGGGGGCGGAGGGGGCGGAGGGTGGCGGAGGGGCCGAAGGGGACGGAGGGGGCGAGGGGGCGGAGGGGCGGAGGGGGGCGGAGGGGGGCGGAGGGGATGGGGGGCGGAGGGGGCGGAGGGGATGGGGGGCGGAGGGGGCGGAGGGGATGGGGGGCGGGGAGGGGGCGGAGGGGGCGGAGAGGGCGGAGGGGGCCGAGGGGGCGGAGAGGGCGGAGGGGGCGGAGGGGGCGGAGGGGCCGAAGGGGACGGAGGGGGCGAGGGGGCGGAGGGGCGGAGGGGGCGGAGGGGATGGGGGGGCGGAGGGGGGCGGAGGGGGCGGAGAGGGCGGAGGGGGCCGAGGGGGCGGAGAGGGCGGAGGGGGCGGAGGGGGCGGAGGGGCCGAAGGGGACGGAGGGGGCGAGGGGGCGGAGGGGCAGGGGGAGCGGAGGGGGCGGAGGGGATGGGGGGCGGAGGGGGGCGGAGGGGCGGAGGGGGCGGAGGGGGCGGAGCGGGGCGGAGCGGGGCGGAGCGGGGCGGAGCGGGGCGGAGCGGGGCGGAGCGGGGCGAAGAGGACGGAGGGGGCGGAGGGGGACGGAGGGGGCGGGGGTGGGACGGTGGGGGCGGAGGGGGTGGGACGGTGGGGGCGGGAGGGGGCGGAGCGGGGGGCGGGTTTGGAAACGGTTTTAGCGAGCGGCAGTTCCAGCGAACAGTCGCTTCTCGAGAGCCGCGGAGGGGGGAGGCGAGGGTTGGGCCTGTGCCGCGCGTGGAACACTGCTTCGAGCCGAGACAACGCGTCGCGCGATAGGAGCGAAGTTGGAGGCCTCCGGAAGCGGGAGCGCGAGATACGAGGGGTGGGGGGCGGGGAAGGTAAGAGGGGCGGGTGCTGAACGACCGACGCGAAGCCTGGGAATGAGCGAACACAAGGATCGTGCGTACAGCGCACAACATGAAACGAAAGCATGAAAGAAAGTGAAGAGTGTTTGGTTGTTTTTACTTTCCCGTATACGTACGTATACACGGAGTGATATACGTAGTATAGGGAAAGTTATGTAATGCTGCGCGAAAAAATGGCCAATTTTCGGCGGAAAAAAATTAATTGCCGGGTCGTGAAAACGAATAAGTGGATAAAACCAGTTGCTAAATTAAGAAAAAAAAATCCTCTATCTCGTGGTGTGGTCAAAATCCATGATTTGTTGCTTCTTTTTACTTAAAAATCGATTGACGGCATTCCGTCCGTCTGTCCGTCTGTGGTCAACACTAGCGCCTAAACCGTTCGGTCGATTTTCTTCAAAATTAATATTCCCCAGTCGATCTGATTCTAGTCGAAGCTTTGTGATTTTGAAAAAGATTCTTAAAAATTTTGGGGTACTTTATATGAAGCCCCCCGGGGATTTTCAACATTTTCTCAAAAACGGCCCCAAATTTTTTCTTTAAATTTCTTGGATGAATAGAGGAAAATACAGTTTTTAACATGGCATAGGTCCGATTTTCAGGTACAGCTCTGAATTTTCGAAAATTGTGAAAGTTTGAATTTTTTTCGGCGTCTTTCTCCAACTACAAAATTGAAGATAGAGAGTTTTTCTTCAAATAAAATTTGTTCTGCATATTGAGTTCTTTAATAAAGGTCATGTAAATGTTTTTCACAATTTTGGTAGTTTTCGTGCAATATTGCGTGCAATATGTGCAATTTTAAAAAATTACAAAAACAAAATTTTCTCAAAAACGGCTCCAAATTTTTTCTTTAAACTTTTGGTAGGGATAGTGGTAAATGTACTCTATCAATAACATAAAAGCCACTTCGGTCTATCGGTTGGTTTTTTCAAAAATTACAAAAATGTAAATGTTTTTACTTGTCTCTCACGTCGTTAATATTTACATTATCGGCGATTTTTTTACATTATTATATTTACGAGTATATATGCTTTAAATAATGTCGAGGAAAGTTTCTCGAAAACACTACCGTTTTCTGTGAAAAGTAGCTCAAATTTCGGCATTTTCAGAAATGCTCAAACGTCATTTTCTCGTATATGGCTGCAATTTTTTTCTTGAAACTTTTGTAACGGATAGTGCTAATTACACTCATTAGTATAGCGTGAAGTTTATTTTGAGTTTTTTTTGCTTTTTTCAAAAATTATATAAATGTAAATTTTTTGAAAGATCTCTCACATCTTTAATATGCACATTATCCGCAATTTGTAAAGATGATTATATTTGTGAGTGCAAGTGCTTCAAATAACTTCAAATAAAGTATTTTGAAAACTCAAAAATTTTCTGTGAAAATGAGCTTCAAATTTCGCATTTTTAGTAGTGCTAAAACGCCATTTTCTCTTAAACGGCACATAATTTTTAAAAGAAAATTGCCATTTACGGCTAGGTTTTTGTGTTCTTTAATATTTTAAAATTAATGTTTCTGTTCTACCAATAGGAAACCGAAAAATTAAGAAAATGACAAAAAAATGTACTTTTGGCGATGATAGATGGTAGCTGGCAAGAAAGAGTATGTGGCAATTCCGAATAGCTAGCGAAGACCCAGGAAAATAGAAAACTAATACGGGAAAGTCTGTGCCATTCTGTTTCTGTTTTTCGACAAATAAATAAATAAAAAAATACGGTCATGCTTAATTTTTTCAAAATACGAGTAGATTTTCTTTAATTTTGTGACAAACGTAATAGGCCGCTGTAAATTTACTGCGCTTCGGACAGCTGGATGCGTCGTAAATTAGAATGTTCAATTTTTGTATATTATTTCTTTCTTCGTTTCTTACATTCGAACTTTGTTATAGACTTACACATTAATATTTTAGAAATTGTTTATTTTGAAATATTTGAAATAAGTAAAAAGAATTAATAGCTCTCAGAATAGCGACAATGCAGGGTCTGCAACAATGGAATTCACTTTGCGCTCACGAATATCTGTGAATTAGTGTCATTGTTGTGACCTAATGGAGCTGTATGAAAAGGAGTTATAATTGTCTAATTTATGTTGATATTTGCAGGCAAATATTTAGTTTTGCACCAAATGCTGTACCATTTGTAGTGAGTAGAGAATTTGTTGCATGGTTTTTAAAATACTCTTCCCTAATCATGGCCCAATGGAAGACATTTCTATATTTCCAGGGTATCAGGCTTCTTTTTCCAATACAGGGTTACAAAACTTTTGCATTCTATTTTTGTGAAGTTGTAAAATTCACATAGTTCTGACAACACTGCAATGGAAATAGTGAGTTCCAAGCGAAGATGTTAGTAGCGCATAAAGTGCAATATTACAGTACTACTTAGCTGTTTCCTCTAATACGGGAAAGTAAGTGCTGTTGTAGCACCACTAGTTTTGATTGGTAGCCAATCCCCAACCGTCGGCATGTTAGCCATTTGGTGACATATTTACCAACATAGACGTGCAGTTTCTGTCAGCGTATGGGGATTACCACGCCCACAATGGTCAAGCGCGTAGGTGGCGAATCGCTGTTGCTCGTTTAGCGTTACCCAGGGGACACGTGCGGTAGACCACGCACGCGAGCAACTTCTTCCCCGTTCTGTGAATTATTATTATTATTATTATTATTATTATTATTATGATTATTATTAATATTAATGTTATTAATGAATTAGAAGGTGATAGGATGATAGTGAGAGGTGAGAGATGATCGTGGACTTTTTTAACCATCCCTGCATTCGCCTTAGTGACTGAGGGAAACCACGAAAACTGGTCAGGATGGCCGGTCCGGAGAATCAACCCGGTCCACCAGTTGTGAATCCAGTGCCGTAAGCACTGAGCCACGTCGCTCGTAAAGAAAGTGAAGAGGAAACGATGTGGTCGAAAAATTTGAATAAGAAAATGATGTTCGTCGTTTCTTTGTAAATCTCCACGATATATATAATTTTGATCATAATCTGTGCAATTAAATAAGTTCTAACTGAAAAAAACTGTACTGCATTGGAAGCGAAACATGATCATCGTAGGCACTCAAATTTCTCTATCATTTAATGGCCAATTTTGAAACAAACGTAACGAACAAATAAGTCATTTTAAAAGCCAAATTTATTTAAATAAATGTTCAAAAAGAAGCTCAAGTAATTTCCGTGGTTTCTCCTGTTAGTTCCAGGCGAATGTCAGAGCAGTGTCTCAACAAATGCGTCATAGACGCGAGAAGCGTTCTTTCTTTTCTCATCTTTGTTTCCTCCTGTTCCCTTACACAAACACACACACGCACGCACTTGAGTCTTTGATACACTGTTAGTGATTCCGGTCGCGACAATCAGTCGGTCCATTAGTCCAGTAAGTGTAGTGTATGTTTTTGCTCGGGAGGCGGCGGTGGTCTTTCCCCGCTGGACGGCGAGATCAGGTGCTACCGCTCCAGCTACCGTCGGCAAACGGGATATCCGCAACCAGGTATCTCCCACCAGCGGGGAACCACCCCAGCCGGGACAAGCTCGAAGCTCCCGACCGATCACCCGGAATGTGTGGTAGTGTAGTGCATGTTAGTGTAAGAGTGTGTGTGAGAGGAGAGGATAGGACAAGGAAGGGGAAGGAAAGATTGCGCGGCCCATGGCCCGTTTGTGACAGTACTGTTTCGGCATTCGCTTGGTATTGATCGGAGAAACCACTAAAAACTACCGATCAGAGACTTCTCCTGCAGACAGCGACTGAACTCGAAGTAGCTGACAAGCTAGTGTCAAAAATCCTGCCGTCTTCGAAACTGGCATTCTAGGACCTCCCGGTCAGAGGAACTGTAGTGACATCAACTGACCATCTCTGCCGGTCACACACGCACTACAGGACCACACTTGTCGGGAGATCAGTTGAGAGCCAGTTCTTCCCGGTTGGGGCAGAGCCCCGTTGGCGGAGGTGCCTGTATCGGGGCACGCGTGCAAGCCACGTGCGGGACGGCTTCGATTTTCCAACGGAGGAGGAACACCACCACCACTACCGCCTCCAGGGCACATGCACTACACTTACGGGACTAATGATCTGAATTAAACCCTGGATAACACGAATAACAAGGGACTGATATAATCGGTCTTCGTGTTATCCTATCCGATTTTAATACACTCATTACTACGTTTGTTGGGTGGGTTTTAAGTGAGTTCGCGCTAACAACAGTTTACTCTAGTTGACGCGTCCAGAAACACAAAATCGTTCAATCAATCCAGCCGCCGGAGAAATTTTTCCGCGCAACTGCGATTGTTTCCAGTCTATTTCACAAGCATCAACCAATATGTCTTTGTAATCGAAGAACAGCAATCTGATCCTCTGCAACAATATTATTCAGTTTTCGCAAGAAGGAAAAATCATATTTACAACTATAGCTATTTCAGTATTTTGAAGCTCAATGTATTGGTTTAGGTACATCACCGTTGTCATCGCTGAGAACCAGCAAAGTATAAACGAAGAAGAAATGTTAGAGAGAATATTATTTTGAGGAATCTCAAGATTCACAGCAGCACAGCTTCTGAGAATCAGTTTGTTTTCATAAAAACATTTGCACGGACCATTTACTACACAACACAACACAACACAAAAAGAACACCAAACACTGGATGTTGTTTAACGCAAGCACGACGGAAATTCTAGCTTCGCCTTTTTGCGCTCTCTTCGATCAGTTTGACGTGCTTGCTACTCAACGCTTTGAAGCGTGTTTTGTCGCGTCAAAGTCGAGTTTTGTAGAAGCATGTTTTTGAACTGCTCTGATGCTTACTTAGAAAATGATTGTAGTGAGGTTGTTTCTTCTCGCAAATAACTCTCATCAAAATAACCACCGTAAAAGGCCCTGCTTCATACAAATCTGATTCTCACACATATGCAACACGCGCATAGTGGGATTCATTTTTCAATTAGAACTACTAGGTAGGATAACGCCACACGCGGTTTTGTAATGACAGAAGAGATGGATTCACTGGTACATGTTGTGCTGACATCAAAGTGCATATTCCCTGCGTAACTCTATTCATGAATGCAAAGTAATAGTTTAAGGAGAGGAATATGAAAGTTGAGAGGTATACGGAATTTGGAATCAATTGTAAACTATAGTGAATTTTCGAATTCGCTTTAATAATTCACTTATGGGCGTCTCCCAGACAGCCAGATAGTTGCTGACTCCGCGGTAGTCTAAGCTTCTAGATTTTATTTAGTTCATTAATAAATATGTACGTATTTATTATTGAGTCCATATTAACCAATATTACTCTTATTATTACTATTATTATTATTATTATTATTATTACACTGCTTACCACGAATTTCGCCGTAACACGAACAAAAATTAGGTCCCGTCAAGGGATTACAGTACTACGGTCATTTATAATAATATGATAACACGAACTCCGATTATTTCGGTACCTTGGAATTCGTATTAATGAGGGTTTACAGTATTAGGCATTTTAGGGTCGGATTAATCTGTCGTTTGCCAGCTAGCGGTGATCGCAGGTCTGGGCCCTGTTTTATTTACTATCCACGCCCGGGGGAAGGCAGCACGACGGGTCCCCATCGCCTTCCCTGGCTCCTCGCTGCCCAGCTCACTTGGCCCACCCTTTCTTCACACAGCTATACAAACTGAAACGATTATATTAGAAAACTACAGTGACATTATTGCCCCAACCGGGAATCGAACCCGGAGAAGCACCACAAAATGCTAGCGTGCTGTCCGCGTGGCACTCGAGGGATAGAACTTATAATACTAAGGGTGAATTAGTACATAAAAATATATTTGTATTTTCTTCTTTCTGTGAAGCCATAACAGAATTAGACCCAGCCAAAGCCTTCGTAGATCATGGGTAGTATATACGGCTATATTTTTTCAGTCAATGTTGGAGTTTTAGAAGTTTTTGTGAAGGAAAGATCCCTTGCAGGCCACAATGCATTTTTAAGTTAGTGCTCAAGCATCATGCTGAAACTAGTCGGAACACATAATTTGTCAATCAGAGCGACTGGCGTCTAGAATGTCTGTGAATGCAATCGCAATGCCCCACACAGCTAGTACCATCTAATTTCATCTTATAAATCGTGTAATGGTTTTACTGTTCAGAGTGTCTCACCATTTAAAAAAGATACATTTATACTTTTTTCAAAATTTCTTTGACATTTCAAACTATTTTCAATAAAATTTTACTTGAGTTCAGGGTTGTAAAAAGTCTGTTTTAAGTTTAAAGCTATTAAAATGCGTTTCATAAAAAATGTATAAACAGAAAAAGAGTGGATATAAACTATGGTTAGTGGATGAGAACATACTGAAATCATATTAAGGTAGTTTTTCAAATTCTGGACCCCGGTACATTTTTTCTAAAAAGAATCAAAACTTCAAAAACAATTTGCAGAAAAAACAATAAAATTTTTTCCGTTTTTGAAAAGTCAGAAACCATTGACATTAATAACGATATAACAGGCGACAATATGATCCTTAACATTTAAATCACTTGAATTAAGCGACTAAACGAGGAAATATAAGGCGTGACGAGGTACTAGTACGAGGCAGGAGAAAACGTGACGACGCAGGAAGAGATGGCGTAAATTGTGATGCTGTAAAACATGTGGCGTTGTGGCAACGTTTCCAAGCGAGCGGCATACCTGAGCCGGAAGCTGTAGTGAAAGGGCGCACCTGAGCTAAAAATAAATGGGCCACCGACAGGATATGACCTTTCGGAATTAAGAACGTCCCTATCAATCAGGAAAGATCCCACACAAACAAAGTGTTGAGAAAGGTTAGTGGCGAGTCTGGGACAATTGTACAAGACCCCTGGAATTGGCTAGCCATCGAGCCTGGGGACGCCGACAGCATGACGCTGGGTGGGGGAGACGGGGGTGTATGTAAGGCGGGCGCTTTCTGCGGAGATTCAGGTAGATTCGTAGAACTTCTTGTTAGCTGACGGGCTGGGTGGGATCTCCAGTGCACTCCAGCACTTGGTTTCCGGGGCGGAGACCGGTGTTGGCGCCACGATATGTAGTTACGTGATTACCGGTGACTTAAGGTCCGATTGCCTTGCATCACGCGTTGTACCTGCTTTCGAGCAGTGGCACTGGGCTGTAGAGCCTAGGGACGGTCGCGGGGTTTTCGCGGCTAAGGGGAAGAAAAAGGTTGCCGGGGTGCCATTAGTATTTGTAAAATTTATTTAATTGTTAAGTTCTTGTAAATAAACGTAAATATTGTTAATATATAATATTAAATTAATAAATAATATTAATATTATATATATTATTAATATATATATTGTTAATAATTGTAAATATTGTTATCTTCAACGCAGCGTCTGTCTTATTCACTCCAGTACGTCACAAACGATTCGAAAATGTAAAGCAAGGAAAGGAGGTTGGGCAGGACGGGTGAGAGGGGAGAGAGGTGAGGCGAGAAGTGATCGGAGAAGTACTGGTGGGGCAAGTGCCTCTGAGCGACGAGGACCTGAGCTTGAGTAAATTGAAGAACTGGGAAAATAATGTCATTTTCTGATGGAGGTTTTCTCCTGTATGCAGATAACATAATCTCATTTTTAGATAGAACTACGATTACTTTTTACATCGATGCTTTGTATCATCAAAAATATCCAGTTCAAAAACATTCTAAAACTGCATATCGTTCTCTCAAATAAAACATATTTCTTATGGGTATGTTTAATAAAGGTGGTTTGAGATATCTGGAAAAATTCACATTTTGAACTCGCTGAGATAACCAAATAACTCGTCGTTTTCCGTGGTTTCTCCGATCAAAACCCGGCGAATGCAGGAGCAGTGCCCTAACAAACGGGCCACGAACAGGACGCGATCTTTCCTTCCTCTTCCTTGTCCTAACCTCGCTCCTCACCAGCGCACATTTGCGTTTACGTGAACTACACTACCACGCGTCGGGAGACCAATCGAGAGTTTAGAACTTGTCCCGGCTGAGATGGTGACCCGCTTTTGCGATATATCTGTCTGGGTAAAACCTCACTAGCCATGGTGTGTGTCAGTGTCGGAAAACACCATCCAGCGGGGAAAGATCACCGCCACCTTCCGAGAAAACACATGCACTATACTTACAGGACTAATGACATTAGAAGTTGACGCGCCCTGAATCACTAATTAATCAACCAATAAAAAACAAAATGACTCGTTCAGTATTAGATTCACTTACAATTATGTAGAGTCACGTAAAACACCTTGGCTATTCCTTGCAGGCAACTCTTTGGTTCGTTACACTTTTTCTGCCGAGTACCGAGCGTATCTTTTAACTTTTTAACAGCGTTTTATTCTAAATTCCCTCTCAAGTGTCTTTTTCGTTGTTTCGGTTTTTCTCTCCTTTCTTATTGTCACGGTCATCCTCAAGAGGTCGCATAAAAACGGACGTTTCCAAACTTTTTAAATCCCGCGACAATTCTCTCCGTAACAACAGTTAAATATATAACCGCAAACTTTTTCTACCAGAGAGTGGGGACGAAATTACACGCGGCGCCCCGTCCCTTTCCTTAAGGTCTCCGGAATGGACGACACGACGAAACAAGTGGAGGGTTTCCTCCCATTGTCTGCCACTTGGAGGATCATTTTCCTCGTTTTGTCCTCGCGGGCTGTTGCGCTGATCGATCGAGTGCGTTGAACTTGACGGAGACTTCTCCGAAATCGTTCGGCAGAAGGTCCGAAACGAAACGAGAACGAACTATGAGACACGTTTGGCGTGAAACAACATACATTTTGCCGGGTCTGTCGTCTTCCGAGAAGCAATTAAATTTTTGACAAGTCAATTTTGTATTTCGTTAACGTGCAACGGAATACAGTTTCTTGACGGTCGTTCGATATGATTTTTCGTTGAACAAGCGAACTCGATTTCTATTGAGTGATTTTTTTAAATTTGATGAAAAATATGTCGCTTGTCAAAGATGACCCCTACAGAAAAAAAGAAAATTGATTGAGTTGTTCGCGTCTCCAGGCGAGTAAAGGGTCATTAGTAGGGATCGGATGTTTATGACGTCATATATTTTCTCTTTGCGTTATTTCATTGGAAAATGTAAGATTAGCATGATTTTATCTACAATGACTGACATATGTTTTTCTTGAAGAACCTCTTACCCTCCATCACTTGTTCTACATGTCACCTTGTAATTAATAATATAATACTTGTCAATACAAACTATTCTTATTTTACTTTATTACCGAGCAAAGAGATACACTCGTCTAATTCAATCACATAGAATATTAAGTAATTAGTAATTTCATATATAGTTGCAGATTCTACAGACTCTGAACAGGTGGGGTAGAATTGAGAAGCGTCGAACCAGCAAAAATGTAATAGAATGGTCAAGAAGATCTCATCCTGTAGATTATGGTGTGAGAAACGTTTCTTTGAGTCCTCTGGCGTTAACATTTTAGTTTTTAAGACCCTAGAACTCATCATTTTGGAGTTATTTAACAACGAAGATTCAAAAACCCTGACGTGCATTGCGGGTTGCATTTTACCAGGATATTTAGATATGTATATTAATAAAATCTTTCATATTTTTAAAGTCAAATTCGTCACGTCTCCGTGAAATTCTCTTCCTTTAGAGACCTCATTTATAAAGATTGGTTGCATATGAGAGCCACAAAGGAAAGTTATTCTACTGAAATAATGTAGGAGACGATTTGTTGCCTCTTTGTTTAAACCCTTCAGTTGCATTGTTAAAAATGGAGTACAATCTCGTGAACGCCTTAAACTTAGTGTTATGTATGAGGATAAAATATCTTGAAACCCTATGTTATGTGAAGATAGGAAGATAAGGCAAGAAAGATTCATTACAATTGCCCTGCGTCTAAAACAGCCTTGAATAAAATTCTTCGAGATAGGGATTCCAAAATTGAACTCGATAATGAATAATATTTCAGACATTTTCATTATCTCCAGTCATAATGACCTTTGTTTATTAATCCATTAAGTATCAAATTAATTTTGTGCTCGCTTACTGTCGTCGCGTTCGTGTGCGTGCAGTCATTGTTAGAGCCCTCTGACAGCATGTTTTCGCAACTTTTAGTGCTAGTCAATTGTTAAGTTGCTAAATTATACTACTGGAGCACTCCAAAGCGCCAAACTATGAGCATTTGTGTGGTTATATGAGCATTTTTTCTATAAGGAGAAACAAAACCGTCAGACCTTAGCTGCCAATGCCTCTTCAGCTTCGGTGCCACCCAACTAGCGTTTGCTTTACACTGGCTTCTCCCTCCGACTTAACCACAAGCATATAGCATCTAAACACGGTTTTTAACTTGAGCTTGCGAAAATAAAGTTAATACCGCCTTTATTAATTCCACTAGCACTCGATGCCATTCTCTACAGTTCTTTCCCACATACAACGCACGCATGTGCAACAACAGACATTTTTTTCGAACTCTAAGGGAACTCTTCCTTCACATCGCGAAACTGGAGTTTATACGACTTTCGGGAACGTCGCCGCGTGCAAATCATATTCCAGGGACGTGTACGCGCAGCCGTTGCAGCGCGGGGAACGTATCAATCTCCTGCTGCCAATACGAAAGGGGGAAGCGCCGCAAATATAATCTGTAATCAGAGGATCGCGAAACTTGCACGGCGAGCAAATGATGGTGGAAATCGGCTCGTTGGTGACCACGCGGCGGGAGGAGGGGGCAGGGGGCAGGGTTGTCAGGTCAAAGACATGAGCAGAGACCGTATTTTTATATAATTACATATTTTTGTCTTTCTACTTACAGTTCTCAAAATTCTAATGTTGGTGGATCATCGCATTCCTAACGCAATATCCAATTTTTTTGTTACATATTTAGTACCATTCTACATATTTTACGTATTTTGCTATTTTCACAACAATTTTTTTTCATTTTATCGAACGTTTTCAATTTTATTACATATTTTTATAAAACATAGTAGTTGCAAAAAAGCAGCTTTTTTCCCAGCATTATTACCACGTGCTGTCTACTCAAGGTAGGCTACATAAAGACGCATTCGAATGTTCTCGTCGCACCTGCTTCAGTTACCTCAGAGGCGCATTAGCGATTGAGAACAATTTTCACTTTTAGATCACTGACGCCGCGTTTCGTGATTATTAACCTTAATTTCCGATCTTTGGCGATCGATCACGTGCAAAACTTCGATTACAATGTTGCACGCTGCAGATCGTTTCCTGGTCGTAGATACCACCTGTTTGTACGTTTGCTTCTATTGCGCCTAGTATGGCCTGCTAAATGACGGCCCTGGATGGCATAAGATGAAGCTTTTACAGCTGACAGAAAAGTAGTATGGTGAAAAGTGTGCATCAGCTATTCTCATCTTTTAAAACGTTTTTATTGTTTTCAAAATTTGTATAGGAAGTTTTTTATTAATGTAATTTCGTATTAAGTAATTATTTTTTATAATTAGGGTATTTCAATATTACATATTTTATCTGATTTTACATATTCATTTCATATTCTTACTATTTTCATTACATATTTACGTACATATTTCGACGTTTCAAGCTACATATTTTTCGTGTCTCCAGATATGAGACTGAACAATCTGAAGCGCAAAGTTCAGGATTTGCGTAAATTTTATTAAACAATTTTTGTTTAACTAAATAATGTCCTAATTCGATTTTTATTTAAGAGTACAATAATGTTATTTGCGAAATGTGTTCTAGCCGCTTACCAATTTAACACGGGCTTAATTCTGAGACTTCAAATAGCATACTGTAAGTGTACTAAAACCACTTATTTATTTCTCGATGATTAAACCACTGAGTTTGCCATTAAACTTCTGGGCTTGACGACACTTCTATACATAAAACGTACTAAAGTAATAATTTACACATTTAAATATAAAACAAAAATAATATAAAATAATGATTCATTATTTATTTACGATTTATTATTCATTATTTTAATTTAAATATAATTTAAAATAATAATCCCCACACAGTATTTGAGTTAACTCCTCTTGAGCATGCTTGTGGAAAAACGGTTCCGTCTATTACGGATAGACCTCTTCCCGTGCACAAATCGAGACATATGAGGTGTCATTAAATGCGTCTTCGTCTCTTGATGGGGAACTGATAATTGTTTTTCTATTCGGCCATACGATTCCAAGAAATTGCCCAAAACTTTTTTTTCGTGTTTAGGCGCTGCGATGTTTGTATGACGGGAATTAAATCACATCATCTAAATAGACCTAAGCAGGAGATGTTGATTAAATCCCATTATCCCGTGGTTATTTTCAATCCACGACACCAAATTTTCTTTCAGGAGGATGGCAACACTGATTTTTGAAAAAACGAGCAAATATTAAATGAATATCGCCCGGCAGAATGTGTTGGAAATTCTGAAGTATTTTAGTTGTTGTGAAATTGGAAGCATTTCATGCGTATTTTGTATAAAGTATTTGCAACTTGCCTTGAAACATTAAATTTGAAGAACGTCAAATGAATACGAAGGAAACAAGAACTGTAAATACTAAACAATACATTTCTTAAGCGTGCAAAAATCGATTTGCAATTTAATGTGCCACAACGTATACACATAAACATACAAAATAGTAAACTTTTAATGTAAAATATATATATATATATATTATATTGTATATATATATATTATATTGCAACGTAATGCGTCCTCCGGCCCCAAGTTGGGAAAGCCGAATTGCAACGTCGCGTGGTGGATGGGCGGTAGAGCATGATCGCGGTTCCTCGCGTGGTGGGTGGAAGTGAGATGCAGGTGCAACAAACAACTTTGGAAATGATTAGCCGTAATTGGGCAGTGAAACAGAATTATACATTTATTCCCGACCTACGGCCGGGGAAGTTACATAAAACATCCCATGAGGTGGGATTACACCCTACCTATTGAGCTCGGTAAGAAAAAAAATTAAGAGGAAAGAAAGTTAATTACACTTCTGTTACAATAATAAATAAAAAAATATGCCATTGCGCGGCACCGCTTAACTCTAACAAAAAAAATAGAAAGATAAAACACTTTAGAATTTCGGTGATATTTGCCGTCTCGTCTCAAGGTGGGACGCCCCAAAGCGCGGGCGTGCGTTAAACGTCTTTTCTGTAGCGTAGGCGTGGGCTGGGGTGTTCCCGTTGCTGTCGATGGTCTCGGCGTCTTCCAGTAGCGTTGTCCGGTGAGCTGCAATGTTGAAACGGGAGAGCGGACGCCTCCCCGCGGCCACTGCGTGCCCCAAGGTCGCGAAGGTCTCCTTTCCGCCTCGCCACCAAGGCGCTGGACGAGTCCGGGTTCCTTTCTCACTACGGCTCGGATGCGCGATACGGGAGCATTTAATAGCTGGCGCGGACCGGAGGCTGGATCATGGTATTCGCGGCTCGTTCGCTCGAATTAGGCAACGAGTTATCACTACTTCGAATACCCGAACAAAAAAAAAAGAACTGGTCCACGGCTTCCACGACCAGGCATGAAGCGCTCTCTCGTAATTCACTTCTAAGTGCCTGTTTCGCGGCCGCTGCCCTCGCGTTTACCCGTTCGCGACTACACCAGTGTTTCCTTCGCAGCCGATGCTCTCGTGTGTTCTCCCTCACGACTACTTCCCTAGTGTTTTTTCTCAAGATTTTGGGAATCCGTCCCTCTCCGGATCTTCCCCCTCCTAAGTTCATCCTGGGCTCGCTGACCTACTTTGGGAAACCTGTCATTGGTCGGACCTTAATGCGTCGCAGAAATAATTTTGACGAATCGCGGTCCGAGGATTCGTGGAAAATTTCTAAAGTATCTCTCTCTACCGAAACGCTATCTCTGTTTACCGAAACGCACCTGCATTCCTCTGGGGGTTGGCATCCCCTGGAAGCAATCATTGCATGGCAAAGGGTTCGAACTTTCTTGAATTAGCGCGACAGGCGTGGAAGCGAGGAACGTGCCTAGAGGAGGGCGGGGGCGGGACACAAAAGGTGCACTCAGTGAAGTGGGTCCGTCAAGTGGCCTTTGACGACAAGTGGTCATAAATTCTCACCCGGCCGGCGTTCCGTCGGAGGGATGGGACCCTGACAGCAAAGAACAACGGGCGGGGTGGGGCGCGGCTGCGTGCCGAGGCGAGCGGGGTAGGCGCACGTCCGCATGCCAGAGAGTACGAAAAAAAGTATTTTGTTGTAAATTTCTTAAGGCACTGCTATATGCCGCCACAATATATATATAATATTATATATAATATTATATATAATATAATATATAATAAACCAGAGTTTGGGCCAGAAATTTCCGAACTAATGGAGAAAGAACTTATATTAGCATTAGAGAATAATGCAGAACAACAGCTTACAAGTGATCATTTCTGTTCTTATTAGAAAACAAGACAATAAATATATCTGTGCAGTCGCATCATTCATATACCTGTAAGTAATTTTTACAGCGATTATAATTTTGAAATTGCAATATGACCAGTTCATAATCCCGTTTGGAGTTAATATACAAGGCAATTGAGTGTTGGGAATTTTTGAACAGGAGTATAACATTAACAGTTACTACGATTCATTGCTAGATACTCCAAGAACATATTTAAGTAAAGCTACGCATGAAAGAAACGAAGTTTGAAAGAAATTTTCAACACACGAATTTTAAAAGAGTTTACAGCGCCGGCGACACCACATTCAAATAGTAATATAATAAAATAACATTAAAAGTCATTGAAAAGACTGGGAGGTACAATAAATTGCATTTTTTTGGAACAGCCCACTTTTTCGCAAAGAATTGTAGAGGCCCCGATAGTCCCCTAGTCTACTATTTAGGACGCTGTGGCAACTCGGAGTGGCCTTTATAATCAACCATCTCATAACATCTCTAGTCGTGAATTATAATAATAATAATAATAATAATAATAATAATAATAATAATAATAAAAGAAACACGAATAATTTAAATCGTTAGATAAAATTAATTGCCTAAATTATGCATCCACAAAATTAATTTTAATGAAAAAGAGAAAAAACATATTTTCCGAAAATCCGCTCACCGAGAATTCCGGATGGAAAGCTCGATAGCGCGGCTGGAAGGGGAAGCGCGGCAACGCAGCAGGCGGAACGCGAGCGGCGGTGCTGACGCGCGTCCGCCAACCGGAAGCGCCGCTCCCCCCCCGCGCCGCTCGCGTTGCGCGGATTTATGGCAGGGAGGCGGACTCGGGAGGCGGCGCTCGCTGGATACTGTTTGTCTACGCGCGGTCGCGATTACTACATACGCACTGTGACTTGTCTACGCGCGCGTCCTTCGATCGCACTCTTTATCTGTTGAGAAACAGTGGCGTAGCGTCAGGGGACGCTAAGATGCTGAGCATCCCACGTAAAATATCAAAGAACCCTCAATATTGTATTGATACTTTTGTGTGACAAACATATTGAGCGAAACACGTTTGTATTAATTTTAAAGTGATTTCCTATGATTGAATTCGGCGCGTTGTTAGAAGCTGGGCTCTGATTGCTTGGACGCTAAAATGCTTCTAGCGTCTGCCACGAGACTGCGACAAGGAATGACGCATGCGCAGACGGCGAGGTTTCTCCCTCCCCTCTTAACTCCTGCCCCTGGATTCCGGAGTCCCGAAAAGTTAGCATACGGCTGAGAAAAATTTTATGAGCAAGTTGCTCGTTTGTGCACGAGAGCGCAGCACACTTGATCATGTCAGAGAAATATTTTTCTTTCTCGATTCTGTGCTTGGGTGTGGGCCCAAACAGATATAGTGCTTGCCTTCTAATTCTTAATTAATATCTAAGAAGTTGAATTCTTATTCAAATATATTAAATTTTATTTTGCTTTGAAATATGCAAATTCACAAGTGATCTCATTGCCAATCGCGCATGAGAACTAAAACTAAGCTATTTATTAATTTGCTTTCAAGAAGTCTCCTGACATAAATCTGTTGAAGTATTGTAACATTTTTTTGATAACATAGATTCTAGAGAACATTAAAGATCATGATACCTTCAGTTCGTTATTTGTTGAGCATCCCCAAACGCGCCAAGTCACGCTACGCCACTGTTGGGATATAAGTTTAATACTTTCAAGCGCGTAATTCCCTTGACTACAAGCCAAGAGCTCCGGTCCTGATCTCCACACAAGCAAGATGTTATACTGTTTATAAGAACAGAGTCGTGCTCTGTCACGATTTTGTGAGCAATGTGTATCAAATAAATTGTACTGTATTTTCCCTTCTTACCCCTCATGAACTCATGTTTGGCTGTTATTTGCATATTTGCAGTTACCTTCCTTCACATATAACTATTTATGCTCTTTAAATTGATTGAAACGTTTCGTTCATGGAATATTGGATAAGACTACTCTATGCGGAAAAATTGCGGCTACTCTTTGCTAACAGGTCACTTCGGACCACGTCGGCATGCTGAGCATGCAATTCATTAGGAGGGATCAGCATGACGCTGATTCCGTTTTTTACTCCCCATGGTAGTCAGCTCTAGGGTATAGAAGATGAATAATGATAGTGAGGGGCGAAAGGACGGTACCTCCCCTCCCCCCACACACAGCACACAAAATACACCCGTGCCCGACGCGGGACTCGAATCCGAGTCCCTTCCGTCCGAGATCGCCGGGGCCGGCCGCTAAGTATTTATGTTAAATAATACTTTTTATTTTCGAAATTTCTATTTGTTAAATGATGCATATTTCTCCTACTGCGCAGTCTATTAAACTAGCGAAGGGAAGAAACCGCAGTTAACTTTGACTCCAAACTCCCGCTTCTATAAGCTTCCAAGCAGGAGAGGCTCCTCTGCCCGGCAACATCTGCCGTTACATCAGTGCCTGCCCTCGCCATTCAATAGGACGCTATCAATGTATATCCTGCTGGCGACGGGACGGGAGGCGTTCTTTTAATGGCGCGTCACGTCATAAGCAACGAGGCACTGTTTCGTTCTCCCTCCCCTCGCAGGCGCTGAGTGTTTTTCGCTTTCCCAGACATCTGTCTGCATTTCAGTAAAATATCACGAGACAATTGAAAGCGAACCACGTAAAACATAATGCTCACGTAACGCTTTCGAGATTAAAGTGGCTTCCTGTAAGAATAAATAAAAGAAATATGAGATTGTCATGAACAGGACTCGAATTGTGATGACCTAAAAATTCTTTGAAATAGTCCTATAAAATGACTTCAAATAAGAGGAAAATTACCTACAAAATAATGTACCAATAACAGGAAAATAATTTTTTGAACCACTTGTGTGAAAATGTTTATTTATTCAATGAATTTTGCAATTTTAAATAAAATTTATTTACATCAAATTATATTAATATAAAATTTTTGTTTTAAGAGGAAATGTAATCCATAGCACCGAGCTCCCAACCGTCAGGTTCGAAAGGTCGAGGAAGCTACCGAAGATCCGTGTAATTCTTTGGAAATGCAGTGGTTAATTTCGTCATGAATTGGAGATACAATAAAAAAATTGTTTTAGTGTGTCCTTATAAATTCAAGAAACGTTGACTAACAAAAAGCACGAAAAGGAAACAAAATGCGTAAAAATGTTAAAAATGAAGGGAGGGTCCGAAGAAAGATCTAAAAATTGAAAAATGGCAAAAAATTACCCAATAACTGTACATTTCTATCTCCTACATGTCGTGATGAACATTCCTTTACACGTTAGCTACATCCAGAATGCATCAATGAAAAGATGATATGTCTTTAGAATCCGATCTCTGGTTATAAAACCTACTAGAACGCGTGTTCGGGTTTCAAATTCAACGACCCAATGTTTGATTATCAAACGAACATTTTCGAACGCGAAAGAAAGGAAGCTATTTTTCTTCTTGCAAATTACAAAAAAATTACGAAGAGTCAAATTATAAATCATCTTCATTTCAGAAAACGATTCAACTAGTTTATGCTAAACAATTCAACTAGTTATTGAGCCTCTAAGAAATGTGTTCAAAGCTTCTCTGCCCCAAATAATACAGACAAGGGCAGCGTTCAGGTGTTTGACAGCATTTCTCTTCTTCTTTCAATGCCACACACTGATTAGTAGAGACCGGATTTTTATGTAATTTCATCTTTTTTTGTCTTTCCACTTAAAGTTCTCAAATTTCTAATCTTGAGGAATCGTCGCTTTTCTAACACAATATCAAACTGTTTTCGTTACATATTTTTACATATTCAGTACTTTATTACATATTTTACATATTTTGCCCTTTTCACAAAATATTCGTTTTATTTCATGCATTTTCTTCAATGTTCTTACGTATTTTTATGAAAAAAATATTTTCAAAACAGTCAGCAATTTTTCATACATTATTACTGCGTGCTGTTGACTCGAGGTATGCTACATGATGACGGGGTCTGGTGTTCCCACAGTCCGGCGCGCCTGCTTCAGTTTACTCAGTGTGGCGAGTAATGTGCGTCAGTGACTGATATCAGTTTCACCTTTAGGTGCGAAAGTATTACTGACGCCGCGTTTTCTGACGTTTAACCTAAATTTCCAAACGTATGTATTATATTTAAAATTTCTTTAAGAATATTTTTATAAATATAATTTCATATTATGTAAATGTTCGTTTTATAACTAGTGTTTCTCAATATTACATATTACATCTGACTTTACATTTTTCTTACATATTCTTACTTTTTTCATTACATATTTATGTACATACTTTCACCTTTCATACTACATATTTTTCCGGTCTCTACTGATTAATGTGTGGGTGGTGGTGCTTCCCCCGCGGCGTTGGTGCGCTAGTTTTGACGTTTGATTAGAATGCCAGATAGCGCAGGTCTAGATACAATATCCGCAATCTTATCCAGTAACTCAAATTGAAACTTTGGTGCTAAGATTTTTGCTAGAGAATTTAATTTTGACAGGATCGGCCGAGTGCCTTTCCTGGGATCTAATTTACATGCCGACAAGTGTCCGCATGCCGTCGATTTTTGAGATTTTTGACACCGCAAAAATCTCCCGTCTTTCACCGTGTTTGAACCCACAAACTTGGGATCAGTAGCCCGGCATGATAACCGCGATACCATCGAAGCCAGTTATTGACAACATTAGGTGTTCTAATCACGAAGTATATAGGAAGGAATCTAAACTCCAGTAATGGTGTATGTACCAAAAACGTCGGCAGCTACTTGAAAAACAAAAGAAAACCTCTCCTTCTTCAGCGGCATCACGCGGCGAATGAAAGAACCACGAAGGAACCTTTCAAAGCAGCCAATGGCAGCGAAGCAAAGCGTTCCCGAGATCCGTTCCTTCTCTCACCGCGTGATGTCGCCGAAGCAAGAGGGGTCTACCTCTCTTTTGTTTTCCAAGAAGCTGCCGATATTTTTCGTTTATACCCCCACCCTGCCTCCGACACCGGAGTTTAGTGTCCTTCCTGTATAGTTGGTGGCTCTAGCTCTTGCACTTGCCAGCGAGAGGAACCCGAAATATTTGCAGGCGTCGGTGAAGGACGCCAGAGGAAGACGGGGGAGGGGGAGGGGGACGAGGATGAATTGTAGGCGCTGCCCCGCCCTTCGCCCACGCACGTGACGTCCTTCGCCCTTCGGCCATCGCCCGCGCAGCCACACGGGGCCCCCGAAGCTCGCCTCGGCAGAGCACGGCGCACAGGAAGCAACATCAGGCCGCAGGCGGTCACAAGAGGTTGTTATCTTGTGGCATTAGCAGACAAATACGGAGGGTGGTCAATAAGTTATCTACCTGAGCATGAATATGAAATTTGATGACAAAATTCACCTCATTACTTTTTAAAATGTAGGCCCCCTTCACTTCAACACACTTGGATCATTTACCCTCCAGTGATCCACCCACAGAACAGAACGATCTTGGCTTTTCAGATACCCTATTACAACTTTCTTGATTGCATTGTCGTCAGGAAATTGCCGCCCAAGCACAAAATTGCTCATGTTTCGAAACAGAAAGTAGTCGCTGGGAGCCAGATCCGGACTATAGGGTGGATGATTAATCTGTACGAAGGCACAGTCCTTTACAACAGCATGTGATTTGCGAGACTTGTGGGCAATGCATTCTCGTGAAACATCGACATAACAGCAGACAACTTCCAATGGCGCTTCTGGTTGACATATCTAAAGCCCTTATAGTCTAAGAAGATGTGACGCCAGTGATGGTTGTCTTGTGTGGCATGAATTCTACAATGGGAACTACTCCTGTGACACAAAGAGGGTAGTCATGATCATTTCGACTGCATTTTGAACAAGAAAGTTTTGGGTGCTGGAGGCTCCCAAACCTCAGGCGAAGGCCGCATGCGAATACAATAACATATCAAATGTTGTTGTCATGTGGCATTAGCAGTCAAATACATATAGTATTCTTTTCAATCAAAACTGACTTCTTAATCCCTTCTCCATACCCCCAATCCTTTGCTCTCCCTGTCTCCCACAGCTCCCTCGTTCTCATATCTCGTACGTTCTCCTTCTATAGTTAACACCTTCACTCTACCTCTCAATCACAGACCACACCTCTTTCCCTATCACAGTTCATTATTTCTCTTTCATTTAAAAATTATTCTTACTCCGTTTCTAACGTACCTCAGTCTTTCTCCCTCTCTCTTCATGATTTTGTTATTTCTCTCTTCCTTTCTACCTTCACATTATGCCTTCATTTTTCTACCTGTCACCCTAACTTCTCATTCTTTCTTTCTTATTTACTTATTTCACCTCGTCATTCTTTCTCACGTCCACGTTTTCAGTTCTCTTTACATTACTTCTGACAATCCTTAATGATGTAATGAAGTCATCTTATAAATTTAAAATATTCATCAACGATAACCAGATAATTCTATTGCATCAACAATATTATTTTCAAAATCAGTAGTTTAGAAATAGCATTTTACCACTTTGTAGAAAATAGTTTGCAGTCCCTAAACTTGAAAACTAAATTATTCTGCTTTTATTATTACTTTCATGGATTACCCACCGAAAATTAAGTATAAGCGGTAAAGTTCTAATGATAAAGTAATGTAGATAATTAATTTATCAAAATACAATTATAAATTTGACATACAAAAAGAACTGTTACACATTTCCTCCAAGTAAATAATTCTTCTCGTTGTAACTAAATTCATTATCATACATTTCAAATGTAAACATTAAAACTCTGACATTTTAGGATACGATTCACGTCGTAATTATAAATACACCAACCTCCAATCGAAATCTACCTTCGACCACCATGAATACCTACGTTCACCATCAATAGAATCCTGCAAAGCCTTCACGAACTTCAAAGCTTCATTCGCCGTTGATTAACGCGGATAAGCCTAAGCCCTGGCATTTCCAGGGGGCGGAACGTCAGAGGCAGCCTCTCCGATTATTGTTTCTTTTTTATAGAATTTTCAAATTTTTAAGGAAACTGAAAATCATTAATATTTTTTACGTGTTTTTTGTAAATTTGTCGATAAAATTTGATTTATTACAGTCATTAGCTGTGGTAAAAATAAATTCCGAACTATTCACCTACAAACTCAAAATACATTTCATTTAGAATACATTTCGTAAATATTGATAGTATTTGTTACAAAGATACATTGACGTATTTTTTACACAAAAATGCAAAATTGTAGTCGTTAAATTCAAATATTGACGCGAGAAAGTAGATTTTAAAAAAAACCTGGAGCAGTGGTATTCGGGTTCCCTCTTCCCCTCAGTAATGGAACTGCGCGCTGA
Organism: Acheta domesticus; assembly: GCA_031308135.1. NCBI lineage: Eukaryota > Metazoa > Arthropoda > Insecta > Orthoptera > Gryllidae > Acheta > Acheta domesticus. The sequence goes on from JAHLJT010009419.1 coordinate 209,815,937, forward strand.
CGCTATGTTGCGCCATTGAAATTCATTTGAGACGTCCTTTTGTCGTACAGTTTCTTTTGGCATAAAGATTTTTCGGTCGCATTGCGGCCATCTTCAGTGCGATTCTGAGGCAGCTGGGAACCTCTGTTCAGACAAGGCAGCCATTGTGGTGCAGGCTGCCTGAATGGGTGTCCCAATGCTACCAAAAATGCTTTATGTCAAAATAAACACGTACGACAAAACAACGCCTGAAATCTATTTCTATGATGCAAATATCGCAAACTCCGCACCACTTCCTACCACTGTAGCGCCAAGTTGGGTGCCTTGAGTGGGAGGAGGGAGCGTAAGTCCCGCATGCCTGAGAATTGGGTAGTAAGCAGCCACAGCGTTGGGAGTTGCAGATATTTTAAAATCACGAGACGCCGGTTTGGCTTGTGCAGCTAGTTGTCACGTGATAATATGCAACCCAACGCCCACTCTCAATGGTGGTCACGGCGGGTATAAATTGGACCAACTCGCTCCGCCGGCGGGTTTTGTTCTGGAAGACCTCGCGCTTTTGCGAAAAATTCACCTGGAGCGTTTTCGCGCGCGTTGCACGGGTAACGAAAGTCGCGTGAGTGGCACGGTAGAAGCGTGCACTCGAGGCTGGGCCTCTTTCTTAAATGCGGTGTAGACTGCGATGGTAAGACTGACTGTATGATCGCGGCTGGCGGTCAGTAAATACCGGAAAGTGTGTTTGGGTGAGTTCAATTCATTTTGTGTACATTTTTGGAAATAAAACGTGTATCTTCTTTCTATATGTGTGTGTGTTACTTTCACGAGGCCCTTCCGGGGGCCACGCCTCCGGGCCAGCGGGCGGCGTTCGCGGCCTAATTGAAAGTCGGGGCGCGCCATCGCTCAGCGCCCGCGGGCGGGCGACAGGTGTCGGTGGCGGGCGGGCGAGTGGGCGGGTGGGCGGGGAGGGGAGAGCGCACAGGCGCGCACTGCTCATCCAGCGTGGGGAGGCCGAACGGAGGCGAACAGCGTTGCCAGGTGTTGAAACGCGGAGCGGGCGGAAGGGAGGTAACCGAAGTGGACTGATAGTACGTCTATTACCACGTCAATTGATTCATCTTTTATTTTCCAGCTCGTCATTGCAATCAGTGTGTTTGGAAGGGGAGAGAAAAGGACAAGTATGACGAAAGAATAATCGCGCGTGGTTCTTTGCCTGCTTGTTAAGATACTTCAACATTTGCCTGAATCTGATCTGAGAAACCTCCCTAACTAACGGGCGACAGACCGCGCGCGATCTTTCCTTCCTCTTCCTTACCGTCTCCTCACCCCTTAAAAACACCCTTACACTAACATGCACTACACTACCACACATGCCAGGAGACCGCTCAGGGACTTAAAGTTTGTCCCGGCCGGTGCGGTGCCTCGCAGGTGGGAGATACCTGGTTCTGGGAAAACCCGCTAAACTACGGTAGGTCGGCGCCAGATCTCGACATCCAGCGAGGGAAGATCATCCTCACATCTCGGCGAAAAACATGCAGTATACTTACGGGACCAACGACCTCCTTAGTCGACGCGCCCGGAATCACTAACAACCAATCAATCTATCGGAAAAAACACTGGCAACTACTAATCAGAGCGTCGGGATTCGACGTAGATTTCCAGCCAATGCGGAACATCCGTCGTTGGGACTGGAACTACAGCGGCAACAGTTGTTCCCCGAGAGCTAACTAAGCGCGGTATTCCCACGTCATAGAACGGCGATGCAATAACGCCGTGGGGCCGTCGTAAGGCGTGGCTATTGCGGCGGTGGCGCTGTTGGCCAACGGCAGCATCGCGCGCGGGGCGGCTGCTCATCCGCGCGGAGCGTCGCTCGCGCGCCGTAAATTCGACAGCGGCGCCGGAAGAGCCCGCGCTGCGCAGGCGCCGCGCAGCGAGCGGCGGCGGACCGGCGCGGGGCGCTGCGGCGGAGGGGATTCCGGCAGAACTAGCGAGTCGTAGCTTCAGATCAGCTCGTCTTTGGATAAACTAAATACAGAAGCGAACAAACTATTCCCAACACACGCTGTCCTTTTAAACACTTTATTTTCACACTGGAAAACATATGAAACTCACATTTTTCGGGCATTTAATGATTTAAGTGACCTCAATTATTGTTAATAACTTTATTTGTTCTCTTAGGCATTGACTCTATTAAAATTAAACATTTTTTAATTTCTTCCTCGAGAAAAAAGAAACAACCGACTCAACACACCGTTTATTTTTGTGTCACTTTTCATTTCCTTGACTCAACTGGATTTAGATCAGGAGAATTTCCTGGCCATTGGGACACTTGAGTATTGTTCGTTTTAAAAAAATGGTACATTTCTTCCATGTTTCCGTGAGGTTATATCCATTGTAATGGACAAAATTAGGAACACATTGGGAACGCTACCTACACCAAATATTACAATAAACCAACGCCACCCATACACTAGTATAAGGCCCGTCGACTGACGCTTTGACGTCACATGGGTAGTCATCACAGCAAACGAATCTTTCGCCGACTGCTGACAGTCAATAACTTTTACTTACCTTCTTTGGCACCTTAATAATGATTTTTTGTAGAAAAGAATGTTCGCAACATTTTATTGCATTTCATTCAATTAACAGTTATTTTAACTAAAAAGAGATAACTAAAAAGAGACGATTTAACGATTTTAAACTTAAAGTATTGCCATATTTTAAAATATTGTTCTTGTTAGACTGGCACATATTTTTGAGGCAACTAATTGACGCTGTGTTCATAACATCATTTTCCATATTGTGATAAAATAATGAATGATTTATTCTACTTAATTTAATTTGCTAGCTCAGTTCTTTGGTTCTCATGCTCTCTATACAGAGAAGCCTGGAAGTCTGAAATTGTTTATGTCCCGAAGGAATTACACACAACGTGGCACAACAATAATTTTTGTTTATTAAGAATGGAATTTGAGATTAAAAATATAAAAATTCTCTTGCTTAATTTCATGCATTAAGTTCACTGTACCAAATTGTCTGGCGTTGTGGAACGATGGCCCCGCAGTTCGTAGCCCCTTGACTTCCGCGCCGAAAATCCGTCTGCTTCTTTCTTGCTGCTCACTTCTTGCACACTTGTTCCACAATTTGTCCTCCCTATTCGCGTCGATGTCCAACTTTAATACTTCAGGTTACATACGCGCCGCTACCACCAGGATGCCAGTCAACCACCAACTCTCCCTCGTCCAGGGCCCCCTTCTCGCGCGTCAACAACCTTCGTTACCTAGTAACCGCGACCGTCCAGATTGAAGCGCGGCGTTTGTTTTATAATATTTTGTATATTACAGCTCCTTCCGTCCAGATCAAGGCGCGGCGTTTGTTCTGTAATATTTTGTATATTACAGCTCCCCACTTCCAGAGCGTTATTTATCTAATTACCTATTAATAAATAACAAGACTACTCCCACAACAACAAAATACTTTTCTCTCTTCTTACCCTCTTGCACTGGTACACACACGACACAATTTCACAACACTAGGACTTGTATCTTCAGGCCTTAAGCTAATTACAATCTTGGTTATATAAACACTTTGCCAACATAAGCCCATTTCAAATGATCATTTGGTATTCGTATAATAAAATCAGTGGTACCATCGACCACATATCTAGATGATATAGAACTATTAAATTATCTCAACAAAAAAATAAAACATTACTATTTACAACTATTTACAATATTTACATGCTCAATCATGAGTATCATGCCGTAAATACGGCTTTATGCTGCGAAAATTATATGTTCCAACATGCTCCCCTTCTTCATTATGCAAAACAATCGCATTTTTATGTAACACTTTCCATTCCACATAATTCAGCGGTTCCGTCACTAAAGATTTTAACCAGTTTTGGGCCTTGGATGACATCTGTTCGATCAAGTTCAATTTTAAATGTTCCGGCACGTTATTCATAATAAAATAACTTTCTAACTTGTCGATAAATGACCATGGCTGTTCCCGAGTATCCCCATGAATTTTGATATAACTTGGCAATACTAATGCCGTAGCCGACGCAATGACGCTTCCGCTAAAACTAGTTGCGGCAATTTCTTTTTCTAACTCTTCCATCTTTCGTCTTAAATTAGTCGTTTCCGTTCCAATTCCGCTTTCTTCCGTCTCCGTCACTGATTTCACCTCCTGACGTATTCTATCCTGTATTATAGCCTGCGTTTGTTCTATCCTGGCCTCGACCTTCCCGTCACGAACATTTTGTTGCTGAGATATCTCAAATACTTCCTCAACACGTGCTTCTACAACCGCCATTTTCCCGTGTTGTTGCATAACAACTTGATCTAAATTTTCAACATGTCCTTTCAAATGTTTTATTTCTAATTTTACATTCTCTATCATTTCCTGCTGTTCCCGCTGCCCACGTTGTGTCTTATCATCAAGATGTTCTAATTTACAATTCCTAAATTCCAAGGCAGTATCTGCTCGTAGCTGAGCCATTTCGTCCCTCAGTTGCTCCCTGGTGTTACGCAATTTCCGCGTTAAATTTTCATAATTCGCGTCTTGACTGTCAAATCTGGAATTCATATCTCTCTTCATTTGCGCGAGCATCTGAAGTATAAGGCTATTAGTATCCACATTCTCTACTGGTAAGTTCGGGACAACATCCTTCTGCACTAGTTGTACTTCTCTAAATTTCGTTCAACTTCAACTTCCGATACAATATTTATATTTGCAGCCACCCCGTCCTGCCCTTCGCCGCCATTTTCCCCTTCTGGGACTCCAGCACTTCTCCCACGAGTTTCCATGCTGACACAATGTACTCACAATATCTTAATTCAACACCAATTACACTCACTAAATAATAATATGATATTTGAAATGGTTGGCATTTACTATTCTCTACTTTCAAATTATTGTTGTGCGCATATTTCAGACTTCCTAATGTTTAATAAAATTTCGTGTTGTAATCGTCTCACACGATTTTATACGACGTTTTATTAATTCCAGCCCCACGTTGGGAACGCCACTGTGATATAATAATGAATGATTCTATTTTATCTAATTTAATTTATTTGGCTAGCTCAGTTCTTTGGTTCTCATGCTCTCTATACAGAGAAGCCTGGAAGTCTGAAATTGTTTATGTCCCGAAGGAATTACACACAACATGGCACAACAATAATTTTTGTTTATTAAGAATGGAATTTGAGATTAAAAATATAAAAATTCTCTTGCTTAATTTCATGCATTAAGTTCACTGTACCAAATTGTCTGGCGTTGTGAAACGATGGCCCCGCAGTTCGTAGCCCCTTGACTTCCGCGCCGAAAATCCGTCTGCTTCTTTCTTGCTGCTCACTTCTTGCACACTTGTTCCACAATTTGTCCTCCCTATTCGCGTCGATGTCCAACTTTAATAATTCAGGTTACATACGCGCCGCTACCACCAGGATGCCAGTCAACCACCAACTACTCTTCTAGCCCAGCGCCCCCTTTCACCCGTCAACAACCTTCGTTACCTAGTAACCGCGACCGTCCAGTTTAAGCGCGGCGTTTGTTCTGTAATATTTTGTATATTACAATATGAAGAAAATTAATTTTGGTTATCTTGATTTTCCCAGTGGTTTCTTATGAACTCCAAGAGGTGCATATTGTCCTAAGGACAAAGTAATTTTCTGTGGGATTTGCATTGATGTTCATAAGCTATTTCTAGTTTTGGAGGATCGGAAAACAATGAAAGGCTTTTTGGTTCACTGGATTGTCAGAAATCACTGCAATCACTTCAAAACCAATCTTTTCAAGCCATACAATTATGGTTTTGATAAAATGGTTGAGCAATTCACCTGTCAATTTTCTGACCTGAAATATGTCAACTACAACGTTATATGATAAAAGCATACTAATTACCATGAACACACAAGCTGTTGATGAATTTTCTTCATTAATGGCATTTCCGTCCATACTTCCTCCTTTATAGTCAACACTTGACTTCAAGACTGTTTCATCCATTAAGAGCACTAACAGTCTTGTCCTTATCATTTAACAAACTAAATGTCTTTCCTGTGTACCAGAACGCATGCTCTGTTGTTGTTTTAAACTTTGGGGTTGAATTGTATGTAGAGCAGTTTCATTGTGGGAGTGCGCGGAAACCACATAACGCGAACTTCTAAACGTTCTTGCCTGTTGTTAAGAGAATTTACCTTCTCCGATGCAAAATATCTCTTCTACACATATCTTCTGTTCGCACAAATTTAAAGTATAGATATTATTACAAAATAAAGTGAATAAAAGCGCTGTTCTCAAATATTTCTGTACACAAAATTCACAGTTCACACTTATTCACACGCAAAACACGCTGTAATGTTATGACTACAAGTAGTGACGTCAGAAACAAGATGCCCGTCTGCCAATAAGCCTGATGATTTAAATAACATTGAATAAACCAAGTAAAACTACTAAAAAACAAATGAAATGAAAAATAATGATGAAGATAGCGTAACAATTAGTCCATCAAATTACACAAGACAGCTGCGAATCAAAATAGTCTTACGAAATAATAAAAACATTACGACAATTCTCTCGATTTGAATTAATTTGTTCGCTATTGTACGTGTCAAATGCTCGTATTTACATACGTGAAATTCACGAGTGAGAATAAACAATATTTTTCTTTTGATGTAAAATTGACAAATTTTTGGTTGGCTAGTTTCTGGAAAGGATGGCTTAAAGATTCGGAGACCACGACCTCAATGTCGACTTGTAAATGCACAAGCAAAGCGACTCAAAATGAAATTGGCGATGTTTTGCTTCTTCTTAATACCTTCTCCTAAATACCTGAACACCTACAACTTTCAGAGTCACCACTCAGAACACATCACAGGAGGAACGTGACGGTTTGAGTGTTGCATAAAACAAACTCAAAAAAATTAAAGGTAAGCTGCTGAGAAAAAGCAATCATAGACAGACAGAAGGTCAACTCGGCGCTAGAAAGGAGATTATTCTTTTTTCTATTTTATTCTTTTTGCTGGTGGATTGGATTAACCACTTTACAGAACAGTTACAGAGAATTTCACACATAGAACATAATCTATGTTCAAATGATTACAAATAAGGGGGGTGTCCCCTCAGGGATCCTCTTCAACTACCTGACAGTGCGGAATTGCATTCACTTTTTAGTTAATTGGAATTCTATTATTACGTATAAGTTAGAGTAGGAAAGTAGGAGTTGTAGGATAGGTCTAAGGTAGGCGAAATTTCGCCTTAGTAAGTCTGGAGCGGATTCTTGTTTGTAGAGGGTCAAAGTTCTGCCTAGATGAAATATGTTCTGGGCTGGAAAATGAAATAATTTTGAGTAGAACCTATCCGAGATTCTGGGAATATGTTGGGGGATTGTTGGGAAATTAAGGTCTTAATGCAGTTGGTAATTTAAAACATTCCACGGAGCATTTACAACTATTCTCAAGACTCTATTTCGGAAGGGTGTTTGATGGAAGAGCCAGCGCCGCCTCCCCCAGACGGGGAAAGCGTAGGTTACAGAAGGAATAAGTAGGACTTTGTGAAGATATAGTGAGGGTTTTGTGTGAAGAGACCACTTCCTATTTATCATAGGATATTGTTTACGGAGAGTAGCATAAGCTAGATATAGGCGGGAGAGAATGTGAGGTTTCCAACTCAGTCGCGTGAAAGGAGGGTAAGCTGCTGTGGAAAAGCAATTAAAGACGAGAAGGTCAACTCGATGCTAGAAAGATGATGCAAAGTTGGTGATGCGGCTAGAAGGGGAAGCTGTGGAAGGGTGACGTGATGTTAATAACCCGCAAGTCAGTGCCAAAGCCTCGCGAAGCGGTTGTGGAGGCGGCAGCCACAGTGTCAGGAAGCAGACTGGTGCTGAAAGATCGTTTATCGCAGCGCCCGCCGGTAATGGCGCGGTTTCCCCTTGGGCCGCGCCGCACGGCGCCTGGACGTGACGTCACGGATGCAACCCCGGCGAACACTCCAGTCTTGCGGTGTCAGACTCTCGCCTGGAAAATGAGAAGGCGATGCGCCTAAGGTCTGCACCTCTTCTTCGTAATTATCATTATAAATACACCAGCCCTGTGGCGCACATAACATTCTTCTTCTTTTTTATTATTATTATTATTATTATTATTTTTATTACATATCACGACTAAAGATGTTACATGTCGGCTGAATATAAAATCTACTCCAGGTTGCAACCAGCTACCTAAGGAGCAGATGTAGGGACTGTCTTTGCGTCTACAATATTTTGCACAATATGTGGGCTGTTCCAAATATAGTGATTTCTTGCACTTCCCAGTCTTTTAAATTACCAACTACCATTAGCCTGCTCGTGGCATTTTCAATTGGGTATTTTTGTTCGACATTGAATATCTTTGGTTGAACTTAAGTGGTGTGCGTTGATTCAGAAGATGCCTCAGCTAAGAGTGATATTTCACGCCGTGTGCCGGTGATGCGTTTCATAATTCTCTGCGTCCATGGGAGTACAGGGCTGTTTACTCTCTTTTCCTGTCGGCCGTCGGTGTTCTTGGCTAGCCCCAAAATTATATGACATACCAGAAATTCGATACCATTTTCGTACGTTTTCCTCAGCGGTGCACGAGATTCAAATGGATGTTGACGAACTCTTTCCATCTCGCGTCGGAGGAGATTTCGCATCATGTCCTTATCGTATAATTCATTTCCAGATGAATTTTCACCACTGACGTATGTTTCATTGGAAAGAGATGAACCTTCAACAGGACTATTGTTTTCAAGTTCTACATGTTCGTTGTGAGGGTAATTCGATCGAAGAACATACTCCGCATTTCTGTGAATGTCAGCAAGTTGTTCTGCTGTGAGTTTTCCGCTGATGAGTATGTATCGTTGTTGGCAGGCAAGCTTCTTTGAATCCAGGGTGTCTCTCATATCTGGGTTCCGCTCTCTCCATACCTTGAAAACTTCTATTTCTGAGCCCCCATTTTTCGCTTTTGCATAGTAAAAGCACCACATCACCTCCTTCATTTCATCCCGGATCCATCTCTGATGATGGCTTCGAAATACTGCCGGCTCTGGATTCTTGGGACTAACATCCGTGGGATGGCCAGATGTCGACAAGGTGACATTAGCTCGGTTTCTAAGCAGGTATGAGACATTGACAGAACAGGCACGTTAAGATTCATTACATTTCTTGTTCTATCCATTTTACTCATTGGTTCTAAGTGAAGATTCGCAGGACGCAAGTAATGTATGTAATATTAGAGGTGACCCGAAGTTGTGGAAAGATCCCTTGGAAAATGTAATTATAGAAACTGGTACTTACTAGTGAGTGTGAGTTTACTTTATTTTTATTTCACTTCTAAACATAAAATTCAATGGACCTTTTCGAGTTTTAATTTTCTTCGAACGTTCGTCATCACGTAGTAGAGCGGTGTCGCACGAACGTTCTATTCTCGGGGAACTTGTTCCAGCGCCCCCTGCGTCATCGCGCGAGACCCCATGCGTGTGGAGGCCGTGGGCTCGGGCGGGGGCAGCGCAGCAGCCTGGGCGGCGGCGGGCGCGCGAAACATGTGGCCGTTACGTGCACATGCGCTCGCGGCCCGCCCCCGCTCGCCCCGGCCCTCCTCGCCCACCCGCCAACCCTCAGCCCGCCCCCGCCAGCTACCACCCACCACGTCCACCACCCGCCAACGCCCACCACTCAGCCTGTTCCCTAGCTGCCCCCCCAGCCCGCCGCGCCTCCCCAACTCGCCCCTCCAGCCCGCCGCTCCAGCCCGCCCCCGCAAGCCCTCCCCCCAAGCCCGCCCCCCAAGCCCGCCCCTCCAGCCCGCCCCCAAGCCCTCTCCCCAAGCCTGCCCCCCCAAGCCCGCCCCCCAAGCCCGCCCCCCCAAGCCCGCCCCAGCCCGAAGCCCGCCCCCAGCTCGCCCCCAGCCCGCCCCCAGCTCGCCCCCAGCCCGCCCCCAGCCCCGCCCCCAGCCCGCCCCCCAAACCCGCCTCCGGCCCGCCCTCCAAGCCCGCCCTCAGCTCGCCCCCAAGCCCGCTCCCAGCCCGCCCCCCAAGCCCGCCCCCAGCTCGCCCCTCAAGCCCGCCCCCAGCCCGCCCCCAGCCCGCCCCCCAAGCCCGGCCCCAGCCCGCCCCCCAAGCCCGGCCCAGCCCGCCCTCCAAGCCCACCCCCAGCCCGCCCCCAGCCCACCCCCCAAGCCCGGCCCCAGCCCGCACCCCAAGCCCGGCCCAGCCCGCACCCCAAACCCGCCCCCAGCCCGCCCCCAAGCCCGCCCCCAGCCCGCCCCCCCAGCCCGCCCACAGCCCGCCCCCAGCCCACCTCCCAAGCTCGCCCCCAGCCCGCCCCCAGCCCGCCCCTAGCCCGCCCCCACCCAACCCTGCCCGTTCCCTCGTCGATCCCGCCCGTCTCTCGGGCCCGCTCCCGCCCCCGCCCGCCCCATACCTCCGGAATATGGCGCGCCATACGCAGGCAATACACAATTTTACGGATGGATTTCAGAAACCCCAGAAGTACACGACCACTGAGTCACCACAAGTCACGTAATGGCCGCACACCATGCACAGGCACACACCAACGAAATACTCGAACCCTTGGCCCTTGCAATCATTGTCTGCGTCTGGGTGTTTGCGTGCTTTTGTGTGTGCAATGGTCGGCAAGTGTGCAGAATGTGCGCGTGCTTAGTGCTTGTGTGATCGCTGTACCTGCAATGAATGTGAGTCTTCCAATGCCCGTGAAAATCCCAATTCACTGTGATAAGGTGGTCCTAAATTTCAGCAGTCGATATTCAATGCATGAGCTCTCTGTATTGTCATATACTGCAACGATTGTGTATTATAGTCTAGATGGTAATTTCGTGCATCATAAATTAAAAATAGTATTTTGACAAACTTTTTGGATGCATTTTCAATATGCGACAGTTGTATTTTGACTCCAACATGATTTAATAATTTACAACTTGTTAGAATAGTTACTGTGATGTTAAATTAAAAGACAGCTGTTATACGAGTGCGCCAGCGGATACCAGATATTCAGACTCCATGATGCAGTGTAATGGACAGGGAGAAGCTCCCCCAATCACGCATCGAAAATGAGAACAAAACACAAACAGAAACAAAACAAAACAAACACACATTATAGATTCTTGTGCATGCTTGTTTACTTTTTTGTTCAATTCACTCATTTTTTGTTAATCTGCACTTTGAGTGTGCATTATAGCATTACTACCCGTTACAGCATCGTCCGTATTGCCAGTGTAGTGAACCTGTGCATATGCCTTCTAGTGTATTCATGTGTGTCTGTGTCTTTGTGTGTGAGTCTATGTGCTGAACCAGGCGCCGATACTTCTCCTGCCTCGCACTGGACGAGACCTCCCGTCGCAGCCGACTCCAGCTTTCGGTGTTGCACCGTAGTACACAGCCTATAGAGTGCAGCTGCTATGCGCTTCCCTGCATTCCAAACATGAGGAGTCGGCATTGGGAGGAACAAACAACTCGTTAACTGCGAATTGACAGAAGAGTTCATGTAAAAGGAAAGGAAATTAAAGTTCTTTCAATGTATCCCAGAGATTTAAACTCACAAAGGTAATATTAAAACGCACGAAAAAAACAAATATTTTTTTCTCTAAAATTCTTCTCTCTTTATCTGTAAGAAAATATTTGAAGATCTCTGCATGTAGAGTCATTATTGTTCCAAAAAACAGTTTATACTTGCTTAAAACGTGTATCAGGCAGTTAATTATGAATGTATGTTACTAAGAACATATTTAAGGGAGAAAAACTTTTTGTAATATTCCCAAAGTCGACTTCTTTACTTTACAGAGAAAGAGATGAATCTTAAAGGGTGTTGTCATTTTGACATTCTTCACAACACCAGTTGTTCTGACGAAGGACAAGGCAAGGACAACAGGTACACCTGCTCACAGTTCTAAAAAATTTCATGAGCAGTACAGTAAATCTTCATTAACATGAATTCCAAGGGACCGAAATAATCGAAATTCGTGTTATAAAATTCGTTTTATCCGAGTATGACAAATGTCCTTATTGCCGTAATACCTTGCTGGAACAAAAGCTTTGTTCGTGTTAAGCGAGTTCGTGTTAACGAAGGTTTACTGCATTTCTCCCGATCTCGGAACGGAATTCATCTCTTTCCGTACGCCTCTTTCCGTAAGTGTGTACCCTCGCCGGCCACCCGCTTCGCTGACATCCACCAGCCCTTGCCAGCATTCGCTATGCATATTGACCGACGTCCGAAGACGCACACGTCCGTCTCATGGGACGGCAGCGGCCCGCCCCGCCGACAGCGCCCCACGCGGCGCGCGCACGAACTCCCAGAGGGGGCGGTCATATTCCCACGTGGACGCTGGGTGACAATTGAAGCGTTGGAAGCAATAACACGGTGACCCATTATTTACAAATGAAAAGAATAGTTATCAATAGTGCCTTAGAAATCACTCCTGCATTCACCGTTTTCGTCTCCCAAGACGCATATATCCCAATATATTTCTCGAGAGAGTGAAGGTAAGTGGTTCTCAAAACTAAGTTTTAAACAAAACTAAATTTTTGCTTAGTTTTTATTGACGGTAACATCGCTGTTTGTGCAGAACGAGACTCATGTGGGTTACTATGTTATTTCTCCCAACCCTTCAATTCAAAATTGAAGGGTGACTCCCACTAATGCCAGGCGAATGCCGGAGCTGTAACCTACCATATGGGCCATGGACCCTAAGCCATCGTGCCTTTTGCATCCTCGTCCCTTCTTCTCCCCTTGCATTCTCTTGCAATCACTGCACTACCACACACATCAGGACACGCGTCGGAAGTTTAAAGCCTTACCTCGTGTGGGCCAGTGCCCCGCTGGGGGAGATATTTGGAGGGGGAAGTCCCCAGAAGCCTGTGTCTGGATCGGCACCGAATCTCACGTTCCACTGTGGAGGGACACCGCCACCTCCCGGTCACTATATGCACTACACTTACGGGACTAATGAGCGAATTGGTTTCCGCTGCCGGAAACACGATAATCTAACTAAATCGAAGATGAATTCTAGTACTCTTCCCTGTAATTCAAAGCATCACAACCATCTACATTGTACATTAGTTTAGTGTCGTATTGGTAATCATTGCATTTTACATAAGGGTATTTCATTTAATTTAGGCATAAAATGTGTTGCAAATTATGCACTTCACATACAAATTGTTTTAGCAAATTCCGTAAGTGGAATACCGAAGCCTCGTCGCCATTTTCAAAGCGCGTAGTGAAGCGTCAGCAAGTCATAAATGTATTTCGGCACAAAAATACCCAGGACATTTCGGGTTAAGCTGTAAATAGCTGGATCTGGAGCTGTTAAACGGCTGCAGTTGAGACAAATATCTGAAGCACGCGACTGAATGGCAGGCGATTGATGGCTTGACGTCGGACGCTCACGCAAATCGAAACCTGGTGCTATTCACGTTTTCAAAGCTGAAATGTATTAAATTTATGATACGGATAATAAGAAACGGATAAAAGATCCCTTTGCGTCGTTAAGAAAGGTAAGAAGGAATAGAGACAATAGATTTTGGAGTAACGCCAAAGCATTTTTGAGAATAATTTACCATTAAGTTTAAAGTAGGGTTAATTGCAAAAAACACCAACAATTTCGAATTGTAACTGCATGTAAAATCAAAATCTAACTGTATAATTTATCTGCAAGCGTTATGTTTACTTCTGGCCTTTTGTTCAATGACGTAGAAATTTTTTTTTACTATCAGGTCTCTTTCCACATATAGGTACCATTTATTTTCCTAAGGTGATCATCTAGAACCACACACTGCATACTTGGGTCTTGCTGTTGTGCAGACTCAGTAGTCAGCAGGACGGAGCGCCCTCCCCTAACCAATTCTCTGAAAAGTCAATGGACAAAGTTAAATCCAGAATAAGACTATTCCCTTCAGTACACAGGAGCTCACCTCTTTGGAATTCAGCCCTGTTTAAACATTACTTTTCAAGCATCTGCTTTGCATCGTGCCTTCGAGTCTCCTGAGCACGAACTCCCTTGCCAGTCGCAAAATGAGGCGGAGATCCGTGACGTGACGCAGGGTGTCTCATGGTGAGTTTCTGATAATCCCTGCCTACTGAACCTGCGCAAGGGCACAGGATTTCTAATATATTAATACAGCAGCCGCTGGAGATCAAGTTTCAGAGACTGAGTGTAGGGAATAAAGAGGTTCAGTAAATATTCATTTAAAGAGTAATACTGTATGGTACGTTTGTTCTCGCAGTTTACCTCTTACATCGTGTAGAGATTGCGTACGCGTTACGTAGTGCTTATATGTCAAGTGATTTAGTTGAAATCATTTTAAAACTGGAATAGATATCGTGTGGTGCTTTTCGTTACAAAACAAACTATTAAAAGGCGTCTCACACCTAAGTCAGAATTAAATTTTCTAATGAGAACCCGCTAAGGCTAGTGGCAAAATGAGACGCAGGTCCGTGACGTGACGCAGGGTGACTCACGGTGAGTTTCTGACAACTACTGTTTATTGAACCCGCGCACGAGTGCACGAAAGCGGCTCCAATAAGCAGTGGTTATCAGAAACGCATCATGATTCACCCACACGTCACGGACCTTCGTCACATTTTGCGACTAGCCTCTGATAAATAAATACTTAGGATCATATTGGGAACACAATATTGCCACTGCATATTACTACCTGGTCGCCTAGACACGTGTGAAACAACAATTGAAGTCACCTTTGTCAACTTCGATTTCTTAAGAGAGCTAAGTCGCCAAAGATGACTTCAATTATTTCATTCCATGCCAACACCACCTCATCAGCATCCCCACCCGCCCGACGCCCTCGCGCAACCGCCGTTGTTTGCTCTTTGCAACGCCCCTGGGAGCGCCTGCGCGCGCGCACGCGCACGGGAGAAGCCGCGAGGAGCGTGACGGCGCGCCCGGTGACGTCATTAGCGCCTGTTTGCGCACGAGCCGAAGGGCCGTGTGCAGACGCGGCCGCGTGGGCACGCGTCGGCGGGCCAGGCCGCGGACGGAGGACTGCGCGGCGGACAGGCTTTGGACCAACGGCTGACGGGACGGGACGGACGCCGCTCCGTTTATTTGCTTTCGTATTTATTATTGAAGGTCGCATCATCGTCAAGGTCATCAGCGACCACTTCACTACTTAAACGGTACAGTAACTGTGAAGATGACGTGATATGATGATATGGTGATGATAGGGGGTGAAAGGGCGAACACAAACACAACCATGCGCGAGGCGGGACTCGAACCCGCGATCCTTCGGTCCGAGATCCCAACGACACCACTGATTTAGCGATCTCGGCCACCGTGGATCGGCGTTGCTCGGTCTATTTGATTTGATTTATTCGGTCAAAAAACAGTAAAAATTGTGTGTGACATATGGGGGAAAAGACTGTGAATGATCTTGGTTGTCCGAAGTGTTCGTCAGGACTGGTCGTGAGGAAGACCACGACAAGATGGTCGAAACGTCGCCAACACAGCCTTCGACGCGGCGTCACCCGGACAGCCAAGATCATTCACATGACTGGTCACGGAAGCCCATGGCTTCGAGGGAGAAGATTATCTGCGCACGTTTTCTTTAGTTCTAGAATCCCTTCCCAACATTTTGACTATAAATATGAAAGCTGAAAGATGAGAAACGTTTTTAAAAAAGCAAACCAAATAAAAATATTTTTTTTATAAGCGCGAGATTAGAAATATTTGAAAAACTAGACATCTTCGTTCCTGAAAACATATTTTCAACGGTAAACGAACTGCAGATTTAATTTGTCTGCATTACTAACAAAATCTCTCCCTCACCTCTACTCCTAGCACTAAAAGCAAAATGTGCTCTCAACAAAACGGGAAACTATACAAAATCCTGATCGAGATCGGGGTCATTGACCCGGAAGCTGTAGTTATATGGTTATGAGCGTGGTATTAGTGTGCAGGTGGAGCGTTTCGAAGATAGATTGTGGAGGGGAGAACAGTGGGTCAATACATCGTTATTATGTTAGGCAGTGTTTCTATTAAAGTATTAAAGTTTTTAAATAAAATTTTGGCCCTCAAGAAAATGTGCGCAGATAAATTTCTTTCACGTCATATACAGTTTTTACTGTTTTTTGACAAATAAATTTAAAAACATAAACATGGTTTAAAAGTTCACATTTAATATGTATATCATATTAGTATACCCAAGGCAATTAGAAAGAGATTGGGACAAACATATTTTTATACACATTAGCCTAGTAGGACACCCTGTGACATTACAGACTCTTTAGCTAAAACACAATGCAAAAAATTCATCATTTCGTTGCAGTCATTCAATAAACTGAGCAAACTATATATTATAGTAAATAAAAATTAACAAAAGGAAGTATTTAGTTTACGTTTTGGCAATATCTCATATGGTAGTTCCATGAGTTTACACCGCATTCAAAAGCAGAAAAATGTTGGTTTACATTATTTCCAACATTTTATATTCATGCATTTTTCTCGTATCAATATTTAAATTCCCCAAACACATTTTCACGCAAGTTTCGTAACTAGTAGGGGAGCATGACGTTACGTACCAACTGACGAAACTAATGTAAATCCTTTTTATGTCCGAACTGAACTAATGAATCCTTACATAATTCATTGCAGCATCCACCTGATTAGCGGAATGCCGTTTACAAGTCCCAGTTCCGTGACCATTGGTATTGAGATCTTGGATGTCCGGGTGACGCCGCGTACCAGTCTGTGTGGCCCACGTTTCGACATATTTTTCGAAGTCTTCACCAGCCCTGATGAAAAAGCCCTCGAAAAAGATGGTGGACTTCGAAAAAGATAGTCGGCTGGTACCCGGCGTCACCCGGACAGTCAAGATCTCAACTCTGGCCGCGGAAGCCTGACACTTCAGCACTGGTATTGTTTCCTCCCTGAACGTCCCCGGTCCAAAGCGGGTCCGCGCAATTCGGATTTCGGCCCATATACGTAGTCAATGCCGCAACCGGCTGGCCGCCCCCGGCGACGGCGGCGGCGGTGGAAGCGCGCCCAGCGGCGTCGACGGCGGCGGCGGCGGCGGCGGCAGCGGGGGCGGCGGGGCGACGCTCTCCGCCCCCGCCCCGGCGCCCACCTCCACCACCACGGGGGCGGCGGGGGCGGCGGACGGTGCATTGGGGCGCGCCCGCAGCACGGAGCACTTGACGGCGGCGGCGGCGGCGGCGCCGGGCGGCGGCGCGGGCGGCGGCGGCGGCGTGGGCGGCGGGGCGGCGTCGCAGCCCGGCAGCGCCCGCACCTCGGCGACGGCGTCGCTGGCGTCGTCGCGGGAGAGCTCCACCAGCCAGCCCGGCGCCGGCGCGCCGCTCCGCGTGCTCATGCTGGGCGCGGCGGGCACCGGCAAGACGTCGCTCGTCTCGCAGTTCATGACGTCCGAGTACCTGCACGCCTACGACACCTCGCTCGGTGAGTCCCCGGGCGCTCCCGCTGGGCGACTGCGCACGTGCTTTGTTCTTACGAACGCGGTTATCATAGTGCTTTGGAAATTGTCGATAAATCCCCGACTCGCGATGCGAGGAGGGGATACATCTGAGAATTTCCGAAGCACCAGTGGTATTTAATAGGACCATTTCACTTGAAATTAAGTCCCGCAGTTCATGACGTCCCAATACCAGCACGCCTACGGCACCTCGCTCGGCAAGTCCCCGGCTGCCTGCCGCTCGGGGCGCTTTCACTTAGCGACTTCGCAGGAGAGGGATTGTCCATAAATCCCCGACCCGCGAAGCGAGGACGGAATTGTCTAAGAATTTCCAAAGCACTCGTAGTATTACCTACGACAATTCCATTCGTAAGAACAAAATATGTGAATATGTGAAAGAACAAAATTTGGCGATAGATGAGGATTTCTAAAGCACTAAAGTGGCTGCTGCTCTAGGCACATTCGACGCCTCACGCTTGGCAAGACACTTGGCGGTTTCGGAGGAGAGGCAAGGGCGTGTAATATTATTTAAAATAAATAGGATCTTAATTTCACTTTGATCCTATTTGACTTGCGCAGTACTCCCTCGCAGGTGGACTGGTTGCCACAGCCACCTGTGGAAGTATGCGAGGGTAGGGGTTAGGGAGCTGTCCGCTAAGTGGCCTTGGCTCAATCCTTCAAAACTATTTAACGTTTATCTTAGAAAAAGTAGCAAATGAAACTCGATGTAATGGGTATTAATACATCATTGTGTCAAAATGTACAATTTTTTAATGGATAGAAGAAAATCCACAATAATCTCAATCGCATTGAGGAGAAACTGTCAGCCTTTTTCCTGCCGTGTGTTAATCGTCTAATCACAGCGCTTCTGCGGTCAGAAGAAGGAATAGTTTTTATGGAGCTGTACATCACAAGAGAGTATTCCCTCCTCGACTGTTCCTCCCTGTAATGAAGCACTTGCTAATACTTGAACAACCTCACCACCACGAAAACCCATGTCAAGGTTCCGTGTCTTGGTAGCATTTGTGAATTTCCGCGATAAACAGAAACTTCCTACATTGAAAAATTAAGTTCGTAGTTGTTAAGTCGTGAAGTAAATGGAGGAACCAGAATAAATAAAATGTGCAGAAAATAAAACCGTAAATTACTGTAAATGCAATTGATTCTCTGCTACTTCGATGACGCGTTTTTTTATGAAGACCACGACGGAATATGGAATTGTTGACCAACCAATTTTAGACCTTTGTTGTATAAAAAGACATCGGACAATGAAAAATTATTACTTCACAAAATGATATGGAGTAAACGATACCTCTACTGATGCATCTACTGAAGAAATAATGCATAACTAACTTATATCTAATGATGAAGGAGACTTTTACAAATATAGTATTCAAGTAAATTTGCACTAGAGTTATTTCAATACATTAACGATCAGTTTTAAGAAGATAGAATCATTCACAATGAAACTTAAATGTTCACGTAACGAAAACACAAACTTTCTACCTGCGTTTGAATTGAACCGTTCATGTAGGTAACAGCAGATGTAAACGTGAATAAAAACATCAGACAACCGTGAAAGTTCGCAACCTGCATGTTGCTGACAACACATGCAAATCCAGCCACACCCAAGGTTTTTTAGATACAAACCACTGCAGTTTGTAAGAGGGTGAATTACCGTTCATCATTATAAAAGGTCATGAAACACTCCATAAAATCATTCGTGGCGCTCATAGTAAACGAAGTAATTATCATCCAAGATGATCGCGTCTATTATTTTTTATTGCCATTCCAATCAACGAAAAAATGTTAATGCGAGAATTTCTCTCATCTATACAGATTAGAGGCTGTGTTCAAATTCATGTTCCTGAAAAATACGAATGGCATGTCCATATTTATTTAAAGGAGATGATTTCGTTAAAAAGTAAATGTTTACATCCTCACGGCTACATGTGTATTTGCTTGTTAAGTAGCTCTTCATCTTTAACAGATTTACATTAACATACTTTTTGTAAGAGGCTAAATTTGTGGCATTGGGTATCGTAATTTTGTCGTTGCTTTCTCTTTTAACTTCCCACATACTTGCAAAATATAACCCAATTCCTTACCGATTCGACACCGCTGCTAGCCTGGAAAGCTAGTAGCCCTGAGTTGGCAGGGCGGCCTCACCCAGGCATTAAAAGGGGAGGTTGCTGTGAGGGCAAACTGCTTCCGGCGGGATCCGGTTACCAGCCTGGTGGCGGGGGGTAGGGTAAGAACAGCTCAGGGACGTGTGCCTCCTGGTAGAACAAGTAGATGTGTGGAGTAGTAGCCCACGTAGGAGGTCCAGCCCCTTACCGATCGGTTCTGAATTGATACACGAGATGTTGTATGACTCGGCAAGAGAGGTTGGAAGTAATCCTATGCGTAGAATTTTGTCAGGGGAAGAATCACGCGTTGAATGAACTGAATCATGTTTAATTACACGATCTTCTTTTGATTACACGAAAGTCTACATTATTTATAAAATGTAAAGCCTCTTCTCTTTTCTTGAATACGTTATTCTTTATACTTAACTCGCTTCGTATTCATTTGTGAACAGTTCTCTTTCAACTCTAATCACTGTTCATCAGTCGATCAAGTTGACAACACATTCATATGTCCGCATTGTTCGTCATTCAGTAACGTCATTTAACTGCCCAATTTGTGGACACCTTTCCACACGTGGCTACTCTCCACGAACAATTGTTCGCGTTTCAAATGAAACATCCACGCGACTCATTTCCATGCGGCCACCAAGGATGAGTGGCGGGAACGGTCTATGAGGCGCGACTAGTGCGCGTCGCATAGCCTACGCGGTGGCGGCTCGGTAACAAATGTTCAGGGTAAGCAATAATAAATAAAATATAATAAATAAAAAATTACGTCAAACTTTTAAAACTATATCCATTTCTGAATAAAAATTCCCACCTCTCTGTAGATTCTGCATTGACTATATTTAAATACATAATTCGGCCTTTGTTAACTTACGCATGCCCCATTTGGAGTGGTGCAGAGAAATCACAGATTCAAAAATTAGAGGTTATACAAAATAAATATTTAAGGAAAGCAATGAAAGCACACTGGTTCATAAGAAACGATCACATATTACACGAACTCGGTATTCTTCCTCTAAAATCCTGGATCCTTCGTCTCACAGACATATTTTATGCTTTCCTTTCTTCATCTCCTGCGTATACATCTTTTCATAAGATCATACATCAAGACATAAAATTTTCTGTATCTTAAATTTTGTACCGTTGCCAATCTATATTAGAAGCATTGATACTTAAAAATTCATTATCTTGATGTTTATATACTGTGTAGGAAAACGCATACAGTCCAACATTTCTAAAAAGTGATGCAAAATTCGAATACATCTATTTGTTTGAAAAGTCCAAAACTTATTGCAGAATTTTAGAGAAATGAATACTGCACCGGTTCGCACTTCTCTGTGTTTAAGCAGTCTCTCTCATCTCTCCTTTCAAATCAAGCATTTTACTCTACAAATTAAATATTCTCTTCGTCTTTTCCATGCGGATGTTTTACAAGAATAGTAGAGCCTTTTCTTAAATTTGCAAGTCCAGTGAGCAGCTCAACAGACGAAACCTTGAATGTCGCCGACGGCATTACGCTGACAAGAAATTCAAAGCTCTCAAAATCCTAGAGATTTTTTATGAGGAACCACATTTAAATTCCTTTAAAAATAAAGAGAAAGAAAAAACACGGTATATACGTACATAAAATAAAAATACAATCACCACACTACGACGTATTATCCACATTTAGAAAACTATTTATGTAATACAGACTGAGGGAACTGTTTCTCTAAATATGCTTATTCTCTACTTCATAGCTTAAACACAACCTTTCAGCAAGACAAATTCAGAAACTATCACTTTCCCATTTACGAACACACAGTGATACAAAACTGAAAACTGAAAATTCCAGTTGAAATCCTAATAAAATATAATAGTATTTAGAAGATGTTAAAAATTGGTGAAAATTCTTACAACTGAAAAATACATTCTAGCATATTTCATTAAATTGTGTACCTCAAGTCGCCGCATTCCAGTACACCAACGTGTGTTATAACTAATGACTAAACCAGCGAGCAGGGTAATTTTACCTCGACCCAAGTAAAGTCAATATCGCCAATTTAAGAGGGAAACACTTGGGTAAATAAGTGAAAATATATTTTTATCTTGGGCATTACTCAGTCATCAAGGCATAAACAGTGACATAAAATACTGTTTACCTGATATACTTGTATTTCAGTATACTATTTATTGTAATGCACTAATATCATGCAAGAATGTTATGCAAGAAAAGGTAAGGAAGAAATAATGGAAACATTAATAACATTCTCTACTACAACGGACTTGCGAAAATAATAATAATAATAATAATAGTAATAGTTTGAAACGCTTCATGTAGGACCTGATATTTGGTTAGAACAGGGCAATCGCCTGGTTGGAAGAATATCGCCAAACTATAACACTTAATCTAAACATGTAAATGTACAAATCGCTTCAATTAAATAATTCCTTACGAATATCTACAATAAACTAGTGGTGTTACAGAATGGCACAGACTTGTCCGTATTAGTTTTCAATTACCACTGGTCTCGACTAGCTATTAGGTCTCGCCACATACACTTGGCAGCCACCATCCATCGCCACCCAAACTATATTTTTTTGACATTTTCTTATTTTTTTCTGTTTCCTAATAGTAGTATGGAAATATAATTTTAGGAATATTAAAGAACAGTAAAACCTCGTACTAAATGGTAATTTTCATTCAAAAATGTGGAACCGTTTTTGAGAAAATAGTGTTTAAGCGCTACTGTAAATTGGAAATGTGGAGCTGTTTTTCACAGAAAATGTTTGAGCTTTCGAAAACCTTCATTAGAAGTAATTTGAAGCACATTAACACACCATTACAATAGTGTTTACAAATTGCTGGAAGTGTGCATGTTAACGATTTGAGAGATCTTTCAAAAAGCTTTGTGAAATTTTGGAAAAAAAAAAACGAGAAAATTCCCTGATTCCCTGAAATGTCCCTGAGACTTGATGTAAAGTACACCAAAAGTTAATGAATGTTTTTTTCAAAATCGCAGGCCACATGAACAGGCGTTTCTTCAATGTGGAAAAATCCTATGTATGATTGAGACGCTAGTGTTCACGTACGCCGGACAGACAGATGGGTGGAGGGACGGACGGACGAATCTCAAAATCGACTTTCGGGCAGCATTACAGTATGCGCATTACAAATCTCGCAGTATTTCCCTATAGTATTTATATTATTCCGTATATACATATGTATACGGGAAAGTAAAAATTATATTGATTACTAAATTTCTTCTCCTAGTTATATTCGCAGATTCACTACTGATTCCCGTGGCCACAATACTCCGTTTCGTTGCTGCCGTAATTTGCTCGATGCTGTCAAACGAAATGAAGGCGAGCTTGACTAGTTTGCGTTGCTGCGACTGGCTGACGCTCCACATTGTGCAAAGCGAGCAGTGGTTGTGATGTTTAAAGAGGAAACACAATGTGTTAACACACCTCAATGAGCCACTGCGCGGGCGAGAGAAGTCAACTCGAATTGCGTTGATACTTCTCTGAAACGAGACTAAATTGCTGGGTCGCCATTGTGACATGTCTAATTCTGGAGGGTAAATATAATTATGAAACGTAATAATGATGAAAACTGCGTCATCCATATTGAAGGCTCTGAATGGAGCAAAGTCCCTAGTAACACACAATCTCTCTTTGCAAACATATTATGCATTTAATTTCCTTAGAAAGTAATTACCGCTATGAGAATCATAGCGTAAAATGACAACTCGTGAGCGACGAGACCAGAACCTACTTATGAAATTGTGGTTTAGAAATAAAACAACCTATTTTAGGCACTTCAAAGTGAAATAATTCAACTTTAACATAAATATATTCATTGCATTCCACGGTATTTCAAACGTCATCAGATCCTAGAGGGAAATACTGGCATTTCTTTTAAATAAATAAAATTTAAAATTTTAGCCTTTTAATTATTATTTTATTTTATCATGGCGATTCCTATAATCATAATTTCCGTTTGTTTTCAATTACATACTATGAAACATTCATGATTTAAAAATTGGAACTATAGAAAAGAATCCACGGTGATACTTTCATTAAAGTTCCAATCAATCCTATCTATTACAAATTCAAACATTCCAATTTGCTTTATAGTTCAAAGTCCTCTATTTACATATTAAATATCACAGAATCTAAATGTTGCCTGCAATGCACAAATATATATAAAAAACGGAAAACGCTGCAGGAATATCGCATAATATATTCGAAAAAGTAAGAAAAACAAAAGTCCCAGGAACAACTTTGATAATTGAAGCGTTTAAATATGATGCAAAATGTTAGTTTTAGCATTTCAAGTAAAACAGCATTTACTTACGTATCAATCCAATTCTGTAATGAAGTAAACTGTGCTGGGCAGGAACAATTCGATGATTCCAAGCAAAACTCTAAAAAAAAAAAACAAAGACTGGTAAAATAACTAATTGAATTAAGATTCACTTTCAAACGTTTATGCTATCTCAATCATCTAAATAATATTACGGTAAACTCTGTTGTATTTATGATACTGCAGTGTAAATGTAATATCTTTCTTCGCTTTACCTTGTTTTACGTAATATCACATTTTCGTGCAACATTCTTATCCTGGATCATATTCATTTCGTAGTTTCACATAACATTACTTGTTCAGTGTAAAATTCCCAAATAATTAAATAGTTTAGATTCCATTTACAATTACAAAATGCAAACTAGTGCAAAATAAACAAAACGCGAGTATTTGCTTCCAAATATCTTTTCCCTCAAAAATTTCAAAAAACTACGTTGATAAGATTACACAGGATGGCAAAGAAATTTTACCCTCTCTAAGGCGTCCAGGATGACGAAGATGACCACGTTTCTTCCAAATAAACATTTTTAGAAAATCTCTTATATACTTGGGTTTTTATTTCTTGGCGCGTGGGGACTTGTCTTCGCGATGGAATATCTCACGACATTTCGCGTCTTTCTCGGCCGTGCAGCTAGATCTCACATGATCGCCAGCACTGCTCGATACGGTCGCAGTCATTCGACACCTAGCGACACGATCGAGAACGACACGAAATACCATGAGATATTTCATCCTTAAGAAAAGACCCCATGCGACAAGAAATAAAAACCACGTATAATGATATGATCTGTTTTACATGATGCGCCCTCGATTGGTAGGTAACTTACGTCACCTGCACAGTTTTAGGTAGGAAAACTAAATCTCAGGAAACGGCATGCCAAGAGAAAAAGACAATATCGAATTTTTGCACTTATTGCTCAGCTTTGGCTGCATGAAAACGTGCATGACCGTTGCCACGCATGCACGAGACCTCTTGCCCCGCCAGTCGATGCATTTTTGTAGTTCCCTGAGAGTTTAGTACCTATCAAACATCACTGCAGGTTATGTTTCCTACCAAGGACACCGTTTGCATTCCTCTCTTCAAACACCTGCGTGCCCTAAAAGTTAGTATCAATGTATAAAAGAATATCATTCAAAAATACAGTTTACGGCCGTTTGACAAGCACAAATCTATTTTGGCTGAAAAAGTTACAATGCTTTTAGTACCTCATTGACAATTATGATTATTTATGCTTGTATTTCATTAAATACTACATTAAGCGTTCTTCATTGAAGTTGACTGATTGAGGGATATCCCGAGGAAAATTCTCCTCTGAATTCATCCCTGTACTAAAGTAATCTCAGCAAAGTTGTAACAGAGAACGTGCTACCACTCGTGTTGACTAAATTACCTTTTTGATTATGTAGATGTGAAAACTTCAGTTCAAACAAGCGACATACGTCTGTCATTTTCTTTCCAATCTGTAAAATAGCGTACAAGCTGTTTACGGCATCAGAAGAGAATATAAATAAAACAATGGGATTATTTGGCGTTTGGTGTTTGTGATTTTTATTTATCGTGGGGGGAACAGTGTCAGTGACGGTGTACCTACTACATTATATATTCTTCATTGTAAATTAGAGTATTCTCGAGAGTTTTTTATTTTATCAAAATAGATTTTCCACGCAATATAGTTCAAAATATTGTATGAAATAATCAGCAGAAAACAGTAGAATAAAAACTATTATTAACTTCTAGATTTGTAGACCAATACGTTAAAATATTCAATTCAGAGTAACACATAGTGTATATTACATTTTCAACTATTAATGGCAATTCAATAATTTATAATCATAATTATCTACCCATGTGTATCAAACAGCAATACAGAAAAAAACAATTAAATAAGATATTCTTGTTCACTTTCTTGCTTAACATTACTCCATTTTGCCTGCTACGCGTCGACATGCTTTCCAGAATTCAGAGTTGGCATCATTCGTAATGGACAGAGTTTTGCAAATTCCCTCACTGACTGACATTTTGCACACCTATGAGGTTCAACTTAAATACGTAACTATTTCCACACACGAGAATGGTCTTGACTGAGCGGTTGACGTCGAATCGAAGACTGTAATGCCGACGGCATCACAGACTTTGAAGCAGCATCACATCTAGCCGTGGAAGCCTTCCATATCACATGTTTCTACAGATTCTTGTAAATGAAAATAAATCCACGTTGCAATAAACTACCATTTCCATAAATGACAACCTTACCAATATCTTTCTTTTCGACAGCCAGCAATTTCAGTAATAGAGTTGAAATATTAACTAGCCTGTACTCGACATATTTTGCCTACGTTCAAATGTACGTTCTAAAATCCACCTTTCAAGTGCAGAAATGCACGAGTAATGTACTTGCAAAGAGAACACAGAACGCCTTATTTAATTTGCGAGTCAGTCTGAAATCAATATCACGTGTCAGTCACACATATTTGCGTATTTATGAACACCACTTTCACAAGCGTTGTGAGAAAACATGTAGGCGCATATTAACATAAATTCTTCTTTGAAGGAAATTTCAAATGAAGTAATAAATACCAAATGAAGCGTTGAGAGAGTGTCTGAAATGAGTTGATTTCTAAACGGTCGTATATACAAAGTAGCAATACAATAAAAACTTTAATTAGAGGCGGAGGCAGTGAGCGGATCCAGGAGGGGGCTGTGAGGTCCATGCCCCTCCCCCAAGGCCTAAATAAGTAATTTTTTAAACTATAATATTGCGTATTTCCAAATTTACGCTACAAAAACAATATAACAAATATGATTATAATTCAACAAAAATCTATGACGGCCCCCTCCAAACAGATCGGCTGGGTCCGCCTCCTCCATGACGGACGTAGTGGGCACCCGGCGCGGACAGTCCACCAATCGGCATCCCCTGAAGTTGCAAAAAGGCCCCCGGAAGAGAAACTGCGCTGTAGCCAGGAGACGTTTCCTTCAATAGGCTCTGGTTTTGCACTTTCGAAGAGCTCGCACACTAGTGCGCGCAAAGGCGAGTAGGCAGAGGATCCAAGAGCGGGGCGGCGAAAGTCGGGCGGGGGGGCGGTGGTGGCAGCGGCAGCGAGGTGACGCGAAATCGCGCGGCACAAGCAACTTTGATTTCGCCAATTCCGGCAATTGAGTTCCGCCCGTGACTCCCGTAACGAATCCGAGCGCCGCGCGCCCCGGGCGCCGCCCCCCTCGCCCCACCTGCCCCACCTGCGTGCCCCGCCACACTCCCTCCGCGCCGCGCCGCGCGGACGCCCTGCGGCTCTCGCTCCACGCTGTCGATGCTCCGCATCTTCTTACCATGCTCCCCAACAGGGTTTAAAATAATAATATTTAAAAATAATGGACAAGGTGCATATCAAGAAAGATCAAAAGGGGAGAATGTGGATCAAAAGGGAAGAATGAAGCCACAATCGGAAGCACTTGTAATAGCTGCCCAAGATCAGGCGTTGAGAACACGACATTATGATAAAGCGGTTCTCAAAATTTCCCAAGATGATAAATGCCGCATTTGCCAGGAAGAAGTAGAAGCCATTGATCATATCGTCTCAGCTTGACCAATCCTAGCAAAGACCGAATACTTGAAACGACACGACAGGGTGTGCAGTTACCTTCACTGGCAGATCTGTACCGCCCTCGAAGTTCCGAACACATGCCCCAAGTGGTACGAACACTCACCGAAACCGGTAACATCGGTTACACGCTATACAATATTGTACGACCAACAAATTTAAACGGATAGCAGTACACAAACCAGATATTCTTATCCGGGATTTGGAGAAAAATTGTGTCTACTTGTAGATGAATGAACATGTACATAAGATCACTTCTTACTAACTATATATATAAAATGTACTATCTATCTTATTAATTACGTGCGTACCTACGCACGCACGAGCATCTACACAAATTATCTTTACATATAAATACACGCACATGTATCCATTTATATATATAAACTCATATGTACATGGACATACACACATACATACCCATATATGCATATACATATACACATACCTACACATACACACCTACATACACATACATTCTTATACATGAATGCTCACTTCCACGTTCATATATTACACGAACACAAACTTGCCCTACATAGTACACATGTCTACATTTACATACATTTACAATTGCGTTTTCCATGCCCCCATAACGCATTCCCTGCCAGGAGTCCGTTCAAAAACGGCTCTCAAAAACGGCTCCAATTTGTCTCTAAAATGTGAAAATTGTTCGTTTTTTATGTTGATAAAAACAGTAACAACCATAGGAATATTTTACAAACAAAACTAATGCGTGAGTTCTCTAAAAGGTTGTTCTACATTTTTGTTGGGGGACCTTTTTCTAAGTAATATCTACAGATTCAATTAATGACTGTAAGAATGAATGGAATTTAACACAACAGATACTTTCCTGCACTGTTATGGAAACGAATTTTCTTAATTTCACCCTTTTAATATTTACAGTGGGACGTCGATTACCGGAACGTCAATTATCCTAAACGTCAAATATTCGATACATTTTCTCTGAATAATATTCTTTTAAATTAGTTACCGAATACTATACAAATTCATTTACTTTTGTAACACTGAATATTGAAAATGATCCCAAATATGATTGACAGTGATAAAATATTGTACTATAGTCAATCATTTGACTTCAGTGAACTTTGACAAATCCTACAATAAATGCTTAAGAATTGGAAAGTTTATTATTAGCAGAAAAAACGCTATTCACCAAGAGAACTAACGGTACACTGTGAAATAACCAATCGTAAGTGCTTAACAACTGTCACTCATTCGGAATGTTCATTGTTAACAGGAACCCAACCAACTTTTAGTACACTTGCATACAGCATTTGTAGCATTCAAACTTCACAGCATTCAAACTTTCACAGAAAATTGTGAAAGTTTGAATTTTTTTCGGCGTCTTTCTCCAACTACAAAATTGAAGATAGAGATTTTTCCTTCGAATAAAATGTGCTCTCCAAAGGGAGTTCTTTGTTTAAGGTCATGTACATTGTTCTAAAAATTTTAGTAGTTTTCGCGCAATATTGCGTGCAATATGTGCAATTATAAAAAATTTCAAAAACTAGATTTTCTCAAAAACGGCTCCAAATTTTTTCTTTAAACCTTTGGTAGGGATAGTGCTAAATGTACCCTATGACATGACATAAACGCCATATTGCTGTATTCTTTTGTTTTTCCAAAAATTGCAAGAATGTAATTTTTTGACTTATCACTGACGTCGTTAATATTTACACTAGCGACAAATTATTTACATTATTTTATTTATTAGTACATGTGCTTTAAATAATGTCAAGTAAAGTTTATCGAAAACATAACCGTTTTCTGTGAAAACTAGCTCAAATTTCCGCATTTTCGGAAACGCTCAAACGCCATTTTCTTATAAATGGCTACAAATTTTTTCTTCAAATTTTTTAACGGATAGTGCTAATTACACTCTTTAACATGACGTAAAGTTTATTTTGAGGATTTTTTTTTCAAAAATTACATTTATGTAATTTTTTTAAAGGATCTCTCACATCTTTAATATGCACATTACCAGCAATTTGTAAACATTATTATATTTATGAGTGTATGTGCTTCAAATAACTTCAAATAAAGTATTCTGAAAACTCAAAAATTTTCTGTGAAAATGAGCTTCAAATTTCCCATTTTTATTAGCGATAAAACGCAATTTTCTTTAAAACGGCATATAATTTTTAAAAGAAAATTGCCATTTAGGGCTATGTTTTTGTGTTCTTTAATATTCTAAAATTAATATTTCCGTTCTGCCAATAAGAAACCTAAAATATTAAGAAAATGAGAAAAAGATGTACATTTGGCGGTGATAGATGGTAGCTGGCAAGAAGAAGTATGTGGCAATTAGGAATAGCTAGCGAAGACCCACGGAAATAGAAAACTAATACAGGAAAGTCTGTGCCATTCTGTACCACCACTAGTTATTACATACAACGCTAAATAGCACACTATCAATTTTTTCAGTGCTCCGTTGTTTCTCCATACCTCAGAAGCTTCCATTCCAAATACTCCCACTCCCCCTCTCTGCGCTGATGCATGCCACCAGGGCTTTCAACTCCCGTACAACGTGGTGGAAACCATTACAGTGGCGCCCTCTCCTGGAGCACTTTCTTACTTATGTTCGCGCTTTCTTCAGAGGTTTCTTATTATGAATATATTGAACATATACAAGACACTTTTTGTATTTCTCAAAATTCAGCCAATTTTTACGTGCAGTTCTTTCTTCTGCAGGAACCCGGCGACACTAGAGCCTCCTACAGTAGCACCCTCGAGCTTTGTCTCTGGTTTTGATGGAGAGTTGCGTGGCCCTGCATCCCCCCCCCTCGAGGCTGCCTTCACCCCTTCCCAAATCGGCGCTCGCCGGAGAGCTTCCATCGAGACTGCGCTCGAGATATTCCGACCTTCCATCTATTCGATTTGGCGTCGATGTCCTAATCTCCTACAGATCGATCAGCTCGAAAATTGCCAAGGGAAGAAGGCACGTCAGAGATGAAAAACGAACAAAGAAAGAAATTGTGTTTACAGTTAACAAAAAAAGGCTACAGGAAGAAGCAGAAGGAAGAAACGTTATAAAAATAAAAGGTTCTGAAAAGATCCACACCGCTTCGGAAAGTCAAGGAAAGGAAAATACGCTGGAAAATCTAAAAATTTCTGGCGCAATCTACCCTGGACTTAGTCGGCTCTTCCTTAATACTAGTAAATCGGCGTTGGACAAAATTTGATTAAGTGTATTGACTGACTCATCGCCATCAAAAAATGTTAGCTTCTTTTGCTTTATTTCCGAACGCTACTCAAACAAAATCACGGTGTCAATCCTTCGCACGAATGCTTTTGTCGCGGCCGCGGGACGTCCGTCTCTTGCGGAAATGTAGCTCGCCTTTGTGAAGACATTCTCTCGTTTGGACGACATCAATAAAGAATGGAAGAACAGCTTTGTCAACTGTTTTTCGGCATGAAAAGCTACTGTGACTTTACGACCTAGTTCATTATTCACCTACAATGAAATAACCTGATTAGAGTATATGTTTTGTAATTTTTTCACGTTTTTCAGTCAAATAAATAATGATGTTGCTTGCTGCGCTTGCAATGAATAGATGCAGAAGAAAGATTATTTAATATCACAGAGTGAATAAAGATACAACAGTAAATTAGTACGGACTTGAGCTCGAGCTTTACCGTAAGCCTAAGCTAACGAGCGACCACATGAGTCAATAGGGAGTTTTAGCGGCAGGCGTAAGGAGATATTTTTAAACTCTATTGATGACGTGATTAACGTCGTTTTCGGTCATAAGGTGCAACATGCAGCAATTACGACATTGCCTTATGCCTTATAACAAAAGAAGCATTTCAAGCATCGAACAAAGAAGCTGCATAATACAGGATGTCCGGGGAGGAAACGTCGAAACTTGGAAAATAAGCTCTTAAGACAACTCTAAGCGTATTTTGTCGAATAAACTACGTGGATATTCGGAATGGTTGAGCCGCTATTAGCACTCAAAGTTGGTTTGAAAAATTGATTTCTAGGCCAACATTTGCATTACAGAAGTATAGAAACACTCCAGAAACAAGTAAATTGTTTATTATTTACAAAAGAAAATGAATATATTTGCTCAGAGAAAAAAATTCAGCGAGAAATAAAAAACAGCCGAATTGTGTAAATTGAGTGCTTTTTTATTTCTCGCTTAATTTTTCATTCTGAACAAGTATGTTCATTTCTTTTGTAAATAATAAACAATTTACATGTTTCTGGAGTGTTTCTACGCTTCTGAAATGCAAATGTTTGCCTAGAAATCAATTTTTCAAACCAACTTTTGAGTGTTTATTGCGGCTGAACCATTCGGAATATGCACGTAGTTTATTAGACAAAATATGCTTACAATTGTCTTAGCTTATTTTTCAAGTTTCGACGATTCCTCCCCGGGCACCCTGTATAATAAAATGTGTAGCAAAATACTGAGACATTGGAAGAATGGAAGGAATCCAAAATAAACAAATATCTATTTAGGGAGGATTTCTTATATTTTGTAGCTCTGCATATGAGTATACAGTCTGAAATTCTGAATCAGCTTTCTTGAGAATGTAAGGAATACCTAATAACGTGCGTAAGATATAAGCTAACCCGAAAATATGATTTAAAGTTATTTTTCGCGAATATTTGACCTGACACCGTTCCAACATTTTCCGTTAATTCTTGCCAGCGTTATTGAGTTGGTAAGAAATAATTGTAACTGCCTCACATACGAGAATCGGTTTAGCAGAGTTGGAAAAATGCAACCTTTCTAGTTTTGGGCGGTCATTTTGCCATCTGTGAGGTGACCGTAGAGACTCCCACATACGTGCACTATTTATGAAGGTTTTAAATCGTGCCTTGGGCCTAATGTAAGACGGTATGACTGGGAAGTCCGTCACGTGACTGTTAGAGCATAACGCCGCTACCGTGGCGCTAAAACTCCCTAATATAGAGCGGAGAAGCTAACGAGCCAACGAGCGTACAAGTCAACAAGCGAGAGAAAAATAACCACAGAAAGAAACAGCGCGTACATCAACCACGACACGTGCTGAAAAGGATGTGACCGTGTAACCGATATACTTTCTTCACTGATAAATTTACCTATAAACAGTAAGTCTATTACAAATATATAACGTGTGAGTTACAAATTCCTACTAATAAAATTCTTGTAAAAATAGTTGATAATGTTGAGCGCCATATTTTAAAATCTAAACCACACAACTCATGTCGACGGTTTTTTTAAAAATATATATTCTTCCAGTTCAACAATACGTTTTACAGGGAGTTTCCAGTACATTTTGTATTATTTTAGGCCATCCCTCAAACGTCAGACTAGTAACTTTCATCCATGTGATGAAATTAATTTAATAAACCTAAGAAGTTTTTTCTTTTAAACGGTCAGTAGTAAATTTAATATTCTTTATAAAGTTTATTTTTGAGTTTATTGAATGTTCTTAGTAGGCGGAGAATGTCATTTGGATATCTTAAGGGAGTACCTATGCAAAATTACTGGGTCAAATTTACTTGGTCTTATTGGCTCTGATTTTAGAGATAGGTATTTGAAATTTTCTGAGTAACTTAATAATATTTTTTTGGTAATATATTCATTTTTGTAAAAAAAATATAACAAAAAATATTTGTTTAAAAATTTATATTGAATTAAATTTTTTCTTATTAAGATGTCAATATTTTGAAAAGATTATATAAGATTGTAATTTTAAATTAATCATACATATTTAATTATTGAATATATTGAATTAATCATACATACCCTCTTATAATGATTTTGTTGGTTTTAGATATTAAAAATTGACTTCACATATATTTAAAAAAAAATGAAACTTATAATACTAAAAAATACATTGGTATAAAAATAAAAATATTACATTCTGAAATTAAAAGATTTTTTTTTCAAAATTCTGGAACCAACAAAATATTTAGTACACTCTTACACATTAACAAAAAAATATTTAGTACTTTGTAACTAACAGTTTCAGAGAAAAAAGGGCATATATAATGTAAAATGTAGGTTACGGAGGCAAACAATTGAAGAAAAACGAGAATAATTTTTTTTAGATTACATTATTTTCTGGTTAGAACTTTCCATATCCATAGTCTTTATCATCTTCCTTATCTTCTGCAGCTTTTCTGTTTAGATTTCTCTTTTGTCTTGCTTCCTTTTCAATTTCTTGTACTGCATTCTCAGCAGCAGCTATACGGGCATGGTCAATATTTTGTAAAATGTTTTCCATAAATACTCCTGGCTGAAAATCTATCTGCTGCATAACCTTTGTTCTTCCAATATTGCCATCATTAAATACAAGAGCAGCATCAAAAGCACCTATTTTCACCACCATTGAAGATAAGAACACTGTTTTTGGACACCTCTTCCACATCAAATTGTTCAAACTTTCATTTGTGTTCTGTGTTTTTCCATGAACA
This sequence comes from Acheta domesticus, assembly GCA_031308135.1. Lineage (NCBI taxonomy): Eukaryota > Metazoa > Arthropoda > Insecta > Orthoptera > Gryllidae > Acheta > Acheta domesticus. The sequence continues at coordinate 209,849,880 of JAHLJT010009419.1, forward strand.
CATTTCTTCAACAAATCTGGATGAGCCAGGAACTGGTAGGTGGGCTTTATTACATCCATTACTGCTTTGGGGAGGCTGTGTTCATGATTATATGCCTCCCCTTTCTTAACGGGGCACCAGGAAGCATCACATAAACCATGTTGTGGACTTTCATTAGTTGATAGCTTATGAAAAAAGGTGGACCACTCAGCTCGCTGCATGCTTTTTGCATTCCCTACATTTCTTCTTATAGCTAAGCCATAATAATTTTGCAGCCTACTTATTTCCACTTTGGTCAATCTTCCTTTACCCCCAATAGGTTTTCCATTTTCCAGCTTTCTTCCTTTCAACTCCTGAGTAATCTTTCTAAGTCTTCCACCCATTCTTTTTTGGACGTGCCCAATGCATTCTAGTTTTTGTATGTTGACATCAGGACCATAAGGAAGACTTTCTAATACAGATTTAAATGCACTGGAATCACCATCCCCTAAATATTTTGTGTATCTCACTCCATAGTTATCTACTGACCTACTGAAAATCAGTTTCATGCCAGAAGGTTCCATCCCTCCACTACTGCCTGAATAATGTTTAGAGCAGGTTTTTGAATGCATCTCCTTCCATTTTGTTTCCATGTCATTATCTGCACATTTCTTTCTATTTAAACATTCATGACAGTACTTACTCATAACTTGTAAGTCAAGAACTTTTCCTGTGTCCACACTTTTGACAAAAGAAATACCATAGAGAGAAGTATGACCTCTCTCATCCATGTGTTGTCACAAGATACACATAAATCAGATCCATTTTCATCACAATTGTCTTCCTCTTCTTTCCTCTTAAACAGTCACAGCATCCTTTACAGCTTCCTTCATGCTATCTTTACTTTCAATTTCTAATGCGCTATACAGTTTTGATTGATAAGCAGAGAATTTGACAGGAGGGGAAGGCATATTCATCATGCCACAGAATAAATTTGCCCCTTCTCTTCCAACACCAACACACCTCATACCATAGACCATCCTCAAATTAGCTTCATATTGCCAATTTGAGCCTTCTGAAGTTTTGAAGACATTATCATCACCACATTTATCACACGCAATGTGTAAATTACAAACAACACCACACCTTTTAACGTCGTCATAAAGTTTCAAACAGTTATGTTCTCCACAGGAATTGCACGCACAAAAACGTCTTATTGCCGAAGACAAAATGTTCACATCTATTAGTCTAAATCCAGAATCATTCTCAGAAAACGTATTGGAGAGTTTTATGCCTTCTCCAATTTTCTTCTTCGAAGAGGATGGTGTCGGGGTGGATATAACCTCTTCAGGACCAGTTAATTTCTTCATCCTCCTTATGTTCTCGATACGAGATTTCTTAATTTTATTGAATTTCTTTACTTTAGTCATCGTGGCTTAGAAAAAAGCGAAATAAACTTCTATCAAAACACTCCACAGAAATATACACAAATCCAAAAGAACCTAAACAACAAACATATCATTTAGAAACAATGAACATATATAAACCCTCGGCCTTCTAAACTCTCCCTTGACTGCCTGAGAACATGCCTGTCAAAACGGATAGAAAAAAGTTAATAAGTAAGGAAATGGCGGACGATATAAGAAAGTAATGCTCTGAATGTGGGCGTGGCTACTGTGCAGGCCTCGGACATTTCAAATTTAAAAGGCATTTAGAGCACGCGTACAGCCGAAATATTTTGGGCCGTGATACCTAACATCATTATGCAACATTTAAGCAAATAATTTTTTTTCTCATTTTTGACAAATTTCGCGTCTGTTCCCCCTTAAATGTATATGGCAGTTCTTTTTCTTTTCTTCTATCATATCTGAATGCATTTGTGCTAGGTGACGAGGTATTGGAGAAGAAATTTTTGCTTCGAGTTTTGATATATTGATCAAGAGGTTCAATTTACAATTCTCTATGAATTTGTGTGTCCGGAATAAACCAATGAATCTTAATAATTCTGGGTATAAATTTACTTTCCATTACTTGTAATTTTTTTAAATGGATGGGACAGTGTTGCACCAAATGGGGCTGACATAAATCAAAGACGGTAAAATTATTGATTTGTAGGTTAGTGTACTACAGTCAATTTTAATGGAATGTTCGAAAAATTTTAGTGCAAATAATTTTTAAACTGTTGTGTAAGTTTTATTAGCAGTTGCCTGAATATGAAATGACCATGTTAGTTTCTGATATAAAAAACACGGAGATATTTTACTGAAATATTTATTTTTTCCATGACACGTTATATCAATGAGTTTCAAGAAGGGAAGGAAATCGATATAGACGTAAAGTAAATATTTTAGCTTGCAATTTGTAGTGTTGATTTTATATTCTGTATTTTGGGATCCAGTTTTCAAATTCGTACAAACTGGTATGTATATTATCAAAAGCTATTTTTATATCACTACATGAAGGAAATATTGTTGTGACATCACCTTATAGTGCTGTTTTCGTATCGCTGAAGATTGGCATACCAAAAATGTATATATTAAACAATACAGGAGAAAATTATAAGCCCTGTGGTACTCCTTTCTATATCGATTTAGGATTTGATAAAGCAGAGTTTACTTTTTCTCAGAATTGACTGTCTGTTATGGGGCTTTTAATGATTTTAATAGATATTCAGGTACGCCTAGATAATTTATACATTTATCCGGTGTGTGAAAGTCTGTCAAATGATTGGACTACATCAAGAAATAGTCCATTGGTGTATGTATTCTCATGAAATCTATATGCAATGAGTTCAATAACGCGGAGGAGTTGGTATGTGTTGAAACGTTTGTTTTTAAAATCGGTGTTGTGGACGTTGAGAAAAGTTTTCCATAGTTCGGGCAATAGACGAAAACAACAACTCTCTCTTAGCGACAAATGAATCAATGAATTAAAACATTTCCAAATCTATCAACGGGAACTATGTGCCTCTTCCAGCAACGTTCGTTATAGTCCTGTACTGTTGTCAAAGTCAATCGCCCTATACAAGAAGCGAAACATCGGACTGACTGCAGTTGCCTCCTTACAAACACCAGACTGCGCGTCCTTACATAGCCATGACGCTCTGCGTGACGCCACCGCCCCGTCACATCGGCGCTGCCTGTCAGTTGGGCATGGAGGACCTATAGTACCAGCAGCGGCACGTTTGACGAATGACGAAGGCAGGGCGAGCAGGAGGGAGAGGAGCGGAATGATAGTTCGTGATTCCGGTGGCGTCAACTGCTGACGTCATTAGTCCCCTAGGTGCATGTCTTCCCCCGCTGGATGGCGAGATCCGGCGCCGACCTACATTCGACTAGAGGGTGTTTTCCCCTCAACCAGGTATCTCCCACCAGGGGGCACCGCCTCAGCAGGGACAAGCTGTAGGCTCCCGACCGGTCTCTCGGTATGTGTGCTAGTGTAGTGCATGTTAGTGTGTGATGCAAGGGGTGAGGATAGGACAAGATGAAGAAGGAAATATCGCGCGCGGTCCGTAGCCCGTTTGTTAGGGTACTGCTCCGGCATTCGCCTGGTGTTGATCGGACAAACCACGGAAAGCTACCGATCAAGACAGCCGGCCGCTAGAATTTTCCAGACAGCGACAGAATTTGACCTATCTAACATGCTAGTGTCGAAAATCCTGCCGCCGTCGGGACTCGAACCCAGGACCTCCCAGTCAGACGGACTGCAGTGACATCACTTGATGCACTGAGCCAACTGTCCCCGTTCGGAAAGGGGGAGAGACGGGTAGAGCGGGGCGGGACGGGAAGAGAGGAGTCGGAACCAGGTGGAATGGGTCGGGGCGGGACAGGGCAGGACGGAGCGGAGCATGAGTGGGCCGGATAGGGTGGGGTGAGATGGGGTAGAGTGGGGTGGGGTGGGGTGGGACGGTTCGAAACGGAACCGAACGGAAGGGAATGGGTCGAAACGGGACGGCACGGAACGCGACGGGGCGGGGCGCAACGGAACGGGGAGGGGCGGGGCGGAACGGGACGGGGAGGGGCGAGGCGGAAGGGGACGGGGCGAGGCGGAAGGGGATGGGACGGGGCGAGGGGTGGGGCGGAACGGGACGGGACGAGGAGGGGCAGGGCGAAACGGAACGGGGCGGGGAGGGACGGGGCGGAACGGGACGGGGAGGGGCGAGGCGGAAGGGGACGGGGCGAGGCGGAAGGGGATGGGACGGGGCGAGGGGTGGGGCGGAACGGGACGGGACGAGGAGGGGCAGGGCGAAACGGAACGGGGCGGGGAGGGACGGGGCGGAACGGGACGGGACGGGGAGAGGCGGGGACGAACGGGACGGGACGTGGAGGAGCGGGGCGGAACGGGACGAGACGGGTCGGGGAGGGGCGGGGTAGAACGAGACGGGACGGGGTGGGGTGGAGCGGGACGGGACGGGTCAGAGAGGATATTGGCGGCGGCGCCGGGCCAGACACTTCGGTGCCTTCCCGCGCGCTTCCATAAATTTACTGCGTGGCGAGAGGCGAGGGCCGCGCCGGGTGGGGGGCGCTGCTGGGCAGGGGCTGTGCTTTACGGGCCCGGGTCTCTCGCTCGCAGGGCCAAGAGGTGTTTAACAAGGGCGCCAAGCACCTGACGTACACTTTGATCATTTCGAGATGATGTAGGGGACTACCTGCAAGTCCACGCAAGTTTATCACAATTCTTATTCTTCAAAAGGGTATTTTTTGTAGTTTCTTTAAAAATAATGAATTGTGAAATTAAATCCGATCGGGTGGTTAAACTGCAAGTACAAATCGAAATTTTAGTATCTACATTTACAAGGTATGGCCCTCGGGTGGGTGAACAGCGTACTAGCTTCCTGTGAGGCGATCCTGGAGTCGATTATCAGCCAGGACAAAAATATAGATGTAGTTATCTAGTACTCAGTTTCTATAGCTGTAAGGCAAAAGAAAAAGCTAAGGCAGCCCAAGTGTGCTTAATGTAGTGAAGGGAATACGTCATGCTCCCCAAATGTCTCCCCAGGCGTCGATAATAAAACAAAAAAAAAACAAGATTTAGGCCTGGGAACATCTCTAGTCGCAATGTCGGATCCGGTCCCAAAATACCAAACACTCGTACATACGCACACTTACAAGATACCAAAATCTCTTCCTTGGGGTTTGATCATTTTCCAATGATGATGTGAAGTAGCTCGAAGTTCATGCAAATGAACAACAAGCCTTATATACACAATGATTTTATGTGGTTTCTTTAAAAATAATCGATTATATAATGAAAGAGGACTGTGGTCATGTTATAAGTATTAATCGAATGTTTAGTGTCTGCATTTAAAAAGTATGCCAAGAGCCCTGTACTGTGTAATGTACTAGAGAAGCAAAACTACGCTCTTGCAATTTTATCACCAATTATATTTTTTAATACCTTTAAACAATCAGTTCAAAAAATAAAATGTACATGGTGGTCAATTTATACTGAGAAATTTAAGAATACCTGCACTTACAAGATACTCCAATGACCCCTAGGGGTGTAGTTATTTTGCGATGATGTAAACGACAAAATTGTCTTATGAAAATATAATATTACGTGTAGTAGACGAAACCAAGCTTCATGTTGAATTTCGTTGGAAAAATACCATATTTTTAGTGTCATGTATCAATTCCGCAGGTGAACAGGTAATATCAATCTCACCAGTCTACAAAGGAATCAATAACTTTCAAAATGAGGAAAACTAATTGAAATAAGTTACCAGGAAGGATTAATAATGTTTCAGATGTTATAAAAAACGACGCAATTAATTTACACTATTTTAAAATGTGCATGAAAATTACTCACAACTGTATTATACACATTTTATATTGATGTGTAAATATCACTTGTTTTCGCCCAATTTTTAATAAAAATTATCATTATTTTATTTAGACAATTAATACATATTATTTATAACAAACCGAAGTAAATACATCATTTTACATCACTTACTTCAAAATCTTACATATAATTGCCTAACTGAATTGTATCTACACACTAACAGAGTTTGCTCTCGTATTTCCGTATGCAATGTAGCTAAAGAAAAAAGGTAATATTTTTTCTTCGCCACATAACTATAATCATTGTACATTTCTAAGAAAATTAAAATTCCTTAATTTAATCTACGGCCTTTCACGGAGAAACTAAGCCACAACTTCTCGACTGAAAAGGCACTTTCCAGATATGTTCACTCAGGCGCAACTAGGTCTCGCATACATTTCTCCAGTTTTCCAAGCAAAATATTTACTTCAATGCTCACAACTTCCAGCAACGACTTTTCAACAGCTCTCTCACGCACAGCGAGATTCATTTTTTAACACCCCCCTCCCGTCCCCCGCCGCCACCCGCTCGGCACCGAGTTTGAGCCCAGGGGATTCCCCGGCAGGGGCGCTGCGGAGGGTTGGAAGGGAGCGACGGCCGCGGGGGGCCGAAAGAAGCAACGCGGCGGGAGAGGGTGTGGAGAGGTGGCCGACTCGGATGCAGGGTTGCCAGACTGCGGAATTTTGTCACCAAAATGGGGATTTGTTTTTCGTTGTGGGGAAAAAATGAGGAACATGAATGAACGGCGAATACGTAGTGATTTTTCGGGGAAATTACATTCATTCGGAGAGGAGATAAAATAGCACGCTGTCAATCATTATGAATAATAAAGAAACAACAGACTTCTTCCTCTCTGATTTTTATGCATTGAAAAAGAGAAATAAACAGCAGGCATAGAGAAAGAAAAACATGATAAAAATGAAGATCGTGTAGGATTTCGAAAAGCGCAAAGGACGATGTTTGGTTGATATGAATTATTTTAATTAAGAGGTTAGCCAATGGAATCGCCAGGAACAACTCATGTCGTTTGTCCATGATGTGGAGAATATTTTTCGTTTCAAGGTTGGGGAATTTTGTTTCATTGGAGAGTTTATTTGGGGAAATTTCGTAGCAGTGGTGGGGAAAGGGATTGAAACATATCTGGCAACCCTGTGAGGATGAGTAAGTGGCAACGACGCGGTCAACACGAGCAAATGAAGGCGCAGAACAGGGCGTGCTAGCTGCGGGAGAAAGCGGGGAGGAGAGTTTAGTGGATGAAGTGAATGCTAACAAATTAGAGAATGGAGACAGAGGATATGAGTCGAAGAAAGAAAAATTACTCATTTTACGGGTGAGGTGAGGTCAGTTGAGGTGGAAGAAAAGTACTATGAGATGTAAATAACGTGCAATGATGTAAGATGAGATAATGAAAAATAACAATGAAATTATAATGAAATGTTAAAGACAGATTAGTTGACGAAAAAATGGACGTAAGGTAAGATTCAGATAAAGTTGAGATGAGTCTGACGGAATGAAAAATGGGGTTGAACTGAGACGAAATATGTGGCAGTGAGAGATGAAACAAGTCAAATTAATGTTACCTTCAATAGTTTCAGGATAAGTAAGATGATACTTGCAATTAAACTACAAAAATGTTGTTTCCCGTTGTTTAGGCCCTATTCAAGGAAAAGGGGCCGGGTGACGGGATGGCGTAGTTGGAGTAAAGGCACCGTGATGACGGGTAAGAACGACATGAGGGAGGGAAAGAGTGTGAATGAGGTACCGGATGAGGGCAAGATGACGACAAAATGACAGTAGGGCGCGGAGAAATTGAGGGCAGGATGAGGACAAAGTGAGAACGAGGTGAGGATAAGAGTGGGGGTAGGATGGGGACAAAGTGATGGCAGGATGAGGGCAAAGAGGTGCAGGGTGCGGACGAAATAAGAACGGGTTGAGGATAAAGTGAGAGCGAGATGAGGAAAAAGAGAGAGCAGTGTGAGGATAAAGTGAGAGCGGGGTGAGGCCAAAGGGAGGGCCGCTGAGGCAGGGCGTGGGCGGGCGAGGGCCGCGGGGAGAGCGCCAAGTTGCCCCCGCCGCGGGCGCCGCCGGGACTTCCAAGTGCCCGCGAAGTGCGTGACTGGTGTGGGGAGGCGCTAAGGAACAGCCCTCCGTCCTCGCTGCGCCAGATTCTGCACCACCCCGCCCCCCCCCCGCCTTGGCCCCCTTTAATGCTAATTAGCTTATTCCAAGCTGCTTCCGCTGCATCACACCGCAGCTACAAAGTTCCGATAACGAGCTCTGTATTACTTCTTTCCTCGGTTACATTGCTGGAAGTCTTCTACTTACAGAATTATAGCCACAGTTTGTTGTACGACGATGCTTGTGTGAAAACACGTCGGAGAAAAAAAGTTAATGTTTAAAATACGTTTAATTTGGTTAAAATTTCGGGATATCGGAGGAAATTTTAATCATGGAGTACCACAAGATCTCTGCTGCCACTACAGAATTGTTTAATTTGGTTTTAATTTTTTCATATACAAGTACATGCATGTTGCATTTTCAAGATCAATAATTGCTAATTTATCGTTCTGTTCGTTTTATTTTGAGTCTTATTATTTATAAAATAATATTAATTCCACAATGAAGACAACAGGATGCAACGAAAACTTGGCATTTACCATTGGATGCACCAGACAATACGGAATAATGCTCTAATATTAGAACATTTCATTCCTTTCAGTAGTACCTTTGTCGCTGTTGCCAAGAAAATGTCTTCCAATCATTTCTTGAATTAATCAGCGAACTCAAAATCAATTAACTTACAATATTTCCGATTGTATGAACGATCTTGTCTTATTTCGTATTATTTTACTTTCAAATTATATTGATAATATATTCTTCAATGGTTTCATTGAGCTGTGAATCACTACTTTTATTGCTCTAGCTCTCTCGCGCTTGAAGTGAATAAGTGATAAACTCTAAAAAAAAAGTCTAATTTCGATATATACCTTTTTATCTAACATTTAATATAAAAGGTTTTAAATGTTCTGTGTTAAATATTGATATCTCTAATGAGTCAACTATTAGTGAACTTACACACATATGTAAAGAATTCCCATAACCGTTATGCTCGGAAAAGACATAGCCCAGTCAATTGGTTCTCAAAAGAGCTCCATCCAGGAAAAAAGTCCAGTAGATTTTTTTCTCAGCGGTTCTATCTCTTTCTTAACCAGAAGTTTGTATTTCCAAACATCTATTAAATTATCTGGTTCACATTAACAAAACATATTGTTGGTACAAATTTTTGATGAATATGTTATATTCTACAGAACTTATTGTAATATTTTTCTTATATCCCCTTATTTTGTTTACGTAAGGCTTAGATTTACAGATACTTCGCGCCAGCAAATACGACCCTATTGATTCTGTATCGAAGTGTTAATAATTTAACAATGCAATTATTTGTTCACAACAGCAGTTTTGAAGCATGATAAAGTGAAACTAGAGCGCCGCCGCGAAATAGGATGGCTGGAATGAGCTATTCTCCCACTTTGACCAGAGACCCCAAAAAGTCATGCAGAAGAAATTTTATAAACGTTGTATCAATTGTTTGCAACATTATTAAAATTGCAATAAAATGAATGTGTTTTATAGCATATTTGCATTTTTAATCCGAACGCAGTGTTGTACAAAAAATCTATGATGGTGATTTTCTTTCTTGTTTATGATGTGGGAATCTGTCAAAAAAATGTTCAGCCAATTTAAAGAACCTCTTGCAGATCGTATGCTGACTAGGAAAAGAATGACTCGTTTTTATTTTCTAGGAACGTTTATCTATTTTAATTTTGTGAATAACAATTGTTTCGGTAAAACGCAAACTTTTGAAGATATAAGCGAAAAACTAAAAAGAGGGCGAACATTTTAGAGTTTTTTTTGCAATTTTCTCTGTGAAGCCTACCTTTTTTTCTGATGTGGCAAACATGAAATTCGTATTCAGCAACTGAAAAACGCACAGAACCGGTTAAAAAAGAAAAATCTTTCGGAATTTTTTCCTGGGTCAGATACCTTTGACTGAACTAACATGCAAAATAAGCGAAACAACGCCGTTCAGGCCTTCACAACAGCTGCAACTGGGTGGTTCAACACCCACCCCGCCGCCATTTCTGTGGTCACGGGGTAAAAGGTCTTCAGTCAATTTTTGACAAAATTTGGTTAAGTACTGAAACTACAAGTCAAGTACCTATAGTTTATTTTAGTAAAACGACCGAATTCAAATGTTGCCTCCTTAACGACAAAAAAGCGTTGGGAAATAGCGTTGAGCGTAGGAAGAAGCGTTGGTTCATAATATTTACCCCCTGTTTCCCCATAGTAAGATTTTTGACTTAAGAACTTCTACGCCATGACCACAGATTTCGTCGCATGGGGGCGTGCAGCGGGTGAGAGTGCGAGGAGACGCACGCAAGTGTGGAGCCCGCGCCGCCGCTGCAAATTGTTTCAAGCGCCCCTCCCCTCCCCTCTTCCATCCCACTCCGCGCAAACCCACGTGGCCAAAGGGTGGGGATGGATTTGGGGGTCGCACGTAGAGGATATAAATTCTGGAGGCGCCAAGTTGCACGGTTACTGCAGGCAAAGTTATTCAAGAATACAGACATTTCGCTCGGCTGTGAGTTATGTGTCTTTTTGGCAACACTTCCCCCAAAGCGAAACTATGCTTACATGATTGTCGTGAAGTTGTTCCTATTTAATGAATCCAAAATTATATTATTCGTGATGTGCTGACTCAAAATTTACTTAACATACAAAATTGGTCGAATGTGGAATCCGTGTTGTCAATTGAGTGAAAATCTTCCTGACATAAACCACAACAATGTAGAAGTTCTTTTGGTTTTCACGGCCACTACGTACTTGTAGATAGCTCCGATGTTAATTGACGTGTTTAGAATATCCTTCCGATCCAAGGATTGAAAGCAAAACTTGTTTGTCAGTCTGTCCGTTCGTCCATCCGTTCGTCCAACCGTCCGTCCAACCGTCCGTCCATCCGTTCGTCCAACCGTCCGTCCATCCGTCCGTCTATCCCTTCGTCCATCCGACCGTCCATCCGACCGTCCATCCGACCGTCAATCCGTTCGTCCATCCGTTCGTCCATCCGTCCGTCCATTCGTCTATCCGTTCGTCCACCCGTCCGTCCATCCTTCCGTTCATCCGTTCGTCCATCCGATCGTCCATCCGACCGTCGATCCGACTGTCCATCCAACCGACCATCCGACCGTCCATCCGACCGTCCATCCGTCCGTCCATCCGTCCGTCCATCCGTCCGTCCATCCGTCCGTCCATCCGTCCGTCCATCCGTCCGTCCGTCGGCGCAAGCCGACTTGTAAGTCGGCGCCGGGTCTCTCCGTCCAGCGGGGGAAGAACACAACCCCCTCCCACGGTGAAAAATGCACTACACTTACGGGACTAATGGCCTTAGTCGTTGACGCGCCCGGAATCATTATTCAATTGATCGAAGAAATTCTTTGTAGAATGCAGAGCTCTAGTTCCCTCTGCAATGCTGTCAGGTGGTGGTGCAACCTGTGGTGCATTGTTTAGACAGATTAAGTTCTACATGCAAATCGAGTTTCAAAAGTCCACATAGAATTTGATAGTCCACATAGAATTTGTGATGGACAAAGCTCATTCACATCAGGATGTCTCTTAAATGATAATATAATAATCATCATTCCAAGAAATAATTCATTTACTCCAGATATTGCAAGGCAAGGAACTGGCATCAGAATGAAGAAGCAACACCGTCAATGTGTAGGCATTCAAATAGACAACGCGATGGGTTGCGGAGCGACAGAATCAACATCAAGAAAAGCGGCGAGCGTAAACTGGCAACAACCGGTACGGCTTGAAATGATCTCTAGACCACCGATTTATCATTATCAATTTAAATACCATCTTCATAAAAATGTATCCAATGTGGGATGACCAAAAAGAGAGCATAAATCGGAAAGCTAAACTGTTACGAAACCTTAAGGTTTCAATAGAGATATCGAAACCAGAGTCCTTCTTTGTTAAAGAGCGATATGGGGAAGAAAATATTATTCTTGCTTCTACTTCGGAAAGCCTTCAGAATTCCAGTGTCAGTTAATCCATATATCACACATTTCACATTTCAACGTCCCAAACGTAATATATAAAATTGGCTTCCTTTGAGCCATTTAAGATGCGGATCTCCTTCCTCTACGCGGCTCCCGTTCAGCGGCTGCCAGTCGATGCCTCCTGCTCCGGCAGAAGAGATCGCCGCCCCGCCCCCGGCCCGCAACGACTACGCCCCGTGCCGCCCGCTCCCCGCCCCGCCCCGCCTCGCGCCTTGCGTCACCCTGCCCCCCACCACGCTCTGCCCCGCCCAGCGCCGCCCCACCCCCGCCACCCCGCCCTGCCCATGCCCCCCGCCGCCCCGTCCCCTCCCCACCCCGCCCCGCGCTGCCATCTGCCCCGCCCCGCGCCGCCCCATTCCCGCCCCGCCCCCTGCCCACCCCGCCCCGCGCTGCCATCTGCCCCGCGCCGCCCCGCGCCGCCCCGCGCCGCCCCGCGCCGCCCCGCGCCGCCCCGCGCCGCCCCGCGCCGCCCCGCGCCGCCCCGCGCCGCCCTGCGCCGCCTACCGCCCCGCCGCCGGCGCAGTCGCCTGGAATCGGATGAGCGGAAGGAGGCGGAATTTCGCCCTAAGCAGCGCCGGTGCGCGCTCGGCGGCGCCCCTCGCGACTTCACTCGATTCGCCCCGCGCACTCCCCCTCTCCCCACGCATCGGCACCGCCCGCTCGTCTTCTCTTCTCGGCTGCGTTCCCATCCAACCCCTCTCCCACACCGTAGGATGATTGTACATTATTTCATTTTGCGTCAAAAACAGATAAAAACTGCCTGACGTGCTAAGGGGACAAGTGAAATCTGTCACGTTTTCATAATTCTGCGATCCATACTCTCAGCAATATTATAGTTAAATTTTGAATAATGCTTATAAATATTTTCGTTTTATGTGAAAAAATTTATTATAATTATTATTATTATTATTATTATTATTATTGTTGTTGTTGTTGTTTTTGTTGTTGTTATTGTTGTTTAACAGTAAAAATGTGTCTTCTTCATCATTTCTTTTCTTAAATTTCAATTGGCGTTAAACAATTTTAAAATGAGTACAGGGATGAAGCATTGCTATTGGAGTTGGCGGTGGTGGTGTTGAGATTGAGGCCCTGTTGCCGGTGACCTCTTGGTGTCGCTTCCGCTATCGGCGGTCGCCAGCGTGCTCCGTGCCTCCTCACGCAGCTTACGGGGTCCCGCCCCGCCCCCGGCCCCGCCCCCGGCCCCGCCCCCGGCCCCGCCCCCGGTCCCGCCCCCGGTCCCGCCCCCGGCCCCGCCCCCGGCCCCACCCCCGGCCCCGCCTCCCACCGCAATTGAGCCCTCGTCCCAAACGCGCCCTCTCCACCCCCAAGCCACCCTGCCCGCTGCTCGCCCTCCCCAGCAGCATCGTCTTGCGTCCACCCCCACCCTGCCCCCTCTGCCTCCCCCTCCCCACCACCGCCCACGGGCGAAATGAAGATGAGCCGCGCGGCGCGGCGCGATGCCCTCGCGGGAGCGCCGCGGAGATAAAAGGCGCCGCGGGCAGCGGAGGGAGGGCACCCGGCGGGAGGCGCGGTGATTTGGAAAGGAGAACGAGCGTTCGGAGGGAACGGAAAGGGAGAAAGAATATCAGGTGTTCACAGACGGACGCATGGACGGACGGTCGCACGGACGGACGGTCGCCCGGACGGACGGACGGACGGACGGACGGACGGACGGACGCACGGGCGCACGGACGGACAGACGCACGGACGGACGCACGGACGGACGCACAGACGCACGGACGGACGCAAGGACGGACGGACGCACGGATGGACGATTGGACGCACGGTCAGATGGAGGCCGGACCGCCGATTTGAAAAGAACCACTTTTTCGGTTTCAGGTTTTTCAGTTTCCCCAAAACGTGTATATCCGTTGAAATCTCAAAATAGATTTACATAACCACCGCAGAATTACATAACTTTTCATATACTACGTGTCTTACTCCGTATATATACATATGTACGCATACGGGAAATTAAAAATCAAGCAAGTGAATGCAAGAAATAAAAGTAGTGCTCTGAAATAGTGCAGGAAATTATGAGGTGTACTGCTGGATAGTTGGAAAATGAAGTCATGAAGAACATGTGAAGGAAACCGTGTGAAGAGAAGCCATTGAACTCAGGTAAGAAAGCAATTCTTATCAAGACTTCATACATGTTGGTAAATGAAAAACTAGTGTCGCTACTGTTAGGGAGCCGAAAATGGAGGAAATGTGGAAAAAAAACTTTAGGCGGCAATAGACGGTAGTTGAGAAGGGGTGGGGGAAGCCGAAAAGCTAGCCTAGACGAAACAGATTAGTAAACTAATGCGAGTAAGTCTGTACTATTCTGTAGCACCATAAAATTTAAAATTAGAATGAAGTCTGCAAAGGGAAAATCATTGCGAGACGTATAATACCTTTTGGGACGTTTGTTTTTTTCTATTTACCCCTCTCTGGAGCACAATTGTACATGGAAAGAATTCTATTGAATGAAATTAGATTAAATTCATACGTGTCTAAGATTCACAAGGGTCTCATCTGATAAACGCTTTGGATCATTGTTCACATTCAACGTTTTCTCACACTCGTTACCGGGACTACATGGTGTAACGCTTAGCTCAGGGTATAATTTAATTAAGAAGATTTGATAAGTTAATTTCTTGCAATTTTGTCAGATTGGTAAGATTATGAGGTACGCTTTGCATATTACACCGATGAATTCAATATCATTCACTCAAAACTGTCATTCTCTTGTATTATCTCCTTAATTCCATTTAAAATAACTGAGAATCGGCACTGAAATGTATACGCTTCAAAGAAGTTTCTCGGATACTTACAAACTGTCTTACATTTTTCATAATACTTTCTTCAGATAGTTACATACTTTTTAAAAGTGTTTGTGGAGTTTCACTCACACATTACTGAAGGTTGGAAGAGAATGTCATCCAATTCAAAATCACGGAAGGAAAGCCGTAGATGGGCGCTACCTCCGAAAGTTCATGACGAGGCCTCAAGCGACCTGTGCAGGATGAATACTGCTGAGGAACAAAGACCGTCCATTGCCGTGTGAACTCGACAACCAGGAAGTCATTTGCGAGTCTCCCTGTAGGCCTTCTCGGCTGGCTACAACCGGTTGTTGGAAAGAGTACAAATGTCTGGTGTGGGGAGCTGTGCGGGGGAGTGGGGGCACCGCATCGCACTGCGTCCGTTCCTTGCGCGGAATTTGAACCCACAGGCCCGGAGTAACGTGCACTTTGACAGAAGTCACCCCACGTCGGTCAGGAACGAAAGGATGATGGTTGGACAGGAACACGTGGCTGTTGGAAAAGCTCTGCCAGAACGCGCAACCATCCATGCTTGAGACGGTAATGGAACCCCAAACGGACGAGGCGCACCTGCCTTATCGACTCCGAGTCGGAATATCAAGGCATTACACTTTTCAGAGGGTTTGAAGTCGCTCGTACTGGCCCCTTGGTGCCTAGTTGAGGCCGCGGGCGCCGTCGCCGCGCTCCAGACATGCTGATTAATTTGCAATGATTTGCATGAGACGCCCCTGGGGCCTCTGGAATTCGTCGCTCCACCTCCGCCGCCGCCCGCGCCGCCAGCCCGGCCCACCCCTCCCAGCACCTCCTCGCCCCGCCCCGCCCATGCCTCTGACCTTGCACCACTCGGACCCCATCTCCTCCCGTCTCTCCCCCACCACTTCCCGCTCCGCCCCCCCCCGAGCACTCCCGCCCTGCACCACTCCGTCCCCAACTCCTCCCGCCTCACCCCCACCCCTCCCCTCTCGCCAGTAGATCTTCTGGAATCCGGCCCGCACATCTCGCCTTTCCTCGGCACTACACAAGGCGCCTTGCTCCGCCACACGCCGTCTCCGTCCCCAACACAGTCACCGACACTGCCTTCGCCCGTAACCACATCGCCCCCATCTTCGCGCCCTGTATTCGGCCTTTCTGCAGTTGCCAGTGCTTTGCCTCCAAATCTCCCCCGGCCCTTCCCTCGCCCCTTTCTCCTCTACCTCGACACCAAACCTCATTCACCTACGCCCCTCTCACAGTGCCCTTCTCTGCTGTCACACCACTTCCACCCCTTTCTCCTTACTCCGACTCGAAAGCCCTTCCTTCCTTCACTGCTTCTGATCCTACCCTCCACCCCACTTTCACCTCCACAGCTTCATCTGCAGTTAGCTTCAACGTCGGGGCCGCCAACACCTTCTACCTCATCCTCCGCCTCCGCCCTCGTAGCCACCTCCCCCCACCGTGGCTGCCGCCGACACCGGTGTTATCGCTGCCTCCGCCCTCGCCGCCGCTCCTTTGCCCGCCCTTACAACATCAACCTCTCTTCCACCGCCGCGCCGTCCCTTCCTTCTGGGCGTCCGTTTCCATCGCCCGGGCACCGTCACGAGCGGTCTCGTCGAAACCGGACCGCTCTATCCAACGGCTAAGCAAATCATAACGGCATAATCTCCCGCGCTAAACTCCAGTCCGGGGACCCATCATTCTCTCCCCCTCCCCGCCCTCGTCACGCCCGCCCGCTCTGCCGTCTGCCGCCGTCTCGACCCGCGCGCTGTCCTCTGCTCCCTCTCCGCGTAACGAACTTCCGTCGAAGCTCTTTGATGAGAACATTCTCATTTGCCAGCCTCCTTCCTGCTTCTTTGTCCCTGTCGTTTTTTCTTTGTCTCGCTCTCATTCCGACCTGTCTTTCGCCGCCCGAGCCGACTTCCGTTCCTACGTTTCTGAAATGCTCTCTCAAAGGATGATTTTCTAGCTGCGTCTTCGAGTTCGTTTTTCTCTTCTTTCTCTTAGGTTTTCTTTTATTTGTCGGATATTTTCAATTTCACCTTCTTCCTCTATTTACTAGTCTTGCCCTTAGTACAAGCATCTTAAAACGCACCTTAGAATTTTCTTCAGTATTGAGAAATAGTTCTCACTCTAAAAAATGCGTTCACTCGTCCTTGATATAATAAAACTTAATTTGTTTTGTGTAGACGCTAGTACACGTCTACTACTTTTAAAGGAAAGTTGTAATGTTTGGTTCAATATTGGAATCTTACTACATGAATTGATTTACATGTTAATAGGTGTTTCAATTACTCTTCGGATGAAAATTCCTGACCATGAGGAAAACTAAAATCCAAATGTTGAGGAAGAACTGGTGAAGTGAATGTATAATGTATTAGTAAACAGTGGGCCGCCGTAATAAAAGAATCCACAGCAAAACTACGTGCCGGGTAGCTGACAGAAGAAGAAGACTAGTAAACTAAATTTAACATGTTTTATGATTTAATTGTTTCAACTATTTAACGTATTTATTGTGAGTAATCATTGAATGTCTTAAACTTTATTTGGACCAAACATTTAAAGTGAAGAAACCATTCACATTCAAATTAAATATTTAATAAGAACTCAAATCTATAAGGGTATATTCTTTACGGAGAACGACAGGAAGAGAATACGACTTAAAATCGAATCCTGCTGTACCCTTAGAGCAATTGACAAGGAATCGGAAAGGTGAGTAAATAATGACCCTTCATTCCAGAACGGAATTTCTATTCTTTCAAATCATAGTTTAAGGTACGAACATAACCATACTAGAACACCACAAACTTCATACAAACGTAATTTTGAAAGTAAAATGTTTTCATATACGACGTCAAATGCGTCATTACAGGACAGATGTTGCCGACTCAAACTCCAACACGAATAAATTAATTTACGAGAGCTTTTGTAATAACAAATCCTATTCCTACGAAAAATTCATATTTACTTACAGTTAAAATGTTATTAAATTATATTCATTTAGTCCATATTATTTATAAAAGACTATTATTAATTTTGTAAATTGTATAAATAATTCACTCTAATATACATTTCATTTAGGTACAGTTTCATCTTCAGGCTTGTATCCTTTATAAAGACCTTCATTTCCAAGTTAAATAAATTTGTTACCTAATATCTTAACAATGAAATTTATTAGGTAACAAATTCATTTGACTTGGAAATGAAGGGTCTCTCTTGTCGCTGAACCGTTGACAATGGTTTCCCTTTAAACATCTAATAATGCGACAGTCAGTAGGTGCAAGGTGTGGACCGTGAGGTTGTTTCCATCCAAAGACCTGTTTAGTCTTTGTGTTTGTGCAAACACAATTTTCTTAAACATTATAAAGTTCTACAGTTCGCCTCACAGACATACCATACGGCTGGGAAAGGTGTTAAAAGGCGGGCAAAGTATGTTGGAATCAGAAACTCATGCACACTACGGCCATCACACTGTCATTCGGACGGACCTCACAAACGGACCTTATTTAAAAAAAATACCTACGTATATATTCTTAAAAAGGGCTCCAAATTTTTAAACGATAATCTGTATAAACGACCAGGTTTTACTCTTCCGAAATTCCAACCCGAAGGGGAGTATCCTAATCTCAAAAATAAGTTGTTTGTTGTGCATGGGTGCTATGTTGTTTGATCGGTGATTTTTCAGAGTGATGTTGATTTTGTCGTGCATTGGGACGTTTTTATTGGGTAGCAATCCGATCAATTGATTTCATCAGGGGAGAAAAATTTAACTGTATTCAGAACGAAGTTTGAAGCGAGGGCTGATGGTTCAATGTAGTGGTAGGGTTGACTGAGAGTAGGAAAGGAGCAGATGTTGATAGAAGGCTACCAAGGGTGGAGCAGGAATTGTTGAATTTTCCGAGAATGAGAAAGCGAAAAACGAGAGAACTTAATGCACCGATGTGAAACCGGGTTATGTGGTTCAAGATATGAATTCATGCCTCTGACCGGGAGGTCCTAGGGCTTATTCTTACGTGCACTACACTACCACACTTGCCGGGAGACCAGAGAGGAGCTTATAGTTTGTCGCGGGTGGGGCGGTGCCCCGCTGATGGGAGACACCTGGTTGGGGAAAACCCCGCGAGCCGACGTGTAGGTCGGTGCCGGATATCGCCGTCCAGCGGAGACGATCACTGTCACCGCCAGCAATGAAAACCGTACGGGACTAAATACCTTAGCAGTTGACGCGCCCGGAATCACTAGTCAATCAAAACGAACGCTACCGCTTTAGCTTTAAAGAAGATGCTGATCCACGGGAAGGAAAATTAAGAAAATTCCCACCCCCCTAAAATGTTTCTGTAACTTAATTTTAACTTGTCACGAAACTTTCAAGCGTAAATATTTTCGTACAATCAGTAAAACGAATAAAATCGTATCACAGTATGACTTGAATGTAGCCTGCGACATTTCACAAAATCTGCAATGGCACATTCAACCACAAATTTTTAATCTTGCCTCCAAAAATCTGTCTTTGGATCCGCCGCCGTCCATGTCCTCCAGCCACATCCCCTCCTCTTCGTCCAGCTTCTCCGCTGCCTTCATCGCCTGGCCCGGTCGAGCGCCGTGCTGTCCGCGGCGCGGGCGGTGTCTCGGCGTCGCGTGCGCCCGCTCTCCCTCCAAGACTTCGCCAAGTGACGCGGATATTGATTTTGGATATTTATTGTGTGGCCGCGGCTCTGTTTCAATCGCGCGGCGCGGGGCGGCGCGGCGCCGGGCGCTCCAGTCGAGAGGCAGGCGCCTCGCGCGGAATACTGACGAGCCGTTTAGAAGCGCTCTCCGCCGCTCGGCACGGCCTGCCTCGCTTCGCCTCGCCTCGCCTCCCCCAACGCCCGTCACTCACTCGTCTCCTGTATTATTTCAGTAGTTCGCCTTGCCTTTGCGGCTCTCACACGCAACCAATCTTTAGAAATGAGCGCTCTAAAGAAAAAGAATTTCACGGAGCCGTGACAAAGTGCGCTTTGACTTTAAAAATATGAAGGGCTTGTTTAAAAAACGCACATCAATATTCATGTAAAATGCAACCCGCAACGCATGTCGGACCTTTTTAAATCTATATAGTTAAATAACTTCTAAGCGAAGCGTCCTAGAGCCTTGAAAACTAATATAGTGAAGCCAAAAGCTTCAAAGAAACGTTCCTCAGACCGTAATCTATAAGATGAGTTGTTCTTAACCATTTTATTACATGTTTGCTGGTTCGACGCTTTTCCATTTTACCCCACTTGTTCAGAGCCTGTATAATCTGCAATTGTATGTGAAATGACTAATTACTTGATTTTCTATGTTACTAAATTACACCGGTGTATCTCTTTGCTCGATAATAAAGATAAATAATAATAGTATGTATTGACAAGGGTATATTATAATGTTATCAAATCCAATGTGACACGTAGAACAAGTCACGGACGATAAGAGGCTCTTGAAGAAAAATTCATAATACAGGCTTAATATGGAAATAGAAAAATAAGGGAGAGGATGGGGTACAGCATGCAATAGTTCTCACATGGGTGAGCTAGTTCAATGTACTAGTACAGTGTTTCACTGCTGCCAGGTGGTCTTAAGCATTCCCAACTAGGTAGCGCTGTGAAAGTCCAAAACGACAAAAAAAAACACCAAATTCAAGTAATCATTATTTCTTGTTTAAAATATTGGGGGAGGTTTGGAAGTTAAAGAAATACGAAAAATAATATTCCTTATGTATAATTATGTTTAGATTTTACAGCAAACACCTACATTTTATTATATAAAAATATTAATTACGACTATTTACATAACAATACAGATATACAATTACAGGGGTACTATTGAGTAAGAGACAATGTGAGAGTTTCGAAGCCTAAGAGATAAGAGGTATCATTGTACTACTCATTCTAATGACTGAAACAGAGATAAAATTTTTGATTTGAATGAATGTAGTTTATTCACTTTCGTTTAAGTTCTTCTATTTGTTTTAAAAACATTTGCTTCAAAATTATAATAAAAAACATAATTCCCAACAAAAATCCCTAAAACTTGTCTCATCCAAAAATTCCACTAAAGGCAAAAAACACCAAATTTATATAAAATCCCCAACCTGGCAACACTGCGTGGTTTTCGAACTGGCGGCCCGAGGAGCTACTTACTGTGTCCTTCGATGGGTCATTACTTACTCAAAAGTGAAGGTCCCATTCACCCTCGTCGAGCGACATTGTTCGATTACGCGCTCTTCCGGAATCAACACACCCTCTTATGTAAAAATAGGTTAAGTTTAGATTTAAGGATTGTTTCTAGTAATTTCAGAAATTCAAAATCATCCTGATGCGTTTCACTGCGTTGTGCATGGCAAGGCCTGATATCACGCATGGTTCCATCCCCCCGTTTCAGAGCAGCCGGGCAAAGTGGCGAGATCGACAATACGGGGAAGTCAGGGGTGGATCGCCCGAGTAATGAAACATATGGCCCGCAACCTTATTAAAGGCTTTAGTTGTAGCCCTTGAGACCTTGAAAGTTGGACATCCCTGTACTAGTACGTCGCCTTCAAATACAACTGCAGTCAAATTCCGGAACAATGCCGACAATATTTTCAGCAAACCAAAGTGTAAAAACACGATCTCTTACGCTATAAGTGCGGCAATATCTTGGTCATTGTGGCAGTTTTCTGTAAGAGCGTGAGGAACGTAAATGATTTTTTTGGGGGGGCAATACGATTTTATTTCAAAGACTAGTTGACGCCATCCACCAATCTGTCAAAAAAATAGATTTAGAAATATGGAAATCACTCAAATTTTGGAACAGTGTCACACAATATTTTACCCACACAATGTTTGTAAACAGGCACTAAAACTAGAGAGGTAAGAACATCATCGTCGTCGTTTTGGGTAAATTCTCTGTGATCGCGCTAAACAAATTAGGTGTTAAGTTGTCGGTGGTGTCTGACATTTTACATTTTATGGAAAAAATTCAATGTGATACCACTGTTTACACGAAACGAAATACTCGTGCCATATTGTGAGAGTGAATTATCCTTGTCAGTCTTAAATTTTATAGGAATATAAAGAGAGCTAGTCAGTCTCCTAATGCAAGTTAATAATCGCAATTTCACCTAAAATGTTAAATATCATAATTCGGGACGCAAATACACTCGTTATTTTGTCTCCAATAGTACTATTTTCAAACACATCCATAAGAGCAATTATATAACTCGTTAGTTTAATAAGTGACTCCGTGCTTAGTGTGAACCATCGTCGACAACAACGTAAAAGGCTTATCTTTTGCAACCATGACTTCCGTCTCGTGGCCAATCGTTTAATTTCTGCGACACAAGATTCACACAGCATTTCCTGCCAGAAAATCTACAAGCTTGTTGATTGATCGGCTACTTTGGGTTTTCGGGTGCGTCAATAGCTACAGTCATTAACACCATAAATGTAGAGCATGTTGCAGCGCAGTGGGGGTCGACAATCTTCCCCCGGTGGATGTTGAGATCAGGCACAGATCTACCTGTCCGCGTATGAGGTTTCCCCATTCAGGTATCTCCTATAAGCGGTCACCAAACCACCGAGACAAGCTGTAAGCCTTGGCTTAGTCTTCCGACGTGTGTAGTAATGTAGTGCGTGTAAATAAGTGTAAGAAAGGGGTGAGGGCAGAACAAGGCAGTGGAAGGAAAGATCGCCGACGGTCCGTGTCCCGTTTGTGCGGGTACTGCTCTGGCATTCACCTGGGATTGATCTGAGACACCACGGAAAATTCCCCATCTACTACCGGGAAAACTACCGATAGTAGCCGGCTGCTGAAAATTCTCCAGGATTCGACATAGCTATTTAGCAATTGACCTATGCTAATGATAAAAATAATGATAATGATAATATAAAAAAAATAAATTTAACAGAAGATTTACCT
This sequence comes from Acheta domesticus, assembly GCA_031308135.1. Taxonomy (NCBI): domain Eukaryota; kingdom Metazoa; phylum Arthropoda; class Insecta; order Orthoptera; family Gryllidae; genus Acheta; species Acheta domesticus. The sequence goes on from JAHLJT010009419.1 coordinate 209,872,477, forward strand.
TTTGATAATTATATATATATATAAACGTCAGTACATAAATATTTGCACACTGATAGCGTTTAAGCGTTGTTTAAACGTAAACGTTTATTCGATAAATGCATTTATGTAAAACTCCCCATTATGTTTGAAAAAATCTGAGCGGGGTGAAAAGTCGTAATTTGTAACGACGCATAAAACGCGAATGCTGTAAATCATTTTATAGTAGCAGTTTATTTTCATTACGACGCAAAGTAAATAATGTTTGCATTTTAAAAAGTATTGTAGCGAAAGCATACGCAATCCGAAAATGTGTTCTTACAGAAAATCCAACGTCTTCGCAATTCCAACGGCTTGCGGTAAATACACAGTCAATAAAAACAAATCCCCACGAGACGTAAAGACATTATTGTTTCTCTGGAGGATCGGCTTCAGTCAACCAGTTCCAATCCGCAATCTTCTATTCCATCCCGCCGAAAGAGGATTGGAGCAGAACAATCTCGAAAATTTCATTTGCGGTCCTCCGGAGGAATCGAACCCAGGAAAGGGGAGGAAATATAAGCGAGGCAATGAAAAAGAACTGGCGGAGACCAGAGCAGAACGCCTCGCCGGCGACGGACTGCAGAAGAGCACTTCGAAGACGTGAAATTGGTACACGGAGGACAGTCAATAGGAATTTTGTGTGGAGCTGCAAGGCGGAAGGCGATGCAGCGCGGAGAATGAAGGGGCGGAGGAGGGCGAGGTGGAGAGAGGGCGTCATGGAAACCAATTAGAATCTCCATCATCATCATAATTATCATCATGATGAAGATCATCAACAACGTGATTTCGTAAGTGCTACGCAACGATTCTGCAGGTAAGCCTTTCTTCTCGTGGCCAGTCTTTATTTCCTAAAGCGGCGGGTTTCAAACGGTGCGTCGCGGCTCCGAGGCCATCGCGATGATTTATTAAAAATTATCATTAGATTTGATTTATTTTAATCCCTGTTTCATGTAATTCTACAAAAAATTTTGTACCATCTTATGTTATTTTTAATATTATACATGATTTATTTTTCTAGTTAATTGTGGGTTAATTGCAGCTAGCAACTTCTTTGCTAATAAGCTTCTGTGGCTCCTTTAACATCGACGTACGACGCCCCTTTAGCATCGACGACGGGAAAATTTAATTCATAATTTATTTTCTTAAGCTGCAAATGTGTTAAAAATCTATGAACATATATGTTATTTCAAAATTTTGTTTGCTAATTTTATCACATGAGATTTCTTGTCATACATGAATAGTACAAATAATCGTAAGGTGATAATGCCTCTTGCTAGCGCGCATCGCGACCAGGGTATTTCACCTTTCTACCCAGGCAGATCAAGAGTTCCCGTGCTCACGTGAGAGCGCGGCGAAGACACAAAAAGTGTTTTGTGTAATTTTAATACCTAATTTGAATTGAGGAATAAAATAGCGTATTATATCAGTTACTCACTTGTGTTTAATCTTTAGTAGACCTATCTTAACCCTTATATTAACCCAGGTAATTTATGAGACTTCGCCAGGTTTTAGCTCACCTGGTAAGTTCTTATTTGTGAGCTATCCCACCAGAGAGTGAGAGGCTTTGCCCTGGATAGGGATGTTATAGCTTTAATAATAATCATAATATAATAATAATAATAATAATAATAATAATAATAATAATTCTTATATTTGAAACTTATTTTTAACAGGGGTTTACCAGGGAAAAGTTTGAAACCCCTTTCCTGCAGGGTTGCCAATATTGGCTATTTATCGCCAAATTGGCGCCTTTTTACCGGTTTTGGCGGCTAAAATTTACTTTTGGCGTTTTGGCGATGTTTTGGCTACTCAAAAATGCAAAAAATATTTTCAAAATTGTTTCAAATAATTACCTTTATATCATTGTGAAGAAACTTTAATTATATTTTTACAAATAAGGACAAATATATTTTTACAAATAGTTACAAATAAGGATATTTATACGCACAATAACTTTTTCCTTCATTTCAATACATGATTTCAAATATTTGTTAATTGGCGCCATTATGGCGACATCTGTCAGATTCTTGGCGATAAATCGTAATACAGATGGCGATAAAGCACATTAAATTACTGGCTACCCTGCCAATAGGACAAGAGTAACAGAAGATTGAAATTACAATGTACTCATAAACACTGTGCGGTTGATTGAGGTGAAAGAAGAAGAGAATAGGACAATAGGGAACTTCATGACACAACATTGGACAGCGTAAGGAAATGTATCATACCGTAATATATAGTTGGAGCAGATTACTGCAGATGTAGGGACTACGAGGAAAGTAAGTAGGAGGGAAATTTTAGGACGCAGAAGGTCGAGACGAGGCGAGGAAGGAAGAAGTGGAGCAAGATTTGGCAGAGGAGCGCTCGGATTGACGTGGTAGAGCAGGGCGGCGATGGGAGAGTGGAGGTGAGTGATCTGGGCGTATGAGGACGGGGAGAGGATCGTTTGCGGGGTAAAGCAAGATAGGGTCGGGGCAGACACGCGGTCGTGAGGAGGGATTCTGTAGGGCGGGCCAAGAGGCTTGGAGCAGTGGCGGATGATGGGTTCAAAAGTTTGGGAGACCCGCACAAATTCAAGCAGGGAATCGTATTGTGATATTGTAAGTCAATGACCTTTGGTTTACTGGTCAACTGTTATTGGCGGCATTCCAAATAAAAGATTTAGATTTAATATTTCTCTTCTTTTAAGATCACTTCTCCGCAAAACGTCACTTCCTATAAATATGTTTTCCATTGAAATTCTGGGTCTGCCACACAGTAGATCCATTATAACCACAGAGCATCCTCTGTTATGCCTTCACAGGAGGCCAGATGTGCGAGAGCCTCCGTTCCAAACCAACTCCAAAGCTGGACAAACGGAACTACTATTTTCTTATTGGCTGACGGACGTTGTCATGGCAACAGGGAGGCGCGCGTCAGCTTGGGCCGCCGGTATCCTGCAGGCACAAGCAGTGCTACTACTTGGTGGTGCTAGCCATGTATAATGCATAAAACTGCTTGCCTTCATCTTGCTTCACTTGCCTCCAGCTAGTGTCCTGTCAGTTGATACGCATGTTTGCAATAGTGTGCCAGATGTCTCCTAGGTGGCATCATTGGGAAGAAACACAAACTCTGGCGCAGGAACAGTGTAAAAATGGCTACCCCACTAGCACCGTGCCCCAGCGAGGAACCCCGTTCTGTGGTTCTGTTTTTGCGAAGTGAAGGTGAGAAACTTATTGACATTCTTCGACGAATAAAGGTTCAGTATGGTGACGCCTGTTTGTCACAGCACCAAGTGTACGAATGGTGTCGGAAGTTCGCAAATGGTGACATCCGTGGCCAACACTCCGCGCCCAGGCCAAGCACTCCGCGTTGTGATTCCAGAGACCATTGCAGCCGTTGAAATAATAGTGATGGACAACCGCCGAGTGACATTAGACAACTGGAAAAGCTGTACACATCAGTCATGGTTCAGCTCATCACATTGTGCATGATTTGCTCCAATTTCTTAAGGTGTCTGCAAGATGGGTGCCCCGACAACTGACCTCGGAATTGAAACAGCGACGTGTCGATGCGTGTGAAGAAATTCTGCTGCGCGTTAAAACATGACTTTGATGCCTTCCTTGAACGAATCATCACCGGGGACGAAACCTGGGTCTGACCTGAAATTTGAATGCTTCCCACATCCCCCTTACTTGCCCGATCATGCCTCGTACAATATCCACATGTTTGGGCCACTTAAAGAAGCAATGGACAGGAAGACGTTCCATTCAGATAATGAGGTAGATCATGCGGTGCACGAGTGGTTGCGCCATCTCCCAGAAACATTTTTTCTACAGAAATGCAGGCTCTCTGAAAGCACTTAGCAAGCATGCATAGAGCGTGGGGAAGACGGATGTCAAAAAGTGTTCCAGTTTTGTACCATGTGTGTACAATAAACAATATATTAAAAAATAATTACAGTTTTCATTTGACACATTTTCGTATGCATATATATATATATATATATATATATATATATAAATTAATCTCTCAAGATTCGCGAGAGTTAAGTCCCCAAAAAGCATCGCGAATGTTGAATCCATCTTTTAATGATGAAAAATGGGTTGGGTACCCGGATATCGAAAAGTTGTTTAAAAAAAGAAAAAAAGTCTGACAAACAATTGCAGTAGAACTGAGCACTACCACAAACAGAATTCGCATAATATCCCAAAGGTAAGAAATAAAACAATATTTGAAAGTTTTCAAAGTTGAAAGTGATTGCCTATAGATTTGGTGATTTTGCCTTGGAATGAAGTAGGGAGGGGACGAGAAAGATGGGGTGAGTTTGTCTTGTGCGGGGTTGGGAGGGGAAGATTGGGTGGCGCCGAACAGCGCGTGGCGGAGCGGGGAAAGGGGGCGGGGAGCGGCGTGGTGCGAGACGGGTTTTGTAACGGTGCAGCTTTGGCGTTCAGAATCTCCAGGGACATTTCCAGCACAGCGAGTTGTCTTGGTTAAGGGAATTATAACGGAGCTTATTTACTTTATTTAATTTAAACTTCCGTGGCGTTTTCTTGAATTATTTCGCTTGAGAGACCGTTTAACGATCTCGCCCACCTTCATTTAAACCCGCCTTCAACAATTCCCCGAAACGCCTCGGAATACTCGACAACAGTAAATAGAAGGCGATTCTCTGAGACGCCGGCGGTGCTGCCAACCGTAGAATATTGAAACGTCGCGTCAGAGGAGCCATTGCAATATATCTTGACACAGTGATAATAAAAAGCATTCCAAGACGTTCTACGCTTCTTAATGCCATTGAATACGTTCTCCGATAATATAAAATATCTCCAGGCTCTTCTTTCAGTGAAGAAAACTTACAATGATTGCATTCTTGCAATGATCCTGTGAAGTAATTTAATTTGTGGTAGTGGTAGGCTTTTGCAGCCAGAATAATTCGATTATTCTGGGCTGCTTTAATGACATTGCATCACAGACTCTTTTGCCGACATTTCGCTTAGGGTCAGCCTACGAAAGTGGGCCTGCTGTAGGTTTGACTGTTATGTTTATGATAATGATAGTTCAGAAAAATGAAGGAGTGTGGAAAGTGAAAGATAAAAAGTCAAGAACTAATATAAAATAAAACTAATAGTCCAACAGCACATTCTTTCTCGCATTATTTCTAACGGCGAGGCGGTATGATATACTATATCCTGCAAATATGTTTCTTTTCTCCCCTTACTAGCAATTTTTTTCTCTGCACTGGGATCTGAACTAAGGCTTTGAAAGTTAGCACTTTACACTTATACCATCTTACACTTACACCACACTTACATCATCTGTCTCACAGCTGAACGCAGCCTTCCCGAGAAGTTAAACATTTGCATTTACAATTTTCAAACATTCTGTATTTCTAGATCTTTTAAGGAAAAGATTTTTTTAAGGAGAAAATATCTACCGTCAGTATTATAGTTTTGCAGTGTTCATTTTTAGTATGGAGTTTTTAAAAAAATCAGATAATTGTACTAAATTGAGACATGCAACATTTCTTACTTGCTCTTTACTCTAAGGAAAAGTTTCAAGCTTTTTTAGCAAAAAGTAATAATTCACTAATTTTAAGGAGAAATTACACAAAAATGATTGCGTAAAAATCTATTTTTAGAACAGATTTAATTTAAGAAAAATATCTATTATCAATATTAAAATTTTGCAATGTTAAGTTTTTACAATTTTCGAAATTGCAGAGTTCACTGAAAATAGGACCAGCACAATTTTTTACATTTCTACATAGAGGAGTAAATTTAAAGAAAAAATTGCAGCTCTTTTTGAGAAATATTTTTTTTCAAAATCGCCTATATTTCACTCAGAATTACGCTAAATTCTCATATTTTCCAAAGCATGTATTTGATCTTCTTTAAAGATTGGTGTTTGAAGAACAGATTTATTAAGCAAAAAATTATTTTTCAAAATTTTGGTTGTAGGAAGACGCAATTTTCAAAAATTCAGAGATTTCAACGAAAATGACACCTGCGTCATTTATAAGCGTGCATTGCGCACTCCGGGGACAAAGTTTATTCAACACATTGGGAACCATTTCTGAGAAAGTTTTAAAAATGTGGAATCTTCATGGGATGTATCCTTAAAATTCAGTGCAATCGTTTCAAATTCGCAGGGATTTCAGTTCAATGAGAGAATATCAGTTTTTGAGAAAATTATCTGACCGGTTTCGGTCCCTGTGATGACGACAGACACGATCGGCCGGACTGACTGACAGAAGACTTTTTGCCGTCACTAATTTTCCGGTATCAAGGACTAACAAAACGTAGATTCTGACAACAAAACGTGTTAGAGGAAATGAATTAACATGTAGAAACGAGTTTTATCCTCTTTTGCGACGATAATTTCTGTCGAAAACCGCCCATTTTTGCCGCATCTTAACAATAATGTCTCTATAATACGTACGTAGTAAGTCGAGAAAGTAAAAACACATCAATAAATAATTAAACTATTTTCCATTTTCGATCAATAAAGTAGATCTTATAAGAACCAAAACATGAGCTTGTGGATATGATGAAAGAATCCGCTTCCAAAAGCTGTTACATCTTATAAATACAAGTGGACGAAGTGATGTTTCATCAAATAAATTTTCGGTTCATGAAAATAAAAAATGAAAGTAGTTTGCAATGTAATTAGCACTTTCAATTAGAATAAAATACAGGTTAAGAAACGGGACTTCGATATACTTTGTCAGGATGAAATAATCCAAGATTGGAGTTCCAATGTTTTTTGGTGTTTTTTCTTAAAAACAATGGAGATTGTAAATAGCCAGATTAAGAAAAAAATAGAAATCATTTACCTAAGTAGCACTACATCGAAACTTCAATATACCAACAGTTCAAGAAAAGAATCAAGAAATAAGTACAAAATATCACCAACGTCTGGAAATACATCTCAATCTTCTAGCTCTAAAACTATTCGATAATAGCCAAAAAATTTCTCGATACAATAGAATTTCCACTATTTATCTCCCCCTCCATTTTAATAATTAACATGTATCCAAACATGTTTTCTTATTTTCCTATAACATGTTCATATATTATTAAATCTCATAACCCTTATCAACAATGTAATAAAGTTTTAATTATCTTATTTTATAGATTTTAGAAAAATCCAAGAAAAAATCCCAATGGGTGACTTCCTAATTTCATTTCATTTGATATTGTTAATAACCATAAATTATCAATGCGGTAAGCAAGTTTGAGGTTTTGCGCTCTTAACTATTAATAAATGAGGCATGTGATAACGCTAATCAAAACTTATTAAGTGCGCAATGAATAAATATGTGTCTCACTTTCATAACAAAGGGTTAGTTTTAGATTAATTACGAAACTGAAAATATCAACATGAAACTGAAATATCCAAAAAAAAAAACTATCTGATTTGATAATTTGTCACGTTTCCCGACGTGTGTACGGCAAATCCTTTCTTCTTGATATTGCATTCAGCGACAGCTAATTAGAAATTTTGTTCGAAAATTAGTGACAATTACGACTCAGAGGACTCCCAATTTTTGGTATTGAAAATGAAACAGCTAGAGCTACAAATTTTAATATGTTAAAAAATTAGTTTCCTTCCTCAAAGACTATAATGTAACAAATCAAAATTTCCTTCTACTAAACACAGTAAAGTATACAACATTAATTGAAAACATCAATATTTTTCTGACTCCTAATATGTAAAGGTTATAATGTTGCCTCCTTGCTCGAGAGGTCGGAAGGAATCAGAGCTCTGCTCCTGCCTGCAACAAAACCTCTGCACGCTGTTGACGCATCTCTTGTACCCTGCACAACGACAATACACAACAGCCCACAATGCATAGAGGAACGCCGAGAATTTCATTTCGGTGGCGTATTTAGACACCGCATGATCATTGCATCTATGAGCAATTATCTTCATATTTGACGCCCAATTTCTGCCGCGATGCATCGCATCAAAATGCAGCGAATTGTATTTGCATTCGACTCCTGGATTACGCTTGGCTTATTCGGCTCTGAAATTGATGCGTAATGGTTCCTAGAGCTACAGAAATGTATTACGTCTGTGAATGAATCACATATGCAAAAGAGATTGAGTCCATTTCGACGTTATTCAATTTAAAATTAACTGAAATTTCCACTGCACATGTAACAGCAGAAATGTACATTTCTCTTGCACGTACATCTGTAACTTTTACATTCTCTTTACTTTGCCTATTATATCTGTTTAACGTCCCCACTCACTTTTACTCACACTACTCATTATGGTAAAGCAAGTATTTTTTAGCGTAAAAAAGATTTAGGTGTATTAAATTTCAACCCCTCACATTTAGTGTACGTGTATCCTAATGTTCGAATGTGACTTGTTTGTAATAAGTCGGTTAGTGTTAATATTTTTCAAAGGATGGATGAAGTCCGAAGCAGAAACTGTCTCGAAGCTAAATTCAGACTTAACCTGCCCGAAGTGAACAACATTATTCATGCACATTTTTTATGCTTCCAATAAATATTTTCTCACGTTAAAAGGGTTATACAAGGAAGTCACAATTACTCTGTATTTTGTGGCACTTGTTCATTACTGACATATTCTTTTACCATTTCATTTTATTAAATGCTTCTCTGGTTGCATAAGAGGTCTCAATGCTTTAAAAAAACTTCCATCATATTTTTGTGTAATTATTTTACATAAAACTATACATCCGCATTGTAGTATGCGAGTTGTGAGATTTCTAGCCTCACTCGAGGCACCATGGAGTTTTGGGGCCCCGGAGTTGGACGCAGTGCCCCGCATACAATCACAGTCCCCTCGGAGCGCATCTACCCCTCGAGAAGAGGGTTGAAGAGAATGAAGGTATTATCTCGGGCGACGAAACAGGTGATTTGAATTTAGCTCAGAGGCTTCATTCAGGCTTGAGGAACTTTTGCGTGCAGTAAATCGACTAACATGCGACAGCCATCTTTACTTCCCCTCCGAAGGAAGGCGTACGAAGGAGTTGGAAAATCCACGGCTTCGATCGGGTTTGAACTCGCGAACTCGGGTACAACAGTCCCATACCACCAACCGTTTCACCATCGACGCCGCAAAGAGTACGCCATCATCCTCGCCGCAATCCATTGGCGCTAACGACGCGAACATCGCCGAGAAACTCGGAACCGGTAGATCGTTTCCAATTCTCCACCCGTGAGACCCAAGGTTCTAGAGCAGCGCTTGCTCTGTGACGCCACAGAAGTCTGCTCTCCTCCGAACCGAGTCGCGGAGCAAAGGAAGTGCCCGACGCGGCGACGGGCGCACAGTGTTCCAATGATGGTACGGAAATGGAGGAAAACGGTTCGCTGGATAAGTACGTTATTAAATGGTAATTATCATTTAAATGTTTATGATCCATTAAAAACATGGAAAATTTAAAAAAAATAGAACATAGAGCATTACATGTCTTAAAATAATATCCGACTCTGTTTATCCTAAGTAGTACTGTAATTCCACTTCCATTTTTCTAGTACATTATATTTTTGGAGAAGACTTAAAAATCTATTACAATAATGTTTTATACAATGTTATTTAATCTAACAATTTTAGTTCATTCCGAACCAATACTTAATGTTAAGAAATAAATACCGTGGAGGGGTCACATGGCAGAATTTGGACTCCAGGATTGATTATTTCAGGTACAGTTATATTTGAGATTGTTGTAAATTCTCGTGATTTTCAGTATCTTTACCATAATCTTCTACATGCAAAATTCTTTACACTTCTCAAGATTGCCGGCTGTCTGTCAATTCGCAGAAATTATTTTCATCTCGATGATTTCTCTGATTGCAAAGTTGCGTAATGTCTCTGTAGGTCGAACTGTTTAACATACTGCAGTTGTTTCGTAGACACTAAACACTTCGCCATTGTTATGGTATCTGCAAAAGGAACCATTTCTTTCTAAATCGAAAAACAATTAACAGAAGCAAATGGGTTCTCATGTTGCCTGAAGCACAGGCAATGGCCCACTGCTAGGCTGTGCTTAATGCCCCCCTCCGTCCCTCCCCCTTTTCCATGGACTGGTTCTCCGAGTGCCTTCTCGCGGAGGGGAACTGGGCCCTGACGTCATTTCTCTATCAGTTGGCAAACGCTGCTCTAGACACCTATTCGCAAGTTACAGGAGGCCATTACTCGAATTTCGACAAATAAAAATCACAATTATTCTAATACAATTCAAAATAAAGATTACAGATCAAAAATATGGCATTGTGAAAATGCCACTTTCAGTACTATAATGTAAAAGTTTTGAAATGTCCGCTATGAAATGTGAAGTTTTTTTATCCTTCAGATACACATTTTTATTGTAATATTTGAATTCAGCCTTAAAATGACATTAAAAAAATTCACGTAAGGTTTACAGTAGTACATCAATGAATGTTTGAAAATTAACTACGAAAACTGTTATATCTATTTTGCTTCATTACCTCCGTGATTCTACATTTTAATTACTGTCCATTTTTACTTTCCCGTATGTATATACGGAGTTTATAGGTAGTATAGGGAAAGTTGTGTAATGCTGCGGAAAATCGATTTCGAGATTTCAACGGAAATATACGTTTTGGTGTCTCCTGATACCGAAAAAGTGGTTCTTCTCAAAACGTCGGTCCGTCCGTCCGTCAGTCTGTGAACAACTGTAGCATCGAAACCGTAAGTACAATTTCTTCCAAAATGAATATTCCGCAGCCTATTTGGTTCCAGTCGAGACGCAGTAATTTTGAAAAACATTCTTCAAAATTTGGGAGTACTTTACATGAAGCCCCCGGGACATTTTCAATTTTTTTTTCAAACACGGCTCCAAATTTTTTCTTTAAATTTCTTGTTGTGATAGAGTAAAATACACTTATAACGGTGACATATGTCCCGTTTTCACGGTTAACTCTGAACTTTCGAGAATTGCAAAAGTTTGAAATGTATTCGGCATCTTCCCAGAACTACAAATTTGAAGATAGATTTTTTCCTTCAAATAAAATTTGTTGTCCAAAGTTAGTTTAAAGTTATTGATATTTTTGTAAAAATTTTAGTAGCTTTTGCGCAATATTGCACGCAATATTTGCAGTTTTAAAAAATTACAAAAAAAAGATTCTCTCAAAAAAGGCTCCAATTTTTTTCTTTAAACGTTTTGTAGGGATAGTGCTAAATGCTACCTCTATGTGATGACATTAACGCCATATTGCTCTATTCTTTTGTTTTTTAAAAAATTACAAAAATCTAATATTTTGACTTGTCTCTCACGTCGTTAATATTTACATTAGCAGCAATTTGTTCACATTATTATATTTATGAGTACATGTGCTTTGAAAATAAAGTTTCTCGAATATTGAATAGTTATTAGTGAAAACTAGCTCAAAATTGCGCATTTTCAGAAACGCTCAAAAGCCATTTTTTCAAAAATGGCTCCGAATTTTTTCATCAAACTTGTCGAACGGATAGTGCTAAATGAACTCTTTATTGTGTTGTAAAGTTCAATTTGGGGATGTTTTTTGGCACAAATAGCACAATTGTATTTTTTTAAAACATCGCTCACACCATTAATAAGCACTTTTCCAGCAATTTTTGAATACTATTATATTTGTAAGTTAAAATGCTTCAAGTGCCTTTAAATGAAGATTTTCGAAAACTTCGAATTTTTAGTGGCGCTTAAACACCATTTTCTTAAAAACGGCTCCAAATTTGACAACCAAAATTGCCATTTAGGTCGAAGTTTTAGTATTCTCTAATATTCTAAAATTAATATTTCGTTCTACCACTAGGAGAGTGATAAATTAAGAAAATGTCAAAAAAATGTAGTGGGCGGCGATAGATGGCAGCTGGCAAGAGTATGTGGCAAGTATGAATAGCTAACCGAGACCCAAGGAAATAGAAAACTAACACGGGAAAGTCTGTGCAATTCTGTTGCACCACCAGTTATTCTTTTGAATTAAAACGGACGCAAAAAGTTCCAAAAAATCAACATCAAAGTCGAAATAGTCACTCTAATAAACCATTTTTTATTGCACATAATTGTGAGGTTCAGCTGCACAGGCTTTTTCTGAAAATTCACATCTCTTCTGTGGTGTTGTATCTTTATCGCACGTTCAAAAGCCATAATGCCTTAGCGATAACATTAAAAGAAGAAATATTATCATGCTAATGCGCCCAGAAAAATTAAATATGAAAAACTATTGTTTCTATTTGGCCCACTATTGTGTTCACAAACACATTCACTAATATTTAAAGTATTTCACTGTCATGTTTGCGTATTTGATAGAATTTGCGTATTTGACGTATTTGATGGATCGTTTGTTACATCAAATACTGAGAATAAATAGCACATTTAATTACAAATGTTTCTTTGCATTGAACTTTTTAAGAAGAATGGTTACTTTGCACTTTACGTTGCTGTTTAATTTTTAAAATGTTACACATATTCTCATTCCTGTTGTATTTTATTTTATTCACAATCATCGTTTCAAATAAAATAGTGTGAAAGCATTGGAAACTCCTCATATCTTCCTCAAGGCATATGCATGGAAATTCACAAAATGCTTCATTGTCTGATAGCTGATAACCACATCCTGGATGTTGATCAAAATGTCATCCTATTGTTGTTGTTATTATTATTATTTTACACAAATGTACACAAATGTTACACAAATGTAAGATTTATGAAGAGAAATTACTTAACTAACCATATCAAAGTGTTTTAGAGGATTTTCATTTTACCTTTCTAGTCTATTCCAGTTTCACATTCATATTTCAAGTTTTTTGCCTTGGACTTTTTTCTTCCTTTTTCGTCATCATTTTTATTTATCTCTCGGTAGCGATCTTCATCAACAGAATGACAGAGTGGCAGAGAAAGAGACACAAAGAAATAGAGACTGAGGGCGACCGAGAGTGTGAGGGAGAGAGTGGTGGAGAGGGAGATAGTGGAGGTGTGACTAATACGCTGAATCCAGTGTATGCGCATAAGAAATGCTCGCGATCGTTTGGACCGCCAACAACTAAATCAGCAACAACAGTATTGCCACCCACCAAATGTCGCTATCCGTTTAAATCACATAAATAATAACACTTTTAGTTCAAACACAAAGCAAATTGTTCGTGAAATCATACAACCAGAATGTTACCCTCTCCGCTTCCGCGGATATCTTATTATTTACTTTAGAATCACCAACTTGCTGAATTACTTTCCCCAAGGTTTCACCAAACTTCCAATATCCTGAAGTCGCTTCTAATTGAGTTTTAAATCATAATGTCACATTAATAAATACCCGGCCTACATTCCGACGTGCGTACTCTCGAGAACTCTACGCAGTCTTTCTCAACTTTCGTCCACGGTAACCGACGCTAGTTTCCACAAATGTTCTTTTCCACGAGTTCATACAGCTCGTGCGAAATGTATATTTGCTTACCGTAACAGGAGGACAGAGAGAGAGTAGAGAAAAGGGACAGAGTAGAGAAAAGAGAGAGTAGAGAACAGGGAGAAAGAGGAGAAAAGAGAGAAAGTGGATGAAAGGGAGAGACTGGAGGAGAAGATGAGCGTACAGGAGAGGGAGAGAAAACAGAGTGAGAAACTACAGGAAAGAATATGTAGATGGAGAATGCGTTTATTAGCATCAGACAAGTTTCTTAAGTCCCCCCCCCCATTAATGACAGTTTCCTCGATTCCAAAGCGACACGTAGAGCACTGTCCGGAAACCGCACAGAAAACGCGCACGCAACGAAACGCACGCAACTGCTTGAGCCGATAAGCTGCGAAGCGAAGGGCGCCGCCAGCGCGTGCGTTTGCGCACGTCACTCGGGGCTTCCCCCGGGTGGCCAAGGCGGCGACACCAGCGCGCGGGCGGCCGACCGGAAAAATAACGACCCCCGGCGACTCCAGAGGGACCGCCGCTCTCACGAGGGTCGCCAGGGCGCCCTCCCCCGCTCCCTCCCCGTCGCTCCGCCTTCGCACTCGAACGCCTCCACACCTGGACTCGACCCGCAACCTGCGAGACGGTCGCTCGCGAAGCGTGTTAAGGTCTCATAAATGGTTTTAAAGTGAAGAGCGCGGGGCAATTACATGCTTTGCCACAATACGTAAGTTTTGAAAAAAAACGGAGAGTAAAGGTTTAGACGTTGCATTTTACACATTGGGATAAGGAACATTAATTCATCAATAACATTGACATCTGTGGCGAATCTTTAAAATTAAAACCCAACATCTAGATTCATCCACGGGGCACCGAAAAACAGTAATATATCAATTTCATCAGAAATATGACATAGCACGTTCCTGCCCCAAGATCTTCATTAATCTCAAAAGTTGTTAACCACAGCTTTCAAATGATTTGGAGCCAAGAGTGGGGAGGAGTGGGAGACTTTGCACAGTTTGGAGTCGATAATTCTTTATAGGCAAACCGACTTTAAATAACGCAGAAAAATCACTTTAAGAGATATTAATAATTTCATTCATCTCCTCTTTTGTTTCCGACGTACGATACATTTCTGTTCCTTCCTTTCCTTCTCGAACACTCGATTAGGCCACCACCAAAGCGAGCGTTTTGAGAAGCGACGCTCGGCCCACTGCCCGCCCCCTCCCAATCCAGAAAGCGAAACAACTGGCCAGCTCCAAGAGACACCGAGTGAAAAGTGGGGGGCAGAAGTGCTACACAGTACAAGAGGCAAGTCCACAATCCGTTTTACACTTTGCAACTAACTGTCTATACATTAAAATTAGATGAACATCAAATATGCTACATTTCTGCTTGGTCAAAGAATTTAGTGATTCTGAATTGATGAGAAGATACTCATTAATGATCCTGTTTATAAACGGGGCATAAATGAAAGGAATTTGGAGGAGAAGAAGAAGAAAAAAGGACCAAAATAATTTGAAAGAATAAAAGAGGAGAAAAAATAAGAATAAATAAATATCAGGAATTAGGTAGTAACCGTCGTCAAAAGAAAATAATTCAAAAGAAATAGGTAAAAAATAAATATTGTTGGGTTAACTTTCTCAAATAGAGAATTAAGTTCGAAGGTAATGCACATTTTAAAGTAATCTTCTGTTACTTTACGAATGTTATGCTTGTAAATTATTTTTCTCGTTTAACTTAAGCAATTTTTGTTAACATTAAAGTAAAAATAATCTTAAAGAATTGATTACAGTGACTTGAAATTTCAAACGTAATCGTAAGCAGATAGTTTTACAATATCTACTAAGAAAGCGCCGACATAATGAAAATTATAAAAACCACGTCGTTATCCCGCTTGGGTCTAATCCTCGGAGGACCACGGTGCAACACTGATCTATGAGGCAACAACTGACGATGAGAGGTACAACGAACACGAAAATAAACGTCAAACATCAAAAAAGAGGGAAAGGAACCATGTTTAATTATTAAATTATTCATCAAGTTGGAGACTCTTCAACTAAGGGTCGTGAGTGATGATCCAGTGAGTATGTGATGGCAATACTAAGGAAGAGAAGAGGAATTAAAACGGATAAACTGTGCAATGTGAGATGCAAACCACTGGATGACCTCCAGAAAGCTTGCTGGCCTCTCGCTTTGACTAACGCAAATCCCACATTGATTGCACAAAGATCCAACCCGGGTTCCAGCGGTGGAAGGCGTGACGACATACACACAATGATATTAATTTAAATCTTGTTTTGATGTTAGAGAATTTGTCTCAGAGCTCATGTTTCATTTATACGGAAATATTCATTTGCATGTGTGTGAATTGCTCAAATTACCATAAAATCAATTATTCCGCTCAGCAATATTCTACATTTGAGAAAACCTTTTATTTTGTTCGCACACAAAATATACATTCTGCTCTAATATCACAATAATACGACTATTTACTTATCATTATTAAACTATATTATCTCAAAGATATGGTTCATATATTGACCACGATGTGAAAGTGTATACCACCTTTTAAGACAAAGTAATGGACAATATTAGTTGCTCCAATTCAGGAAAACCCGTTGCTGACACTTTAGCACTAGTTAGTAATAAACGTTATGAAGGTGATACTTCTCTTCAACAAATCAAAATCATACGTAGAAGTTTAAGACGTTCAAGATCCTTCAGTTCATGCATGAATAGAAAACAAGATATTTTCTGCTTAAAGAATCAATTTCAGCATCAACAAGTTCAACTCCTAATACAAAACAAACCACAACTACTTCAATTTACATTCAATTTAACAATGAAAGGAACACTATCAAGTGTTTCAAAATAATAACGTATGTATTGGTAAATGCACTATCAAAAAGAAAACGAGTGATTGTAATGTGAATACATACGAACTATTATATAAGCAAGATAAGAGACAAGAACTATTAACTTTTTCGGTATTAGACTCCCACGTAATTTTTCTGCCAAAAATCTCCGTTTTTCGCAACAGTGTTACAAAGCATATCTATATTATATAGTATGCGAGAAATTTAAAAGGCAAGACATTAACTGAGGTACGTGCTAATGAGTCCAATAAAAATAGACAATATCAAGGAAATTGATTCTGAGAAAGTTTATTTTGATAAAAGCCAGGACGCACAATGCTGTGAAGTCAATAGAAATATAGTTATTCCAAATTAAACACACATACACCACCACCCCCAAATTCGGAAGTTCCTTCTCCGTCTCCCCAATCAGATCAGATCAGTGCAGCCCTCGCGGTTTGACGTCAATATTTGCAGAGGAAAAGATCATCCGCACAGCCGGCGCCCTTGCGACTCAGCCCAGGCGCAGGTGCCTCAGGGCTCGAACTGACGTCACTGCAGTGCCTCTGACCGGGACATTCTAGCATCCCACGCCCGACGGGGTGGCAGGATTTTCGACATCGCCTGGGCTCGAACATAACTAGGCGGAAGTCAGTCGCTGCCTGGAGGAGAATTCTAGCGGCCAGCAGCTCTGTTCGGTAGTTTCCTGCCGTTTCTACGAACAACAGGCGAATGCCGGAGGAGTACTCTAATAACGGACCGCGCGCGATCTTTCCTTCCACGTCCTTATCCTACTTTCGCTCCTTACTTGCGCTGACTCACATGCACTACACAATCACACACGTCGGGAGAGCAGTGAGAAGCTCAGATCTTGCCCCCCTCGAATTGAACCGGGAAAACCCGGAAGTCGACTGGTAGGTCCGCGCCGGATCTCGCCATCCAGCGGGGTAAGATCGCCGACACCTTCCAAGGGAAAAAACAATCAATGACCGTAGCAATAGTCGCTGCCGAAATTGTTAATCAATCAAAAAGCAACTAAGCCCGGTGCTATTGCGGTTACTAGATGAAATAGTGATATTCCAGTATTTCAATAATTCACTTGCGAAATTAGAAAGGAGAGTTTGAAAGAGTAGCAGTCTATCTCGAACGCAGAATACACAAATCGTAATGTATTACATAATTTGTAATTAAAAATTTATGTAACGACGTCTAACGGCTAACTCCACAATGGCTCAAGTGATTTTAATGATATATCTAAGACAAACAGCATAATTCAACTTAGGATATTACCACACCCCTGTAATGTTCACCTTTGATTTTCAGATGATAATCTAAATATTCTCAAATCTGATGTAATGTGGCTAATGCACCGAAGCGAAGCGGGTATGTTGACATGCCAAAATAATATTTCCAGTCTGCAATTTAGGTAGAAATTTTAGGTCTTATTCTTTCTGATTGATTAGTATCATAAATGAATAGCGGGATACCTTCGGATACTTTAACATTAATAAAATTAATTTTATGTCATTACGTCCCGATGAAGTGAAACATATTATATAGCTAATATTTGTAAAATTAACATTGTGTAATTGTATCCCAAAAGAAATTGGACCCCTCAACAGAAAATCAATCCATAAAAAAATAAAAAATTCTTTTAAAAATAGGCCACGTATAATTGAAACTAACGAATTGGACCCTTCAACAGAAAGTCAACCCTTAAAATATATAAATTATTTTTAAAAAAGGCCACGTATAATTGAAACTACCGAATTGGACTCTTCAATAGAAAATTAATCCATAAAAATACAGAAACTGTCTTACAACTAGGCCACGTATACCTGAAAGCTACAAGAAAATGACCCGCACTTGGCATCGGAGTGCCCGCGCCGGCCCCCGTCGTCGCCTGCCGGCGGGGCGCGCGGGCGCGGGCGCGGGCGCGGGCGCGGGCGCGGGGGCGGGGTCCCGGGGGGCCGGGCGGACCCCGGGGGGCCGCGGGGCCCCGCCGTCGCACGCGCTCGCGCTGCACCTGGGCGGTGCGTCGTGCAGTATCGACCTGCGAGGGGACGCGACGCGCCGCGCCGCGCGACCAGACCAGCGGGTCTCCATGGCAACCGCCGCCGCCGCCGCCGTGTGTGTGTGTGTGCAATTCGCGTTGCAAGTCGGCGGTGGCAACTCGTCGCCGCCGTCGGGAAACTTTGCATTAAGTGGCGATGAGGGCGCGCGAGCGCGGGTCGGCCGGCCGGCTGGCCTGCCGCGCGCGCGCTCGCTCGCTCGCTCTGGGCGAGAGGGCATTGGAATCGGGCGCCAGAGCGCGCGATGGAGCGGGACAGCGGCGCGGGACGAGCGGCGAGCGGTGGCAACGCAGTGTCTTCTAACAACTTGGGAGGCCAATAACCTGATAACAGAATGCATTTTTTTCTTTTTGGTTCACCGGTTTTTGTCGATTATTGTTGACCCGGTTTTACTATTTTCAAAAAATATAATAACTGAGAAAAACTCGATGGCAAAGATCGACGCAATTATTCTTTTTCCTGTCTTTGGTACCAAAACGGACTCTTGTTTGGTTGTTAAACAAAGGAAAAAGTAAGCGGTCGTACCCAGCGTAGTTATAAAAATAACTAGTTTTAGTAGTCTTAGATAAAACTTTTTTTTCACATGCGATATAATTTGGACACAATTTCAATTTTCCGTTTTTTTTGTAAAAAAAGTATTTTTCCCACAGTGTATTTATTACCGGAGGAATATAATTTATATATATATATATATATATATATATATATATATATATATATATATATACTTAGTAGTATGTATGCACAACAAAAATTGAATGCACAAACATATTTCACTTTTACGTAAAATACAACTTAAAACGTCTCTTTGTGACTAAAAGCTGTATTGCCAATTTAAGCATTTCGACAACACTAAATACTAATTCAGCACTTTTCCAAATTAGTTTTTCTCATTAGTTAATTTTTTTTAAATAGTATAACCGGGTCAACAATAATCGATTAAAACCGGTGAACAAAAAGATGTATTCCGTTATCAGGTTATTCGCATCACTCGTTTGGGAATAGACCAAGCAAAAACGGCTTTTTCACTTCTTTTCCCGAATGATCAATAATTTTCCATATATTGAATTTAATCGAATTTATGTCAAAGCATGCGGCATCTGTACCACCCGCTTTGTTTAGTTTAATTTTTTACTCTTCTAATTGAACAAAGGGGTTAGAAAAAAGAAAATACAATCAAAACTGAAAGAAATTTTGTAGGTTTTCTTCTTTTACTATAAAATTTTAATTGATGTTTAATAATATTTCTTATGAAAGATTTTAGACCTCGGTGCGGTGCAGTGAAGATCACAGCGGTTCAGAATTAAAACATAAGTTTTATATAACTTTACCGATATTTTATTTTAATAAGATTTCGAGTGTATTTGAAAATTTTAGGAATCTCTCATTTTGAATATCAAGTTCAAATTTCAAAATCTTAACTACCATATTCAATACGGTCTATATACATTTTCAGGTTGCGCATTACTTCTAGGTTTTACAATAATTCAAAAATATTTTCGTGACATGAGTACGTTTCTAAATCACTACCCTTAACCGAGTATTGCTCTATCATCTCACAATATCCTTCTCCGTTACTTTAATTGCTTACTCTGAATCATATTCTCCCCTCATATAACCAAAGAAGAGTGCCCTGCTAAAAGAATATAAGAAGATTTACTTTAATATCAATCTCTTTATCCATAGCTGTACACTATACCTGCCGTGAAGCTAAAAGATTTAAATACAGAAAATTGACTATTCAAACTGCTGCACGCTTAAATGAGAGTAATTTCCAACATCAAAACAGAATGGGGAAGGTATTGGATGGCCAATATATCTGAAACAGTTGACAAATACATTAACAGCAACCAAAAGCCTCCTGGGTTCGTCCATGCTTCGTAAAAATATGAATGGCGGTCAATTACAAACGCT
The DNA here is from genome assembly GCA_031308135.1 of Acheta domesticus. Classification (NCBI taxonomy): domain Eukaryota; kingdom Metazoa; phylum Arthropoda; class Insecta; order Orthoptera; family Gryllidae; genus Acheta; species Acheta domesticus. The sequence goes on from JAHLJT010009419.1 coordinate 209,892,691, forward strand.
TACTCCTCTTAGATCACATTTATAATCGTTTATAATTTATAATCGTTTATAATTTTTTTCTAGATTTGTGTTCTTTCCTACAGTAAAAAGTATTGTGATGTATACTAAATTGTTGCCTATAATTTTAAACCATTTACATTTGACAAAAGATAAATAAACAAACTGTTTGCTTGCCTGTGTGCATTGTCAAAGGCCCCCGGTTCAGCTAGAATCCTCAAAGTGATAACATTGTATGGCAATAACGAAGCATATTGGGCAACTGAGGAAGTGAGGTAGTTTATCGTAGCTTTCCTCACCAACCCAGGGTATCGAAGTTACCAGAGTCCCCACAAGTACCACCTTTCAAAGCACGAATGTCATTAGTCTCCACCACCCATACCACTAAACATCATTATTCCCCCAGCCACAGAGAGAGCGACAACTCCGCGCCGAAAGCTCACAATTTCAATTCTCCCTGCCGGAAATCGACCCCGAGCCCTTGTAGGTGGTGCATGGAAAGCGAGCTTGCTGAGCCTCGACTACATATCAACACTACAACATCGACACAGTAAAGTTCTCAAATTATCGCAACATTCACTCAATCTAAGCCTTTCAAAACAATACCTTCGCATGCTTCTTAACCCTCGTACCATATCTGCAATTTACAAACAAGTACTATATCTGCGGTCTTTTTAGATTTTTAGACGTAAACAAAATGATTACACTTTCGCATTTGTAGGACCATTATATATTGCGCTACACGGCCACAGACGGTACATGTTAGTATGGCGTGGGGCCGCCATGTACAAAACACGCGTGCAGACGTCGCGGCATGGAGTTGTACAGGTCTCGAATAAAGTCCTGTGCTAGTCCATCCCATGCAGCTTGCACCTGAGCGCGCAGTTCTTGCAGATTGGTGAGTAGGGGGTGGGATCCTGATCGCACGCTCCATAGCACCCCAAACATTCTCGATCGGGGCCATGTTTTGCAATGCTCCTGTCCATGACAGAGAATCCACGGCTGCAAGGCATGCTCAGGCGATGGCTACGGTATGCTGACGCGCGTTATCCTATCGAAATAGGGCATGGGCGTGGGCGTTCACTAACGGCAGAGCCACCGGTTGCGGGATCTACTGAATGTACCGTGTGGCTGTCACGGTACCTCCAATTAACACTAACGGTGAACGGGCATCATGGGATATCGCGCCCCACACAATCACCCCAGGCTGGCGGGGCGTTTGAGGGGTACCACAAACCACTCATCATGGTGCTCCCCACTGCGCCTCCAGACACGGACCCGGTGGTCGTCGCCATCAAGGCTGAAGCGGGACTCGTCGCTGAAGATGATTCACTGCCAGTTGCGTGGCCAAAGGTCCATCATTCCTGGCACCAGGCGAGTCTGTAGCGACAATGCTGGGGTGTGAGTGGCAGGCGTCGTAACTGTCGACGTGCGGCGAGCCTTGCGTTGTGCAACCGGCTGCCAATGGTACTGGCACTTACAGGTTGTGACAGTGCTGCACAGCCCGCTAACTAGCACCAAGCGTTGCCGTTGGATCTGTTCGCTCGTGGCGGACAATTCGCCGGTCGTCCCTCCTCATGGTGCGTGGTGGACGTCCAGATCCTGCATTTCGTATGTGCATGCCTTCTTCAAACCATTGCCGCCAACAGCGGGCGATGGTGGTGTCGCTACGACCGGTGTTGTGCGAAATACAGCGACAGGACCAACCAGGCTCCCGCACACCCACGATGCAGCCCCGCTCGAACGCGTCTAACTGGACAACCGGCTGTCGAAAGCGTCGCCGACGAAAAGTGTACATGCAGATGGCGACACTGACCCGATGTCGGAATGGCCGGCGCGGCCAATTTGAAGCTCTCTTATCTAGACCGGTGGGCGTCCATTGTTGATACCTAATGAAATATTTATAATAATTTACGAAAGTTATTTCGAGATAAATATTGACTTAACAGACACATTATTTGAAGTTCAAAACAAGATATTTCAAATGAAAATAGGGAAAAAAGGCTGTTCAAACCAGTGTCATAAAACGAAATAAAATTAATAACTCTCTAATAAAAGTTGGAAAATATGTGGAAATAGTTTGGTGCGTGCTTAATAAATGTGCGAAGGCATTTCTAGAAGACTGAAATCATTCAGCAAATGTTGAGGAAAATATTAAAACATTCGTCATAATGAGGTCCTAAAAGACCCCGGATACGGTAGGAGGCTTAAAGAACCATGGTTTATTCCTACCAATCAAGTACATTCTGAACCCCAAACAGGTTATATTACAGAATTTTGAATAAACTTAACGTCTCTTCTCCCATCCTAACAACACGCCGCGAACTTCCACCAAGGTCAACCAGCCAATGTTCCCAATATAATAAAATCTCGATTCCCCAAAGTTATTACAAAACTATTTGATACAAATTTGCCCACATTTCACAACCCAAGTGCCCACATACTCACTCGTTCCAAACGTCACAATTTTCTACACAAATAGTTTATTTATTTTTTCTCATCTCTCTCTAAACAAATCAAACATTATTGTTTCGGAATTCGAGTAATCAACTTAAGAAATTTCTCATGATTTATCTGTAGTCATTCGCAACTCTGTATAAAGCCTATCTCAAGCAGATATAAAAACATTTTTAATCTAAAAAAATAAAGCCGGTCCCGATAATCTAGATCGCTAAGACAGCAGTGCCGAGGCGATCTCGGACGGAAGGATCACGGGTTCGAGTCCTACCTCGGGCATCGGTGTGTCAGCCCTCATTATCGTGACAAATAGCAACCCCGGGGATAAAAATAGAATCCAGCTAAATGCTGATCCCTTGATAAATTACATGCATCTGCCACCGAGATAATGTTAATGAGTCCCGGTAAGAGCACGATGCAAGCACGCGTGGACCAAGACGGCCTATTCGGCACCCAAAAAATCATTGAATACGTTCACAACTATGTAGAAAGCCTAGGTTTTGCAGACAGAAAAAACCTAGTGGTGCTCGTTTTCGTTTTCAGGTCCCGGCAATGATTTTTTTTTCCGCCGGAAACTCGCAATTTTTACTTTCCCATATACGTACATATACGGAGTGATATAGGTAGTATAGGGAAAGTTATGTAATGCTGCGTGAAAAAATTGCCAATTTTCGGCGGAAAAAATTTATTGCCGGGCCCTGATCACGAAGCAGTGGTGCTACAGAATGTCACAGACTTTCCCGCATTACTTTTCTACTTCCTTTGGTCTTCGCTAGCTACTCGGGATTGCCACATACTCTTTCTTGCCAGCTGTCATCTATCACCGCCAAAAGTACATATTTTTTGTCATTTTCTTAATTTTTTCGGTTTCCTATTGGTAGAAGGGAAATATTAATTTTAGAATAGTAAAGTACAAAAACCTAGCCGTAAATGGCAATTTTCTTTTAAAAATTATGAGCCGTTTTAAAAGAAAATTGCGTTTTAGCTCTACTAAAAATGCGAAATTTGAAGCTCATTTTCACAGAAAAGTTTTGAGTTTTCAATATATTTTATTTGAAGTTATTTGAAGCACATACATTCACAAATATAATAATCTTTACAAATTGCTGGCAATGTGCATATTACAAATGTGAGACTTTTTTTAAAAAAATTACATGTATATATTTTTTTAAAAACAAAACAATAACTCAAAATAAACTTCACGTCATATTAAAGAGTGTAAATAGCACCACTCCTTACAAAAGTTTCAAGAAAAAATTTGCAGCCATAAAGGAGAAAATGGCGTTTGAGCGTTTCTGAAAATGCGGAATTTTGAGCTATTTTTCACAGAAAACGGTTGTGTTTTTGATAAACTTTACTTGCGATTATTTAAAGCACATGTACTAGTAAATATAATAATGTAAACAATTCGCCGCTAATGTAAATATTAACGACCTGAGAGACAAGTCAAAAAATTACATTTTTACAATTTTTGAAAAAACAAAACAATACCTCGAAATAAACTTTACGTCATATTAAAGAGTGCAATTAGCACTATCCGATCGAAAAGTTTGAAGAAATTTTTTTGGCCACTTATCAGAAAATGGCGTTTGAGCGTTTCTGAAAATGCGGAAATTTGAGGTGGTTTTCACAGAAAACGGTTGTGATTTCGATAAACGTTACTTGACATTATTTAAAGCGCATGTACTCCTAAATATAATAATGTGAACAATTCGCCTCTAGTGTATATATTAACGACGTGAGAGACAAGTCAAAAAAAATTATATTTTTACAATTTTTGAAAAAACAAAAGAATACAGCATTATGGCGTTTGTCATCTCAGAGGGTACATTTAGCTCTATCCCTACCAAAAGTTTAAAGAAAAAATTTGAAGCCGTATTTGAGAAAATGTAGTTTTTGTAATTTTTTAAAATTGCACATATTGCACGCACTATTGCGCGAAAACTACTAAAATTTTCAAAAAAAGTGTACATGGCCTTAAAGAAAGAACTTACTATGAAGGAAAAACTTTATTTTAAGGAAAAATCTCTATATCTTCAATTTTGTATTTCCAGAAAGACGCCGTAAAAATTTTAAACTCTGAATTTTTGAAAATTGCAAGAGTTATCCGTGAAAATCGGACCTACGCCATGTTAATAAGTGTATTTTACTCTATTCATACAAGAAATTTAAAGAAAAAATTTGGAGCCGTTTTTGAGAAAATTTTGGAAATGTCCGGGAGCTTCATGTAAAGTACCCCCAAATTTTACAGAATCTTTTTCAAAATCTCAAATCTTTGATTAGAACCCAATCGACCGGGGAATAGCCATTTTGGAAGAAATTGTAAGTATGGCTTAGGCGCTAGCAGTGTTCCCAGACGGACGGACGGACGGAAGGACCGACGGACGGACGGACGGACGGACAGACAGACAGACAGACAGACGGACAGACGGACAGACGGACAGACGGACAGACGGACAGACGGACAGACGGACAGACGGACAGACGGACAGACGGACAGACGGACAGACGGACAGACGGACAGACGGACAGACGGACAGACGGACAGACGGACAGACGGACAGACGGACAGACGGACAGACGGACAGACGGACAGACGGACAGACGGACAGACGGACAGACGGACAGACGGACAGACGGACAGACGGACAGACGGACAGACGGACAGACGGACAGACGGACAGACGGACAGACGGACAGACGGACAGACGGACAGACGGACAGACGGACAGACGGACAGACGGACAGACGGACAGACGGACAGACGGACAGACGGACAGACGGACGTTTTCCTTTCAATTGGTTTTTCGGTACCAAGGATCCACAAAAGAGGGTTTCTCGCTACACCACGTGCTAGGGGATTTTTGCTTTCCCGTATACGTACGTATACACGGAGTGATATACGTAGTATAGGGAAAGTTATGTAAAGCTGCGCGAAAAAATGGCCAATTTTCGGCGGAAAAAAATTAATTGCCGCGCCGTGAAAACGAATAAGTCGGTAAAACCAGTTGCTAAATTAAGAAAAAAAATCCTCTATCTCGTGGTGTAGTCAAAATTCATGATTTGTTGCTTATTCATACTTAAAAATCGATTGACGGCATTCCGTCCGTCTGTCCGTCTGTGGTCAACGCTAGCGCCTAAACCGTTCGGTCGATTATCTTCAAAATTAATATTCCCCAGTCGATCTGATTCTAGTCGACGCTTTGTGATTTTGAAAAAGATTCTTTAAATTTTGGGGGTACTTTATATGAAGCCCCCCGGGGATTTTCAACGTTTTCTCAAAAACGGCTCCAAATTTTTTCTTTAAATTTCTTGTATGAATAGAGGAAAAATACACTTTTTAACATGGCATAGGTCCGATTTTCACGTACAGCTCTGAATTTTCGAAAATTGTGAAAGTTTGAATTTTTTTCGGCGTCTTTCTCCAACTACAAAATTGAAGATAGAGATTTTTTCTTCAAATAAAATTTGTTCTGCATATTGAGTTCTTTAATAAAGGTCATGTAAATGTTTTTCACAGTTTTGGTAGTTTTCGTGCAATATTGCGTGCAATATGTGCAATTTTAAAAAATTACAAAAACAAAATTTTCTCAAAAACGGCTCCAAATTTTTTCTTTAAACTTGTGGTAGGGATAGTGGTAAATGTACTCTATCAATGACATAAAAGCCATTTTGGTCTATCGGTTGGTTTTTTCAAAAATTACAAAAATGTAAATTTTTTTACTTGTCTCTCACGTCGTTAATATTTACATTATCGGCGATTTTTTTACATTATTATATTTACGATTATATATATGGTTTAAATAATGTCAAGTAAAGTTTCTCGAAAACACTACCGTTTTCTGTGAAAAGTAGCTCAAATTTCGGCATTTTCAGAAATGCTGAAACGTCATTTTCTCGTATATGGCTGCAATTTTTTTCTTGAAACTTTTGTAACGGATAGTGCTAATTACACTCATTAGTATAGCGTGAAGTTTATTTTGAGTTTTTTTTGTTTTTTTCAAAAATTATATAAATGTAAATTTTTTGAAAGATCTCTCACATCTTTAATATGCACATTATCCGCAATTTGTAAAGATGATTATATTTGTGAATGTAAGTGCTTCAAATAACTTCAAATAAAGTATTTTGAAAACTCAAAAATTTTCTATGAAAATGAGCTTCAAATTTCGCATTTTTAGTAGTGCTAAAACGCCATTTTCTCTTAAACGGCACATAATTTTAAAAGAAAATTGCCATTTACGGCTAGGTTTTTGTGTTCTTTAATATTCTAAAATTAATGTTTCTGTTCTACCAATAGGAAACCGAAAAAATTAAGAAAATGACAAAAAAATGTACTTTTGGCGATGATAGATGGTAGCTGGCAAGAAAGAGTATGTGGCAATTTCGAATATTGACAAATAAATAAATAAAATAAATACGGTCATGCTTAATTTTTTCAAAATACGAGTAGTTTTTCTTTAATTTTGTGACAAACGTAATTGGCCGCTGTAAATTTACTGCGCTTCGGACAGCTGGATGCGTCGTAAATTAGAATGTGCAATTTTGTATATTATTTCTTTCTTCGTTTCTTACATTCGAACTTTGTTATAGACTTACACATTAATATTTTAGAAATTGTTTATTTTGAAATATTTGAAATAAGTAAAAAGAATTAATAGCTCTCAGAATAGCGACAATGCAGGGTCTGCAACAATGGAATTCACTTTGCGCTCGCGAATATCTGTGAATTAGTGTCATTGTTGTGACCTAATGGAGCTGTATGAAAAGGAGTTATAATTGTCTAATTTATGTTGATATTTGCAGGAAAATATTTAGTTTTGCACCAAACGCTGTACCATTTGTAGTGAGTAGAGAATTTGTTGCATGGTTTTAAAATACTCTTCCCTAATCATGGCCCAATGGAAGGCATTTCTATATTTCCAGGGTATTAGGCTTCTTTTTCCAATACAGGGTTACAAAACTTTTGCATTCTATTTTTGTGAAGTTGTAGAATTCACATAGTTCTGACAACACTGCAATGGAAATAGTGAGTTCCAAGCGAAGATGTTAGTAGCGCATAAAGTGCAATATTACAATACTACTTAGCTGTTTCCTCTAATACGGGAAAGTAAGTGCTGTTGTAGCACCACTAGTTTTTTCTTAATTTAGCAACTGGTTTTATCCACTTTTTCGTTATCACGGCCCGGCAATGATTTTTTGGCCATTTTTTCGCGCAGCATTACATAACATTCCGTCTACTACGTGTATTACTCCGTGTATACGTACGTATACGGGAAAGTAAAACAGAAAACATTCAAAACTAAAAAAGAATCTTCGCCGCTTGGGCCGGTGTGCCGCGGGGGCTGGCCTCCGGCGGCCGAGCGCGTGCAACGGGACGGGTGGGAGCGGCGCCGTTGACGCGAAGCGCACCCACGGCGGCGCGGCGGAGCCCAGCGCAACTGCCGATGCGCGCAGCGATGGGCCCCGCGCGCCGCCAACTGCACGCACTGGAGCGCAGGCGCGCAGCGGCTGCTTTCGTGGAACCCACAGGGAAACAACCCTCTCTATGGTTCGATTGAAAGAGGTTGGACGGTGTTATGCATCAACCGGCTATGCGACATCACACAAGTTTTGAGATAATCAGGTTCAAAGGTTTTATTACAGTTTCAACTCTAAAAAACTGTAATTTAATTATTCCATGCATTGAAGCGCCAAACTACACAAACATGAGAACAGCAGATTCGAAGATCTAGGTTTATAGCTGGTTGTCGCGAAGCATAAAATCCCTGATGTGACTGATGGCGTTTACCTTTTTGATTAATTATAAGGCTATTTTTACAGATTTGGCGCCTCAATTTCGCGTACACTTAGAACATGGTCCAATGCAACTCATGCACCCACATCTCATTGTTTTCAAAAATGGCACTTAGCCGGTTGATGCATAACTTCGTCCAGTTGGTGATTGACAGTTGCGCTTCTGAAGCTGCAGCTTCATACAGTATGAAGTACGAGTGTATGACTTGGTTACTTTTATAAATATTTATTTCGAGTGTTTGTATTTTCGTGTCCCGGGAACGCGTGCACGGTGGTAAGCTACCTGTCAACATCGCTCCCTTCCATTCGCAACTGTCAATCACCAACTTATTTTAATCGGACCGTAAGTACAGTTATGTTTACGCAAATTAAACATTGTTTACAATATAGTTTTTGGTTTCACGACCACACTGTTAATACCAGGAATGTTTCATAGTTTTTTTTTGTCATACAATTAAAAAATTTCTTGGTTCTCCAACGTTTCGAAACTTTATGGTTCCCTCATCAGGGCTGTGGGACACGTATTTACACTTCTCCAAGTTTGATATACTAAGTTGTTACTATCAAATGTATGAGAAAGCTAACCTTATTATTAGATCTAGGCAGTTTTAAGTACAAATCTTCGCTTTTACAATGAATTTAGCTTTGCGCTTCAAAAAAACAGAAAAGAACATAGTACTAAACTTAACTTGTAGAACTTACAGTACTTTCTGCCCTTACCATGGCCATTGCCTCTCTGACGCTCCTGTCATATTCCCTGGGCATCCCGACATAAGCACCGACCGAAACTCGTGCGTACAACTTTCCCCGTCTGCCACACGCAGCCGCCCTGCGACTCTCGAACCACTTCGGGGAGAGCGAGGACAGGCATTGTCGCTGAGGACGACTTCATGACGCGAGGAAATCAACTCATATTTCAATTCTGCTATTAAGGACGGAAAATTTTAGAATATGTCAGAAAATTCCTTCTATGGCGCCGATGCATAGCGGCCACGGAGCAAGTGGAGAAAAAACCGATGTTAGCCCCGACTGAAGCGATTAGTAAACGAATGAGCATGAGAAAGACTGTGATATTCTGTGTCATCACTAGTTTATTTCTCGGAAGCAAAACGTCTAGTGTTCAATGATTCCCAACCTCGCTCGTTGGATCTTTCTTCATAACTCAACTACATACAGAAAAGTAGGTTAGGTATTCTGAATCCCAAGAAAAGTTAACAGATTGTACTTGAGTCAATTCGTCATGCACATGTTTTACCTTTTTTGACAATAAAAAATTATTTTACACAAATGCCATTCTTCCATCTCATGCTGAAGTGCTAAAAACCTAATATACAAGTTTTGAGGAGGATTAGTTAATCTTATTGAATGTCCAAATTCTGTCGTTTTCAGAGGGGGCTAAGTCCTGGGAAGTTTTATAGTGCGTCATGTGGCGAGCATCCGTCCATTTCCCCTTCGTCGAATTGCTTGGTTTCATGATCCAATTCCGCAGCCATTAAATGCAGACGGCTTTGCCGGCTGGAGTCACGACTCTCTGTTGAAGGCCGTAACTCGAGAGCCTCCGTCGAGAATCGAACCCATCGGGGCGCACGTGCGGAGAATGTATGTTATCGGCGTGGTACCGAAGAGCTCGGCATGGCATGACCATCCTGCATAAATCCGCCCCTCGCCCTTTCGCGGGATTCTCCAGGAGAAATTCCGTCCGTAGAAGTCTAGATCGAAAAAGCCACATTTCATTCAGTTTCACTTCACTTTTCCTTTTTATTCTTTCCCAACACACACTGTTTTTTGTGCCGAAAACCCGGAATAATTTAATTAGACTGCAATACTGCACAACCCGCGACTCTACTGCAAACATTACTTATACTGCGATTTTTGTAGGAAGAGCTCTCAAGATAACTCAAATCCCATCTTCGCGATGGAATATGTCACGGCATTTCGCGTCTTTTCTCGGTCTTGCCGGTAGAAGTCGCATGATCGCAAGCACTGCTTCATACGGTCGCGATTGTGCGAAATCTAGCGGAACGACTGTGAATGATACGAAATGCCGTGACATATTCCATCGCGAAGATGGGATTTGAGTTATCTTGAGAGCTCTTCCTACAAAAATCGCAGTATAATAAAGTTCTTTACTACTTAAACACGATTTTCTTTTGACATCGTCTCCTATATAATTTCAGTAGTATACCTTCCTTTTGCGGATCTCACAAGGAACCAATCTTTATCAATGAGGTCTCTAAAGAAACAGAATTTCACGGAGACAAGACGGATTTCATTTTTAGTTTAAAAATATGAACGATTTGTTTTAAAAATGCATCTAAATATTCATATAAAACGCAACCCGCAATGTACGTCTGATTTTTTTTTAATCTTCGTCATTAAATAGCTCCTAAACGAAGTGTTTACGAAACTAAAATTTAAGCCAAAGGACTCAAAGAAATGTTCCTCACACCGTAATCTTCAGGATGAGATCTTAACCATTCTATTACGTTTTTGCTGGTTCGACGCTTCTCGATTCTCCCCCACCTGTTCAGAGGCTGTAGAATCTGCATCTGTATGTGAAAGTACTAATTACTTGATATTCTATGCGACTGATTTACACGGGTGAACCTCTTTGCTCGATAATAAAATTAAATAAGAATAGTTAGTATTGACGCGGGCGTATTGTATTGTTATCAATTACAAGGTGATGTATAGAACACGTGACGGGGGATAAGACGGTCTTGAGGAAAAATTTATATTACATGCTTAATATGGAAATGGAAAAATAAGAAGGAGGGTTGGGTATAGCCTGAGATAGTTCTCGCAGGGGAGCGCTAGTGTGTAACTGTTTTTTGTGAGAATTCGAGGAAACGTCAGGCGCCACTGTGGCATTTCTGGAAGCGACTCACGCGCGTGACTTTTGATGTCAAGTTGCACAAAAAATGAATATTACTTTAATATGTTAATTTCTGATGTTTTAAATTAATTTATTTGCAAAGTATTGTTTCTTCATTTGCATCTGCTTTAATTTTGGGAGAATAGCAATGTATTACACCGATTCCACTTGTTTGTTACCCTTCATAGCTGTATCAACTCTTCAACATCTTCTGAAGCAATGGACGGTACTTCCTAGAGGTCTGCATTCTCCGCGATTTTTACCGACGAGAGCTCGCTCGCCTCTCTTCTCTCGAGACCACGCGCTCGACTGTCCTTCGCAGCCGGTTACGGACTCCTGGGAGCCGGCGGCCGACCGAGATACGGACGGTCTCGACAACCGGCCGAGATTCGACAACCGGCGTACCCCGTTCAGGCGAACTGCGCCACGTAACAATCGGCCGACACGTTGCAGTAAATATCTAATGTCAAGTTTCAGGAAAAGGAAGGAGTATTGAATGGTTTTTAAAATAAATGACCAATAATTTCGTTTTTTCAAAATTTAAAATATAGACGAATTTTAATATTAACTTTCAAATAATAAATTTTAATATAAAAAAGAATAAAAAGCTTTAAAAATCGACTCCCGGACGCGCTGGAGAACCTCAAGTGGATCTATTACAGTTCTGCCTGTGACTTCAAAGAAAAGGCATTCAAAAGTTTTAGAGATAAATTCCGTTCATTGTAATGACTAGGCATCGTATTTTTCGGAAATTGCCTATTTTATTCTAATGAACATAAAATCATTAACTTTTCTTCATTTTATATGGTGTAAATACAAATCTCTGCTAAATTTAGATGCAAGTTCAATGAAATATATTAAAACCTTTCACTTCCACTTTTGTATTTTCGTTTTCTTTTTCCAAATATTTTTGTTGTTAGTGTTGTAATTTTCAGACATCTGAGACGCAGGTCTTGGTTTCTTAACCCGGCAGTAGGCGCGCGGGGTGCCTCAGTCACCTCAGCATTGTTTTGAGCTCTTTGTACTTTTAGTTTTATTTATAATCTTGCGAGCTTCTCAATACCTTTCGAGGAAAGCTTTGTGAACATATCTCGACCCTTCTCTTTCAACTGCTTCCTGTCCTTTCCTGAAAATTTCGTCGCAAAGGCGATGGCGCGCTGCGTGGGAGCCACCGTATCACCTCGCACAACCTTTGTTATCGCTTCCTGCCACGCTAAGCAATAGTTCACCCAAAGGAAGGGGGTCTCGTGGTGCTTCAATACTACTCCACAGAAGCCAATGATTCACAATTTCAGTTTTCACGATTTTTTAATTACAACTAATCGCTTATCTTGTATTGAAACGGAAAATAATGGAGTAATTGAAAAACATTGTACTCGTACATATAAAACATTATATGCATCATTTCGTGAATACATACTTTTGCCGAATTTAAAATAATGTTAAACGTGTGTATATAATAGTAAATAATGTATTTTTAATTATTAAGTTGAATAGGCTGATATGCCGTGACCGCTGGTGTTTGACCGCCGACTGAGTCGACAAATACAGAGGCCATGGCGGCTTACATCAACTATTTCACAATAAATTACTACGCCCAATAACGACAAGACGTTTTGACGCAAAGAAAATAGTACCCACCTCATTTTTGTTCAGCATATGCTTTTTTCTTATATACTCGTGAAATTATGACCAAATATTCATTGTATTTAATAAATATGCCTTATATTCGAGTTTGTAAGAAACTTCAATGACATTACAATTGGTACGCAACGAATTATCTTCCCTTAAGCACTATAAATATAGAAAACTAGTGGTGCTACAGAATGGCACAGACTTTCCCGTATTAGTTTTCTATTTTCCTGGGTCTTCGCTAGCTATTCGGAATTGCCACATACTCTTTCTTGCCACCTACCATCTTCATCGCCAAAAGTACATTTTTTTGTCATTTTCTTAATTTTTCGGTTTCCTATTGGTAGAACAGAAACATTAATTTTAGAATATTAAAGAACACAAAAACCTAGCCGTAAATGGCAATTTTCTTTTAAAAATTATGTGCCGTTTAAGAGAAAATGGCGTTTTAGCACTACTAAAAATGCGAAATTTGAAGCTCATTTTCACAGAAAATGTTTGAGTTTTCAAAATACTTTATTTGAAGTTATTTGAAGCACTTACATTCACAAATATAATCATCTTTACAAATTGCGGATAATGTGCATATTAAAGATGTTAGAGATCTTTCAAAAAATTTACATTTATATAATTTTTGAAAAAAACAAAAAAATAACTCAAAATAAACTTCACGCTATACTAATAAGTGTAATTAGCACTATCCGTTACAAAAGTTTCAAGAAAAAAATTGCAGCCATATACGAGAAAATGACGTTTGAGTATTTCTGAAAATGCCGAAATGTGAGCTACTTTTCACAGAAAACGGTAGTGTTTTCGAGAAACTTTACTTGACATTATTTAAACCATATATATAATCGTAAATATAATAATGTAAAAAAATCGCCGATAATGTAAATATTAACGACGTGAGAGACAAGTAAAAAAATTTACATTTTCGTAATTTTTGAAAAAACCAACCGAGAGACCAAAATGGCTTTTATGTCATTGATAGAGTACATTTACCACTATCCCTACCAAAAGTTTAAAGAAAAAATTTGGAGCCGTTTTTGAGAAAATTTTGTTTTTGTAATTTTTTAAAATTGCACATATTGCACGCAATATTGCACGAAAACTACCAAAATTGTGAAAAACATGTACATGACCTTTAATAAAGAACTCAATATGCAGAACAAATTTTATTTGAAGAAAAAATCTCTATCTTCAATTTTGTAATTGGAGAAAGACGCCGAAAAAAATTCAAACTTTCACAATTTTCGAAAATTCAGACCTGTACGTGAAAATCGGACCTATGGCATAATAAAAAGTGTATTTTCCTCTATTCATGCAAGAAATTTAAAGAAAAATTTGGAGCCGTTTTTGAGAAAATGTTGAAAATCCCCGGGGGGCTTCATATAAAGTACCCCCAAATTTTAAAGAATCTTTTTCAAAATCACAAAGCTTCGACTAGAATCAGATCGACTGGGGAATATCAATTTTGAAGAAAATCGACCGAACGGTTTAGGCGCTAGTGTTGACCACAGACGGACAGACGGATAGACGGACGGAATGCCGTCAATCGATTTTTAAGTATAAAGAAGCAACAAATCATGGATTTTGACCACACCACGAGATAGAGGATTTTTTTTCTTAATTTAGCAACTGGTTTTATCCACTTATTCGTTTTCACGACCCGGCAATTAATTTTTTTCCGCCGAAAATTGGCCATTTTTTGGCGCAGCATTACATAACTTTCCCTATACTACGTATATCACTCCGTGTATACGTACGTATACGGGAAAGTAAAAAATAAAAATTTATTTTCAGAGTCTTTGTTTGCCTTAATTCTTTCAAAAAAATGTATTGTTTGCGATCACTACATGCGGCGACTTTACATCCCGTACAAGCATTGAGGGGCGAAGCTACCTCCAGGCGTCCGGCGCTTGGCCGAGCGGCCGAGCGCTCGAGCGCCCGGGCGCTCGGCAACTCCCGAGTCTCGGCGGGAGCCGCAAGGCGGCAAGTCGAAATGTCCGTTAAACAGCTATCTCTTCCCCTCCAAGCAAGGTCCCCCTCTCTTCGCCGAGCGTCGGCGCGGAGCCCGAGAGTCTCGAGCGGTTGTTTTCGTCTGATTGCAAAGCACTAGTACTTCCCCAAATTCAATACTCTATATTATTGTGTAGTAATATTATGAGAATGAAAGTGAAGTTTTTTATGTTTTTTTAATATATTTATTAATACTTGTTCGACAAAAGATTTGTCTTTCAAGTGTGCGAACATTATTTTACATTGAAAGGAACATAAGGAGAAACTTAAATAGTAACCTCTAACTTACTACTGACAGGTATTTTTGATATTGATAAAACAATGATAAAAATAAACATTGATTATAAATATTACATAATATGTGAAATTTATACAATAAATAATAAACACTATGGAGTTAACTATGGAGGATGTAATTGATCTTTTGAATAACGTGATTTAATTCTGGGAAAAGGATTAGCTGTTTTTCCGAGTTGAAAAGATTTATAAGAAGGAGAAGAAGTAAGTGAAGTATAGAATTTGTCTCAGAGGCGAAGGATACAGGATTTTAGTGGTAGAATACCGAGTTCATGTAACATTTGATCGTTTCTTCTGAACCAGGGGGCTTTCAATATTTTTCTTAGATATTTATTTTGTATAACTTCTAATTTGTGAATATGCGATTTGGTTGCACCACCCCAATGGGGCATGCATATGTCAAAGATGGGCGAATTATGTATTTAAATATGGACAATGCTGTATCTAAAGAAAGGTGAGAATTTTTGTTCACAAATGGGTATAATTTTAGAAGATTGACATTAGTTTTATTTATTATTGATGTAATGTGTGGTTTCCAAGTTAATATAGTATCAAGTTGTGATCCAAGATAGGTAATTGGAGTCTTGTTAGGAATCCAAGCGATTGCTTTATAGTTGATAATAAGTGGATAAGTAGGAGAGATTCGTTTTAAAGAAAATATTTTTGCTTGAGATTTTTGACTATCTTGATTTGCCAATTATTGTACCAAGTAACAAGAGTATTTAAATCATCCTGTAAATAATCACGACCAGTTATAATGTCTGCATGCTGTGTCGTCAGCAACGAAGGCTACTTGTGTATTTATTAAATGTGGAATATTTGAAACGTAAATATTAAAAGAGTAAAGTGAATTAATCATTCAGGAACTTACAGGAATTTTACCCAGAGCGCATCTAAGGAAACTGCACGTGCCTTCGACAAAAGCCCAATCTGACTGACTAGCGGGCGGCAACACGAATTTGCGCAAAATTTGATAATTCGCGTATTGTTCATGTACGAAGCGATCGAGATTTTGGTTTTGATTTAAGCGCTCTGCTATAACTATAAATTGAAAGTTTCTATTTATTCATATTTCTAGAATGAGCCTTTCTTTTGCAGCAAGGATTTTAATATAAATTAATTTTAATTAAAATGGAAATCTCAAATCGAACATTACACTGCACGTTTGAATTATATTAATTTAAATCTTGTTTTGATGTTAGAGATTTTGTCTCCGAGCTCATGTTTCATTTATACGGAAATATTCATTTTCATATGTGTAAATTGCACTTATTACCATTAAATCAATTATTCTGCTCATAAGGATTCTACATTTGAGAAGAACTTTTATTTTGTTCGCACACAAAATGTTCATTTTACTATAATATCATAATAATACGAGTATTTACTTATCATTATTAAACTATGTTATCTCAAAGATAAGGTTCATATATATACTACGTTGTGAAAGTGTATACCATCTTTTAAGACAAAGTACTGGACAATATTAGTTGCTCCAATTTAGGAAAACCCATTGCTGACACTTTAGCACTAGTTAGTAATAAACGTTACGAAGGTGATACTTCTCTTCAACAAATCAAAATCATACGTAGAAGTTTAACACGTTCAAGATGCTTCAGTTCATGCATTAATGGAAAACAAGATCTGCTTAAACAATCAATTTCAAGATCAACAAGTTCAACACCTAATACAAAACAAACCACAACTACTATAATTTACATTCAATTTAACAATGAATGGAACACTATCGAGTGTTTCAAAATAATAACATATATATTAGTGAGTTCACTACCAACTAGTGGTGCTACAGAATGGCACAGGCTTTCCCGCAATAGTTTTCTCTTCCCTTGGCTCAAAGTATGTGGGATAGAAGTGCCAGGAGGTACCCTGCACTGATAAACATTTTGTGATAACCTCTAAATCCTGAGAGGAAAGAACAAAGCGATTATACGACTAGCCCTTTTGTATGTACTAGCATTATCACTATACATTTGCACAGGGTAACCTCTTCTCGGCCCAAAACGTTCAAAGGCCGCAATAAATTGAGAAGAAGATACGTTTTCCACAATTTCTAAATGCGAGGCTTTCGTGGAATGGCATATAAACACGGCGATCCAAGTCTTCTGAGACACTTTGGATCTCGTAAGAGACGGCTTTGTCAACATTGGCCTACAATAATCTAAGGTTGTGTGAGCCCATGGCCGAGAAGGATTAACACGGCTAGGAGACAGTGAACCCATGATCTGTCCAACAGGAGTAGCTTGCCAGCGCTTGCAAGTCAGGCAAGCATTGATTACCTTTTTTGTTATCCGTCGTAGGGAGGGAATCCAAAACTGCTGGCGCACACATCCCATCATCAGGGCTAAGTCCGCATGTAGATATGCGAGGTGTACCATTTCTAAGAAAAGGACAGTAAATTTGTGGTTAGGCGGAACTATAACAGGATGCTTGTTTAACATCTTTACCTGAGAATGCATTAAACGGCCACCCACCCGCAAGGGCCTAGATAAGGATTCAAGCTAAGGACAGATGACTTGGGAGGTAATGCCTTCTTTGCTGAGAGTGCCTTATATTCAAGGGGGTATATGTTTTGCTGAATGAGTCTTATGATTACCACTGTGGCTTCTCTCAATTCAAGAGGGGCCACCAACCCCGTCTCCTCGTCTGAGCAGTTGCAGGATCACTGCGAGCAACAATTCCGGCTCGTATGTTGTTAATAAACCTTAAAAATAGTGCTAACACCCTTCTCAACTTGTGATATTTTGAGTGTCTGTTAAGCAGCACTTGAGCAAAGGAATTCTGCATTTCACTACCATCTCAAGAAGGCATCCTTGTTTGGTGAGCAGTGAACATACAACCGGGAGAGTCTACCTTACCATTTTCTGCTACCTCAGCGTCGAAAAAAGGCTCGGCCCACTTAGACACTGGCTCCTTCAACCATTGCGGTCCTCAAAACCAGAGAGTACTGTGTTGCAGTGCCTGGGGGGAGACACCACGGGTTAGCAGATCGGCGGGATTCTGCTTTGAGCTTGTCAAAGAATAGAAAAATCTTTAACAATTTCTCAAAACTCTTGCAATGCTGCGATATTACAAAATGAAAACACACTAGCTAGGCGAGGCTGCATGACTGATACAGTAAGAAAATGTAATTAGTATAAACATTGCAGAATGTATTGAAGCCTACGAGGCACACATGTTTAGATTTTTCATACCAGACCAGACAAGACACACATAGTACACCTGCTCCTCCTTTTTTCACATCTGTCTAGTAAAGGGTCCAAATGCACACACAAAAATTCCCTTCGCTGACGGCAAAAGTCTACGGGCTTTCTTGAGCACTCCGTGTTCAGCGATTGGCTGCCTGTCACTCCCTCAGCCGCCTTCTAGCCCACGCTCTCCCCGCCGGCCCCCGTCTGTCCACGGCGCCCCGAGATCTCACCGGGCGAGTGGAAGGGGCGTGGGGCAGCCGGACGGGCGGGCGGTGGGGAGAGAGGGGTAACGACGGTGGTGATGGTGGTGGTGGCGGCGGCGGCGGCGGCGTGGCTGAGGCCGCGCGACGGACGAGGGCGCTCAATGCGTAGAAGAGCAGAGGAACAATGATTCATTACTTCTTTAATTAATTAATTATTTTTTTAAAGTGGAACGCGCGAATTTTGTGTTGTTTTGCGCCCCATAACACACTGCAGCAGCATGGAACTCCCATAATTTGGCGAGAAGACCACAATGAGTGCCCAGCTGGGCGAAAGTCACTGCAACTTTATCCGCGCCGAGAAAATGTGCTAACACTTCGCTAGCTATTCGGAATTGCCACAAACTCTTTCTTGACAGCTGTCATCTATCACCGCAAAAAGTACATTTTTTGGCATTTTCTTAATTTTTCGGTTTCCTATTGGTAGAATGAAAACATTAATTTTAAAATATTAAAGAACAAAAACCTAGTTAAAATAGCCATTTTCTTTTTAAAATTATGTGCCGTTTATGAGAAAATGGCGTTTTAGAGCTACTAAAAATGCGAAATTTGAAGCTCATTTTCACAGAAAATCTTTGAGTTTTCAAAATACTTTATTTGAAGTTATTTGAAGCACATACACTAACAAATATAATAATCATTATAAATTGCTGGTAATGTGCATATCAAAGATGTGAGAGCTCTTTCAAAAAATTACAATTATGTAATTTTTGAAAAAACAAAAAATAACTCAAAATGAACTTTACGCTATACTAAAGAGTGTAATTAGCACTATCCCTTACAAACGTTTGAAGAAACAATTTGCAGCCATATATGACAAAATGGCATTTGAGCGTTTCTGAAAATGCGAAATTTTAAACTACTTTTCACAGAAAAGAATTATGTTTTCGAGAAACTTTACTTGACATTATTTAAAGCACATGCACTCGTAAATATAATAATGTGAAAAAATAGCCGATAATATAAATATTATCGACGTGAGAAACATGTGAAAAAATTTACATTTTTGTGTGCCGTTTAAGAGCGGTGAAGAAGGTTTAATGTGAAAAAATTTACATTTGAAGAAAAAATCTCTATCTTCAATTTTGTAGTTAGAGAAAAAACGCCTAAAAAATTCAAACTTTCATAACTTTCATAATTTTCGAAAATTCAGAGCTGTACGTGAAAATCGGAATTATGTCATGTTAATAGGTGTATTTTACTCTATTCATACAAGAAATTTAAAGAAAAAATTTGGAGCCGTTTTTGAGAAAATTTTGAAAATCCCCGGGGAGCTTCATATAAAATACCTCCAAATTTTGAAGAATCTTTAACAAAATCTCAAAGCTTTGACTAGAATCAGATCGACCAGGGAATATCCATTTTGGAAGAAATCGTACGTATGGTTTAGGCGCTAGCAGTGTTCACAG
Source organism: Acheta domesticus (assembly GCA_031308135.1). Taxonomy (NCBI): domain Eukaryota; kingdom Metazoa; phylum Arthropoda; class Insecta; order Orthoptera; family Gryllidae; genus Acheta; species Acheta domesticus. Next base: position 209,912,642 of record JAHLJT010009419.1, read on the forward strand.
ACGGACAGACAGACGGACAGACAGACGGACGGACGGACGGAAAGACGGACGGACGGACAGACGGACGTTTTCCTTTCAATTGGGTTTTCGGTATCAAGGACCTAGAAAACAGGGTTTCTGGCTACACCATGTGTTAGGGTTTTTTTGTTTCTTAATTTAGCAACTGGTTTTATTCACTTCTTTGTTTTCACGGCCCGGAAATTAATTTTTTTCCGCCGAAAATTGGCCATTTTTTGGCGCAGCATTACATAACTTTCCCAAAAAAATGTACTTTTGGCGGTGATAGATAATAGCTGGCAAGAAAGAGTATGTGGCAATTCCGAATAGCTAGCGAAGACCCAAGAAAATAGAAAACTAATACGGGAAAGTCTGTGCCATTCTGTAGCACCACTAGTTTCTGTATGAGATTCTCACTTACTTTTTTCTCCGAAAAATCTCCGTTTTTTCGCTACAGTGTTACAAAGCATATCTATATTACGTAGTATGCGAGAAATTTAAAAGGCAAGACATTAACTGAGGCATGTGCTAATGAGTACGATAAAAATAGATTATATCAAGGAAAATAATTCTAAGAAAGTTGAATTTGATGAACGATGTCTCACAATGTTTCTGCCGTAAAGCAGTGAATTGACTCAAATTAAACGAAGACAAACCTAAACAACTGTTGGCGGTTGTGAAACCTTTAAAAGATGAAAAATTGTGCCTCTGTCGGGAGTGGAATCCTAGGACCTCCCGGTCAAAGGCACTGTAGTGACAAATCATCAGCCTACAGTGGCAGCCTTGCAACCGTGTGGGGGATGGTGGTGTGCGGACTTTCATTGGTGACGAAAATTACAGCCATCTTCACGGCCATGGTCGTGCATGAAGTGATTTCCAGGGACTTTTTGTGTGACTAGCCACACATGCTCGAACAGGACAGAGGAGAGGGAATGTTCATTTCCCGCCTGTAATGAACTTTTTTCCTTTCAAGTTGATGAAGTCACAAGACCTAAAACAGAGAGAACGACGACTGATATAACAACGAATTTTAGCAGAACATTTGCTTCATGCCTTTTTTTCGTTCACTTACATCATATTCACCAGTGAAGTTATTTAGTTGTTCGTTTTGAGTTTTCCGCTCGACGATTTTCCAAATATTATCGCCTCAGTGAATAAAAAAACATCTTAAGTTTAAGATGTAAGTGAATATGTCTAATCATGTAACACTTCATATTCCATGAAGCTTAGTTACTTTGAAGAAATAGTTTCATATGTTTAATAAGATTTCTAATATTTGTGTCTAAGTAAGGCTACGTTGAACAGTACTCTCTCGTTCTTAATGTCTCGTACTTAATTGTAAATCTGTTATACTTTTATTTTAAACGACCGATATTTTAATAATCAATTTTACAGTATAAAACAAATACCAACAAAATGTGGATTCTGTCTACACAACGTGTTAGAAGAAGTAATTTTCTACATATTTTTGAAGAATATTTATCCACTTTTTCAGGTCAGAGCTCTACAATTTGTTTTCAGACGAAAATGCCGTTTTTTGTATCATTACAATACTTCTTTACTTTCCCGTATACGTACGTATACACGGAGTGATATATGTAGTATAGGGAACATTATGTAAAGCTGCGCGAAAAAATGCCGAATTTTCGGCGGAAAAAAATACATTCCCGGGCCGTGATAACGAAAAAGAGGATAAAACCAGTTGCTAAATTAAGAAACAAAATCCCCTAACACGTGGTGTAGCCAGAAACCATATTTTGTGGGTCCTTGATATCGAAAAACCAAGTGAAAGGAAAACGTCCGTCTGTCCGACAGTCTGTCTGTTCGTCCGTCTGTCCGTCTATGAACACTGCTAGCGCATAAACCATACCTACGATTTCTTCCAGAATGTATATTCCCCCGTCGATCTGGTTCTAGTCGAAGCTTTGAGATTTTGAAAAAGATTCTGTAAAATTTGAGGGCAACTTTAATTGAAGCCCCCGGACATTTTCAAAATTTTCTCAAAAACGGCTCCAAATTTTTTCTTTAAATTTCTCGTAAAAATATAATAAAATACACTTATTAAAATGGCATACGTCTGATTTTCACGAATAACGCTGAATTTTCAAAAATTGCAAGAGTTTAAATTTTTTTCGGCGTCTTTCTGGGACTACAAAATTGAAGATAGAGATTTTTTCTTCAAATAAAATTTGTTCTGCATATTGAGTTCCTTCATAAAGGTCATGTAAATGTTTTCCAAATTTTAGTAGTTTTCGTGCAATATTGCGTGCAATATGTGCAATTTAAAAAAAAATTGAAAAAACAAGATTTTCTCAAAAACTGTTCCAATTTTTTTCTTTAAACTTTTGGTAGGGATAGTTGTAAATGTACTCTATGAGATGACATAAAAGCCATATTCCTATATAGGTTGGTTTTTTAAAACATTACAAAAATGTAAATTCTTTTCACATGTTTCTCGCGTCGATTACAGTTAATTACATTAGCGGCGATTTTTTCACATTATCATATTTAAGAGTACATGTACTTTAAATAATGTCAAGTAAAGTTTCTCGAAAACACAACCGTTTTCTGTGAAAAATAGCTCAAAATTCTGCATTTTCAGAAATACTTTAAACGTAATTTTCTCATATATGTCTGCAAATTTTTTCTTCAAATTTTGTAACGGATAGTAGTAATTACACTCTTTAGTATGGAGTTAAGTTTATTTTGAGCTATTTTTTTGTTTTTTTTTTTCAAAAATTACATAATTGTAATTTTTTGAAAGAGGTCTCACATCTTTAATATGCGCATTACCAGCAATTTGTAAAGATTATTATATTTGTGAGTGTACGTGCTTGAAATAACGTCAAATAAAGTATTTTGAAAACGCAATTTTCTTTAAAACGGCACATAATTTTTAAATGAAAATTGCTATTTAGGACTTGTTTTTTGTTATCTTTAATATCCTAAAATTAATATTTCCATTTCACAAATAGGAAACCGAAATATTAAGAAAATTACAATAGTATATTAGGCAATTAGTTTATAATGTTGTCCTTTTGTGCACGAATAAGAAGATATTACCTAACTCACTTTTAACGTCGTTCGTTCGGTAAAATCTTCTTATGAATGCAAAAAAGCAACATTATAAACGAGTTGCATACACCATTTTTTTTATAAAAGTATTATATGGATTTAAGGAAGCGAAATTAATTTGGATGTTAAGTTGTAATTCGTAGTTGTAGTAAATCTCAAATTCATGTTTTGACGTCATGAATGCTACCTAAGCAACTAATTTGTCTACAAATGACAATTAGTTCGCAATTCAAACATAATGGATTTGCCCAGAGAAATTGTGGAAGAAGGTGCAAAAGCAGAAAATGCTATGATACCGAAAAAGTTTTGCAAACTTTATGAGAAAGAGTACTTAAAGTTTAGAAAATGGATGGACGAAAAACGTGCAAATTTATAATGCGAAGCTAATGATCTTTCGTATCTTTCAGAGCAGTTTGGTTCAGTTAGTATAATGCACATGCTAGAATAAAAACCTTTGTTAATTTAATGCATGATTCATTAAACATTACGTCCACAGTATGTAAAGTGTCGACACTACGGTGCAGTTATTCCAAATTAAAGGCAATGCTAAAGATCAAAGACAAAATTGATATTGGAACTTTTCATAAAGTAAGTTAACTTATGAAACAAGCAAATGTGGGCTATCAACCTATAAAGTCAATGGTGTTTTCCCAACAAGTAAACACGTTTCTTACAACAGCTGACGATGAAACTTTTCTTTTAATGAAGGTATAATAATGACAGTGGCAATAATAGTTAAGTTTTATTTATTAACGGGTGTATTGTATTAATAACTGGTATGATTTTCAGGTTGTTGCTATTTCTGGCATATTTGGTGACGTTTCGAATTGTACAATTTGTGCACCAACAATGTGAAAGAAGAAGGTTCTGTTTTGATAGTGAACATTGAAGCGACAAAAAATGAGAAGTCCGGAATATTTACTATCGTATCCAGTGAAGAATTTAATTTTGTTGAAGTCTGTAAAAAATACATTTCGTAAGTCCCTTACATGTTAAACAGAACATTTTTTTTGTTTTACAATCATGGCAAATGCAGCTGCAATCCAATTGGTTTCAAAACATTTCCGAAAATAGCAAAAAATATTGCAAATTTTTTAAAATTACTAAATGTAGAAAAGTACTCTCGTCATTCGTTTAGGAGAACATCCGCGACGTTTCTAGCAGATAATGGTGGTGATATTACTACTCTTAAACGTCATGGAGGATGGCAGTCTACATACCCGAATATACTGTCTCCGAGTCATACATCGAAGAATAGGTGAATAAGGGTACGTCCACGCGAATGTGTCCATTTCTGGCCAAAATAAAAATAATTTGTTGCGCTCTCTACACGAATGCATCTTGTTCAAAAATCATTGAAATGTTTGTTTTTGATAGTAAAATTGATGGCGAGTTTATTTTATGTCATTTTTTCACTTATAATTTGAAGCCGTTTCAATTGCGTTCGAAACTACCGAGAACAAGTGTTATTTTGAAGATTTTTTTAACAGGTATATACAGTGTAAACTTATAATTTTATTTTTTCCATACATTTTAGATGCTTTTATCAAAGATTTCACATTAAAGTCTGTCGACTCAAATCACATTATATTCGAAAAAATGCATATATTAGAGACCATCTCTATATTGTCCGGATACTAACAAAATGTTGGAAAACTTTCAATAAAAACCTGTAAACTGCTGCTATCTTCTGGAACCTTTCAAGCCTCCTAGTTCTTGTGTATGTTAAAAGATGGAGGTAGTTGTCATGGGTTTTAAATGCCCTAGACTGAAACAAAAGAGGTTTGTTTTTGCGTCCGGATACTAACGGGAGATCAACACGCATGAGACAATGTGGTGATTTGAAGCGAATGTTAAGGTTTGAAGACAATTTAAGTAGGTAACCTGCATCTGTCTAGTGAAGAATATTAACTGAAAGGTACGTAAAGCCAAGATACTTGGATGTCGTTGCAAATTCGTATTCTTACATTCTTGAAAAGCTTTTTAAAATGTTTTAGGTTAGGGAATATGGCGAAAACAAACGCTGAGAGGCAGAAGTTGTATATGGAAAGACATAAGAATGATCCTAATTACAAGATTAAGAGGAAGGCTATAATGAAGAAATATAAAGAAAAGGCAAAAAGATCTGAAACATCAACTGCACGTGCACTGAGAAGAGCAAAAGATGCAGAAAGGAAAAGGTTATGTCGCGCTGCTAAAAGGCAACACGCTAAGCTACCGGAAACTAGTAAACTGTCTCCTTCAGTTGTGGGAAAAGCTGTTAAAAAGGCCACCACTGCAATGCCGAAAAGCCCACGTAAACAAGTCGCAGTTGTCAAGAAATTGGCAGAAATGTGTGGAGTTACAATAGTTGATCAGCCACTGAAGTTATCTAAGAAAAAACTAACTGATGAAAACATTCAAAACATTCTTACATTTTACAATAGTGATGAAATCAGTAGGGTAGATCCAGGGGAAAAAAGTGTTTGTGTTAAAAAATTGGAGAGTGGTACCAAGAAAACTGTGGCTCGACGTCACATGCTGTTTACAATCTCGGAGGCTTTTCGTTTGTTTAAAGATCAGTATCCAGAGGTGGATATTGGTCGCAGCAAATTTGCAGAATTACGTCCTTCGGAAATCAAACCATACCGTGACATTCCTCACAATGTTTGTGTTTGTCGTTATCATGAAAATTTTGAAAACCTGCGAGTGGTGGTATCACAATACCTACCTGGTTTTGGAACCTCGAGCACTAATTTTATTAATTCCATTGTTTGTGACCCAAATAACATAAACTGTATGAGTTATGATTGTTCCCTCTGCAAGAATAAATTTATGACTCTATTGGATGATTCTCAGAATGATGAAAAATGCAGTGTAACTGTGCAGTATCGTCAGTGGATAATGGTGGATAAACGGTATGAATACGTTTTATTAGAGGAAGCATTGAATGATGCCATTGAGAAAATTAAAGAGCAGTTTCCATTCCTCTTGACACACAGTTTTAATCAAAATCAGTCACAAAAATGCTTTAAGATGGCAAAAGAAATTTCTTCAGCTACGAATGTTGTGATTCAAGTAGATTTCGCAGAGAATTATTCCTGCAACTACCAGAATGAGATACAATCTGCCCATTGGTCAAATCCACAAATAGCATTGTTTACTGCTGTTATATGGTGTGGAAAAGAAACGTGCGAAAGTTATGCAGTAGTTTCTGAAAATATAACCCATGATAGATATTGTGTTGACATATTTCTACGAGCTGTTTTGAACACCCATATTAGTAAAAACTCATCTTTTAAACATTTACATGTATTTTCGGATGGAGCTGCCTCACAATTTAAGCAAAAATACAATTTTGCTAACATCACTCTTTTAAAACAGGACTTTAGATTGGAGAGCTTGAAATGGACATTTTTTGCTTCATCTCATGGTAAAGGTGCCGTAGATGGAATTGGCGCAATTGTCAAGCACCATGTTTGGAACAAAGTGCGTTCTTTGAAAACAGTAGTTAGGAGTGCTGATGCATTTCGTGACTGCTGCAAGAGTCTCAGCACAATTGTAATTGCTATACCGCTTTCCACAATTGAAAAGAAAAAGAAGAATTTGGATAAAAATTGGGAGGGCATAATTACAGTAAAAGGCACGCAAAATATTCACCAAGTTGTTGCTCTATCCCCTTACGTTATTGGTTACAAATACCATGCTCTGGACTTGGAAGAAAGAATTAAGACAGAAAATTTATTGAAAAAAGGAAAGAAATAATTTAATGAGCAGAATCTAAAAAAAAAATAGTTTGTAACATTATGTTCTAAAATATATGAGAAACTTGTATAATTAATTATCATTCCTAAATTCATTTATTTAACTCTAATATAAATAAATATATAATAAAAAATAATAAATATAAAATAATAGATAACAATCAATATGTAATAAATACATTGATTTAATTGTATTATTTATGTAATTGTATAGCCTATTATATGAATATATATATTATTAATTTAACTTCTAAATAAATTTATTGTATTGTCTATGTGATCCACAATCGTAATTCGGAGAATTCATTGGAATAAGAAACACTACTGTGGTTTACTATGTTGGCTGCCTATTTGTCCGTTTACTAACGTCCGTATACTAACACGCAACACCAATTAATTTTAATTATTTAATGGCAATGCTTTGAAAGTATTACTGTTGTAAAATTATAAATCAAAAGAGAAATATTGGCCAAGGCTTCCTCCAAACTGAGTATGGTAATGATGTATCACAGTGAGGAAACATTCACCTGTCATTATATGTGTCCCTTTCTTTAACCATTTCCGCGTCCGTATACTAACGAAAGACAAATTGTTAATCTATTTATAGCCTCAGAGGGTAAGAGTTAAGGAAATGACAAAAATTAGTACCTAATTTTATTACAAATAAATCGGTTTATTAAACGTTGCGTTTTGATTAGAGTATAATGCGTGACTTCAAACTCTTTGTATTAAAAATCGTCCAAACGTCCAGATACTAACGCTGGACAGACCCATAACAATATTCAAATAGCTAACAAGATATTGATTAGTGCAGAAAAAACAAACATTTTAGATATAAATGCTTGTTCTGGAGTGTCACTGACCAATTTAGCAAAATCTACAATTAATGTACATGTTCACAAAAATTAATTTGATGTTTTTATTGTTCTTATTATGTTGTTCTTGTTATATTACCGATTAAAAACAAAATATAATTTTAAAGGGGTAATAAATTAATAAATCAGTATTTAAAAGTAAGTTTTTTCATAACGAATTTCATTTTACTGCGAACACTGCAATTATTTACATGGTACCACTGCCTTCTTTAAACTCCATAACTGATGCTATTTAGGGGCCGTGACTATAACGTCAGTGATGGCTCTTATTTCGTGCAGAAATAGCAAAGACGTAATGATTCGTGCAATAATATGCCATATTATGAAGGATTTTGTTATGGAAAAGGGTTGTTTATAATGTTGGTATACAAAAAATATACTTTTAACGGTGATAGATGGCAGCTGGCAAGAAAAACTATGTGGTAATTCCATATAGCTGGCGAAGACTGACGGAAATAGAAAACTAATACGGGAAAGTCTATGCAATTCTGTAGCATCACTAGTTTACTTTCCCGTATACGTGCGTATACACGGAGTGAGACAAGTAGTATAGGGAAAGTAATGTAATGCTGCGCGAAAAATGGCCAATTTTCGGCGGAAAAAAATTCATTGCCGGGCCGTGATAACGAAAAAGTGGATAAATTAAGAAAAAAATCCTCTAACACGTGGTGTAGCAAGAAACCCTATTTGGTGGGTCCTTGATATCGAAAAACCAATTGAAAGAAAAACGTCCGTGTGTCCGTCCGTCTGTCCGTCCGCCTGTCCGCCCGCCTGTCCGCCCGCCTGTCCGTCCGCCTGTCCGTCCGCCTATCCGTCCGCCTGTCCGTCCGCCTGTCCGTCCGCCTGTCCGTCCGCCTGTCCGTCCGCCTGTCCGTCCGCCTGTCCGTCCGCCTGTCCGTCCGCCTGTCCGTCCGCCTGTCCGTCCGCCTGTCCGTCCGTCTGTCCGTCCGTCTGTGAACACTGCTAGCGCCCTAAACCATACGTACGTTTTCTTCAAAAATGGATACTACCCGGTCGATCTGGTTCTAGTCGAAGCTCTGAGATTTTGAGAAAGATTTTTCAAACTTTGGAAGTACTTGGAAGCCCTCCGGACATTTTCAAAATTTTCTCAAAAACGACTCCACAGTTTTTCTTTAAATTTTATGTATGAATAGAGTAAAATACATTTATTAACATGGCATAGGTCCGATTTTCACGGATAACTCTGAATTTTCGAAAATATTGAAAGTTTAAATTTTTGCGGCGTCTTTCTCCAACTACAAAATTGAAGATAGAGATTTTTCCTTCAAATAAAATGTGTTCTCCAAAGTGAGTTCTTTGTTGAAGATCATGCAATTTTAAAAAATTACAAAAACTAGATTTTCTTAAAAGCGCTAATTCCGGATATATCCGGCGCAAGACTTTCGTGCCCTCAGCGCTAATGCTGGATATATCCGGGGCGGGTCGGCCGTGCCATGAGCGGTGAAGACAGATATTTCCGTCGCGACGTATCATCTGCTTTCTGAATTTATTCCTACGGAGCACAAGTAGATATGGGCATGGCAGGACATCTACGGCTTTGTGAAGCTACTACCTAGCTGTAGTTTTTTTTCTGGCCCTTGGAGGTCACTATTCGAGTGTTCCAGCTGATTTCGTCAGCGAGTCCCTGCATCGGGCGCGGCGGAGGCGGCGGCGGTGTCCGGTCGCCAACCTGAATATGATAAAACCACGTTTGTCCAAATTTTTTCTTTAAACTTCATGTATGAATAGAGTAAAATATACTTTTTATTTGTCCTTGAAATAAAATGTTCTCTTCTAAATAAAATCTCTCTTCACAATACCAGCGATTTGTAAACATTATTATATTTGTGAGTGTAAGTGCTTCAAATAACTTCAAATCATGTATTTTGAAAACCCAAAACTTTTCTGTGAAAATGAGCTTCAAATTTCGTATTTTTAGTAGCGCTAAAACGCAATTTTCTTAAAAAAGGGCTAGATTCTTGTGTTCTTTAATATTCTAAAATTAATATTTTCTTTCTACGTATAGGAAACCAAAAATATTAAGAAAATGACAAAAAAATGTACTTTTGGCGGTGATAGATTGTAGCTGGCAAGAAAGAGTATGTGGCAATTCCGAATAACTAGCGAAGACCCAAGGAAATAGAAAACTAATACGGGAAAGTCTGTGCCATTCTGTAGCACCACTAGTTTCATAAAAGAAAATGTGGACCTCGGCAGGGCGTCGGCGATAGACGCAGAATGTTTTTGATCGACATGATAGAATTGGACGGAGTTATGCGTCAACCGGCTATGCGCTTTTTTTTTAAAAAAAAATAGATGTGGACGTCATCAGTTGCATTGGACCATGTTTTAAGTGTACGCAAAATTTTGCAACCGGCTGTAAAGCTAGATCTTCAAATCTGCTGTTCTTAATTTCATATTATGCAGGTAAGCGCCAGATATTCCACTCATGTTTGTGTAGTTTGGCGCTTCAATGAATGAAATAATTAAATTACAGTTTTTTAGAGCTGAAAATGTAATAAAACCTTTGAACACGACTATCTCAAAACTAGTATGATGTCGCAGAGCCGGTTGATGCATAAGACCGTCCAATTGGACTTTCAGAGAGTTCACCGTCCGGCGGGCGTGAAGCGGCGCTCAGTGCCGCATTCTTACATTTTTGTTGATTTCGTGTAAATAATTGGTGTCGCACTATTGAGCTCATAGTTATTCTTCGCTGATTATATTTTCAACCGGATGACACTCAAATCTCGGTTTTAGATACTGCTGATCGACGTTATTCATTAGTAATTCAAACTCTGCAACAGTTGAGGTACTCCGTACCGCACGCGTTTTGTCATGTAAGTATAATATTTGCGTATTTTATCCATTAGAATTCTTACTGCTGTTTTGTTATTGAGCTTTATGACACATATTTTCGGGTACTAAATATTAATTCAAATGTAGATGCAATGTTTCTGAAGAAACATTAGAAGGCACGTTTTTACCGTATCCATTCTCCTTCATCTAACACGTATCAAGGTACGGAGGGAGCAAGTGATGGATCAGGCTCTTATTAATATTGTTATTTCGTTTGGTATTTAATTAGTTATTATAAAATAAAATGTATAAAAACATAAATAAGGAATATTTCCTTCACATTCCAAAGCAAAAGTAATAATTATTGACGCGAAAATCGAAGATGATAAACGCGACACGGAGTGGCGCACGCGCCAGCTGGTGGGAAATGATGGGACGCGCCCGCCGGAGGGCTAACGAAGCTGTACGAGGGGCCACGTGTCGTCACGCGCTTGGGCGGCGCGAGGGCGGCGCGAGGGCGGCGCGACAGGGGCCAGACGCCTTGCCGGAAGGGCAGAGGGACGCCCCCGGGGGATCTGAATCGGCACTAACTTTTTGCGAGAGCGAAAGTTCTAAATAAGCTATAATTTTCGTACGCTGCGCTGCATATACTTGAATGTTTTAATAGCAAACGATATTAATAACTATTACTTAAATATGAAAAAATTGTGGATGTAATTTTTTATAATTATTCACAAGCAAATTATTTCGGGTAACTCAGAAGATGCAAGAAAATGAAAAATATTTCATGAAATTTTACTCTACGGCCTAATGATTCCCGCACTCTCATTTTAAATACCCAAACAATGTAAATGAATTGTAAAAATCACAAAAACAAACCCTTGAAGAAGTGTTTGTTTACGGTAATAATAACTGAATTTATGTTCAAAAACTTTGCTTGATTTTATTATGCTAACGATTTTATTTTAAAACATTTAATGTAATGACTAACCTACACTGCTTATTTACCAGTGGCGTAGCGTGTCTCGTGCATTTGGGGATGCTCAACAATAATGCAAACTGAAGACATCGTGATTCCTAATGTTCTCTAGAATCTAGGTTATTGAATCAAATGTTACACTACTTCAACATATTTATGCCAGGAGACTTCTTGAACGAAAACTATGAAATAGCTCCGCTTTAGTTCTCACGCGCGTTTGACAATGAGATCACTTATGAATTGATATATTTCGAACCAAATTAAAATTTAATATATTTAAGTCAGAATTCAACTTCTTAGATATTAATTGAAAATTAGTAGGCAGGCACTATATCTACTGTTTGTGCTCATAACCAAGCACGGAATCACGAGTGAGAAAGAAAAATATTTCTCTGACAACCTCAAGTGTGCTGCGCTCTCGTGCACAAACGAGCAACTTGCTCTCATAAGCCTTTCTCACTAGCCTTATGCTGCCCGTATGCTAGCTTTTCGGGACTCGAGAATCCTGGGGCAGGGGTGAAGAGGGAAGGGGAGAACCTCGCCGTCTGCGCATGCGTCATTGCTCGTTTCAAACTCGCGGCAGACGTTAGAAGTATTTTAGCGTCCAAGCAATCTGAGGCCAGCTTGTATTAAAGCGTGGAATTCAGTCATAGGAAATCACTTTAAAATTAACACAAAAAGTGTTTCGCTCAGTGTGTTTCACTCACTTGGAAGATTATCAATACAATATTTAGGTTCCTTTGATTAATATTTCACGTGGGGATGCTCAGCATCTTAGAGTCCCCTAAGGCTACGCCACTGCGATTTACCTATTTTTAGCCTTCAATTAAAAATGCAATATTTTAGCTTACTTATTGATTTTGAGGCATTCGTAGTATTATATTTTAATATACCTAATGCTTCAAATGAATAAGTAACCTATAATACTACGTTTTTAATTGAAGGATAAAAATAAGCAAATAGGCAAAAATTCGCAGCTTAGTAATGACTAAGGATAAATCATGGAAATTTGTAGTCATTTGATTTACACATTGTCACCATCTTCCAGATGAATATCGAAATCTCAGGATAAATCCAATTAATTTTTTTGAGAAATATTTCCCTATAGGCTCCTTACTTAAAGGTCCACTGAGACTTTAATTAAGTTTCCCATGAGTCAAAAAATGTCTAACGAAACTACTAGAAAATTCAATAAAATGATGAAAGAGTACGGTAATTACCTTGATCGCTACGTTGTTCTGGTTCATATAAAAATCCTTTAAGAGAAATCCCTAATCTTCAAACATGTTGGAGAAACTGTTAACAAACAATTCAGAACAAAATGACAGAATGCAATATTTAATAACATTTTTAACATCGAACAATTTCTCTTGAAATCGAAGAAAGCAGATTATTAAACCCATACGTTACCATTGAAATTGCCTTCTTTTTGGATGGAAAGATTAACAGCCAAAAACAACTACGCTGATACCCTCTGTCAAAAAAACTCAACTAAAACGGAATACCTTTCGAAAGCAAATTCCCACAGACGACAGCACTTCTGCAAACACTGCCCAAACGGACAAATCTGTCTTTTTTTGTCGCGCACTCTGCCACCGACGCGCCCAATTGGGCACACGCCAGCGGGCGCGTCCCGCGTCGATATGTTTATTTTACACTTTTTAATTCGCCCTCGGGCCGCCGGGAGCGCGCGCGGCGCCACTGGCCGTGTCCGCGCTTTAAATTCATGGAATACTTAATCCGGTCACCGTGTCCGGCCCTCGGTGCGTGGCGGAAGGGCGACGGGGGGTCAGGCGTGGCAGGAAAGGGCCCGCATCATAACGGAGGGTGTCCCTTCCTGTTGCTGGCCCTCTCTGCCGCGCACGTGTTGGGCCAAATCCTTGATATACTTCGTGTGTAAACTAACCTTAAGGAACGTCATAGTATATCGTGGCGAATATGTGCAAGTGTGTATCAGATAGCTGCTGCTGTACATTGACAATATCATACGAGCAAGTGTATGTACACACGTACATATATACACAAATATATATATATATATATATATATATATATATATATATATATATATATATATATTGGAAATTTGGTATTCATGAATACAAATGAAATTGAAAGCAAAATTTCTTGGTCAGTATATATTTCATATTTTAAATTATTATTTTTGTTCCCTTCATAGTTAAATAGATCTAAAATAAGGAAGTGAAGAGAGACATCCAAAAGGAAGTGAAAAGAGACATATGCACAAAGGAAAAATTTAAATATACTCTAAAAAAAATTATGAGAGAACAAGACCTCAAACATATTCTGAGAGAACTTAACTCAAACGATTGCAAAACATTTATAAAAAATCTAAATTTTCAATTAATTATTTATTCTGAATTTGTTTTCCTTCTTGCTTGTTCACACATATCTAAAGTACTGTATCGTTAAAAATATCTTAAATTACCTGCGTGTGCAAGACCGAAATAGATCATCCACACATAACAACGCGGACACGAAATCCCAAGACATGGGACATCAGGACGCAGGGTTCCACCGAATTCCAACCAATAAAAAATTCAACTTTTCAAGCCGGAAATTTGAATTTGCATTACAATAATACGAATTTGAAATTTTTTAAGGTAGTGGCCCTATGAAATGCTTGATTAGTCTTATTTTCATTTGTGAACATTGTAATTAATAATTTATGTAAAATCTTATACTTTTTGTAATAAATTGTATCGTAATATTTAACTAGTGGTGCTACAGAATGGCACAGACTTTCCCGTATTAGTTTTCTATTCCCTTGGGTTTTCGCTAGCTATTCGGAATTGCTACATACTCTTTCTTGCCAGCTACCATCTATCACCGCCAAAGGTATATATTTTTTGTCATTTTCTTAATTTTTCGGTTTCCTATTGGTAGAACGGAAACATTAATTGTAGAACATTAAAGAACACAAAACCCTAGTCATAAATGGCAATTTTCTTTTAAAAATTATGTGCCGTTTAAGAGAAAATGGCGCTTTAGCGCTACCAAAAATGCGAAATTTGAAGCTCATTTTCACAGAAAATGTTTGAGTTTTCAAAATACTTTACTTAAAGTTATTTGAAGAACTTACACTCACAAATATAACAATGTTTACAAATTGCTGGTAATGTGCATATTAAAGATGTGAGAGATCTTTCCAAAAAATTACAATTATGTAATTTTTGAAAAAACAAAAAAATAACTCAAAATAAACTTTAAGCTATACTAAAGAGTGTGATTAGCACTATCCGTTACAAAAGTTTCAAGAACAACATTGCAGCCATATACGAAAAAATGGCGTTTGAGCATTTCTGAAAATGCCGAAATTGAGCTACTTTTCACAGAAAACGGTTGTGTTTTCGAGAAACTTTACTTGACATTATTTAAAGCACATATACTCGTAAATATAATAATGTGAAAAAATCGCCGATAGTGTAAATATTAACGACATGAGAGACAAGTAAAAAAATTTACACTTTCGTAATTTTTGAAAAAACCAACCGAGAGACCAAAATGGCTTTTATGTCATTGATAGAGTACATTTACCACTATCCCTACCAAAAGTTTAAAGAAAAAATTTGGAGCCGTTTTTGAGAAAATCTTGTGTTTGTAATTTTTTAAAATTGCACATATTGCACGCAATATTGCACGAAAACTACCAAAATTTTGAAAAACATATACATGACCTTTATTAAAGAACTCAATATGCAGAACAAATTTTATTTGAAGAAAAAAATCTCTATCTTCAATTTTGTAGTTGGAGAAAGACGCCGAAAAAAATTCAAACTTTCACAATTTTCGAAAATTCAGAGCTGTACGTGAAAATCGGACCTATGCCATGTTAAAAAGTGTATTTTCCTCTATTCATACTAGAAATTTAAAGAAAAAATTTGGAGTCGTTTTCAAGAAAATGTTGAAAATCCCCAGGGGGCTTCATATAAAGTACCCCCAAATTTTGAAGAATCTTTTTCAAAATCTCAAAGCTTCGACTAAAATCAGATCGACCGGGGAATATCCATTTTGGAAGAAATCGTACGTATGGTTTAGGCGCTAGCAGTGTTCACAGACGGACGGACGGACCGACGGACGTACAGATGGACGTTTTCCTTTCAATTGGGTTTTCGGTATCAAGGACCTAGAAAACAGGGTTTCTGGCTACACCACGTGTTAGGGGATTTTTTTCTTAATTTAGCAACTGATTTTATCCACCTATTCGTTTCCACGGCCCGGCAATGAATTTTTTTCCGCCGAAAATTGGCCATTTTTTCGCGCAGCATTACGTAACTTTCCCTATACTACATATATCACTCCATGTATACGTACGTATACGGGAAAGTAAAAATTAATTATGAAGGTTATTTTTGTGACTACAGCAAATGGGAGGAATACTTTAAGGGATAAAACGAAGTCGAAAGAAGTCGATGAAATACTTTCGGACGATTATTTTTATACGGTGTATTTCAAATTAATTGTAAGTAATGCCAATGTGATATATTATTTAATGATGGAAAGATGTGCTTATGATGACTCATGTAGCACACGACAAAGACGCTATGACTTTTAGAACACACCCAAGTGGTCTAGTAAACACTAACATTACTCACTTTTTAAACTAAATTTGAACAAATTAACAAATGATTAATGAAAAATGATGTATAAAGTAAAAAACTAAAATATCAAACTATCTGTCAACGTCGTTGAGATCGTGTTTTTGAAAATTTCGTCGTAAACTGAAAACACTCGCCCAACCCCCCCCCTTGTTTTGATGCATTTCCGCCCAATGGGCGGTATTCCGCGAAGTCAGTTTTTGTCACGGAGCGAGAGCCGTTTTCTAGCCCCAAAAGGGGAATTCCACCCAATCTGGCAAGGTCGTGAATTTCTGGCGATACTACACGCACAACACTTGTGTACGACAAATTGCGTGACGTCTAGAGCGCTCTTTGCTTCATTGGTAATCTAGTATTTATACTAAAAAGAATCCACAGAATGTTTCGAAATAAACGTTACAAACGTACGTAGAGAAGTAAAAAATAAACACTTTTGTCAAAGACCATATAAAGGGAAATCGATTTTAATGGAGGTACACGCAATTATTGTGACGTTTGTCCGTGACTGTTAGGCAAATGCCATTTGCAGAGATCTGCGGCAGATATATTAAATCTCTTTTAGTGTCACTACACTTTGTCTGCTTTTTACAACTACAATGAAATCTGCATTAAACGATCATTATTGGTCTCATGAAAAAAGTGCAATTTAATTCCTCGACATCGCATATTAAGGAAAGTGCTTATTTTCACATAAATAACTTATTCAACTGCTTTATATGAGCACCAATTACGAAAAATATTTTGGCAAATTGTTTTGCTTATTTTCAAGTACATTACATTCTTAACATATTTTCGATCCGAATACATTTTATAAAATTTTTGTATCTTCTTCTCTTGGTTAAAAATAATCGTTTAGACAATTTTCAGCTTTAGTAGTCAAAACACATCTGCGGTAACAAACCTCCATTTTGCATGTACACACATGTCATTTTGATACGCAAAATTCGATCTGTCTTAGGAGCTCAAAATCTCATCTCCCTCACTCTTCTTCGCACGACTGAAACGAAACATCAATCGTTGGTTTTGGTTGAGCTCATGGCACAGATATCACCCGAACACTCGCGCGTTGTAGGGCAAGTCGATAATCTTCACTTCCGACATTTTATCAAACAGATTTTCTCTGGAATGGTACGGTAAGAAAGTCTCTGTTAGTTCGAAGAATTACACGTTAGATCACTTATATATTCACCGTCACATGGGAGGAAATGAAACTAAAATGGAGCGAATATTTAAATATTGTGTATGTAATGAAAGCAAAACTAAAACTTCAAAACTAAATTAACGACAATATTATTTCATTAACATGAAGGTATGGAAGTTCAGACAGCTCTTTCAAACTCCGTATAACAAACCCACAGACTCCCAGCCAATGCACGCGGCCCACCGTTTACATTCTACTGGGCGACTGAGCGCCAGCTGCCATCAAACCGAAGGTTTATGGCTTCGAACAGCACCGCCCTCCCAACACGCAGGTCATCGCCGCCACCCTGCATCACAGCCACCATCGCCATCGCCACCGCCACCGCCACCGACATCGACAAAGACAACGACGACATCGACAAAGACAACGACATCGACAAAGACAACGACATCGACAAAGACATGGACATCGACAAAGACATGGACATCGACAAAGACGGCATCGATAAAGACAACGACATCGACAAAGAAAATGGTACCAACAAAGACAACGACATCGACAAAGACAACGACATCGACATCGACAAAGACAACGACAAAGACAACGACATCGACAAAGACAACGACATCGATAAAGACATCGACAAAGACAACGACAACGACATCCACAACGACATCGACAAACACATCGACAACACCGACAAAGACACATCCACAACATCACCATCGCCGTCACCACCGAGACGATATCGACACCATCATCGACATTATCATCGACACCGTTACCGTCATCATCGCCGTTACCATCACCACCGTCATTGCCGGCAATGTCCACTTCCCCCACTGCCACCGTCAGCACCACCATATCCCCGCTCCCTCCGCCCCCCTCGCCAGGGGCTCCGCCAAGAGGAGCGCGATCGTTGCTATGTAAATGACCAGTTGCTGTGGGCGCGACAAAGCCACCCCCGTAATTGAGCCGCGGGCTTCTGCCTAGATGAAGGGAGCGGAGCGGGACGGAGCGGGGCGGGGCGGGGCGGGCGCCGTACCTGCGGTGGCTAATTCCCCGCATGCCTCCGGGCACCCCCCGACCTTCACCCTGCCCCTCCACTCCCGCCCCCCACCCCCGCCCCCGCGCGTCCATCACGCGCAAGCTGCCGACGCACAATCGCTCGCAATGAACACCGCACAGCGCCGCGCCACCGCCGACATCTCATTGACAATCGTTCCATATATTATTTCAGTAGTATACCTTACCTTTGTGGCTCTCGCAAGCAACCAATCTTTATAAATGAGGGCTCTAAAGAAAGAGAATTTCACGGAGACGTGACGAATCGCATTTTGACTCTCAAAATATGGAAGATTCGTTTTAAAAAAACGCATCTAAATATTCAAGTCAAAGGCAACCCGCAATGCACGTCATGACTTTTTTTTATCTTCGTCCTTAAATAACTCTCCAAAGGACTCAAAGAAATGTTCCTCACACCGTAATCTGCAGGATGAAATTTTTTGACCTTTCTATTATATTTTTTGCTGGTTCGACTCGATTCTACCCCACCTGTTCAGAGCCTGTAGAACCTGCAACTGTATGTGAAATTACTAATTACTTGATATTCTATGCGATTGAATTACACAAGTGAACCTCTTTGCTTGTTAATAAAGTTAAATAACAATAGACAAGGAAGTATATTGTTATCAATTACAAGTGGACATGTACAAGTGACGGAGGATAAGAGGGTCTTGAAGAAAAATACATATTACAGTCTTAATATGGGCATGGATAATGCGGAAGAGGATGGGGTATAGCATGCGAAAGTTCTCGTACGGTCTCGCTAGTTATTACTAATAGAGTGTGGGGAGATAGAAGAAATCGGTAGCTCAAGATAATGTTCGAGGCTCTCTCCCTGCTTTTCTCAATTTAATCGAAGGTCTTTGTCTTTCTGTTTTTAAAATTAACTGTTTACAAGATGAAAATGTTTGCCTAAGCACAATTCAGAACATAGACTTTCCAAGTCCCACTATGAAGCTATTTTCACTTTGAAAACTTAAAAATGATTGACATAGTGCAGAGTATTTCAAGGGATCCAACTAGTTGAAATGAAGGGTTTGGCTCTAGACAGCCCAATGCCACATCGAATTAATCCTTCCTACCGGTTCAGGTGGCTCAGGGTATCAATTGACGTCACTGCAGAGCTTCTGAACGGGCGGTCCTACGGTGGAAGAATTTTCGATGCTAGCTAGGTAGCTACGTCGAACTGTCTGGAGACGAATTCTAGCGGCCGGATGCTCTAATCGATCGTTTTCCGCGGTTTCTCCGATCACCATCAGGCGAATGCCGAAGCACCAATAAACGGGCCACATACTGCGCGCGATCTTTCCTTCCCCTTCCTTGCCTCATCCTCACCCCTTACACACACACACACACACACAAACACTTCACTACGGGAGACCATTCGAGAGCTTAGAGTTCGTCCCAGCTGGGACGGTATGGGGAGATACCTACTTGGGGAGAACTTCGCATGCCGACGTGTAGTTCGGAGCCAGATCTCGCCATCCAGAGGGGGAAGATAGACGCCACTACCCGCGTATAATATGCTCTACACTTACGGGACTAATGACTGTAGTAACTGACGCGCTCGCAAACACTAATCCATCAATCAAGCAATCAAATTCATTCTAAATGATGAGAAGTTGAAGGTTTAAAGCCAACATTCGTCACCATAAAATAAAGAAGAAATGCATCCTTAGCACTGCTTCATTTGTTAAATCAGCGTCACATAACTCTCACAAAAAGTAGTAATCGATTTGGTAAGTTCGTTGGTAGAACTATCTTATTACTTTCTCCCTACGGTATAGAAATAAAGTTATGTAATGTTGCGTGAAGAAACGTCGAATTTTCGGCAGAAAAACTCTTGATTACATGGCCCTGGTAACGTAAAGGTCAATAAATCCAGTTGCTAAATTTAGGAACAAAGATTGTCTAACATGTGGTGTAGCCAGGATCCATGTTTTCTGGGTCCTTGATATACCGAAAAATCGAATGACCGCAAAACGTCCGTCTGTGAACAATTCTTAACCGTTCAGCCTATTTTCTTCCAAATTGATATCCCCCTAATCGATCTTGCAGATGTCGCGACCCCTTGAATTTGAAATCGATATTTTAATTTTGGGGGGTATTTTTCATGAAGGCCATGGGACATTTTCCAATTTTTCAAAAAAATGGCTCAATCGTTTTTGATTAAATGTTGTTTTTGGATAGTGTGAAAGACGTTTAAGAGAATGGTGTAAGTCTCATGATGTAAGTTTAAAACCCCTCATTTTTTGATAATTGGAAAGGTTCAATTTTTCTTAGTCTTCTAACAACTAAAATATCAAAAGATATATATTTTCCCCCAGAGAAATTTGTTTCTTAAAGATAGATTTTGAAATAAGGTGATGTGCAATTTTTCGAAAATCTTAGTACTTTTCGCGAAAGTTTGTGTGAAAATATGGGCGACAAAGTACGTTCTGTTTTCAAACTACTAGCTTTTTGTTGAACATGTGCCCTAGGACTATCCAGACCAGAACCCGTCAAGTGTATTCGCGTGAACTACGTCAGTCTTCCGAGTCTTACTGTCACACTGAAAGATTTATTTTTCTCAACAACAAAGTGCATTCAGATTATTTCGCCTCGTAAAGCCTATCCCATGAACGTAATACCCCCGACACATCCTAATGGAAGTTGCAAAGCTTCCGTGAAGCTGCACATTGATTTCATCCACCGGGCGACATGAGCGCTATTTCAACTATCAGGTGTAGGGGGACAGTTATCCGAAGGCACATCAGTCCATATTAGCACACGCTAATGAATCGACGTGACGCAATCATTACCGACAGCTTTTCCTGGAGCACATTACTCCCCGGGCACAGATTTTCCTACAGCAAAAACGTTACATGACGGGCAAACAGGGCTACCAACAATGTTTATGTAAAAGGAAAGAAACTCAACTAAGCATAAAAAACGTAACAACACACATCTTTTTATAGATATTTAATTTAGGCCAATGTCAGCTGTTTCTTTCTTCTCTCAATTCGTGTGAAAACAATTACAAAATTAATTTCTGTAGAAACACGTTTCAAGTACTTTGTACTGATACTTCAAATACTGAAGGGTCAACTACTATATTCCAAGGGGACCGAGTTTTCAGAGGGAGTTCTTTCACCTAGTGAGAATTCTCAATAGTAAACGTTAGATTTCATTGCACAAGAGAATGATTCCAATCGAGTCATATTAGAAAAGAATTCTGACAACGTAATAAGCAATATTTACATTAAACATATGTTCCAGGAAAAAGAAACCGTATTTTGTAAGCTGTCGGTAATACAAATATTTTTTTTATTTTACAATCCAAAATCTTGACCTAGTCAAGATTGCTATGGGATTTAAAGGTAAACCTACATGACGCTATATAGACTGGCATTGTACTATATAAACCGGAACTAAATGGTTTATCACATTTTTCTTGTATTAAACTATTGTTCGAGAATTATTTTTTTGTATTCGAGTTGTATAGTATTTGAAGACTATTTTGTATCTGAAATTTGTTTTTCACATTTAACATGTTTTTTAATTAACTCTATTTCTCTTCAGTTGCTAAAATAAGGCTTTTATAACAGTGGCTGACTCAAAAAATCCTTTTAGAGAAAATTTTACAGCAATATTTTTACCGCTGCATCCAGTCAAAGAATTAAATTGCACGAGCTAAAATTCGGTTACAAGATTGCGTCAGAAAAAACTCAAAACGTGCTGTCATTACGAGTCAAAGAAAGAGCCAAAAAGCGAGTGCCTTTTTTGAATGACGTTTCCCTTTTGGAATTCACGACCAGGCAAACAGAATAAGTAATAGAACGCAGAGGTTTGCAGGCTGCAAAAGAAGCCAGGCAAGATGGCGTCTAATTGATTTAGCATTCCGCCCAGCAGCGGTGAGAATCTGCTTAACCTCGCGCGAGCCAGGAGATGTCTCTGAAATTCAAGCAGCGATGAGCGCGGAGCGGGGAGGGGGCGACGGTACACATGACTGCACAGCGCGCGTCCTCAGACAGTGTTGCCAGGTGGTCTTATGCGTTCCCATCTAGACAGCGCTGTGCAAACCATTAAAATGACAAAAAACAACTGCAAATTCAGATAATAATTATTTCATGTTTAAAATATATGGGGTGGTTTGGAAATTAAAGAAATACGAAAAATATTATTCATTATATATGATTAAATTACATATTACAGAAAAAACTATATTTGTATGATGTAAAAATACGAATTACGACTATTTACATAACGATACAGGTATACAATTCTAGGGGTGCTATTAAATAAGAGATAGTGTAGAAGTTACGAAGCCCAAGAGACAAGAGTTATCTTCGTATTACTCATTTTAATGACTGAAACAGAGATACATATTTTGATTTGAACGAATTTGGTTTATTAAGTTTCGTTTAAGTTCTATTTCTTTTTGAAAAAAATTGTTTTAAAAGTATAATGATAGTAAAATTCTCCAACAAAAATCCCTAGGATCTTTTCTCTCCAAAATGCCACTAAAGGCAGAAAAAAAATCATTGATAAAATCGCCAACCAGGCTACATTGAAAAGAGAGGAAGCGACCAAGCGGGGCCGGGCGAAGTGATGCAGTGGTGGGATAGAGGAATCCAATGAGCCAAAGTGACAGTTCGCTAAACAAATGAACATCACATGTCATTCAGAGAAGTACCCCTCCCCTGGCTGTTCAGACACGGCACTTCGTGAAGAGTTTATGGCTCCCGTTAAGACAGACATCGCGGCATCTCATGGTTCACAGCCGAGTAATTATACAAAAAAATAAATTGACAAAACGGAAAGCACAGAACGGTCACGACCACATCTCGCCACCTTACCGCACAGGAGCTGCTGTTTTTCTACAGAAAAACAACATAATTATGATGATGGTGAAGATATTGCGAAATATTCGCCTTTGCTGTTCACCCATGAAAACTTGTATGATGTACCCCGGTATTTAGACTCTCGAAGTCTGAATCCTGAACCTCTAAAGGAGGCGGAGTAGGTATTGGAGTGGGCACCAACAACGGAAAAACCTGCACTACGGTTAGTTTGAATTGAATTGAATTGCCTTATTTTACGTGGCGAGACTCAGGCCATGGGGCCTGTTCTTCCGACTGACCATGCAAATTCCGCTTCGCGACGAAACAGGCAATTTGGATCTATCTCAGAAGCTTCATCTGGGCTTGAGGATCTTTTACATGCAGTAAATCTACTAGCATGGGACACCCGGCCTTACTACCCCTCCCAAGGATTTTATAGCCCTTAAAAATCCGTGGCTTCGAGCCGGTTTGAACCCGCGAACTTGGGTATGACAGACCGGCACGCTAACCGTTACACCATCGCTCCCTTACCTTAGTGCGCGTCCAGGCGATCGCAATCATTGTTGGCAGGCGCTCCACAGCGCACGTCTCGCACCGACTGCTCTGTCCATGCCTAGCCCCCGACCGCACGCTCTATACACATCAGACCACACTCACCTTTGTCTTTTATTCTAGCATTGGCCATTGGACCTCTGCAGCCGTATAAGATAGATTCATTGGTATCAGATACATACAAGATTCATTAGATACATTATGTACAGAATTCTAGTTGTAGATTTAATACGATTTGATGGTTTATGGTTAATCGTGAGAAAAGACTCAACAGTTCAAGTGTATGGGCTCATCTTTGCGCTCCACGTGCCTCACCTCGTGCGGTATCATTCTCCCCGCGTTTCGTCACACCCTCTCCGCGCCCCAAACAGCCCCTCCCCTCCCCTTCCCCTTCGTGTTCGCTCCGCGGCGTGGCAGGTGCGGGCCGCTTTATGGGCCGTCTTCCGCCCTCTGCGCGCTGCGACCGGGCGCTCACCGGCGCACTTTACGACGGCGGCGCCTTTCAAGGCCACCCGCCCTGCCCCGTCCGTCCCCGCCCCGCCCCGTCCCTCCCCGGCAAACTCCGCCCTGCCCTGCCCCGCCCCATCTCGCCCAGGCCCCGCCCTGCCCCGTCCTGCCCCGCCCTGCCCCGCCATGCCCTTCCCCGCCCCGCCCCTCCCCGGCAAAACCCGCCCTGCCCTGACCTGCCCCGCCCATGCCCCGCCCATGCCCCGCCCTAACCCGCTCTAACCCGCCCTTCCCCGCCCTGCCCCCGCCCTGCTCCCCGCCCTGCCCCGATCCACGCCACGCCCCGCCACGCCCTGCCCTGCCCCTACTCCCGCCCCACTTTGCCCCGACCCCCGCGCCGCTCCCTTCCACCCGTGCCTCACTATTACACCTTCCTCCGAGCGCTTCCTGCACCCTTCCTCCCCCGTCCCCCCTAGACGTCCCTGCGCTCGCTCACTCGCCTGCCACGTCTCTCGCCCCTCGCCCCTCCCTCGCCCCAGCCGTGCCTTCCACCCTGAACCCCTCATCCGCGCCCGTGCCCGGCCCGCCCACTACTCGCCCTACCACGCCCGCGCCGCCCCGTCCTTCACTCGCACGCCCCGCCCCGTCTCACCCGTTCCTCACTCTCACGCACGCCCTGCCCCACTCCACGTTGTTCACACCTTCCACTCCCCCTGCCTCCCCAGCCCCTCAGCCGTCCCCGTCCCACCCGTGTCTCACTCTCTCACGCAGCGCCCTGCCCACTCCCCCACCCTCCCCAACTCCCCCACCCCCATCCGCCCCGCCGCGCCCCGCGCCGCCCCGCCGCGCCCCGCCCGCCCCTTCCCCCGCCTCATTCTCGCTTCTCTCGCACGCCCCGCCTCGTCCCGGCCACCGTGCGTTCCTCGCTCATGTTTTATTGCCGCCAGGTGGCGCCTTTTTTCCTGTCTCGGAAATCGTCAAGGTGTTACGGTTAGCGTGTCGGGCTACTGTACCCAAGTTTGTGGGTTCAAACCGATCCAAGCTTTGGATTTTTAGGGAGAAAAAATCCTTCGCATACCTTCCTCAGAAGGGAAAGTATTCCGGCTGTTGTATATTTACGGCATGTAAAAGATCCTCAAGCCTAAAACAAGCTTCTGAGCTAAATCTAAATTGCCTGTTTCGTCGCTCCAGTGATACCATGGTGAAAAGATGGTAGAGAAATTTGCGTTGTTAGAGAGCAGGCCACGTAAAATAAGGCATCACTGAATGGAATTAAATTGAATCGTCTCCTCTTTCATTGCCCTGGCTTCTTCACACCCTTTTCTTCTTACTATTATCTTGTCAAAAAATTCTCGATGATTGTGATAGAAATAATATTTATATTAGTTTATTTTGAGAATAAATTTATTTTCACTCGTTTGATCACAAATGCATTTCTCTACCTCATCCACCTCCTCTGCCATGCCTTTTCTTCGTCTTACTCCATGTGCATCTCCTTCTATCGTCTTCCTTAAACCTTCACATTCAGTGTTTCTCTTGCCACCTCTTCTCGACACATGTGTTCACATCACACAGCCACAAATATTTATTGACTGTTAGTGATCTCGGGCACGTTAACTACAGAGGCCATCGGTCCCGTAAGTGTAGTGTATGTTTTTCATCGTGAGGTGGCGGTGATCTTCCCTCTAGCAGATGGCCGCTAGAATTCTGATCCAGACAGTGACTGAATTCGACCTAGCTGAGAAGGTAGTGTCGACAATCCTGCGCCCGTCGGGAGTGCGAGTCGAGGGCCTCGCGGTCAGAGGCACCGCAGCTACATCGCTTGCTGCTCTATGCCACCTTTCCCTGCGCAGATGTTTATGAAGCGGAAAAACTTCGCGCTGTGGCGCGAGGAGCACTCGCCAGTTCTCGCGAGCGGATGAAAGGGCTTAGGTGCAGGTGGCGATCGCCATTGCATGGCGGTCACCAGCAGATGGGAGTTCAAGAGCTCTTTTCTTAATGTGGCTCCACACATTCGCTATTCGGCGAACAGCGAGAAACCGCTCGCCGAATCCCGAGTAGTGTGGATGAGTTCCTTGCTATTTGCCGAGGGACGAACATTCGGCGCTCGCCCTACCCACCGCGTGTCGGTCTTTAGGACATCAAAGGGAGCAAACATTCGCCGAAAACATCGTCTGGTCGGTATAGGGAGAGCAGTATCTCGCGACTCGCCGAGTGCCGAATGTGTGGAGCCGCCTTTATGCAAAGGAACTCCTCGTTCCGCAAAGGTGCAGCCACAGATGAGTCTCTGTTCCGCTCCGCATTCGTGCATGTGTGTGTGTGTGTGTAAATTCATCCGATGATAAAGCAACCACAACATCTTAAGAAACATGTGATGCTAACATGGTGCATGTGATTGCTATATAATTGAAGATCACGGGGCAATAACTTGCTTTGCCACAATACGTTAAGTTCTGAGAAAAATAAGAGTTAAGGTTTAGACATTGCATTCTACACATTGAAATAAAGAATATTTGTTCGGGCCCACAGCAAAGCAGGAATAAATACGTTTATTTTCACAAAGCAAGGCAGAACAGTTAAGATGCGTAATCGGCAGGAGCGCGGCCGTTGAGCCGGCGAAATCACGCCATCGCCTCCGCATGCGCTATTCCACGAATTCTCCAACGGGCGGAGACTGCTCACGCACGTGCGCGCGTCGCTATCTCTGCCCCCCCCTTCCGTCCGTTCCAGAGACACAACGGACGAAGACCAGAATGTTCCAGACAAAATCAAACGGCAATCCATAATTGGTCATCGCCACCCTCACCTCTGCCACGCAAGAGAGCCCATTCCTAACGTCTTCTTGCCGCCCAACTGAAAACTAGTCCACTGAAAGGCACCGTGAGAGATGCACGCGCATGTCGAGGGCATGTAATGTATAATAGTGCAACTTGAACTGCAAACAGCTCGCACACATTCATTAATTCAACCGTGGCAGTAAGCATCTAAATTGTGTCTGTCGCTCTTGCGTAAGTTTACGCCCGTAATTGTTACTTCAACTGTGTAACTCTCGGCTGCTTCTGGTCGGCACTCTAAGGTAATTACTGCAGTGTACAAGGTCCTGCAAAACACGTTGGACAAAGTCTAAATTGACGTGCCAAGTGAATCTTTATGTTTAAATACTGTGTTCCTGAAAGTGACAATTCAACAAATCTGCAAATTAAACCTTGCTTGTGCTGGAACTTTACTTTGTGTGTATCCTGCAACTCCTTCGCCAATCCCACATGAGCCATCAAAGGGTTTCGGGACTACTGAACTTCATCATCATTAATCATACAGTCCACTTATAAAATAACGTAATATGAGTATAGTAGCCCCGAAAAATATTAATTTGTGAATTACACTACCATATTGCGGCTAATCTTTAAAATAAAAGCCCAACATCTAGATACATCTATGGGGCATCGCAAAATAGTAATATCTCAATTTCATCAGAAATGTAGCAGATCATGCTATTGCCCCCAGGACTTCAATTGTATTTTTTAAACTTTCAATTTATTAAGACGGTTGATATCTAAACTATGAATGAATGATAATGCACCGTATTTCTTATAAGCATTCAAAAATTTGAAAAAGTTATTAATGCACATTGTAATGTGTTTTTTGGATAATTTCGCATTTATCACGGAAGAATTTGTTTCAACTTAATTATGTCGTAAAAATAATTTGTCTACGTTGTAAATGTTATTCCAGTTATTTAAGTCGTCAACATGAAACGAAATTACTCGAATTCGTTTGTTGTCGCTTTTGTCATTAACGCGATGAACTCACTCCTGTCCAGGGGCGGCTCGTCATTAAAGGCTGTAAGGCGGAGCCTCTCCTAGAGAAATCGCCGTCCAAAAGAAATTTAAAAATATGTTTACAAATGTATTTATTTATTAATAATGGAATTATGTTACAATCATATCAAATTGTTTCTTTGTCGGTTCGTTAACGGCCGGCCGTAACGCATTTAAAGCTGTTGACAGGAAAGAGTGAAGCGTTAGGCTCCCACTTTATTCTCCCATAAGGCCTGTATAAAACGAGGAGGCGTGACGTCATGTATTCACTGCAGACGCTTACCAGCGGACGAAGGCTGTGGCGAGACAGCCTTCGGTGGAGTCTAGGGTCTGAAGAACGGCGGGCTCACCAGATAGCATTACTGTGCAGCTCCGCGAGTAGCATTGCCCTTCAAATAGTTTTCCCAGTATGCGGTAGGAGCGCTATACTTGGGTTTTTCTTTCTTGGCGCATGAGGTCTTGTCTTCTGGGACCCGGCAAAATCGTTGTGAAACCGAAGTTACGAGTACTAGTGATTACTAGTACTAGTAAGTTGCAACTTGTAACCTTTGTGAAACAGGTCCCAGGGTGGAATATCTCACGGTATTTCGCGTCGTTTTCAATCGTCTGTATCAAACTTATTATTAATAGAAATACAATATAGGCAATGCAATGCACAGTAATGTAATGCAATGCAATGCATTTGCAGCCTTCCCCATTTATAAAACCACGAGCCGCGACTGCTCCTGTCTCTCTCATGCCTTATGGCATCGAACTTCTTCCTCTTAAAGCCCTTCCTTCATCCCTCTCCCTCTTTTCGTCTCCATTCCCCTGCGTCACCAGGCTTGTCAACTCGAGCCAGCTCGCAGAGGCACTTTTGTAAACGTGTATTTAGATCGAATTTTGATACTTCAAGGAAATTAAATTCCAGGTCTTCATTATTGTAATTACTTTCCTTTCAGAAATTAGAATGTATGAAACAGCAAGTCAAACGATGCAATTGTATAACCATTACATAATATTCTGTGTGAAGTCAAACACAGAATTGGTATGTTCTTAAATGAGCGTAGAATGATAGCTATTGCTCACGAGTTGATGTTTACGACACGAGCGACGTACGAGCGAGTGTCGGAGTTTTTATGAGTGAATAATAACAACTCTACGTAGAAGACTATACTTTCTCTTACGACTTTGAAATTGATGTTTAAAAATAGTAAATGGGAACATTTGAAATATTTTAAGTTTTTTTTAAATAATGTTACATTCACCATAGTTTTCTGATTAATGAAATATTTTATAACTAACTAAAATAAGTAAACAAATCAAGTATTACAAACATAAAAAGTCTAGGTTTGCTTTTTGGAAAAATAAATTGTGAAGTTCGAGCAATTGGTAATAGTTTATTATCGAGGGAGTTGACTCTTGATTTGAGCAGATTTCATTTAAAATAGAATTACTAGTAGAACAAGACGTTACTTCAGTACAAGTATTTTGAATGATAGCTGTATTATATTCTACCGATTGCGGTAGAGTGCTTGCGATAGACATTATGTTTGATGTAGAATAATCCACATAACCAATCACCAACTAGCGCACTGTTTCGTGGTTTACATGTCTCCCGACAGACGCGACCTGCCGCGGCAGAGCTCTTGCCCTCTGCAGGCGACTGCGAGAACCCTCTGTCGTGTAGAATGAACTAAGAGGAATCTGATTGGTCGACAGTCTTGCGAGAATCATATTCTCACATGACTTGTGGAATCATCATTACTGGAGCCGATAACGTGCAGAAATGCATATATTCTGGAGTAGTTGTAGAGAAAATTCCTTTCCTTTCAGAAATTATAATATAATAAACCGCAAGTGAAACGATGCAATTATATAACCATTACATAATGTTCCGTGTGATGTCAAACCAGAAAACATATTTCCTTCATCAGGGCTTACTCAGAGCAACAAACAGCTTGAAGCAATGTGAACACACGTGCGTCATGTAACTCATTTGCATGGGACAGCCTCGCATTGCGATATCGCATCCGATACAGGCGGAAGGCTAGCTATAAAAATGTACACGGCGAGTCCGTACAAGAGTTTTTGTGGCAGCAATCTCGTCGGTGCGCTTCGTGCCTAGAAAACAGAGTTCGCTGTTAGGAAGTCGACATTAGACATTCTCTGACGCACCACGAGATTCACGCTGCGTTCCGCGCCTGCCACTTGCTGCTTTTCTCCGCCTTTGCTTTTTTTCCGCTAGAACAGCGCTGTTTTATTGGGTTTATACGGCAACATCGGTTCATTTCTTTGAAGATATTCAAGCATCAACAATCCCACTCTCATATTTATTAGTATATATGTATATATATATATATATATATATATATATATATATATATATATATACATATATATTGTGACGAACGCATGTGTGGAGGTTCGTCATACGTGCCCACATATAATAACGCCGATAACAGAACGGGTAAGAGAGCGCGGCGCATTTCGAAAAGGGCGCGCCCGCGGCCGAGAAGACTGTCGCCCGCAGCGTCCGCTGAACGACGCGACGAAAATGACGTACATCAGCCGGAGAGGGGGGAGACCCCGCGTTATCCCTACTATGAAGGGCACATAAAATGCAAGCGCGCGAGCGGAAGCTCCTTCTTGGTTCCGGATCGCCGATCCAACTCATGCTTTTGGTGTTGGAATTATTCGCCGTAACGACGTTAGCTAGGAGTGTCCAACGTCAGAAAGACGTACTAGTCAGTCGTCCGCGAATTTTATTAGATGTTGAGAGAAAGTTTTCTCCAGTTACGACACAGTGGTGAATTCGCCTATTAAATTGCGATAGTAGTTCGCTCTGAGATTTAACCAGATATAATCTGCAGCAAGAGAGAGACTGGCACGAGGTGCCTCATGAGGCGAGAGTCTTATATCACGCCGGCGTAACGGAAAGCACCGGGCGCGTACAACGGACGTGCTGGACGAGATTGGAGCCGGGCGTATACCACTTGAAATTGGACGAGGATACCACTCGGAATTGGACGAGGGGACGGACTCGGGAGCAGAAGAGAGAAGAAGAGGGGCCGGGAGCTGAAGAGAGAAGAAAAGGGGCCGGGAGCTGAAGAGAGAAGAAACGGCGCCGAGACCAGAAGAGGGAAAGCACGCGAGGAGGCAACGAGTCGACAGAGGCGAGGTCTCGACTTTGGTTGCACGAGCCATCGGTGTCCGTGCGGCAGCCAGCGCCCGGACGAGCCATCTAAAGCTAGCAGCGCCCAGAAACCAATCTCAACCAAACTATATCCAAAATTTTAGGCTAATTTTAGGCTAATTAAATGCTCTATTCCCGAATTTTAGGCTCCTCTGGATTTCCGAAAATCGTGGGCGCTGCTAGCTTTAGTCTAAAGCTAGCAGCGCCCACCCAGAATCTATCTCAAAATCAATTGTAAAATCTGAAACCCATCCCAAAATTTAAGAATAATTTTAGGCTCTTGGAAAAAAATTATCCCCGCCTTCAAATTCCAAAAATCAGGGCTGTACAAAGCGAAACAATTAACATTGGTTCTTATGGGCGAATAAACATCAAAATCAAAAAACCTTAGGAAAAATCTGAAACCCCTCCCAAAAGTTAAGAATAATTTTAGGCTCTTGGAAAAAAATCATCCCAGCCTTCAAATTCCAAAAATCAGGGCTGTACAAAGCGAAACAATTAACATTGGTTCTTACGGGTGAAATAACACCAAAATCAAAAAACCTTAGGAAAAATCTGAAACCCCTCCCAAAAGTTAAGAATAATTTTAGGCTCTTGGAAAAAAATCATCCCAGCCTTCAAATTCCAAAATCAGGGCTGTACAAAGCGAAACAATTAACATTGGTTCTTACGGGTGAAATAACACCAAAATCAAAAACCTTAGGAAAAATCTGAAACCCCTCCCAAAAGTTAAGAATAATTTTAGGCTCTTGGAAAAAAATCAACCCCGCCTACAAATTCCAAAAATCAGGGCTGTACAAAGCGAAACAATTAACATTGGTTCTTACGGGTGAAATAACACCAAAATCAAAAAACCTTAGGAAAAATCTGAAACCCCTCCCAAAAGTTAAGAATAATTTTAGGCTCTTGGAAAAAAATCAACCCCGCCTTCAAATTCCAAAAATCAGGGCTGTACAAAGCGAAACAATTAACATTGGTTCTTTCGGGTGAAATAACACCAAAACCAAAAAACCTTAGGAAAAATCTGAAACCCCTCCCAAAAGTTAAGAATAATTTTAGGCTCTTGGAAAAAAATCAACCCCGCCTTCAAATTCCAAAAATCAGGGCTGTACAAAGCGGAACAATTAACATTGGTTCTTACGGGTGAAATAACACCAAAATCAAAAACCTTAGGAAAAATCTGAAACCCCTCCCAAAAGTTAAGAATAATTTTAGGCTCTTGGAAAAAAATCATCCCAGCCTTCAAATTCCAAAAATCAGGGCTGTACAAAGCGAAACAATTAACATTGGTTCTTACGGGCGAAATAACACCAAAATCAAAAAACCTTAGGAACAATCTGAAACCCCTCCCAAAAGTTAAGAATAATTTTAGGCTCTTGGAAAAAAATCATCCCAGCCTTCAAATTCCAAAATCAGGGCTGTACAATGCGAAATAATTAACATTGGTTCTTACGGGTGAAATAACACCAAAATCAAAAAACCGTAGGAAAAATCTGAAAACCCCTCCCAAAAGTTAAGAATAATTTTAGGCTCTTGGAAAAAAATCATCCCCGCCTCCAAATTCCAAAATTCAGGGCTGTACAAAGCGAAACAATTAACATTGGTTCTTACGGGTGAAATAACACCAAAATCAAAAAACCGTAGGAAAAATCTGAAACCCCTCCCAAAAGTTAAGAATAATTTTAGGCTCTTGGAAAAAATCAACCCCGCCTTCAAATTCCAAAAATCAGGGCTGTACAAAGCGAAACAATTAACATTGGTTCTTACGGGTGAAATAACACCAAAATCAAAAAACCTTAGGAAAAATCTGAAACCCCTCCCAAAAGTTAAGAATAATTTTAGGCTCTTGGAAAAAGATCATCCCAGCCTTCAAATTCCAAAAATCAGGGCTGTACAAAGCGAAACAATTAACATTGGTTCTTACGGGTGAAATAACACCAAAATCAAAAAACCTTAGGAAAAATCTGAAACCTCTCCCAAAGTTAAGAATAATTTTAGTCTCTTTGAAAAAAATCGTCCCCGCCTTCAAATTCCAAAAATCAGGGCTGTACAAAGGGAAACAATTAACATTGGTTCTTACTGGTGAATAGGGTATGTTGTATTCCTAACGGGAATTTTCCATTTTTTGGGTAGGAAAATGAGAAGGCCAGAATTTTTTGTGGGTTTTAATAGAATTCTCTATAATGTGTGGAATATGAAGTTCAATTTTCAGAAGCTAAGTCGTTGTAGTTCAGGTGTTATAAGAACTCAAATATTGAATATCGAAAAAAGTGGGTGTGTTTTGATTAATGTTCTATTTTTTTCAGTCAGAACGGTGCTAGCCCAAAATTATTTGAGGTTAGCATATTAATAGGTAATAAATGGGCAATTGCTAAGAAATTTCTCATTTGAATTAGTAAAGTATTTCAGAGATTATTTTGTGAGGAATGAAAAATTAATCGAAAGGTATGTTGTAGTTCTCACGAGAAGATTCCATTTTTTGGAAATGAAAGAGAGAAGCCCAAAATTATTTGTGAGTATAACCATATTTCTTATTATGTGTTGTATGTCACGCGCCTTTCCAAGGACCCAAATCCTTGTAGTTCAGGTTTTATAACAACGGAAATATTAAATGTTGGAAAAGAATTAGGAAAGTTTTTAGTAATATTAATTTTTTCCAATAAGAACGGCTCTAGCCCAAAATTATTTGAAATTGTGATATTAATAGGTAATGTATGAGCAATCGTTAATAAATTTCTCATTTAAATTAGTAAAGTATTTCAGCAATTTTTTTGTGAGGAATGAAAAATTAGTAAAAAGGTATATTCTAGTTCTCACGAGAATTTTTCCATTTTTTTGGAAAAGAAAGAGAGAAGCCAAAATCATTTGTTAGTATATCTGTATTTCGTATCATGTGTTGTATATGGCCTTCAATTTCCAGGAGCCAAATCGTTGTAATTCAGGTGTTATAAGAACGCAAATGTTGAATATCGAAAAAAATTGGGTGTGTTTTGATGAATATTCCAAATTTTTCCAATAAGAACGGTGCTAGCCCAAAATTATTTGAGATTGGCATCTTGATAGGTAATGCATGAACAATTGTGAATCAGTTCCTCATTTGAATTATTAAAGTATTTCAGAAATAATTTTGTGAGGAATGAAAAATTATTTAAAAGTTATACTGTATTTCTCACGAGAATTTT
Source organism: Acheta domesticus (assembly GCA_031308135.1). NCBI lineage: Eukaryota > Metazoa > Arthropoda > Insecta > Orthoptera > Gryllidae > Acheta > Acheta domesticus. The sequence continues at coordinate 209,946,932 of JAHLJT010009419.1, forward strand.
CCACTTTTTGGAAAAGAAAGAGAAGCCCAAAATTATTTGTGGGTATAATCGTATTCCTTAATATGTATTGTATGTCACACTCCAATGCCATGAGCCATATCCTAGTACTTCCGGTTTTATAAGAACGGAAATGTCGAATATCGAAAAAAAAAATATGGACTGGTTTTGACTAATATCCCTTTTTTAATACGAACTAATATAGCCCAAAATTATTTGAGATTTGAATATTATTAGCTAATTTATGTGCAATTGTTAATAAATTCTTTATTTGAATTGGTACAGAAATTTGGGGTTTACTTTTTCAGAAGTGGAAACGTGGTGAAATGTATATTGTAGTTCTCACGGGAATTTTTCTTTTCTTGGAGAAGAAACCGCGAAGTTCAAAATGATTCATGAGTATAGCCGTATTCTCTATCATGTGTTGTATATGGAACTTTATTGCCAGGAACGAAATCCTTGTAGTTTCAGGTTTTATAAGATCGCAAATATTGGATAGCAAAAACAAAAGTTATTCTATTGATTATTATTCCTTTATTTTTCAATAAGAACGTTTTCTAGCCCGAAATTATTTGAGATTAGCAAATTGAGAAGCAATGTATGTGCAAATGTAAATAAATTCTCTTTTTGAATTAGTAAAGTATTTTGGAGTTTATTTTGTGAGGAATGAGAAATTGGTCAAGAAGTATATTGTAGATTTCACGAGAATTTTCCATTTTTTGGTAAACAAAGAGAGGAGCCTAAAATTTTTTTCTGAGTACAGCCGTAATCCTTATCATGTATTTGAAAATGACATTATCAAACGCGAAATACCTGTAGTTAAGGTAACACAAATATTGAATATCGGAAAAAAGTTGGGACTGTTTTGATTAATATTCCTTTCATTTTCAATAAGAACGAATCTAGTCCAAAATTATTTGAAGTTGACATATTGATGGCCAATGTATGAGCAATTCTAAATAAATTCCTCTTCTGAATTAGTACAGTATTTTGGAGTTTATTTAGTGATAAACCAAAATATGATCAAAATTTATATAATAGTTTTTACACTAATTTTCCAATCTTTTTAAAACAAAGTGAGTAGTCCAAAATTATTAGAGAGTACAGCCGTATTCCCTATTATGCTTTGTATATGACATTAAATTGCCCGGAACGAAATCCTTGTAGTTTAGGTTTTATAACAACACAAATATTGAATTTTGCAGGAAAATAGGGTATTTTGATTAATATTCAATTCTTTTCAAAAAGAATGCATCTACCCCAAAATGATATGCGTGTCGCGATTATTTGCCATAATGTGCATGTTATTTGTAGAACATTGAATTGATTGAAGCGAAATACCTGTAGTTTAGTTTGAAAAAAACCAACAAATATTTGAGATCGTAAGTATTTCGGACAGTTTTTTTTACTTTGCTTTTCTTTTTCATGAAAAACATGGCAATGCCCAAATTATTTCAAGATCGCATCTCATTTGTTGGTATGTGTTCAATTGTTAGTAAATTCCATATTTACATTTGTTAGTTAAGTTTGTTTTCTTTTTTTTTTTTTTGACGAATGAAAGATTGAGAAAAAATGTAGTTTGCCTTTTATACTAGGCATTATTCTTTTCCCATTTTGGATTTCTCTATTATTGATTGTGATTTTAGAATTGTAGATGTATAGTTAAATAACTATTTTATCTTTTAATTCGTCGCTGCTTTTTGGAGAGAATTTTTCTTGTATGAAATATTTAATAAGTCCATATTGGATATTTACATAGGAATGAATTAAAGTAATTATTTCAAGGCTTGATATTGATCCTGTCCGAATAAATGGTAAAACTCTCAACAAATACATTTTTTTTCTTTTTTAATGTTGGAAATACACGTGTACGGTATAATTCTCCCAGAATATATGTGAAGTTTCTCCGGATTCCTAGTTTTGAGATAGTGAGATTCTAGCTTCTCCATCCTCGTTTTTGCTAAGTTGATTTCGGGGTGTTTTTTGATGACACTAAAGAACCAAAATTATGGCCCAAGATTTTTGAGTTGAGTTGCTATTGGGATGGTTTTAAATATTTGTTATTGTACGTAGGGGTGAGTTTCGAAATTTTGAAAAGGAACAAAAATTTCGCACGTTTACGACCACACAAATATTTTCGAATTTTCAGTACGGGTGGGTGTTCAATTAACAACCCACAATTTTTAACCTTAATTTCGGAGATTGTAGGGTACCAAAATAATGTTTCTGGTGTCACTGAAGAGCCCAAAAATATCCCGAACTTATGGTGGGAGAAATTTTGAAATTTGAGAATTAGGAGTGGTTTTGATTTTTTGTTTCCGTATTTAGGGGTGTGTTTCGAAATTTTGAAAAGTGGCCCCCAGAAGCCCAAAATTCACTTGTTTTGACCGTGCAAAAAAAATTGAATTTTAAGTAAGTGGGGGTGCTAGCTTTACCGGCCAAAATTTGAAATCGGAATTTCAAGGTGTTGGGAGTTAGCCCAAAATTTTTAGAAGGGGGCTGAAATTAGCCCAAAATTATGGCGCAAGCATTTTTGAGTTTTGAGAAAGTGGTATTTACCGACGTAGTGGCGCCTGCTATTACAAGCACACCGTCCAGACCTGGTCCCTGCCGAATACCGCCGTGTGTGTAAATAAATAAAACTGTGCCCGGCGGGGGCCGCCTCAGCCGCGGGCATCGTCTGGCGTAGGCCAATCCGCACCTAAAAACTCCCGCGCCACCACCCGGAGCCCCTCGATGCCCCTACACCCTGTCAAAGAAGATGGTGCAGTGATGGAGAAGTTAAATGTAAATAGTGTAAATAGTCATCAGTGCACAACAAGGACGTGACAGTGACACCTGTGCTTAGTGTCAGGTCATTTCAGGATAAGAGAATTTCGAAGATAAAAGCAATAAGGATGCGACAAAGTCGCTTATGAAGTAATTGTAATTAGATGTAGGTTGTTGAAGTAATGATAGTGTAAATAAAACAAAACAGGTGCGTCAGTTACAGAAGAGAGGAAAATCCTCAGACTATTATAAATAACGCAAGAGAGGTCAAAGCAATCTTGAACTCTCCAACCATCCAATATATACATGCTATGTAGTGCAAAACTACCACCATGTATAAAAATTGTTCTGTCGACAATAAACCCTGCTTAAATACAGAGTAATATACGTAGTATAGGGAAAGTTATATAATGCTGCGGGAAAAATGGCGAATTTTCGCCAGCAAAAAAAAAAAATTAGTTGTCTGGTCGTGATGACGAAAAACTGGATAAATTCAGTTGCTAAATTAAGAAAAAAAATCCCTTAACACGTGGTGTAGCCAGAACCCGTTTTTTGCTGGTCCTTGATTCCCAAAAACCAACTGAAAGGAAAACGTCCATCCGTCCGTCCGTCAACACTGCTAGCACCTAAACCGTACGTACGATTTCTGCCAAAATGGATATTCCCCGCACGATCTGGTTTGAGTGAAAGCTTTGAGATTTGGAAAAAGATTCTATAAAATTTTGGGGTACTTTACATGAAGCTCCCCGGATGTTTTTAAACTTTTCTCAAAAACTGCTCCAAATTTTTCTTTAAATTTCTTGTAAGAACAGAGTAAAATGCATATATTATGGTGACATAGGTACGATGTTCACGGTAAACTCTAAATTTTCGAAAATTGCAAAATTTTGAATTTTATTCAACGTCTTCCTCCAACTACAAAATTGCAGATGGAGATTTTTCCTTCAAATGTACTTTTTTCTTCATAGTGAGTTCTTTCATAGTGAGTTGTGTTTATTCGCACGTAAGAACCAATGTTAATTGTTTCGCTTTGTACAGCCCTGAATTTTGGAATTTGAAGGTGGGGATGATTTTTTTCCAAGAGCCTAAAATTATTCTTAACTTTTGGGAGGGGTTTCAGATTTTTCCTAAGGTTTTTTGATTTTGGTGTTATTTCACCCGTAAGAACCAATGTTAATTGTTCCGCTTTGTACAGCCCTGAGTTTTGGAATTTGAAGGCGGGATTGATTTTTTTCCAAGAGCCTAAAATTATTCTTAACTTTTGGGAGGGGTTTCAGATTTTTCCTACGGTTTTTTGATTTTGGTGTTATTTCACCCGTAAGAACCAATGTTAATTGTTTCGCGCTGTACATCCCTGATTTTTAGAATTTGAAGGCGGGGTTGATTTTTTTCCAAGAGCCTAAAATTATTCTTAACTTTTGGGAGGGGTTTCAGATTTTTCCTAAGGTTTTTTGATTTTGGTGTTATTTCACCCGTAAGAACCAATGTTAATTGTTCCGCTTTGTACAACCCTGAGTTTTGGAATTTAAAGGCGGGATTGATTTTTTTCCAAGAGCCTAAAATTATTCTTAACTTTTGGGAGGGGTTTCAGATTTTTCCTACGTTTTTTGATTTTGGTGTTATTTCACACGTAAGAACCAATGTTAATTGTTTCGCTTTGTACAGCCCTAATTTTTGGAATTTGAAGGCTGGGATGATTTTTTTCCAAGAGCCTAAAATTATTCTTAACTCTTGGGAGGGGTTTCAGATTTTTCCTAAGGTTTTTTTGATTTTGGTGTTATTTCACCCGTAAGAACCAATGTTAATTGTTTCGCGCTGTACATCCCTGATTTTTAGAATTTGAAGGCGGGGTTGATTTTTTTTCCAAGAGCCTAAAATTATTCTTAACTTTTGGGAGGGGTTTCAGATTTTTCCTACGGTTTTTTGATTTTGGTGTTATTTCACCCGTAAGAACCAATGTTAATTGTTTCGCTTTGTACAGCCCTGATTTTTGGAATTTGAAGGCTGGGATGATTTTTTTCCAAGAGCCTAAAATTATTCTTAACTCTTGGGAGGGGTTTCAGATTTTCCTAAGGTTTTTTGATTTTGGTGTTATTTCACCCGTAAGAACCAATGTTAATTGTTTCGCGCTGTACATCCCTGATTTTTAGAATTTGAAGGCGGGGTTGATTTTTTTCCAAGAGCCTAAAATTATTCTTAACTTTTGGGAGGGGTTTCAGATTTTTCCTACGGTTTTTTGATTTTGGTGTTATTTCACCCGTAAGAACCAATGTTAATGGTTTCGCTTTGTACAGCCCTGATTTTTGGAATTTGAAGGCTAAGATGATTTTTTTCCAAGAGCCTAAAATTATTCTTAACTCTTGGGAGGGGTTTCAGATTTTTCCTAAGGTTTTTTGATTTTGGTGTTATTTCACCCGTAAGAACCAATGTTAATTGTTTCGCGCTGTACATCCCTGATTTTTAGAATTTGAAGGCGGGGTTGATTTTTTTTCCAAGAGCCTAAAATTATTCTTAACTTTGGGAGGGGTTTCAGATTTTTCCTACGGTTTTTTGATTTTGGTGTTATTTCACCCGTAAGAACCAATGTTAATTGTTTCGCGCTGTACATCCCTGATTTTTAGAATTTGAAGGCGGGGTTGATTTTTTTCCAAGAGCCTAAAATTATTCTTAACTTTTGGGAGGGGTTTCAGATTTTTCCTAAGGTTTTTTGATTTTGGTGTTATTTCACCCGTAAGAACCAATGTTAATTGTTCCGCTTTGTACAACCCTGAGTTTTGGAATTTAAAGGCGAGATTGATTTTTTTCCAAGAGCCTAAAATTATTCTTAACTTTTGGGAGGGGTTTCAGATTTTTCCTACGGTTTTTTGATTTTGGTGTTATTTCACCCGTAAGAACCAATGTTAATTGTTTCGCTTTGTACAGCCCTGAATTTGGTATTTGGAGGCGGGGATGATTTTTTTCCCAGAGCCTAAAATTATTCTTAACTTTTGGGAGGGGTTTCAGATTTTTCCTAAGGTTTTTTGATTTTGGTGTTATTTCACCCATAAGAACCAATGTTAATTGTTTCGCTTTGTACAGCCCTGATTTTGGAATTTGAAGGCGGGGATAATTTTTTTCCAAGAGCCTAAAATTATTCTTAACTTTTGGGAGGGGTTTCAGATTTTTCCTAAGGTTTTTTGATTTTGATGTTTATTCGCCCATAAGAACCAATGTTAATTGTTTCGCTTTGTACAGCCCTGAATTTTGGAATTTGAAGGCGGGGATAATTTTTTTCCAAGAGCCTAAAATTATTCTTAAATTTTGGGATGGGTTTCAGATTTTACAATTGATTTTGAGATAGATTCTGGGTGGGCGCTGCTAGCTTTAGACTAAAGCTAGCAGCGCCCACGATTTTCGGAAATCTAGAGGAGCCTAAAATTCGGGAATAGAGCATTTAATTAGCCTAAAATTAGCCTAAAATTTTGGATATAGTTTGGTTGAGATTGGTTTCTGGCGCTGCTAGCTTTAGATGGCTGCCCGGACGCAAGGCCAGCTGGGCGAAAAGGGGAAGGTAACTCTTCGAGCACGAAAAATCTAGATCAAGTTCGCGCCGCACTAAGGGAAATTTAAAAGAGAAAAATACGTGGAAGTAGTGGACTCTGGAGGCAATACAACTTTCATTTTGTGATTCATAACGCACGAGCCATTTTTGATGCCTTATTACCTCAAGAGTTTGTAAATAGAATGTGGTTAATTTATTATTCATAGTTGCAGCTGAAGTGTAGAGAGAGTAGTGCCCTATCGCACGCGGTTTGGTTCATGTAGCATTATGCAAGAAAATTTACCAATTTTGATTTAAAGATCACGAATTGTTTGATTAGAATTGGAGATAAATTTGGCCAAAATTTAGTTACAAAGGAATTCCTTAGTTATTTGAGTAATTATTTAATGTGCAATTTCTGAAGAGTCTCGAATTTGTTTTTTTATATGATTTTTTTGTGTGTTTGATATTGCATTGAAGTTTATGTATGATGATGATTTTGTAGTAGACGTAGTGAGTTTTGAGACAATTCAACCCTGTTTAACTGTTAATGTGTTGTTGTTTGGATTGGCTCTCAACGCCCAAAACGATCCCACTGCCCCGAGGTAACAATAGCTCGCAAGAGCAGATATCTGCGCACCGCTCTGACGCTCAACAATTGTGGAGGGCATTCAATTGTTATAGTTCAGGGGGGTTGCGTCAGAATATACACATATATTTACAGGGTGTCCGGGGAGGAATCGTCGAAACTTCGAAAATAAGCTCTTAAGACAAATCTAAACACATTTGTCTAATAAACTACGTGGATATTCCGAATGGTTGAGCCGCGATGAGCACTCAAAAGTTGGTTTGAAAAATTGATTTCTAGACACCCAATTTACACAATTCGACTCTTCTTTTTTATTTCTCGCTTAATTTTTCTTTCTGAACAAATATATTCATTTCTTTTGTAAATAATAAGCAATTTACATGTTTCTGAAGTGTTTCTATGCTTCCATAATGCAAATTTTTGTCTAGAAATCATTTTTTTCAAACCAACTTTTGAGTGCTCATTGCGGCTCAACCACTCGGAATATCCACGTAGTTTATCAGACAAAAAATGCTTAGAATTGTCTTAAGGGCTTATTTTCGAAGTTTTGACACTTCCTTCTAGGACACCCTATATATGTATGTATGTATGTATGTATGTGTATATATTCTGACGCAAACCCGCCCGATCACCCAAATTTTATTTAAATTTGCTAATTCTCTCAACAATGGTAGAGCGTCTGGGCGGGTGCGCAGATATCTGCTCTTTCGAGCTTACTTATATCTCAGGGCAGCGGGATCTTTGGGGTGTAGAGAGCAATCCAAAACACAGGAACACAAATAACAGTAAAACAAAGTTTAATGATTTCAAAAATAATAACTAATTCTACTACACATGTAACTCGTCATCATTTTCTTTCAACTTTCCAAATAAAATCATCAACTCACACCGTATCCTCTTCAAATTAAATAACCAAAACTCTTCAAATTCAAAAAAAATAAAAAAATTAACTAAAATCTGCTTGCACTTTTGACTCAATCACTGCGTGCGCTTTACTAATCTCATTTCACATTCGTTTTAATTCTAACACCTCTGAAAAATAAACGTGTTCTGCAGCACAACTTCCTCCACACTTTGATACAATTATTACCACATCAACCTACTTTAACTCATGTACAAAACCAACAGGTAACCAGGCGTCAAAATCGCTATTGCTTTTATAACTGCAACATGAAAGTTATTTCGCCTTCACAGTCTAGAACCTCCCCGTATAACTCCTAACATTTTTCTTTCAACGCGGCGCGAACTTGACCCATATTTTCGTTTGCACCGTTACCTCGCCCTTCCTGGTGAGCTGTCCTGGTCTCTGGTCGCTCGCTGTCGCGTTTGCTGCCGGCGCTTGCGCTCCGAGCCGCGGCCTCGTGCCTAGCGACCCGCCGTCTTCGTGCCTCCGTCTTCGGTCTTCAGCTCCCGTCGCCGTCCTTCTTCCGTCTTCCTCTCCTGGTCCCGTTCTTCTTCTATCTTCCGCTCCCAGCTCCGTCGTCCTCTTCTGTCTCCCGTCCCGGTTCCGTCTTCTTCGTCCGATCTCGACCGGTACTTGCCCGTCTCCAGATCTCGTTCGGCGTGTTCTTTTGCTCGTGCCCAGTGTTCTTCGTACGCCGGCGTGAGGTTTGGTTCTCGCCACGTACTAGATCTCTCCCCGTTCCAGCTGCAGATTTATGGTTTAATCTGAGCGTCAACTTGGTGCAAATTTCACAGGCGACTTCTTTCACGGTGCCGTAATTGCAAAAACCTTTCTTGAATATTTTAACAAATTCGCGGACGACTAACTAGACGCCTTTCTGACGTCGTACACTCCTAACAAAAATGACGTTCTTTCGCATAATCTTTCAACATCGGCTACCGTTACTTCGGAGAGAAACTGCCGATGACCCCTTTTAAAAGATATTATTTTAATATACTGCAGTATATGTTACCGTCTTGCCGACCCGCTCGTTCCGAAGACGCTTCTCACTTGGCCGATGAATCCGAGTCGCTCTTCTGTCTTCTGATCTTGCGCGGTTGCTGAAGTATCCAGTCCACACTGCATAAAATCTAGCTAAGTTCTTTCCGACGCTTTAGGTTTATAATCTTTCACACGAGTTTAATAAAATACTAATGTTCGAACTATCGTCCGGTGAACACCCAAAACTGCCCAAGTCCGCGGATGTACTCCGGCAAATAATTTCTAAGTCCGATGACGACTGTTACTTTTCGCACGAAAATGTATAAGTCTCACTTTCAACTACAAGGTCCGCACACTATTTGCACTCCACGAAACTCAAGAGCCGAGTTCACGACCTACACTCCACCACTCTGAGTCAGACTGTAACGATCTGCACTCAACGAAGCTCCAAGTCCGAATGAATGTTTTTCTGTATTTTGCAACCCTTGATGGGTCGGTAGCGTCTCACGTTCTATTTTTCCAAAACACTGCGGTAAACACCAGAAAGTCTAATTGCCCCCCGCCAACCCGCTCATTTCTTACAACCCCATGTAGCCGCGCCTTCGTCCGTCATACGTTTTTCGACCAATCACATATTCTTTATTATATCGATCTAGCCAGCGTTCCGGCACCTACGAGGCTTGCAGCTAGTTTATTTACCTGCCCTGCACCATAGCAACCCTCTGCGCTGGCGTTACTAGGGCCGGATATCGCCATTTTACAAGTCCATTTAGTCGCCCCGTATACAACTAATATTATGAATAAACCATGTCCCGTTCTGGTATATCACAACATCCCCTCTCCAAGCGTCATTTTGTTTGCTACCACCTAACTAAATGACAAGACCATATTAGAACTTTCTTCATGCTTCGTCACGCTGAACTCACTGACACTTTGCACTGTACTGACACTGAGCACTGCACTGTACTCTTGCAGCCTTACAACTATTTACATTAATTTGTGAACATGCCAACATAGTTTTAACCATTTCATTGCGTATCGCCTTATTGCCTATTATTAACATATTAATTGAAATTCCTTGCACGTTCCAACGACAAACAACACAACAAAACAAACAAACTATTATACACTACTATATACAAAACTATTTACAATGACACAAATCTTCAGTCGTAGGTATCGTCCCTTTTATACGGTTTGATATTTCTGTAATTATAGGTCCCCATCTGTTTGCCGTTTTCATCTTTTAGAATTACCGCGTTTTTACTTAATACCTTGACAATTCGGTACGGTCCTTTATACAGAGGAAAAAATTTATGATTTTCATTCCAATAACGCCTTAAAAATTTATCTTTCCACTCTTTAAAACTTGTTGGTTCTGGAACTAAAGATGTCCACCAATGATGCGCTTTCGCTGACATTGCTTGCTCGACAACATGTAATTTTAACCTATCCGGAATGTTGTTGATCGTAAAGTAGCTTTCTAATTTTGAAATGAATGACCAAGGTTGTTCCTTAACATCCCCATGGAATTTCAAATAGCTTGGTAAAACCAACGCGGATGCGGAAGTTATTACATTCCCTGCGCGCGTGTTAGGACTTCATTTTCCAATTGATCTATTTTTCCCTTGATATTAGCTAACTGTTTTTCCGATTCGGACTCTTGCAAGGTTTTAATACTCCTTAGCCCCTCTTGTATCTGCTGTTCTACCTTGTTGTCTGTCACAACCATTTTTAATTCAAGATTATCTATTTTATCGCCATGTTGTTGCGCTATATCATTCAAACATTCTAAACGCGATTCAACGTTTGTCATTTTTTCGCATTGTTGAGTTTGTAAATGTTCTAACGCGGTGACATTTTCCCGTAAAGTTACAACTTCCGAATTCATTTTATTCAAGCATTCCTTTTGTTCTTCCTGTATTTGATTTACTTGACAATTCAATGAGTCTATTTTTGAATAAATATTACTGAATTCACTAATTGTTTCGGTCCGTAATTGTGATATCTCCTCACATATGGCTTCGCGAAAATTCTTAAATTCCTGTGTTTGACTATTCATTTCTATCTTTATATTTTCAAGTTTATTTCCAATTTAGCATTATTATTTTCTAATTTAGCATTATTAGCGTTCATTTCTGCCTTCATTTCAGCTAACATTTTAATTATTAAATTACTCGAATCCGTATTAACTACTGGAGATACCGCTACTTCCTGTTCTATTTCAACTACGTCTCGCGAAATATCTCCTTCGGGATTCATACCGCTATCCGCCATATTATCTACTTCAATATTTTCGGCACGTGCTGTCTTACTTCTAGTCTCCATCTTAAAATTATAATACAAATTAGAATTTTCTCTATCAAATTCCTTTCAAATACCGTCAATGAAATGGTTTTGGCTCTTTCTTATAATTACACGTTAGTTTCATATGTCAATCACGAAATTTCAGATTCCATCAGATCACTTTGTTATAATTTATAATAACTCCATTAACGTACTTCACTTTGTTATAAATTATAACAAAATATGCCCCACTTGGCGCGCCATTTTTGAAATATACCTTCATCCTTCGGTTCGTAATACGTTGTCGTGAGTTTGACCTGTTCCGAATTTATAGAAAGATGTGGGCGCCAGGAACAGGTGACATAAACTAATACTAACTTTTCCCTATTTAATTCTGTCAAAATTATATGGGCATCCGGCTAGCTTGGGCCGATGGATTCGGATTACATGTATTCGCTATCGCTAAGATAGCCGATTACCTGATCTGCCGACTGTACAGCCTGGCGTGGAATCTGAAATATGGAAATTCTCTGCTTCCAACTAATTAGAAGCTTATGATTGACAAATGAACAGACTCTTTTCTTTTTCCAAAGAACAAAATTTAACAATTTATTCAATGTTAATTTTAACAGATTACTTAATGGCCATGACCCCCTTTTAAAAGATATTATTTTAATATACTGCAGTATATGTTACCGTCTTGCCGACCCGCTCGTTCCGAAGACGCTTCTCACTTGGCCGATGAATCCGAGTCGCTCTTCTGTCTTCTGATCTTGCGCGGTTGCTGAAGTATCCAGTCCACACTGCATAAAATCTAGCTAAGTTCTTTCCGACGCTTTAGGTTTATAATCTTTCACACGAGTTTAATAAAATACTAATGTTCGAACTATCGTCCGGTGAACACCCAAAACTGCCCAAGTCCGCGGATGTACTCCGGCAAATAATTTCTAAGTCCGATGACGACTGTTACTTTTCGCACGAAAATGTATAAGTCTCACTTTCAACTACAAGGTCCGCACACTATTTGCACTCCACGAAACTCAAGAGCCGAGTTCACGACCTACACTCCACCACTCTGAGTCAGACTGTAACGATCTGCACTCAACGAAGCTCCAAGTCCGAATGAATGTTTTTCTGTATTTTGCAACCCTTGATGGGTCGGTAGCGTCTCACGTTCTATTTTTCCAAAACACTGCGGTAAACACCAGAAAGTCTAATTGCCCCCCGCCAACCCGCTCATTTCTTACAACCCCATGTAGCCGCGCCTTCGTCCGTCATACGTTTTTCGACCAATCACATATTCTTTATTATATCGATCTAGCCAGCGTTCCGGCACCTACGAGGCTTGCAGCTAGTTTATTTACCTGCCCTGCACCATAGCAACCCTCTGCGCTGGCGTTACTAGGGCCGGATATCGCCATTTTACAAGTCCATTTAGTCGCCCCGTATACAACTAATATTATGAATAAACCATGTCCCGTTCTGGTATATCACAATATATATATATATATAATAAATTCCTTGGAATCTTCCAAATAAACCGATAAAATACCTAGGAGTGCTCTTTCGGTATGTACGAAGGTAATCCCAAAAGTAAGGTCTCCTATTTTTTGTAAGTACATAGACCTGTTTATTTCCATAATGGTTTACATCAGTTTACAACTTGAACATTTCTCTATTTTTCCACATAATCAGCATTTTTGTAGAAGTTGTGACAGTTTTTGTATGTCCATGTCATACCAGCTCGCCGCCATGCTGTTCAGAAAGTTATGAACCTCTTCTTTCACCTCGTCACCTCTTCCAGCCAAATGTTCTTTCAACTTAGGGAACAGGTGATAGTCACTGGGCGCCAAGTTGGGACTATAGGGTGGGTGGGTGATGATGTTCCACTGAAACTGTTGCAGGAGAGCAACTGTTTGCCGAGCGACGTGTGGGCGAGCGTTGTCATGGAGAATGTGTACGCCCTTGCTCAACATTCCTCTTCTCCGGTTCTGAATTGCCCGTTTGAGTTTTTTCAGAGTCTCGCACTCTTCGTATCAGTGTGACCAATTGCCACACAAACGAAGTTCTGTACTTATAAAAAAATAGGAGACCTTACTTTTGGGATTACCCTCGTAAAACGCTCCAAACATACCAAAATAAAATCCTTCGCGACTTGGTATGTATCAAACAAACAACTCCACAGTGAATTAATTATGTTCTGCACACGATTGATCGTTATCTCAGACACCAATGAAATAAATGTCCCCTTCCTTATCACCCTACCCTGCAACTTCCATATTCAACCTAGGAAAAACCTATAACCAACGCCGAAGAATCAAATCCAGATTACCAAAAGATGAATTTAAACCGTCCTAAAGAGAAGCGCAAGATTTCCCAAACTTACTTTTTCCCTGTAATTGTAACATATAACCTATTTTCCCATTTTCATCGCATATAATTATTGTTTATTGAGGTCTCCAATGGGAGTATCCTCGCTCTGTTTGTAACTCTTAGTACTGCGTGTGTTAAGTTGCAGTTTTCTATTCACTCTTATAAAGCGCTTTTCTCGCTGTATGAGAAAATGTAAAATAAAAATTAAAAAATAAAGAAGAGCATATTTCAAGTGTACTAGAGAGTATAGTGTTCGTAGAAGCATTAATGTGCTTTTCATAATTCCGAAGGCAATGACAGTAATTCTGTCATAATTCCGAATTACTGTATGAATAAATGATTTTCTTTCATTTCTTACTGTCTATTGTAACGTAAAGCTTCCAATGCTTTCATTATTTAAATAAAAAATCACCCAGTTCGAAGGATGTAGCGAGGAACAGAAAAATTGTTTTTATATTGGAATTGTGGTATTCAGTTAATGCCTTCGTTTAATGACATCTTCTATAAAACTAAAAGTGTTCAAAGGGGTATTCCTGTGTGCGAATTAAATAATGTGTTTTATCTACCTTTATCATTGAATTAAAGCTTGCTAAAACTTCACTCAATAAATACATTCCTGATTTCCACTCTCCGTTATCTTGTATACGACATCTTCAGTACTATTGATCAGCTTAGTTCTCGGTGCATTTTCCGTAACTTCTAATCCAAAAACACCAGAGAATACTTCTTTCTAAAGGATTTACGACACAAAAGAAATGTATTGCTAAAATTACTGTCGTACAGAAATCGTCAGAACAAATCTGGTTAGTTCATTTGTGGCAATTTACAATTGCTAATAAGTAGTAGCGTCACCACATCGAATTAATGAATCGTTCGCTCCCAGTTATCTTACAAAGTCTTGCAATGTTCTTCCCTCTCAACCTTCTCTCGTTAATCACCTCTAGCGCAAACAATGAGACGCATCCGACAAGATGGCAAGAAACATGGAGCTCTCATCTGCTTTGTGCCCTGTGGGAAACTTTGCATCCTGGTCTCTGTAGTCCAAAGAACCGCCGCAGCGGCCGTCGTCATATGTTCTCTTAGGCCTCATTCACAATGCAAGCAAATGTAGCCGCAAAACCTAGAAATGGTCCTAAGCGAGACCATTCTCAATGCCTTCACGTAACCGGAGACGTAAGTCCGTAAACTTAAAGAGTTCACACGCTCCGAGCTTTTACGTTTAGTTAACGGCGGAATTCTACCGAAGACCATTCAGAGAGCAGCAAGGAAGGTCAATTTCAGATTGTGTTCAGGTAGCTTGTGGTTATGTCGTTAACTAGTTTGCAATCGGTTTTCATGCGTGTAGGGAATTCAAAGTAAGAATTTGGACAATTTTTTATTGTGACTTTAACCTGACATGGCGAATAAACTAATTTTTTCGACGAATTACTCGCGAATTTGGTACAAGAGAATCCTTGTTTATAAGATGAAAGAAAAGTAAGCACTACTACAACAGCTACTCGTCTACTCGTATATATATATATATATATATATATATATATATATATATATATATATAAAGACAAATCGACAGGAATATCGAATAGAAAGCTAGAAACCATGGTAGAAAGATCTTTCCACCATGCTAGAAAGGAACCGATCAAGTTTCAGTAGGTTGAATTCTGATTGGTTCAAGCGAAGTTTACGTTCTAGCTTACATTCATCATTGTAAATTTTACAGCTAAGTTTACACTATTAAGTTACGTTTAAGTTTACTTTGTGTATGAGGCCTTACGTTCGTCATTGTGAATGCTTGTTTTTAGATGTAAATTTTACGGCTAAGTTTACAGCATTACGTTATGTTTAAGTTTGAATTGAGAATGAGACCTTATGCAAGGACTTAAAGCAGACTCTTGTTTCAGGCCGTGTTACCACACGAGCGGCAGTACATTTCCACATGAAAAATCGATGGGGAGTGCGGAATTTATGAGCCGGCGGCGGCGAGATATACGCGGTACCTCTTGGAGAAATCAGGCGGAGAGCGATCTCTATGTCAAGCCTGCACAACGTTTGAGCTCTGGAGAATCCTGCAGTTGAGTGCCAAATCGATTCAAGGAGAAGGGTGTAAAATTGAGCAGCTCTTAACAACGCAGTCGACAAACGCTCACGGGTTACATGACGCGCGTAGGGATCTACATGAGCGAGAAATTTTCAAGGAGCCAATGAGGGTACTCGGGAATGCTCTAAAAGTAATACTGACGTACAAATATAGATACGAGTTCTTAATTATAATTTCAGTAATAATTCTATATCATTAAAAAATATTCGTATCATTAAATATATGATACAATACTCGTATCGTTGCATTCTCGTACATACTATATATCATGCAATTTTAGTATCAATAAACTGTTTCACTCACCAAATTATTTACCAAAATATACCTCAACAATCCGGCATTTTAATTAGAGTTTTATAACTGCGCCGTAGTCTAGAAGCGAGAGCTGATAGAATATTTTCTAGTGCGACACAAGTTGGAATGAAGGAGAGAGCGTTGGCAGCTTCGCGATCATACGGCGCGAAGATTGAATACCCTGGCGTCTAATAAAATTATTCAGTCTTTTCTTTATTATTCTGTTTATAAAAAGGATATTACAAATTTAAATAGTCGAAATCGGAGGAAAGTTGTCGACCTCCTTAATTAGAATAATGAAGGTGATGCAAGTCGTGCAAATATCAACACTGTACTCAGAAGTGACCTTGACTGTCCGGGTGACGCAGCGACGAAGGCTGTGTTGGCGACGTTTCGGCCATCTTGACGTGGTATTCCTCAGAGATGACGAAGACCACGACAAGATGCTAGGAACGTCGGCACATAGCCTTGGACATGACGTCACATTTGCGTGACTCTGTCCACGGAAGTCTACGACTTCACTGTACTTAAAAGTTCAGCCTATAAACATTCAGAGAGCCATGTAACAGTTGTGAGGCTCAATGAGACATTTCACGATCCGCCAGTATCCTCCAATTGAAGGTTTAAGACATCAGACATCATAACGACATAATCCTCATTTCACTCATTCAAAATAAATATCTTAAGATTTCCTCACGTAAAGAGTCTATTCAAAGTACAATATGTGTATAGAAAGTAGAAGGAAGTATATACACCAACCGAAAATTCCTGGATATGCACAAACATAGTTTTTTCTTCAGACGTACCATTTGGTGATAGGGTTGTCTCTCTATTGTCTTGCTCCATCAATTGGAATTATGAACATTTATTTTTAAAAGAAACTGGATGTCAATTCCTGAAGTTGTTTCATTTACAATACTTTCTAAGTCTTACTACCTTGACGTAGTAAAGTGTGAGTATTCTAAACCTGCGGCGGAAATCGTGACCGCAGCAGACCAGCCCTGAGGAAGACCATGACAAAATGGTCGAAACGCGATGGGCGTCATCGGACAGCCAGGAGCGCTCACACGACCGGCAGCGGGAGCCCGCGACTTCACTTGCAGAATATTAACATTGCAAAAGGAAAATATCGATGATATATTATTAAAATGAAATTATTCTAAAGAATTAGGCCTTTAAATAACGCAATGAGCGTGGCTTTGAAAAAACTAGTAGTTTTCTCTATTTTACTGCTTGAAACTAATGCAATTTATAAACAACTTTTTTCTAAAAATCTGGCTCCAATTTTTTTCTTTAATTGTTTCCTCGGATATAGTAATGGACCCTTAAATAATCAATTTTCGTTGAACTCGTTTTTTTTTAAAGTTGCGTAAGTAAGAAATACAGCGAGAAGCCACTAGCTTTCAAGCGCCGGGGGAGCTGAGCATTGCCGTGCCAGTGGTGGAGTAGCGGTAATGTGCTTGCGTGTTTACTGAAAGGACTTGAGTTCGAATCTCGCAACACAGAAAAAAATTACTGCTTGGAAACACTTCTGCAGGTTCATGTGCTACTATAATATTACTCGATACAAATAATGCGATAAATGTGGTGCTACAGCAGCACTAGTTTTTATATGGAACAACTCTATCCATAAACGGTTTCTCATCGAACCGTTGTTCCAAGAAACTTACGTAGGTCTATTCTATCAAGAAGCAATGTCTTTTTCAACTGACTAATTACGTCTGTGAGGACAAATCACGTAACAGAACCCCATCCAATCCTGCTGCACTATTTTCAGGCCAGTGACCGATTACTTGTAAAGGTTGTAAAACATGTGAGATCCGATGAAGACGGTATTACGCCGCAAAAAGGACTTTTCTGCAGCTGGACGAGCTGAGCGCACGATGAAAATGCATCTGACGTATCAGTTAAGTCAGAGGGGGTGAAAATGCTCTAGCTGGATAAGGGGGTTTCCGGCTTTAGTTTGCAATTAGACTTAGATTTTGCCCACATTTTTAGATGTTGAAAATATTATTTCGAAAATGTGAAGCTAAAATATCCAGATGGTAAGTACTTACAGCGAAAAACACGTTTTTTCCGTGTTTAAATTAAGAAAATAATCATTTTATGGTATTTATTTTATTTCTTTGCTTCTGATATCAACATTTCCCCAATAATTTCTTACAAAATTGACTTGTAGATGCCTTTCAGTTCATAAAGTAAAAAAAATTAAAATAACGTTTTCTATAAAAATGTTAATCAAAAATTATTTTTGTAATAAAAATTCACCTAATTCATAAACTTCCAGAAGAAGTTTCAGATAATGCTACTTACGAAATGTAGACAATTTCATTTTATTTTTAGTGCTCCAACCGGCAAATGTCTAGAATTTGATTTACGACCTGGCGGGCCGATTTTGTAACCATGCTTTTTATAGGATTTCCGAGCCTTAAATAATATAATATGTTTATAAAATATGTAATATTGTCAAAATTGATAAAAATAATAATAGAAAATGCCTTAGAATCATTGGAAATCTTTATTATAGATCGAATAACATTTTCTATTCAAAATAAAAATGCTTTATATGTCATAAAATAATAAATCGGGGGCAAATTGGTCAATTCTCTAGTCAATAAGTAGCATTTTTGTAGAAAAAATATTTTAATCAATATATGAACTGAAAAGCATCTACAAGTCAACTTTTTAACCAATTTTAGGGCAAAGTTCATATCAGAAGCAAAGAAATAAAATAAATACCATAAAATGATTATTTTCTTAATTTAAGCACGAAGAAACTGTTTTTTCACTATAAGTACTTACCATGTTGATATTTTAGCCTCATATTTTGAAAATAATAATATTTTCTACATCCAAACATGGGAAAAATCTGAGTCGAATTGCAAACTAAGGCCGGAAATCCCCCTTATCCGGCTAGAGCCTTAGCAACAGTTCTCACCTCTCATGTATTATGTTTCGATATAGTCACCGAAAACGTTTTAAGAGGACAAAAATCGTGTGAGGATATTAAAATAAATTATTCGAATGAAAACGGACCGCTCACTATCACAAAATATTAAAAAGAAGATTTTTGAATTCATTGAGCTTTTAACTAAACCCGCAATAAAGCATCTATTAATCAAGGATTAACCCACGTAAATAACATTTCTTTAAATAGAAATTTTGAAGAGCACATTTCTTTAAATCAAGCTACACACTCATTTCTCCGGGAATAATTTTCTCACAAGTTTGCCAACATTCGTGAAATAATTACGAATCATTTCTACACCGGCCACACTTCGCAATTTATTTAGGCATGAATGAGTGTCAAAACAATATTTTACATGACGCAACCGAGTACATCACGCCCCTAGGCCGTAGTTGGGTATGCGCTACTGGGGAACACTTCCGTACCAGGGACTTCCCGACAATCTTGCGAGCCTTCGCGGTGGCTCCGTGGCCGCGTTGAATGGGACAAATGCAACACGCAATCCGGCAACTACGCCACGAAATAATTAACTGCCCGTGGAGACTGATAAACATATCGACTGGCGCGACACCCGGCGGCTGGGACGGCAGGACAACCACGCACGCGACGGCGGGGCGGCGGCGGGGCGGCGGCGGGGCGGCGGCGGGGCGGCGGCGGGGCGGCGGCGGGGCGGCGGCGGGGCGGCGGCGGGGCGGCGGCGGGGCGGAGGCGGGGCGGCGGCGGGGCGGCGGCGGAGCGGCGACGGAGACAGCCGCGGTGGCGGCGGTGTAGACGGCGACGGCGGGGGCGGCGGGGAGGTGGTGGCGGGAGCGGAAGCGAGGGTGTGGCGGAGGCGGCGGCGGGGCGGCGGTGACGGGGCGGCCGTGGCGGGGCCGGGGGCAGGGGCGACGGGAACGACGGTAGGGGCAGTGGCGGGAGCGGAAGCAGTGACGGCGGGGGTGTGGCGGGCGGTGGGGGCGGCGGCGGGACGGGGACGGGACGGGGCGGGAACGTGTCGGTGGCGGGGATAGGGCGGGGGAGGGGGAGGGGCGGGGTACGGTGGGGCCGGGGCGGGGACGGCGGCGGCGGGGCGGGGCGGGGGCGGCAAAACGCCTCGCCGCAGGAAACGCCCTCTGTCTCCCGGTCGGGCGCGGTCTCTGCGCAGGAAGTGCGCCTTCCGATGTTCCGACGGCTCTTCCGGGCCGAAGGTATATATAGATGTTCATTACTGCCCGGGTGGAAAGAGTTGATTTCGTGACGCACGAGGCATTATAGGTCAAGGAATACGTAAGTTGACCTACCTTAATCTCCTTAAAGTGAACGTGTAAGGAAATGGTATGTACCTCACTCTCTTGCTCTCAAAAACTTTAAATTTAAAAATATATCAAATGTACTAGTAAAACAGATCTTTTACACTTTTCCAGTGTTCGAAATTCTTTGAAGTAATATGCGAAACCACTTTTAGTCAGATTCCCTTTATTTAAAAAAACAGATTTATCACACAATTATTATGTCTATGATTATGCTTATTATTGTTATTTAATCGTGTACAGTTCACTGGCACATACACTGTAGTTGTACTTTTCTATCAGAGCATAACTTCTAAATTCTTATTACATCTTATGAAATAATTTCGTAACTATAAAGAAAATTAATAGGTATCATAGAGTAACACCCCGCCCACTCTCCCATCGAGCTCGGCGGGATGGATCTCAGGGGTGGCCCGACTCACCGTTAGATTTCCGTCGGCGATATGTTGCCTCATACGCACGGCTGAAAGTTGGGCAGGACCCATGCGTGACTGGGCATTTTCATGCATTAGGCATTGAAATACTCTTTCTGATTTGCTGAATTTAATTGAAGAAGTTAATTAAAGGGGTGAATCCTCCTACAATTAGTAACAATATCTTAACCTAACCTACAACTAACTTAGGTTAAAGGCCGACTCTTCTGGGTCATTGTCCAGGCGTTCCGCCTCTCCAGGCGCGGCATCGGCCCGTGAGTCGGGTCGGCGGAAAACAGCAGCGATGTAGGGCGGTGTGCGGGGGCTGGCGCGCGGCTGGTGTTCCCCGTTCACCGGGTCGGACGGGCGGCTGGCGACGGCGGCGGCGGAAGCGAGGAAGCGCCGCCCTGATGCGGCAAGAACGACCGCGTCCTTTAGCGGCGGCCGGCTCTCAGGCCAAGTCTGGACACTACTTCGTCCATTCAGGTCCCCACACTCGTACGGTGTTCCGGCTCTCCCTTCAGGCGACACATGAGCGGGTGGCGAAGTGACGGCGATGCGTTGCCGGCGGCGGTCTGGCGCCTCGCGGCGATGGCGTGGCCTTTATTTGTGCAGCGGCATCGAACGTGCCCGCACGTCCCCCATGAACGGTCCCTTGATGAAATGCACGAGTAGACGCTGGCCTCTCTCCCACCGGAAAGCTCAACCTCTCGCTGGCGCCGTCATCATCAGAACGGCCGAACCTCTCGCTGGCGTCGCCCACATCAGAATGGCCGAACCTCACCCACGCATCTACCTCCCTCGATCGCGAGAGCACGTGTCTCGCCCCCGCCAAGTTCTTGTCTATTGGCGCAGCCGAATCGCGCGATGCGTGCCGGCCAACTGCGGTGGTGGCAGCGACGGTTGAAAATCGTCTTCGAGGGGGCGGTCTACGTCACGGCAATTCCCAGAAGACGCGGGGTGTGCGCTGACACGGCGTTCCGTCGGCAGCGGCAAAAATACCCAAGGCGACCAACGGTTTCTGAACAAAGGAGACCGCGCCCAGCAGCGGCCTGCCTGCACCCACTGGCCGGTCAGGTAGCGAAAAAGTGCGCGTTTCTTGACATCAGGCTTTCCAGTACTCCCAGTTAAATAAATATTATTTTGGCACACGTCGAAATCGTTACGTGCGCGACCGTCCCATTACAATAGAGACTGCAATCCATGCATATTTTTTATGTACAATGTAGAAACATATTTTTACATTGATGGTTGAACCTAAAATTTCGATTACTTCCCAGAAATTTCCTGATCAAAGAGCATGCACCCAGTAAAATAGGTTGCTGAAAACGTATGACGATGCACTCTTTTACTCCGAGTGTTTCTAGAGAGTTCTCTGAGGTTTTCGTAATGAAGCCCGTTGCTGAAAGAACGCCAGGCACAATCTTCGTCTCTAGGAGTTTCTTGTGTTCCTTCCTAACGGCCAATTCTGTTCTCTCCTGTATCTGAGCCTGATACACTGTGGTGAGATCATTAATATAGATGACTCTCATATCCACAAAACACATTTATTGAAATTGGTAGTTACCGGACTACACTCGTGAAAATCCAAATGCATAGGTAAAAATAAGTTATCTTTCAAAGAAAAAAAACATGTTTTATTGCAGAAGACAACTTCTTTTTACTTATCCGTACTTTTTTCTAGTTTTATTCCACAGTGTTAAGTCAGTGTTTTTGAGATAAGCTGTCCGATCCTGATCGTGCCAGTTTAGTTCGGCCTCAGTGCAGTTTATAGTTGCTCTATACGAGGGCATTTTCGGAAAAAACTTCCACAGACCTTGACAAGTTGGAGATGAATAATTCGTCCCATCATATCATGTCTGTTCTTATTCTCAGTTTGGGCTTCTGCAGTATAGCCTGAGATAAAATGCTGAATTGCCTCGCTGCATTGACCACAGGCATCAGAGGGCACATCTGGATCTTTGATGAGGTATTTCAGATAATGATTGGTTGCAATTACTTGGTCTTGGACTTCCACCACGAACCTCTCATATTGGGAGTATAGATACCAAATATTGAGCAATTTACACGGCATATCAGCGTCATCATTGGAATTTTCCATCTCAGCTTGTTATCTATCGTAAATTGCCTTCTGCTCTCGTAGCCCCATCTCCTGGTGAAAGGATGGTTATTGGAGATTAACTACTTGTTGGTTAAGAAATAGTGGACTATAATTATTATCTGCTTCCTGTACCACTCTAGGTTGACTAGAATACTTAGCTTTCTTCCTTCAGCACTCTCTCAAGCTGGTAATCTGCTTTGTCTGAACAATGCGACGATCCAAGCAGACGTCACGACCGGCTGCTAAGGCGCCAAGACTTTGCAGCTTTCTTGAATTGAGTTTTTGGGACGGTGAAATTGGAAGGTGGTCATTTTGAGCCTGAGGAACCTTTCCAAGTATTCAATATTTATTGTCGATTAATTGACGATCCTCAATGACAATTGAACAATTAGTATTGCGCAAATACTAATTGCTACAGTAAGATTTCGTGAGTTGAGAAAGATTTTGAATATGCTGAATTCAGAGGGTCACACTCCCGAGAAAGATGGGAGGTATTTGTTATAATGAATATCGTTGTCCGGATGAATTTTACGACGTGATCAATTTTTATACCATAGTGACAATTTTGATTAAAATGCTACCTTTTTGTTTATGATGTCAACAAATTTTGAAAAAGACCCAAAACAGGGTTGAAACGTCAGTTTATGTATAACAATAAATAAATTGTTATAAAATTACCGTGTCTCTTTATTAAAGTCAATACGCTATTGCAATAAAGATGGGAGGTCCTGGCATCTTCAAAATATTTCTTAACAAATTCGGCAATAACAAAGTATTAATACAAATATTATTATTTGCACCGTTGCACCAGCAAATTTAGAGGAAAGAACAGCGGGGTCCGATTCTAGCGGTTACATCATGGCGATCTCTTTTAGAAATTGCGGAGCACCATTCAGAAATAGGCCCCGCATTACTCTCATATCTCGTTCGCCACGCCCAGTACTCTACCATCTACCCACGGTCTTCGTCCTTATTTCATCTCTCTGGACAGGTGTCGCCATCAGCCAGACCCTATCGCTCTAGCAACCACTGCAATCCATTACGAATGGGAACGTATTTTTACCTGCTCTCTAAGTGAACACAAACCTCTTTGATAATGCTTTTTAAACAATTTAATTTCATAAATTGCTCAACGGAGTACCGAATCGGCAAAGATGAAATAAATCGAAAACGGAATAATACTGTAGTATTTCAGTTTTGAATTGGTGCTGATAATGTTAAGGCAGAACGTCCTCTACTATATTTAACAAATTCCTCCTCTACGATCAATTTTCTGGTTCATTCAGTTATTTCAACTGCGAGTACCCGTCTCCTTCTGTCGTTTCCTCCAGTATATTTACCGTTTTTTCCTTGGGAATATTGTCTTCGTGTTAATACTGCTGTCTCAATATAGTATATTCTTACTATACAGAATCGTATACTACTATTACCCATGACTTTTGTTTCAATTCACAATTTAGAAAACGAATGATCAGAATATTTATATGAGCGCGAAACACACGCAACCTCTCCAAACAAACGTGCTCTCTAAAAAATATATTCGTTAAAAAATTCACTTTCCAACAAATACACTCGCGGAATAATCGATTCGACCAAAAATACCTATTTGTCTAAAAGAACCCGTTCATCCGAGAAACGTTATTGTGAAAATCTGTCTGAAAACTACCCACCCGCAACAAAATGCAAAAGTTGCCAAATGCCCCCCCCCTTTTCACCTGGGCGTCTAGGCAGGCAGAACCGGTCGGAGGGCGTGGGGGGCGCGGCGGGCAGGGCTGAGCGGGCCGCGTGGGGCAGGCGGGGCGGGGCGGGCAGGCGGGGCGGGGCGGGGGGCGGGCAGGCGGGGCGGGGCGGGCAGGGTGGGCGGGGCGGGGCGGGGCGGGCAGGGTGGGCGGGGGCGGGGCGGGGCGGGACGGGCGGGACGGGCGGGACGGGCGGGACGGGCGGGACGGGCGGGACGGGCGGGACGGGCGGGACGGGCGGGACGGGCGGGACGGGCGGGACGGGCGGGACGGGGCGGGGCAAACGGGGCGGGGTAAACGGGGCGGGGTAAACGGGGCGTCAGAGAGCTAGTGATACGAGTGCTCCCTAGCATAATTTAGACGGCTTCGGCTTATCTGAGCGGCGAATTATTGTGGGCTCTCAGACCACGCCCACAAACCGCATCTGCACCCCCAATCCTCACCCTACCACATCCCCACCCCACTCCCGAATACGACTGCTGGATTCAGCATTTCAACGCTTCTCTGAGCTAACGAATACGCGCGGCTGATGGCACCAAAAAATACAATGTTGTTGCATAAATTATTGTGACCGTCGTGTATCGAAGCTTTGTAATTCGAAATTCTTATCTGCATTAGGGTTCTTTAAGATCTGCAATACACAACTCATTAAAACGTTTTTAAATACAAGAGAATTATCTTTCTAAATACTGTAAATGAATTTTCTAATAAAAAGGTTTAATTACAGTTGTCTCTAACAACTTGTAAAATGCATTTCGTATTTTAGCGTTATATATAATGTATTATTCAATATTTTAATGACAATAAGTTGTATAATTTACGTACGTTTTCGCGACCTCCCAATTGCGTACCTCCTCTCCTTTAGCAATATTAGAAGAATTATGAATAAATGTTACAATGTGCTCTTGAGTTAACACTGATTGTAAACACATTTCTGCTCTCCTTTAACACATATTATTTGCTTGTACAGACGACATACAGATTTGAATTGAGAATACTGCCAAAAAAAACAAACCCCCTGCAACTCTCCCATCTAGCGACCGGCCCAAAAAGCGCGCGCGGATTATTATAATTGAACTGCATTGAGGTGGGTGGTACTAATTCGCATTTCGTCTACCAGAAGCAAAATTATGGGCACATTACAGCATTAGCTTAATGAAACAAAAAAGTAAACAAAATTCCCGAGAGAGATAGCCAAGGCAACGTATCTATAAACATTTTTCGGTGTTTGTTACGGACATTTAAATTACACAAGATAAAATCTACTGGCAAAAAATATATCTGTGTTCACCACGTTAGCAAATGTATCACTGACATTCATATGAAGTAGGTACCATTTTTTCTTTTGATAGTCTTTACAGTAAAGTTGCAAGAAATCAACAATGAAAAAACATAAACGAGAAGGAACTTTACTGCACATTTAATTTGAGTATTCACTCCACACAAACACTGAATATCAATGCATGCAATATAAAATAGTGCATGAAGACTTGATGAGGTTAGTTTTGTGGCATATCACCATCTCGCGTACTGTGTACGAAATTAGCACATAACGTATTATAACAACTGACAATCAGCATCAAACTTACACCTTGTGAAGTCCGTTTCGCAACACTTATATTTGAAGCAAAATATAGATGGGTTTGCAGGAATTACATGGATTTATTTTATGTTTCATTCGTACAAAATTAACTTACAAGGACTTGTTGAAAGATTCAGACTGAAATTTTACAATAGAACATTTACTTTATTTTTTTATATTTTTTCTTTCAGATTGTGAAAAAATAACAATACGAAAGACATACCACACGATTTTGTTGAATAATTTGCATTGCAACTATTTTTTCTGTGAAAAAATATTTTACAATATATTGAACAAAACGCAATATTTCTGGCATCTCTAAATGGAAAAATGCATGATCGCAGGCTCATTATTCATGGGGGAAAAAGTATTTTTCCAGGGTTCATCGGCCTCGTGAAGTGGTACACTCTGAATATTCCAACTCATTATCATGTGTAAAATTATAGGGCAAGTGTGCCGTGCGATGAAGTTCATAATGAAAATATTCCTTCAATTCGCTTTTAATGTTTGTATTTCCTGGTAATAACCATTTTTGGTTGATAAATGGAATGTTTGAATGCTATAACCCGCAAACGTGTTAATCTAAAACTCAAATCCTATTAGTTTTTCAGCTTAAACTACATTGGATTTGCGAATGGACATTTCGCCCTATATATAGGCTTTGAAGAAAATTTCTGAAAAAATAATTAATGCACAATTCTATTCCGATACTTTTCCTACCAGACAGCTTCTGTTGTCGGATTCATAGTCTCCTATATTATTTCAGTAGTATACTCCCACACGCAACCAATCTTTATAAATGAGGTCTCTAAAGAAAGAATTTCACGGCGACGCGTCGCGACGTGTCGAATTTTTTTTAATGTTTATTTCCAATAAGATCAGTAGCTGGTTGCTGTTTTACATTATTTAGTTGATATGTTTATATATTACACACTCTTTTACAAAAAACCTAACTAATTACATTGCAAGGGATACAACATAGATTACAATTTAATACACTTTAATAGATTACAATTAATTTACAATACTGAAGAGGTATAAATGGTTCTTACAATGGGCAGTGAAACACTAGTTCTAACAATTACTTATATTTACTACATGGGGATTGGTCTTGTGGATGGGAGGTGTATATTTCCTCATACCAGCTAATCTATGTTCAGTCTTTTTATCAGGGGGGAAGGAAAACATCTTTGGGAAATTTGGATTTAATTCTAGGATTTGTTGGGCCATTTCTATTGAGATTGAAAATGTTTGTGCTTGAGCATTGGCTTAGGTTGCTAAAAAAATTGTTGGAGAGTTTCGATAGAAATTCGGATAGTATGGGTATTTTTAATTTATGATGAATTTGCTCATTTGTAATGTACCAAGGCGCTTTAATAGCCAGACGGAGGAATTTGTTTTGAATTTTTTGAAATTTTGTAAGTGATGACTTGGAGGCTCCTCCCCAGATTACACATGCATATGACATAGAAGGTCTTACAATTGACTTAAATATTGACAAGGCAGTTTCTGTTTTCAGATGAGACTTCTTGTTGATGAATGGATATAGTTTGTCAATTTTTTGTTTAGTAGATTTTTCTATTTCCATTATGTGTTCTTTCTAGGTTAACTTTGTATCAAAATGTAAGTCAAGATATTTGATTGCTTTAGATTTGTCTATCCAGGGTATTGAATTATTTTGAATATTTAGTGGTGGTAAGACAGGTATTTTCCTTGGTGTAAAGAGTTTGCAAACTGTTTTAGATGTGTTTAGAGCAATTCTCCATTTCTGTGTCCAAGTTACAAATTTTGAAAGATCTTCTTGTACGAGTTTTGCTCCTCGTTCGCAGGAGCTGGAGGAAATGAACAAGGGGGTGTCGTCAGCGAAGGTGGCCATTTGCGATTTCGCTGGTGGGGAGAAATCTGCTGTGTAGATGTTGTATAGCAGAGGGGAGACCGATGATCCTTGTGGTACTCCTGCAGAAATATTTTCAATATGGGAAGCTGTGTTGTTTAACCACACTGTAAACGTTCGACCATGGATGAAGCTTTGAATGATTTTATAGAGAAAAGACGTTGTACCCAATATCTTTAGCTTATAGAGTAAACCTGCGTGCCATTCCCGGTCGAAGGCATGTGAAAGGCTTGTGTCTAGAAAAACTGCGAGAGTGTATCTTTTATTTTGGAAGGAGTTCGCTATATGGTTAGTTAGTCTGAGAAGTTGGTGGGTTGAGGAATGTTTTTCTTTGAATTCGAATTGAATATTAGGGGTCAATTCATTTTAAGTGGTCCAGAATTTAATAAATTGGTCGCTTGACCATCTCGAAAAAATTTCATATTTTGTACATACATTTCCTTATGTTTTGGCTGTTCAAAACCGTCTTTAACTTTTTTTTATTGTCCCTGGTTTACAAATGGCGGCCATTTTTGTTTCGTGCCGTGCGCCATTTTTCCCGTTCGCAGACATTTACTCTTTCCTAAATTGCTCAGCTCTCGGTTGCTCTAGCAATCTAGAATAAAAAGCATTCGATTCAGCATACTCTGGCCTGTAAATCGAAATATTATTTACCTATTTTCTATATTTTTATTTGGGGAATATTTGCAACCAAATCTATGAAACGCGAATGAACGAAATTCGATTTTCAGAGAGTAATCTTTCAAAGAAGTAATAGAATCTAAGCCTTAATTTTTTCTGTGCTTTTACACACAACAGTATGGTTACTTTTTGTAAAATATCATTGGTATGTAACGTACCCCTTGAAAATTACATCCTCTTGAAAATTGGAATTTTGGATTTTTTCCCAATTTTGAACTGTAATATCTCTGTTGAGGGACCAGATAAAAATCTAAAAATTGCACACATGCTAGACCGCTATCATACCAAACATCAGTAAAAATTACAACTTTTAGATTTAACTCGAAATATTTTTTAAAAATTTTAAAACTTACGAAAAAAAAGGCTCCATTTCCCCATTGGGGATACTTTGTGCCAAGTAGTAATCACATTCTTTTGAAGCTATTTTAAACTAAAATCTACATTGATTTAAAATAATTAATTATACTCAATAATTAATATACATAAAAGCGGCCTAATATATAATTTTCAATATTACGTATACTTTACTCTAAAACAATTTGACATCTACGTCCGTAATTGAAAATATGGTTATCTTGATTTTGAAATCTGAGCCACTTAAAGCAAAAATATTTATAAAATACAACAAATAAATAAATTCAGCTTTTTGTTTATGATTTTGCGTTTAAATTTGCCATTCTGCTTACTATTTCTGAATGTTTCTGCAGAAATGCGGACGGTCGCGCCGTATTTCTTAGTGAAAATAACGTGCCTGAATTAACAGAAAATTCAAGAGAATCAGCAGATAGTTTAGGATACCAGTGCAGTTTAGGATAGCAGAGTCGAAACTACTGCCAAACTTGACTCCGCATCTCTGATTATTTCTTAGAAAATCAACAACCGAAGATTCATGTATCGGACAGAACCAACGCGGTGGGCCGAGGATTTAACACACTTTCTAAATCACACAGGCTTTTGAATCGTTTTCTATGAGTTTGTGGCTTGAGGATTGTCTTCCCTTTACGTCAAAACGTGTTAATCTGTGACTTTGTGCACAATTGTGTGACCGTATATAAAAATGGAGTGTGATTGCTGTATCGGTGATATTACTAATGAAGTTGGGTATAAAACTTTATGATATTTTTCCTAAGGACATTACGTCAATTGAAGACTTTGATGTAGAGGAGAATATTGTTTACATTGAGGAATAATTGTGATATCACATCTCTCTGTAAGTATCAAGAGATAAAATACGAACAAAAATTTGATCTCTTTGACCAGACTTTTTCAAATCCTTACAAAAATCATAAAAAGTCGTAATGAAAAGCTTTGAGAAAAATAACTTTGGCTCGCACAACGTTCGCGCAACTAACCAGAAAAAAAACTTTTTCGGACAATCTTATACCAGGAAAATGATTGTGTCCATCGTGTTATTCATGTGCGACTGTTCGTATCTCTGCAGAAACCTTCAGAAATAGTAAGTAGATTGGCAAATTTAAACTCGAAAACATAAACAAAAGACTGAATTTATTTATTTGTTGTATTTTATAAATAATTTTTGATTTAAGCGGTTCAGATTTCAAAACCAAGATAACAATTTTTCAATTACGGACGTAGATGTCAAATAGTAAGTTTGTTTTAGAGTAAAGTATACGTAATATTGAAAATTATATATTAGGCCACTTTTAGGTATATTAATTATTAAGTATAATTAATTATTTTAAATCAATGTAGATTTTAGTTTAAAATAGCTTCAAAAGAATGTGATTACTACTTGGCACAAAGTATCCCCAATGGGGAAATGGAGCCTTTTTTTCGTAAGTTTTAAAATTTTTAAAAAATACTTCGAGTTAAATCTAAAAGTTGTAATTTTTACTGATGTTTGGTATGATAGCGGTCTAGCATGTGTGCAATTTTTAGATTTTTATCTGGTCCCTCAACAGAGATATTACAGTTCAAAATTGGGAAAAAATCCAAAATTCCAATTTTCAAGAGGATGTAATTTTCAAGGGGTACGTTATATACCAATGATATTTTACAAAAAGTAACTATACTGTTGTGTGTAAAAGCACAGAAAAAATTAAGGCTTAGATTCTATTACTTCTTTGAAAGATCACTCTCTGAAAATCGAATTTCGTTCATTCGCGTTTCATAGATTTGGTTGCAAATATTCCCCAAATAAAAATATAGAAAACAGGTAAATAATATTTCGATTTGCAGGCCAGAGTATGCTGAATCGAATGCTCTTTATTCTAGAATGCTAGAGCAACCGAGAGCTGAGCAATTTAGGAAAGAGTAAATGTCTGCGAACGGGAAAAATGGCGCACGGCGCGAAACAAAAATGACCGCCATTTGTAAACCAGGAACAATAAAAAAAAGTTAAAGACGATTTTGAACAGCCAAAACATAAGGAAATTTATGTACAAAATATGAAATTTTTTCGAGATGGTCGAGCGACCAGTGCTAGACCACTTAAAATGGATTGACCCTTAGGGATTGCTTAGGTAGTTAATCTGTTTAATATGAGTTTTTCAAAAATTTTGCTGATTGAAGGAATTAGACTAATGGGTCAGTAATTTGAAATTTGTTTATGATCCTTTCCTGGTTTGGGGATTGGAATTATTTCGGCATGCTTCCATTGCTGTGGAAAGTAACCCAGCCTTAAACACGCGTTAAAAATAGCTGTTAAAACACTAATAGCTTGTTGTGGGAGTTCTTTTATGATAAAGTTAGGTATTTGGTCGTGGCCTGAAGATTTCTTTGGACGTAAGCATTTAATTTGATTTTTAATTTCTTTCGGTGTAATACATTTTGTGGGTAGCTCAGCTGTGTGTCAATCTTTGCTGATTTCGTTTTCAACTTTATCTGTAAAAGCCGTGTCGTGAGATACGTTCCGGCTGAATGCCGAGGCCTAGTGTTTTGCAAATGCACGGGCTTTTTCGCTGTCAGTTATAGCTTCACTATTTCCCGATTTTATTGCTGGAATGTTAATTTTTTCCTTAGTTAAATGCCTAATTATTGACCATTGGTCATGTGAAGCTGGGGTAATTTGACTAATAGATTTCTGATATGTTGTAAATCTAATTTTTTCGAGTTGTTTGTTTATTTGATGACCTAGGTTATTTATTTGGTTTTTAAGTGAGGGGTCCTGAGCGTCGGCCATTTGCGTCTTAGTTGGCGTTTGGTGGCAATCATTTTCAAAAGCCTATTTGGGATAGTGGGGTTCTTAAAACCTGATTGTGGGACTGATGTTTGCGATTCTTTAATTGCATTGTGGATGAGCGAGGTAAATTGTTCTATCTCAGTTTCTATTCTGATGTTATTAGTCATGTTTTGGTACTGACAGTTGGTGGGACAAGTAATCACGAAATTTTTGCCAATTTATTGTTCCTGTGACGATGCGTGGTCTATGTGTAACGGGTAGTAATATTTATGTTGAAAGTTATTATTACCGGTGTGTGGTCAGAGTTTAATTCTGGCCGCGGGCTTTGTTTTAACGGAAGGTTGATATTTTTTGTTAACGTTAGATCCAGAATGTCTGGTTTAACATTGATATGTGTTGGATAAAAGGTGGAGTGATGTAGGTGCATTTACTGTACAGGTCTTTTCTGATGAGATTTGGAAGAGCTTTTTGCCTTGGGGCGAAGTGGTATTGCAACCCCACAGTTTATGTTTTGTGTTAAAGTCGCCATTAATTATGATTGGACTATTGAGAGAAAGTAGCTGTTTTAGAAGGTCGGTTGGAAATGGTCTGTTAGGGGGCCTATACGCAGTAATTATGTGCACATCAAGTTGACTTGTGTTAATTTGATTCCTATTGTTTCTAAGTTTTCAGAAGAAGGAGTATTAAACTGCAATGCGCAATTATTTTGTGGATTACAATTGCTACTCCACCGGCAGCTTTATCGTAAAGCCGGTCATTTCTGTAGGCTATGTATCCCGGGATTTTAAATTGCATTTTGAGGAGGGGCGGAGGTGAGTTTCGGTTACGTAGACAATATCGATCTTTTTTGAACGTAAGAAATGCGAGAAATAGTCGAACTGTTTTTCAATTCCATTGCAATTCCAATTGAGTAGTGTTAAACCACTTAATTTATTTTGCGTCATTAGGTAATAATGAAGAAATTATTGTATTAATTAAAGATTGTAGCTTCGGAACTAATATTGCGATGACTTGGGAGATAATATTATTAACTATTTGAGAGGTGAACTCCATTGGGTTGTTAATATTGTTTGATGAAGCCACCTGCGCATAAAGAGGCGTACTTGCTTGAGGCCTTCTTGGATTATTGATAATTGGCAATGAAGGAAAGTTAGTGTTATCCAGAACTGGCGGAGGACCGGACCTTGTAGCTTGGGGTACAGGTGGTCGAGGTTGTTGGAAGTTTGCAATGTTCTGGGCCACATGACTTGAGTTTTGTCCTTTGTAGCGTAATTTTGGACATTGTTTGAAGCTTGCGCGGTGCCAACCTTGACAGTTTATACACCTGGGAGGGGCATTTATTGGCAATGGGCAAGACTCGTAATGATGGTTGCCAAGACAACGTACGCAGCGTGATTCGCGTCCACAATTGTTTTTAGAGTGACCGTAGCGTTGACAGTTTTTGCATTGTACTGGGAACGATGACTTCCTTTTTTCTTCGACTTTAACTATTGCATTAAAAGGTTGTTTAGTTTATATATGGTTTTTGCTATGTCGTTGTCTAAAAGTTCAACCGCGCACAGAATAGTGGGGGAATGGAATTTGTATATTCTATTGATTTACTGCACTGGATAGTTCAGACGATGGAGTTCGTCAAGTACTTCACTATCAGAATAACATGTTGGTATCCCACGTATTATTACTGTTAGCGGCCTGTTGGTTGGGTCTCTGAACGAATGAAAGTCTAGATGTTCTTCTTTACAGAATTTGACAAGATTTCTGAAGTCTTCAATTGTTGTAGGCTGAACTCTATAGGGTGACAAGTTTGAAATCTCCTTTCTGGGAGGGGCCTAGTTTCCCGGGCTTCTCCCACCGCTGCTACTGTTCTAGATTAGCTGAACCTGCAGCGCTCACGCGATTCATCGCCCTCCCCCAGGAAGGAGGAGCTATAAGTCATCAATGTCACTGCAGCCTTCGCTGTGTGACGTCATTGTCGTTCTCATGATTCTTAAAGGAACTCCAAACTAATACGATGGAATGGAGATCGGAATGGTAAGGAGGGAGCTTGATGTTCAGATTATATTACCTTCAAACAATTGTCCCAGTGTTAGAAACAAATACACAAAATATTACGCCTGTGAACTTCACTTGAAATTAGGCCTACGCTAAGAGACGCCACGCTGCACAGCACTCGAAGACGAAAGGGACAGGACTGAGGACCAGGGGCGATGCTTCCAATACATGTTTCTTTTACTGAACTTTAATATATTAAGAGTCAGCGTTTGTGCACAGGCAGCTGAAACTGTTTTGATTTGGATGGCTGACACTTTTACTGCTGCGCGTTGGGCCCACGAACAAAGCAGCCTGTCTCTGACCCCCCTCCCCTCGACCCGCCACGCCGCCTGACGCGCAGAACGAGTGAGAGAGCGATATTTTAAGGGGAAGTGAGCGGTTGATGGTGGGAGTCACCCCTCCCCGCGCATGCGCATTTGAAGGGAGCTATCTGACCTGCCAGGCTATAACTGTTGATTCAATAATAATTCTATTATTAGTTGGGTCTTTTTTCTTGTTTTGATATTGTTTTGTAGAGATTTCATAAACTTTTTCAAATCACCCACTAAAAAGAGTATGATTATGTGCATTATGAATGAAAACTGGAGGAGTTTTTTCAATTAAATTTTCCGTGACTATTTCATTTGAATCTACACTATCGTCTAAGTCGCTAAGTGGTGCATATCTATTTTTTGTTGGTATATCCACAATCAATTTGCCGCTGCGACTAGTTAGCCTGTTGTTTGGTACTGATCTTTTGGAGTTCTCACGGTCCTCTGAAAAGTCGCCTTCACGCTTTTTCCCTGTTGTTGATGAACTTTGATTGGTACTCTGGCCGATTTCCAGTAATTCGTGGCGACTGTTTGGAGACTGTTGTGACGGGGGCGAAGTTTCTTGCGAGGATTGTTGCTGTTGAATTCCCTGCTGGTGAAGATGAGTTGTGAGCTTTCCAGTTGACCTGGATGATGTTCAACGACTGTTGATGAGCTGGTATTTCATTGCTGTAAACAGCTTCGATTGCACCTTGCACTAATTCCCCAGTATGGAAATACTGATTAGAAAACATTTTAGCTTTACTGATAACTATTGATCACTTCCTACTTTAAATATAACTGTGAAAATAGTTTAAGTTCTGAACACACTGGAGCGCGGCGGCCCTCGCAGGTCGAGAGCACGCCGCAGACTAGTACGCCTTGAGCTTATCTACACGGAGCGGAGCGCTGCTGGCACGACCGTTCGCGACGGAGGCTCTAAGCGAAGACGTGACGAATTGCACTTTGACTTTAAAAATATGAAGGATTTATTTTAAAAAACGTAGCTAAATATTGATGTAAAATGCAACCCGCAACGCGCGTCCGGAGTTTTGAATGTGTGCCGTTAAATAACTTCTAAACGAAGATTTCTAGGGTCTTAAAAACTAAAAGTTTGAGCCCAAAGGCCCAGGGCTTCAACGAAACGTCCCTCACGCTGTAATCTACAGGATGAGATCTTCTTTACCCCCCTATTACATTTTTGCTGGTTGGACGCTTCTCGATTCTACCCCACCTGCTCAGAGCCTTTAGAATCTGCAACTGTATGTGAAATTACTAATAACTTGATATTCTATGCGACTGAATTACACGGGTGTACCTCTTTGCTGGATAATGAAGTTAAATAAGAATAGTTGGTATTGACAAAGGTGTATTATATCGTTATCAATTACCATGTGACATCTAGAACAAGTGACGGAGGATCAGAAGGCCTTCAAGAAAAATATGTATTACAAGCTTAATATGGAAATGGAAAAATAAGGAAGATGGTGGGGTGTACCATGCGAGAGCTCTCGCACGGGTACGCTAGTTTTTATTGAATGGAGTCTTTATATGTATGCTTTAAATACTACTACTGACTACCATTCCATTTTAATTGTGTGAAATATTTGCAATATGCAAATAATGCGTATTTTATTTAGTACAAGGAGAAAAATTACAAATGAATGTAAGTTCCTGTAAAATGAATGTAATCTCTCATTTGGTGGTCCATGGCTGTATTACCTTTTTTCCGTTTAATAACAAAAAACATCTATTATAATTGTGCCAGAAGAAAATTATTAAATCGCGTTTTTACTCAAGAAACCTGCAGTGTACAAAAAGGTACCCTGCAGAAGGATCATTAATCACAATTACACGCCTTTTAAAAATGGGCTTTTGTTATTTTAGCAAGAGGTAGGAAGAGTATTATTAACTGACGCGTTTAGCCAGCGTACGGTATTATCGTATGCGAGTGAAATCACGCAACATTGTAAATTTATACGAAGAAAATGAATTGAATTCTCTACATGCAGTGCACAGAAACGGCTCACCGCTACAAAGAAGAGAAACTCACAAGCAGAAGCGACTGTCATTCAGACGCTACAAAACATTGTAATGTTTAAATGGAGAAGTAGAAAGCGGTAACTAGTCAAAAACCTCCATGCGTATCATATTTTAATTGAAGTTTTGCCCGACAAAATGTGAGGGGAAAACACAATTTCCTTTTCTCTGGCATCGAGATATCAAGCTTAATCAGCAGGCCAAAAATACAAACGACCAGTCCAATTCATACATTCTCACAAAGTAACCCTGAGCGTAGTACGAGGCTAGTTGTACAACCCCGCGGAGAGGACAACGCAAACCCAAAAATATGATTCCCTCCCCCTCCGCAAAACAGCGGTCAGTCTCTTTCGCGTAAAGGCCATCCAATTACCGCCGACACAAAAGGATATTAAACTATTGCGTCGTTTGGGTCCGGCGCGGGCAAACAGACAAAACGGCAGCGCGGGGCGCGGAGCGCGGGGTGCGAAGGGGGGGAGCAGGGTCGGAAAGGTCACTCACACGCGGGCAACACACAGCAGCGGAAGCGGCGGGGCCGAGCGGGCGAGGTCCATAGACAAAACGGCTTTGGCGGCGGCGGAGGAGGAGGACGAAGAGGTCGAGAAGAAAAAGGAAGAGGCAGACGTGGAGTAGGACGAGATGGAGAAGGAAGAGGAGGAGGAAGTAGAGAAAGAGGAGGAGGAAGAAAAAGAGGAGGAGGAAGAGGGAGAAGACAGAGAGGAGGAGGAGGAAGAAGAAGAGAAAGTGACGGAAGAAGAGAAAGAGGAGGAAGAAGAGAAAGAGAAGGAAGAAGAGAAAGAGGAGGAGAAAGTAAAGAGGAGGAAGAAGAGAAAGAGGAGGATGAAAAAGTGACGAAGGAGAAAGAGGAAGATGTGAAGGACGAAAAACAGGGGAGGAGAATAAGGAGGAATATGATGAGGAGGAAGAAGAGGAAGAGCGTGGTAATGAGAAGGAAGAAGAAAAGGAGGAAGAGGGTGGGGGTGAGAAGGAAGAAGAAAAGGAAAAGGGGAATAGGTGAAGGAGAGGGAAGGCAAAAGACAGGAGGAGGTCGAGAAAAAAGAGGGGGAAAAATAATGGGAAGAGAAGGCAAAACCAAAAGACTAAAGACTTTTTAGAAAGCCGTTGCAGCGGATCACTTGTTAAGGCAACTGTGCTGCGGTGGCAGAAACGGGGCGGTTGGAGCTGAGAAATTCATATGCACAGCGGCAACAGACTGTATTCAATTCATGCGAGCTACCGACAGTAGCGGAAGTTGTGGAAGCAGTGAGAACAGTGAGGATGAAGGCGAGAATGATGGACAAAACAGAAGCGGTTACGGAGAAAATCGTGACTGAAGGCAATGAAAGTCATAACAGAGAAGCACTACTTTAAGAGGCTGTGTTCAAATGTAGCGGGTATCGTGTTGATATTAAACGCACGGGTAAAACAAACGGTAGCGGGAGACACGGAGGTCCAAATAGCGATAGAAGCGATGATCATGGAGGCAATGAAGGCACTTGAATTGGTGGCGGTGCCAGCGGTGAACCAAAACTTTTGTGTCCGCAGAAGAAAGAGCAGGAATGAAATTAAGATCATACATACAAAGCGGTGATTTTAGCGATTGCGGGAGTGACTGTTGGCAAAAGCGGTATTTCATGGAACACTTCCACATATATCCGGAGACCAGAAGCTAAGAGCATGTCCCGGCTGGACGATGCCCCGCTGGAGGAAATACCTGGTTGGGAGAAATGGCGTTTATTTTTCTTCATCGAACATAGTTGTCTACAATGTCAGGTTACAAAGTGGTTGCGGGTTGGTAGCTGAATACTGATGACTAAGGGGCGGATTTTGGAACAAAAACATCGTCAAAAATGATTAATAAACGTTAAAATGTTTTTAAAGTGCTCTAAAAGCAAAGAAAAACGACCTAAAAAAGTTATCAAAACCAGTTCGGAAGCTGTTGGATACGTTACTAATGTCATAGAGTTTTTTCTAATCGTTGAAGTGAACTCAGCTTGCTAACTTTTGATTTGGACTGTTCTTTACCAGGAAATCTGTGGTTTTAGTTATCGCGAAATCGGCTGAACTGATAATTGCGCTGACAGATGTCATAGGAATCTTTGATTATGTACTCATAACGTCCCACATTACAATGTCTTGAGCGAGGAAATCGAATAGGCCACTCAGAAAATCTGTGGAAAACATTTGTTGCAGCTCGTTAATATTATTTGAAGCAAGTAGCATTACAATTATGTTAAAATCGATGAAATCAGCAAATAATGCTTTAAAAATGACTTATTAGTCCAAATCTACGAAAAATGCAAAACAATGAGATAAAAAATTACATTTCATTGAAATCCGCCCCTTGGTGATGACCAATGAGCCACTTTATTCCAAGGAGGTTGCACATTTAATGATAAATACATTTTTCGTTTCCTGCACCGTTTTAATTCATTTTCCTCGGAGATGAAATTGCCATAGGATGTAGTCTATTGTCTCTATTCTGTAACTCCGGGAACGTTCGCCATTCTAAAAACAATTCTCGCCTTTCTCCTTAGGCTTCGGCACCTGAAAATAACATACTGTGGTCGCGGTGAGACAACTGCAAAATAAACGCTATTTTCATTCATACAGCGGCACCTGTGGTTGAAAAGATTTCATTTTAATCGCCAACCACAGGGTGGAATTGCTCAGTAGCATAAAATCTTAAAGCTGCATGGTCATCGGAAGCTTATTTGAGTTTGTGGGGGATTCCAGGCGCATTTCTAGTTCTTCTGAATTCTTCGGGAAATCAACTTCGATATTATGTATTTTCCTACCAACTGCATATCGTGCAATTCATAAAAATGATATCTTGGAAAAATTGCTTATTCTGGATCCCTGATTTCTAAAAATTAAGCATCAAAATTATCTATCACACACGCGCCACTTAAAGAGCAAACTAAAAATTATTAAATAAAATACAGTTCATGCGTTTGATAAATCCGACTGTCACAACAGAAGTTTAACGAGGCGCTGAGGGCAGCGTATTCGGCAAAATACGATTTTTTTGACGTCATCAGGCAAAATTTCACCATGGCGAAACATGAATATGGTGTTTGACGTCCGTAAAAGTTACTGATCAAGACTGATGAAATTTACCGTCAGATGTTTATGAGGGGTTGGAAAAAGAATCGCATTCATAAATAAGATTCTGGAAGTCGAAATGGTAGCAAAATTGCCATGTGATATCGGAGGTAAATATAAAAGTAAGGTTCGCGCGGAAGAGATGGTGATTGCTACTCAATGCAACCCTAGGCACGATTATATCCTCATGTTTGGAGATGTTGGATAGGTTAGTTTTCGAGGACAATGGAACGAACCTATGATAAATCAATATTTTGAAACCTTTAGACGTTTGCCATATTGTTTGGAAACGATATATTTAAGTTTACCTCATATTCAATTTCTTTTCGTGTAAATTTACTGAATTACTTCTGATAATTAGAAATTACGTTTCATAAATGCATTATATTTCCTCGTTACATAACTCTTAATAATATAAATGGAATGTATGAAGTAGCAGGAGAGAAAAGAATTTGTCTAAAATAAAACTTGGGGCCAATCTATAATATCCCTGTAACCTGGATATTTAATGCAGGCACTTCATTTTATTTAGCCTATTAAAAACGTTCCTTTATAGCCTGTGGGCAATATATTTCTGAACTACTCTTGAGAGCGTTCTATGCTGCCGCGCAGGGAAGGAAATATTTCATCTGACACAATCTAACACGACTTCTTTTATTGTACCAATACAAATGCAATGCTATCAAATCAAATAGCATACGGATGATAAAGATGAAATACCCAGCCGTTCCTTTGTCACTCTGCAAAAATTTTCCTCGCGTAGATAGTTTCTTTTTATTGTATATACCATTTTTTATGAACATCGCAATTCATATGAATTAAACAGTACCTTTACTAATAGTACGAAAAAGAGAATTGTCGTAATGGCCCCAATTCCATCGCGAGTGGGAGGCAGAAATTAGAGGAAAGAAGCAGCGCAAAGTGGGACGGCGAAGGAGCATCAGGGACTCGTGGGCCGGACACGTGGGAGAGGAGGCGGGTGCATAGCAGCTGCGGCGATGGGGACAGCAACGCCGGAAGAGAGTGGAGAGCAGAAGGGCCGGTAGGTTAGGTTAGGAAATTCGTGTAGGGTTGAGAGGTTGGTAGAGACAGATGAGGGATTACAATGAAGCGGTATGGGCGAACTCCGCAGAAAGGTCTTAGGTACAATGCCAGGTAGTCAAAAAGAAATGGTCGAACTGCGCAGAAGTAGGGGATTAGCGCCCATCACGGAAACTCCGCAGAAAGCTCGCAGGTACAAAGGGGAAATGGTCAAACTGACCAGAAATAAGAGATATCAGGGAAACTTTCGATATCTACACGGGGAAACAAGGAAAGCATATTTCTATATAAAAGGACCATTTCCATCATGGTGTTTCCGTAGGATCCTCTTCAGCGTATTGCTCATTCATTCGTCTTGGTATCTTGCTGTCGCCGTTGTGATTGTGAGAAATTTCACTTCGAAAAACAGATCACTTTAAAAGATTTTTGCTTTGCAAGATTTGGTTACGCATCGCCACCGCACTCCATTAATCGTCGCCGTATCTCTATAAAATTGATAGTTTTCTTGCACGAGAAGTTTCTTGCCGCGCTGGCTGTAAATGAGTTCCATTTCCTTCTATGTCCTATGACTGAGTGCCGGTTCTGCTTGCGGTGTCCGAACCATTTACCTGAAGAAGAGGATTATTTTCTGCGCAGTTCGGACTTCGAAAAGTGAAAGTATGTGGCGGAGTCCGCACCGTTTACCTGAAGAAGAGGATTATTTTCTGCGCAGTTCGGACTTCGAAAAGTGAAAGTATGTGGCGGAGTCCGCACCGTTTACCTGAAGAAGAGGATTATTTTCTGCGGAGTTAGACCATGCCCCAATGATGATGGGGCAGACGAGGTAAAGTGGGGAAGGCAGAGGCGAGTTTTGGGAAAGAGGGGGCACGGTCTGGGGAGTCGCGAGGGAGGGGGAGGCAAGCTGCAGAGGAGGTGGGAGCGTAGAGGCGGCGGAGGAGGGGGTTGGGGAGGTGGAGAAGGCGCGTGACCTCTGAGGGCGGAGGCGGGGAGCGACGAAAAAAATGCAGAGTCGCGGGCGGCGCGGACGTGAAGACGGGGAGGACGGTGGGGCGGTGGGGGCAGTGTAGGGACCGAGGGCAGGGTGAGATCGATGGAGACGATGTGGTCAGAGAGGGCGGCGAGGAGGGCGAGGAGCGCTGGTGAGGCCGGGGCCGGGGCCGGCGCCGGCGCCGGGCGTCGCTGTTTTGTCTCGCGGAGGGACAATGGACCCGTGGCCGCTGAGCCAGCCGCCGCGCCGGCGGGGGGAGGCGGAGGAAGGCGGGAGGCGCGTGAAAGGCTTCGTGCGCGGCCGGGGCGCCCCGATGAGGAGATACGCGTAATTGAAGCTCCCTCGGAATGCGGCACCCAAGAACGCGGCCCGGCCGACGCGCGCGCCCGAAGGACGCTGCGCACAAGTTTTCACTCGACACGAGCCCGAAAACCCCTCACATTCCGCACGCGTGTTGGCATGACATGGAAGGTACACACAGTAATCCCTCAACATTCGCGAGAGTTAGGTGACCAAAAAACATCGCGAATGTCAAATCCGCGAATATTAAGTCTATCTTTTAATGAAAAACCGTGGGTTAGGTTCTTGGATATCGAAAAACTGTTTAAAAAGAAATAAAAAATTACAAACAATTCCAGTAGAACTGAGTAAGCACTACTACAAACAGAATTCACAATTAACATCCCAAAGAGAAGAAATAAAACAATATTTAAAATGTATTTCAAAGCTGATAGTGATTGGATATAGCATTTTTACTTTCCCGTATACGTACGTATAGATGTAGTGATATACGTAGTATAGGGAAAGTTATGTAATGCTGCGCGAAAAAATGGCCAATTTTCGGCGGAAAAAATATTCATTGCCGGGCCGTGATAACGAAAAGGTGGATAAAACCAGTTGCTGAAAAAATCCCCTAACACGTGGTGTAGCCAGAAACCCTATTTTGTCGGTCCTTGACATCGAAAAACCAATTGAAAGGAAAACGTCCGTCTGTCCGTCCAAGGAAATAGATAATTAATACGGGAAAGTCTGTGCCATTCTGTAGCACCGCTAGTTATATTTTTTCATCATCATTCTCGTTGTCCTAATATCTAAATATGAAACACGTGTTTCTTCTATTTCTCTCTTAAATTTCGAAGTTATTTACATATTCCGATCACATTCGATTGCCCTTTCCACTAGAGCGTGTGGAAGTTTTAGAACGCCATTAACAATTTTGAAATTGAAGTTGCTCCAGAACACAGTTCCGCTTCCGTTAGTTCGTCAATACGCCCGAAGATATTTTCTTTGCTGATGATTTTCTGAAGCTCCTCTTCAATGAGGTCATCACAATAAGAATTTCACAGATCCTCAAAGTCTTTTCTATGGATGTAGCCAAAACACTACCTCCAATTTGACACAAGTGAATTTAATTGTTTTTACGATTGGGTTATTCTATTAATGTGAAATGACATTCCACCTTTGGCATTTTTGCAGAACCTGATATTTAGAGGCCCGGTGTATGCCAAGTCGTTTCCCAGATGACGCTGATAAATGATGTGAAATGTGCTCGCTTTAAAA
Source organism: Acheta domesticus (assembly GCA_031308135.1). NCBI lineage: Eukaryota > Metazoa > Arthropoda > Insecta > Orthoptera > Gryllidae > Acheta > Acheta domesticus. Next base: position 209,989,628 of record JAHLJT010009419.1, read on the forward strand.
GAAAACGTAGTACGACCCACTCGCGAGATTCGTGTAAATAATTAATGTCGCACTATTGAGCTCATAGTTATTCTTCATTGATTATATTTTCAACCGGAAGACACTCAAATCACGATTTTAGACACTGCCGATCGGCCGTTATTCATTAGTAATTCAAACTCTGCAACGGTTGCGGCACTCCGTACCGCACGCGCTTTGCCATATAAGTATAATATTTTATCCATTAGAATGCTTATTGCTGTTTGTTATTGAGCTTTATGCCACATATTTTGGAATACTAACCACTAATTCAAATTTAAATGAATTGTTTTCAAAGAAACGTTAGAAGACACGTTTGCACCGTATTCATTCCTCTTCACATTCCCCTTTCGGTACCAAGACACGGTGGGAGCGGGTGATGTATAAAATTCTTATTAATGTTATTTCGTATGCTGTTTAGTTAATTATGAAATTAAATGTATAAAAACATAAATAAAGAATATTTCCTTCATATTCAATAACAAAAGTAGTAACTATTGACGCGAAAATCGAAGTTGATAAATGCGGCAGGGCGTGCCGCACGCGCCTGCTGGTGGGAAATGGTGCGATGCGCTCGCCGGACGGTTAATTGTGAATTCTGTTAGCAGGTAGCGCTCACTCAGTTCTACTGCAATTGATTGTCAGAGATTTTTTTCTTTCTTCTTTAAACAGTTTTTCGATATTCAGGAGCCCAACCCACTTTCCTTCACTGAAAGATGGACAACACTCGCGGATTTGACATTCGCGTTGTTTTTCGGGAACCTACAGGAACCTGTAACTCTCGCGATTGTTGAGGGATTACTGAAAAACGTTTTATTCCTTGGTCCTCAAAATCGGTGACATAACTTGTGACGAGTTGAGGGGAAAGTATACATACACGAAAAGTATGATAAGCGAAGTTACGAATCATTTCGGTTTTTACTGAACTCACGAAATATGATGTTAGGGACAAATTGGTATGTATGCCTTCCTAATATGTAACTGTATGTGAAACTGTGGCATAAATTGTGTCGGTAAGAGCTATTGTTACCTTACTGAGTCCACTTCGAACACAGATGACTCATTTGGTGGCGCAGTGTCCATAAGTAGCTGCTAAAATCCTACTAGCGGAACTATAAAAATTCACTTCGTTTCCGAAGTCCGCTGTCTCGCACTGGTTCCGATTTCAAGCAACCGACTTTTAAGATAAGGTTATAAACGTTGGTACCACAATATGAAAATCTGTCAACTCGTGAGAGTAATGTGTCAAAAAATAGCACGAACTTTGCATCTTTTCCACAAAATCGTTGCATGAACTTAAGTTTTCCTTGTGTAAACAGTGTCAAAGAAATTCACTTTCGAAGGTGTGTTGTCTCTACAGAATCTTTCTTAATGCACATCTAAAGTATTGCAGAAAAGAAATGTTATGCGTAAAGAATTGCCAAGAGAGGGGCGGCCATCAGAGAAAAACTTGTCAGTCGATTTCCCCGTGTCCATTTGAATGGCCAGCTGGCTCCGACGCCGTTCGCCGTGCTCCGGGCTTGGGAGAACAGCGCGGCGTCTGTCACCGACGTGTTCTGCGCCCGCCGGCCATTTGCTGCCAGCCGGTGCCTCGTGCACGCCTCAGGCTCCCAGGAAATCAACGGCTATGACGGGAACGCTGGCACGGACCGCGATGCATTAGATGCACTATCAGAAATGTCATTTAATGTAATGGAGATTAACGCATTTGACATGAAACTTAATGTAACCTTGTACATTAAAAAGGGCTTTGTATATGTGTGCATTAAATTTAAGAACACGTTAAAATCAGTGTATATTTAAGTCCAGGTTCTCCCGTTTACCCTGCCTCTCATCATTCACCTCATGTATGCATAATAACCAGTCCATGAAGACCGTTCTTGCATTCCTTCCATACATGATCATAAAACTTTGACTCCTACATCTTAATGTAAATATATGTGTACATTAAACATAATGAGCGTTCATGGTAATTACTTTAATGTACATTGCATTAAAGTAATGCGGAAATTTCTGACAGGATTTTATGGGAAGCTCTTAAATGCATTTCTCATTTCAAATTTGGTGCCAGGAATCTGGTTCGCCGGTTGTAAGTCCTCCTCGGGTCTAATCTAAACTAAGCTCGTACATATTATATTTGCCCTTCTTTGACAGAACATTACAGGTTCCAAAGTAGCACCTATTAATATATTTATGTCTAAAAAGCCTAGGCCAACGAAACAAACTCAAACAAATGCAATGCTAATGTTTGGTTACTAGGACACATAGCAGAACGGAGATGTGGTTGATGTCACGTTAATATCGAAAGAATCTAAGACACGCCAGAAATACCATATATGTATAGCTCCTCGTTCGCAGACTTCTCTTGGTTGTTGGAAGTCGAAAGCGAACGCTTGCCTTACAAGAACTGTATCTTTACCCGCAATTTTGCAGGTGAGTTATTTCCTGTTAGAGCGTAAAAATTCTCGCCTGTTGTTGAACGTTGCAAAACCACAGTGGAACAGTGCTGCACTCGGTAATTTTCGTGATTTGCGCGGGAAGAGACCCGAGCCGATCTGAACATGGCTGTCTCGCATGGAACTGTTAACTCAAATAATGGGGGAGGAAAAAAGGATCGGCAAAATCTGAGCTTATTCTTAACAGTTTTAGTGTCTAAACTTGGGTTTTTCGTTCTTGGCGCACCAAGGTCACGGACGAAAAATGAAGAGGGAAGGCTTTCTGTGTATTCGCCAAAAACACGGGTCCGTGAGCTATGCTTCGACTTTGCTAATGTGATACATGACATTAGGTCATTTTCACACCTCCTTGCTCACAAAATGAACCTTTTTAACGTTGGTAAGCACGAGCCTCGCTGAGAAGGACATTCGCGAATTAATAAAAAAGATTCATTTTATAAGGCAGGGGGGTAACAATGTCCTAATAACGTGGGCCACGTTAGGAAAGAAAACTAAGTATACTTGAGCTATGGGATGGGATAAGTATCGTAAGTGCCACAGTGGCCAAACATGGAAGTTGATCCTGTCTCAGCCGGCGGGAGGAAGAGTCAAAGTATTAGGTCCTCGAAAGAGGCAAAGCGAAGAAACGGGTACCTAAAGAAATATCTTAAAAAAATGAACTACTGCACACTGTTCTTACATGATCGTTATGTCATCGTCAATAATTTTCCAACTCTGCATAATACAGCAACAATCCAAATCAAAGGACATCAAACCAAAAATATCACAAAAACATTTCACCTGGAGTACCCCAAGGCTCGCACACAAACCTTTTTCCAAAGCATTCCCCCCCCCCCTGGATCGCCTTCGGCGCGAACCGCCTGAAAAGAGCGTCGCATCAGGTCGCCTGGCGGCCGCGGGTAATTAATGGCTCCAATTTGCATTCCGTTCTGAACCGTTCAATTCGCCACCTTCTTCGGTATAAATCTGGACGCGAGCGCCGCGCCGGCCGCCCCCGCGGGCGGGGAATGTTGGAATCGCGCGCAGAAGGAAATAAATCGGAGCGACCGCGGCGCAGCCGAGCGTCCCGCGCCGCTAGATTACATTCCGGATGAGAAACTAGATATTTCCATTGTCCTACCTGTCGACTGGCGGCTCCAGCCGCGAACAAAGGAATATGTGGTATTCGCAATTAGTTTGCTGAAGCGTTTCAAGAAGATTAAAGTAGTAATAGGATTTCGGCTCGGATACCTTTTTAAAGATGAGTAGTACATTTGCCGTCATCGAACTCAGTCGGGGAATTTAATTTAATCCCTGCAAAATGACAAAGGTGCATTCAATTTCGTGGTAAAGGTTAGATATTTGAGATGAGAATTATTTAAATGTTTGATCAGTGGCCTATTGTCATAAATCATAATGGACCTCCAATATTGGAAATATTGGGAAGCAGGGAGCAATATCGAGTAATTGACATTATCCATCAGTCACGTACTCCGTACGGTTCTTTAGAATGTTTTATGTATAATATCCACAGAAATGGTGCAAGCATATTTCAGTGCGACAGATATGCCCTTTGTAAATAAAAAAGTTTGATACGAAGATTTGTATAAAGTTGGGACAATGTGTTGTTGAAAGGATGTTCTGAAGCTTACGAGAGAATAATGGTGTCTTACAAAAGTTTTAATGAAGCTAATAAAAAATTTCCAGTAAAGAGAAATTCTTTAGGAATTTCTCCCCTTTACCTTAAAAACTACGAAACGTGGACCATGCAAATGAAATTTTTAATGAGCAATGTGGGAGAGAAACTTACATTGTTCAATAATTTGCAGCATATCATGTCACGCGTAGCTTGATTTGATATTCAATATTCTTGCCAAGTCATCGTATAATGCATACTGTATTCGTAACATACGTCTATATTCTTGCATACTTAACACAAGGAAAATCATGGTTAATTTTGCAACTTGTATGCTCACGTACGCTTTTACACAAGTTACACAAGAAATTCGGTTCGGTATGTTACGAAAATTCTTCGCTTTATATTTCATGAAAGTTTGAGGTAAAATTGTTTACGCACCGAGGGCGTTGTAAGGGTTATCATGATGGAGCGACGGCAAAATGTCCTTGGACTTTTTGACGCCCTAGGCCATTAGAACCCGTTAACGCCCTTTGTACATAGATGATTTCATTTTTTACGTAATTTTAATGTATCATATTTACTTATTTACTAATCAACTAGTTGTTAATTTGACTCAGTTTGTCTTCTCATATTTTCCTCCCATTTTATCATTCCCTCCATTAGAGAACAGGTAACATCAACCGTTTTCAAATTTCCCTCGTAACCACGACGCTCTCGATCCAGGTAAGTTACGCAGTGTGTATCGAAATCCGTATCGAAGGCAATAACAAGCAATAACGTATCAGTAAAAAATAATATTAGATTATGAAACGAAGACAAATGATGGGTATTAATACACGAGGGCATTATTACGATACGAGCGAGTATCATAAACTTCACACGAGTGTGTTAATACCCATTACATCTAGTTTCATACGGTTATTTTTTTACGACTTATGGTAAGTTTTATAAGTTAAACTCTTACATTGAATCGTTTCGTGGCAGTTTACATGTAGGATTCAGCCAAGGCCATGTAACGGACAGCTCCCTACCCTATCGTAGGGGACTTTGGTTTCCGGCGCTAGTCAAATAGGAACAAAGTGAAATTACGATCCAATTTATTTTAAATAATATTCCACGTAAAAAATTATTAATAATAAAATCAACAAAAAGTGACAAGCGTAATATAATATTAAACGCAATTTTAATGTTCACAATCCCAATGATTCCCAATGATTAATTTAGTATCAATATTTGGTTTGTAAACTTCTGTGTGATTGGTGAAGAACCTGTATCATAATGAAAGCTGTATCGTAATAAGTATTATTAAGCAACGGTTTGCAGCCATCAAATGACAGAATTATATAATGGGAGTAGAAAATAGTATATTTATCAACGAGCGCATATTGATAGCTATTATTCACGAGTCGATGTTAACAACACAAGCAACGTATGACCGAGTGCCGGAATTTCTACGAGTGGAATAATAGCCATTCCACGCGAGTAGAAGACTATACTTTCTCTACGACTTTCAAATCAATATTTTAAAAATACTAAGTAGGCGACTTAACCTTACAGAACGGCTACAGAACACAATGTTCTCTGACCCTAACAATTACCAACTCGCATATTGTTTCGTGGTTCACTTGTCTTACGACAGTTGCGACCAGCCGCGGCGGAGCACGCAGCGCCTCTGTAGGCGACTGCGAGAACCCTCTATCGTGTATAATGTAATGAACTAAGACGAATTGATTGGTCGACAGCCGTGCGAGAATAATATTCTCGCACGTCTTGTGGAATCGGCATCAATACTGCATCCGATAACGTCCATAAATGTACACAACATGGATCAGTCGTAGAGAAAGGATGCGCCTTGGCGCTGTGCTGACGCGGCCGCCGCGCGTGTTGCAGACGACGAGTGCGGGGAGAAGTCGGTGTCGGTGCTGCTGGACGGCGAGGAGTCAGAGCTCAGCTTCAGCGACCCGCCCGCGCAGGAGCCGCCCGTCTCGGTGAGTACCCCACAGTCAAATGCTTTCTCTTCTTTTTTGTTATTTAAGGCCGCATCAACGACTAGGTCGTTGATGCGACCTTAATTAATTCCCGTCCCGTGAGCTCAGCGATCGTTACTTAGCGGCATCATAAGGCGCATAAAGAAAAAAGAAAAAGACACAAATTTCACACATGTTCTTAAGACTAACAATCTTACTGGCTAGAATACAATTTTTACTTAAAAATGGTTAATGGAGAAGATGGCCAAGCGCGGCCTTTCATCTCCGAAAAGGAATTTACGCCGTGCAGTTGCACAAAAAATTTCCAGTTCAGTGGGTCGCCGTGAAAAGGCGATCGTCAATAGGCCCTAGCTGGGCCGTACGTTTACAGTCATCGGAGCGGGCGCCGACCTCTCTGGGGTGGATAACCGTGCCAGTCCACTCACTCACTGCAACAGCTGGACTGACGAAATTTCACTCGTTCTCGTTCGTAATGCTGTCCAGTGTAGGCAGAAGCGACACTCCAACGATCAGACGAGGACAACTTTTAGTCAATTTCACCGATTAGTTGACTGATCGCGAGATGACGAATAGCGCGCTTAATTGCAAAGTCATCAGAACAAGACTCAGTGCACAGACGCTTGCCCTACACTTAACGAGTTCTGTTATAATAATTAGACGGGATTCACTTTCCCATTAATATCGCTGATGGCTGTTTGCCACATCAGGAAATAAAAGCAAAAAAAGTAAAATCGCGTTCGGACGCTCTCCGTTCACGACACGTCCGTCTCCTACCGAGTCTTTCACCATTGTCCTCTCTCTTACAAGTTCGAAACATGTACTGCTCCTCTTTCCCCTCTCCTGTCTTTTCGAAAGCTTCTGGAAGATTCTGCCCGAGATCCGAAAGGCTGCTCTTTATTGGCTCTAAACAACTGCGTCTCAATTTGAAAAGCGCCAATCGCCTTGTGCGTACTCCAGATTTCGGCAATGGAAAATTTTCAAAAACGCTCGCTCTCTCTCTCTCTCTCTCTCTCTCTCTCTCTCTCTCTGGCGATTTTATACGCTCTCTCTCTCTCACTAGTGGGGTGGTCGTCTGGTCATATAAAAAGTTTCACTGTATTCCCTGTGGAATTGCACCGCCTCTTGGGGTGGAGCCTTGTGCTCCCCCGCGGACGGCGTCGGGCCGGCGGGCGCCGGTCAACTGCACCTACCCGTAGCGAATCAACCCTTCCTTCTCTGCATGCAAGAAAGGGCTCTGGTGCGGGCCTCTAGCATGACTCAACATGCAGTGAAAAATAACCACAGAATTATCCAAATGTCCCCTGATTATTCTGTTCCGTCACAGTAGTGAGCAGTTGTCTCCCATTAAAAATGAGACAAAGATTCATAGTGTCCTGTGTTGTGTACATAGTATTTACTATAATCACATCCTCATTAATTAAAATCACAGCCTCACCCGTAACATAACCTCACAAAAAATCAATGTTCTTACTCAAAAAACAAATCAGAATTAAATTATACTGTTAAATTTCCTTCATTTTAGAGCGAAAGGAGCTATTCATGCACAAATAAAAGTTTTTTGTTTATTTTTGCAGAAGTTAAACGTTATATTAAAAAATATATTTGTGATAAATTGTGCACAACATTTTGAAATTTCACCTCACTTTTCATAGTTCTTGTTAACTGTTTTTGAGAAAAGGAAAAGCGAAATATGACATATATGGTGTAATGATTTCATTATTCCTAGGAATACTTCAAAACAATAGTGGACAAAAGAATAACTATTTAAGATCTATAGTCTATGATGTACACAACGTGTATTAGAATCAATGAACAAGACAAAAGAACAGCGCGCCGCGGAAGGTATATTTCGATCGTTCTGGAGACTTTTATGGGGTCAACAAATGCGGAAAGAAATTTTGAATAACCAGTTAGTTGAAGAAGAATTAAACGAACGCGGTATTTTTTGTTTGAACGAGATCGGACGACGAATTCCCTTAAAATTGTAATTTGAAAATTTAGAATGAAATCCCAGTCGAACAGGTCAAATGGCATAACTTGAATTATCGAGATTTTGCGAAGAAATGCTGATTAAACAATGAGATGCGGCGGGAATCGTCGTAATAGGAATTAAACAAAATGTATACATGGTTTAGAGAGTTATAAAAACATTGAACATTCTAAATAAATAAATATTGCAAGCTAACAATACTACCAAACAAGCGACGATTTACTGCTGGGGAATGTCGACAGAAAATTAGCATTTTCGACGGGAAATAAATAGAAAACTGCTGTTTCGACAAGAAATCTTTAACATTGGGGAAAAGCTAAAGCGAACGAACACGAACACAAGTTAAAACGGGAAATAATGACCATTTTAGAAAATTTTGTGGAAACAACAATGAAAAAACAGCGAAAGGGATTTCGCCGGCATTTTTCATAAGCGAGTCAACATGTTAAATCGAAATGATTTTGAGCACACTTCGGGCTAGTCAGCGGTCGAGAGAACGTGATCCCCACGTCCGTAGTATTCGTGATTTGTTTAACTTTTCGGACTTAGATATTTTTTTGAGCGGTGGAGCTAAAGTAATTGATGAACTTATAACTGGGCGGACGTTGGCAATGCATTAATACTTGAAGAGAGAAGAAGTATTTTTGGTAGTGAATTTGTGATGCAAGTGTTTGGACAATTTTTTTTGGAGAAATACTGAAGAGAACCGGCCCGTGCACGAGTGGAGCGTGCGTGGACATCCGATGCGTGCGAGTGGACGCGCATAGGATCATCGGACCGACAACAACGCTGTTTTCGACGAGGCAGAGAAAGGGAAGTGACGCACTCGCGAAATAATTAAAGAAAAAAAATCAGCTTTGAACTTGTGCACATAAAACGTAACAAACATTCATGAGACTTTTGAAATTTACGGAATTTCAAGCGGAATTAGTATAATATCATAATTTGTAGGCTGGTATTTAGTAATTGTTAGGTTTCATTTTTTTTCTCATTGTTGCATTGAAGTACGTACGTACCTAGTATTGATTGGCAATAATATTGAGTTTTTTTTTCTTTTGTAAAAGGAATTCCTAAAGATTCATAAACGATCAAACGACTAACTAATGGCCATTGGAATTGTAATGAATTGTAAATTCATGTAATTGGGTAAGGTTAATGTTAAAGAAACCCATACCAACATTGCCAAGCGGATGTAAATGCTCATGTGCCGTGTAGTGTTGACGGAAGAATTAGAAAAATGAAAAGGGGAATTAAAATTCTTGTTTTCTTGCTTGAAATATATATGTTTTTATTTCAGTATTTAGTAGCCATGTGCATGCTGTGCTGTTAAGCGTTGTTTACAGGTAATTCCCGTACGGGGCCGTCCACGACCTACGACCCAAATAAAATTTTATGCAACACCCTCAGATAGTAACATTGACAGATTGAATAGCGGTAAGAAAGGTATGGTTGCATTGGCTCCAAAGTACAGAGCAATTCGGAGAAAGGGGAATAAATAAACAAGGGAGGTATAGAGAGGGGCAGATTGAACGTGAGGGAGGGAATACCGTTGCATTGGCAGCCCAGCGTGGGGCAAATTGACCGTGTAGGCGAGGGAATACCGTTGCAATGGAGAGACAGTCTTGCTGATCTCTTTAAAATAATGAACCCCGTGGTAAGCAGTTATAATCCACTCAAAAATCCATCATGCCTTCACAAAGCAAAGAACTTATTATGAATTTACCACAAGATTACTCGAACTTCGAACATTGGTGAAAAAAACTGTAATCTGTGGCAAACCGAATCACATCTTGGAGATCCGTTCAAAACAAGCGCAGTGATTGATTTTTCTCCGCCACAGAACATCTCTTCCCAAGAACACCACTAAATGGGGCAGTGATTGTAAACACTGGAAAATGTTTCGTAAAAGGCTTTCGCTAATAAATGCAAACTCTGCTGAAAGCCCCTAAGAGCTCAGGAAGTTTAAAGGGACGCTAAAGCGACGCTGCGGGAGACGCCGCCAGGGGGAGCCAGCATTCGGTCAGAGGGGGTTCGCTAGCAGAGGAGCTGACTTCGCGATTTGGGAGAGCTGTGTCTTTGATGTCTTTATCCCTTTGTAACGCCCTATTTTAGTAGCTGTTCGGCAACTCCTATAACGCACGCAGAACAGAGAGAGAGAATGTGTGATAGGAGGCTAATAAGTTCACTCTGTGCTTGTTAAGAGACACGCGCGTAGCAGTAGTAGATGACTAGAACTCCCGAGTGGTGGAGCATCTGAACTTCCAAGTCAAAAGTAGCACTTTGTGAAGCAAGAATCAAAGAATGCCGAAACGCTTCCAGAGAAACAGTGAGTGCTGAAATATTCTAAACGGGCAAAAGCAAGATATTTCCGGCATTAAGAGAGTGAACGCACGTGAACGCTCCTTTGTCGCTTCCTGCGCTCATTCGAGAATTACCGGAAAACCTTCTTTAGAATGGGACTGTGTCCCTGAAATTTTTAATAGTGAAAATGCTAATAACCTTGCATTTTAAATATACGTTTATGGATTCGAATTCCTCGATAAGCCTAGATATTTTTAAATTCTTATAGAACAGCGAGCGTCATTGAAAAATCCCATAATATCATCCGTATTTTCATTAAATCATATTTAACCCTCCGGCAGGCGCGTCCCATCATTTCCCACCAGCAGGCGCGTGCGGTACTCCATATCGCATTTATATTCTTCGATATTTGCGTCAATAGTTATTACTTTTGTTATTGAATGTGAAGGAAATATTCTTCATTCTTTATACATTTTAGTTTTTATTACACTATTCACACATAATTACACACACACATTTTTATTATACATTTTAGTTTTTTATACATTTAAGTTTTTTTACATTTTATTTCATAATAATTAACTAAATAGCATACGAAATAACATTAATAAGAATCTTATACATCACTCGCTCCCACCGTGTCTTGGTACCGAAAGGGGAATGTGAAGGGGAATGAATACGGTGCAAACGTGTCTTCTAACGTTTCTTTGAAAACAATCCATTTAAATTTGAATTAGTGGTTAGTACTCCAAAATATGTGGCATAAAGCTCAATAACAAAACAGCAGTAAGGATTCTAATAGATAAAATACACAAATATTATACTTACATGACAAAGCGCGTGCAGTACGGAGAGCCGCAACAGTTGCAGGGTTCTAATTAGTAACGTGTAACGGTCGATCGGCAGTGCCTAAAATCGTGATTTGAGTGTCATCCGCTTAAAAATATAATGAATGAAGAATACATATGAGCTCAATAGTGCGACACCAATTATTTACACGAAATCATCAATAATATAAGAATGCGGCAACTGAGTGCCGTTACGCGCCCACCGGAGGGATAATGAACCACCATTCTATCAATATGATATTAAGATTAGAAAATGTAAGATAATTATAAATACCGGTAAGTAGAAAGATTATTGTAACGTAACTATTCTTATTCCAGAACGTATTCAACTGTTGTATTATCCGCAGTACTGTAAGAAACTCCGAATAATGATCCTTAATCTTAGTAAAACTATCATTAGAAATGCATAATTCATGTTCATTAAAAATATTTTCTTCAAACTTTTAACTCTTGATGTAAAAATTCGTAGCTCTCTCTCTTATCTTAAAGATAATGTTGATCGTTCAATGTACTGCCTTTCAGAAATGCAGATTATTATTATCCATTTGTAAAAAAAATGTCCTTGCGCCAATTACACAAGTAGGAAAAAAGTGAGGAATGTTCAATTTTTGTATAATGTGACATTTGATAGAAATTCAAAGTCCCACGCACGTCCACGCAACGTACGCGACGCCAGGGAACAGTATGTTCCGTAAGTAAGCACGGCGATAGTCGCGGGAGCGCGACCTGGCGGCAGCCCGTGAAGACCTCCGGCCGGCCGCGCGAAGGGGTTGCGACGCGCGCAGCTGCCCGCTAGGGGAGGGAGCGAAGGAACTCTCCCCTACATTTGAGGAGAGGAGCTGATAAATACCGCCGACAGCCAAAGAAAAGCTCTCTTGTCGCTTGTCACTTCGCACTTCGTTATTATTCATCCAGCTACTCTCTCGACATCTACAGTTACTTAGGAGTTTTCACAATAGATGCTGTGTGAGCTAGAATACGTCGGAATAGTTCTAATGCATTCCGGGAGACTGTGTCGGAAATAGGGCACGAAAGTTATCAAAGTTGAATAATTAGAACGTTTCGAGCAGAAATTAATAGTGAAACGCTGTGAATCCGGAAGTGAAGTTGAGTGGCGTGAGATTGGGATCACTGAAATCTAATACGTGCAGCAGAAGGACTAAACGCTTTACTGTTTATACGTAGCTGCACTGTACGCAAAATAACTTTTTATTCGCATTGCTATAAATTGCGACGTGCATTGTCTACGCATGGAAGCGTACCAACGAGGGCAGGACGGTTCTGGACGAGACGGGACAAGACGGACCTGGACGGGACGAGCTGCGCGTTCCGGAACGAGAAGAAGAGGAGAAGAGACGAAGAGGTCGGCGAATTACATGCAAGGCGCTGACGAGAGCCGGCTCCCCGCCGCGTGTAATCCACGCTGTGAACGCCGCCGCCCGGGGCTAAGATCGCTTCGCTGCCGCAACGTTGCAACTGCCAGGGTCAGGTAACTGCCGAACGGAAGGGAAGGCCAAGGTTGACGTAGGTTACGGATTTCGTGCGGCGCGCTCAGAACGCCAGCCGAATAAATAGAGAGAATTTGGGCCTTTCCAGACTATGAACAGAAAACACTTGTAAAAATTCAGTTGCCTTAATGATCAAAGATCTGAGAAAAAGAAAGACATTTGTAATTATAAGGCATTATGTCTTGTAATATTTTAAAAGGATCATGTTTATTGTTGTATAAAAGGATTTAAAGTACAAGTCGTGTGCACAAGTCGGAATAAGGTTCAGGCAAATGTTATTTTGCAATAAGTTAATTCAGTTTCTAATCCGCCAAAGACGGACAAGTATTTTGAGTATATCAACTGTTATCACTATTTTTCAAATGAAAGGTCAATATTTTACTAATAGCAATCTTTAATGTTGCGATAAACTTCATACATATACCAACTCGTTATGACATATCATTCATCATCATTCTAACATAATTAGTACATAGTTACGCCGTTACATGGAAACGTCATCTCTCTTCTTTTTCCATGTCTCGCGTATCACCAACGTCAACAACATTATTATTTGTAATATTTTTTGTTTGATTTTTGGATTTTTTATTAAATTCATGTGTTTTGATATATTTTTTGTGTGTGTTTGGTCAGCCCTTGTCACTGGTAAGATCCTGCTCCCCTGAGATTTTCAAAAGCTCGTTTTCGAGCATTCGTCTGAGCGTCTGCCTATGCGCGACTAGGCATAAGGGAGAAGCGCCAGAATAACAAACCAGACATTTTATGTGAACGGGTTATTTTTGAGTAAACTAAACATTATTCATCGTGCTGCCTTTATTCCATCAGTCCACTCGCCTCTAAATTCTCCCAAATCACGGACAGCAAAGGCAGCAGGGGATACATCCCAGAAAGGCAGCGGTCGGGTGGGTTTCATCCCACAAGTAAGGACGCGCGCACCGGCCGGCGCGGAGTGCGGCAGAGCGCGGAATCTCTGTGTCCACATTTCGGTGATTTTCCGGGAGAGAAGTCGCGCGCGGGCGAAGCTAAGCGCTTTCGACTTGCAGGGACGATTTAATGAGCCGCCGGCGCCACGAGGCAGCGGAATTTGTTTCAGCTCTACGCGCGCGCCGCCGCCGCCGCACGGTGGGCTATTTGGCCGATTGAGGCGGCCAAAAGTATTTTTGCCGTTTAATTGCATCTAAATGCGCCATCTTTCACCTTCGTGGTTGTTTAAGTGATATGAAACAGCTTTTTATGAGAAATATGATGTTTTGAACTTTTTATTATTATATGAATACAACTTCAAGAACAGAGCTCATTTTAGAGATGTCATATTTTTTAGTGCTGTATTAAATACGAAATGTAATATTTTATATTAGTCTAATATATTTTATTGACAATAATATGATAAAACAATAAAATATAGAGAATCAGTAATTCAATAAATAGTAAAGGAAAAGCGTACAAATCTAATGACCTTTTAAAATGAAATAATCTGCTACTAGATTTTTTCTTGGATTTTTGATAATATTGAGTGTTCTAGAGTAATATCATTTAACCAGTAACTTTGTTGATAATTTACATTAAAATTTGAGTTTCCCCTAGAACATAAAATATTGTAAAATAGTGATGGAGCTGACGATTATAAGAATATGGTTCTTCATTCGAAGATAATTCTGTTTCCTCTTCTAACAAGGATATCATTTCATATTACGTCTTATAATTATTTCGTGTTTCCTCCTGGAAAGATCAGCTTCAACAAAGAAAGCTAGTGCACTGAGTGTCATCAGTGGCATTTTCCTATCTTCCTAATCTATGCTTTCTTTTATTTCCCAGTTCGTTTTGGAGAACTTGTGATTTCCTTGACTATTTTTGAAGCGTCTCTTTCTCCTAATGTCACCCGGGTAGCAGAAGTCAGTACTTCTGAATTCGTAGTTTGTCGTAAATCTTGTTTTTCTTGTCTGGCTTCTCTCACTCATATCCTGAAATCTTTTCTTTGGTCTGACTGGTCGATTCACTACTTTAGGTATTTTGAAAGCGTCATTCAGCCAATCGAAATTTTTAAACAAACGCACCTTCTTTCTTGTGTGCTACGGATCACCTTAATTTTATGAGATTTAAAATATGAAAATTTATGCAACATTTCCTTTATTTGTTCGTCAGAAGAATTTTATTTAAGTAACAATTAATTTTCTATAAATTCCAATTTTTTCCTAATATCTTGTAATTTTTGTTCCTGTATCACGTTAAATAAAGTTTTTCGATTCATTGCGTTGATGCCCGAATACCCTAAGTCGAGTTTTCGAAGATATTGAAAAGTAAATAAACTCGTGTCAAAAAAATTAGCAAATCGCATTCTTACATAAATGGCTATATATCACGCAAAACCGCGCTAATCCGCGATTGATTTTCATGAAATTGTAAAATAGAAAATGTAATCTTTCCATTGCACCAAAAACTGTAACCCGGAAACCACCGGAAGTACACTAGTTTACTTACATTAATTAATATTCGCTTCATTAAAATTTAAAAGCTCTATCTCAGCTAAAATAATTAAAATCTGTACGAAAATACACATAACGTGTACATACTTATCTGCAGCCTCCATGGTTCCTGACTTCAAAATCCAACCTCAGTACACGGAATTCACTGTGAGACTGAAGCTCGCACGGGAGTCAAATACGAACATGCACACTTCACGAGTAGACAAGTTCAGAAAAGATGCGCCTAGCGTTAAAATTTGTGCAGCTAATTATTCCCTGACCTTTTAGCTTTACGATGCTGTATTTTTACTTGTCTAGAGTGAAATTTGCAAAATCGACTTTTGGCCGCCTAAATCGGCCAAATGCCGCATCGTGCGCCGCCTCGCCCGCCCCCTTCCCCCTCCCCCGCCCGGAGACCGGACCGCTCCACAGAGGGCGGAACAAGGGGTTAACAGCCATTACGCCGGCTCTAAACGAAGCTGCAAAAAATCATGACCTTTTTTAAACACCGAAAACAAATATTGTTTTACTTCATTTTATAAAAAATGTAAAACTGATTTTTTTTTCGTTTTTGAACTTGTATACGTACCGTCATTGACTCAAAGTATCCATGGTATCATAAACTATCATAGATAAAAAACAGGAATTATTAAAAGAAAGACAACACATATTGTAATAAAATACACTTATTTCTATGTTTCATTTTTAAACTATGGTACAACGTACAGGAGAGAAACTGGGTTGGCACACAAGGCCACTGATTAGAGTGAAGACCCAAACCTTGCATTATCCAGCGAAGGAGGCTGCCTTCAGCAGTCAGTGAAAATCCCTTAGGGTTTAGTAATGCCGATTGGCGATCGGAGTGACCTCTTGCTGGGCACTGCGGGGGGATGCCCCGAGGCAACTGTGGGTCGCAGTAACAGATGGCAGGAAACAACCCGAGGGTTAAGTGTGATCTGTGAACTCGAACTTGCGTCCTGCGAATATTCACTTAAAACCAAAGAGCAAAATGGATAGAACAAGAAATGTAATGAATCTAAACGTGCATTGTTCTAGAAATGTCCCATACCTGCTCAGAAACTGAGCTGATGTCACCTTGTCGACGTCTGGCCATCCCGCGGATGTTAGTTCCAGGGACCCAGAGCCGGCAGTAGCTCGAAGTCATCGACCTGGGATGAATTGAAGGAGGTGATGTGGTGCTTCTACTATGCAAAAGCGAAAAATGGGGACTCAGAAATAGAAGTTTTCAAGGTAAGGAGAGAGCGGAACCCATGTATGAGACACACCCTGGACTCAAAGAAGCTTGCCAGTCAACGACGATACAGTGGAAACTTCACAACAGAACAATTTGCAAACATCCAGAGAAACGCGAGGTATGTTCTTCGATCGAACTATCCGCATGACGAATATTTAGTACTTTCTAATATCCCTAAAAACGATGGTCCTCTTGAAGGTCCATCTCTCCCAAGTGAAACATCCGTCAGTGGTTAAAATTCATCTGGCCATGAGTCACGTGATAACGACGTGATGCAGGATCTCCTCTGACGTGAAATAGAACGAGTTCGTCTACTTCCATTTGAACGTCTGATGGAATGTGTACAATGTTTAAGAACGACAAATCCAAACTGATCGCACGATAGCGGCGGACAAACCGGATATAGTTATCCGGGATTGGGAAAAATTCGTGTCGACTTGTCGATGTTGCTGTAACTTGCGATCAAAACGTCCTTACCAAGGAGGCAGAGAATCGTCTTAAATACAAAAGTATGGAAATCGAGATCAGCCGAATATGGGGCGTAAAAGCACAGGTCGTACCAATAGTCATCGGAGCTCTGGGATTTGTTCCGCAAAATTTGTGTAAGAACTTGGCTAAATTCCCAGATAATTCAAAAGATGCAATAGAGACTCAGTGGAGATCGGACAGATGATGTCGAGATCCGTAGATATTTTTCGTGTGTGTAAGAGTTGTAAAGAATCTTAGAACTTGTAAGGAATGGTAGTAAAACTCAATCGTCATGTCATAGTTGCAACGAAAGAATTGATAACCGATTAACCGGGAAATTGGATGAAATTGCGATAATACAAGTACTCGTACAACGGATATTTTTATGGTGCGGATCACATTGATGGTAATGGAGCGAACCTGCAAGGGTGGTCAAGGGTGCAGTCCTGTAGAAACAAAAAGGAAACGCTAGGGAAACATTCTGCTTCAAATTTCTACAATGTATGAAGACTAAGTCCTGTTTAATAAATTAAGAATTAGATTAGCACAGGAAAGAAATTAATGTCAATGCATACATCGAAGGGAAGGAATATAATGATAATTAGAGCTTCAAAACAAACTAGTGGTACTACAGAATGTCACAGACTTTCTCGCATTAGTTTTCTATTTTCTTGGGTCTTCGCTAGCTATTCGGAATTGCCACATACTCTTTCTTGCCAGCTACCATCTATCAACGCCAAAAGTACATTTTTTTGTCATTTTCTTAATTTTTCGGTTTCCTATTGGTAGAACACAAATATTAATTTTAGAATATTAAAGAACACAAAAACCTAGTCATAAATGGCAATTTTCTTTTCAAAATTATGTGCCGTTTAAGAGAAAATGGCGTTTTAGCGCTACTAAAAGTGCGAAAATTGAAGCTCATTTTTACAGAAAATATTTATTTTACTTTATTTGAAGTTATTTGAAGCACTTACACTCACAAATATAACAATGTTTAATAATTGCTGGTAATGTGCATATTAAAGATGTGAAAGATCATTCAAAAAAATTACAATTATGTAATTTATTAAAAAATTACAATTATGTAATTTTTGAAAAAACAAAAAAAACTCAAAATAAACATTGCAAGAAAGTTTGTGGCAATTCCGAATAGCTAGCGAAGACCCAAGAAAATAGAAAACTAATACGGGAAAGTCTGTGCCATTCTGTAACACCTCTACTTTAATAGTTGTTTGAGTTTTGGATTATTAGTTTTGTACTGGTAAAAAACCAAAGATGTGCTGTTGAATCAATGTCATGTTATACAGAATATAGTAACGTAAGTTATTCCAGAGGTAAGTACTATTCAAAGTTTAAACCTACTAAGAACCATTCCAGGTCATCTCTTATAAGTCAAAATAGTAATGAACGTAAATTTGCAATTCTGAAATCCTGTGGAAGCGGACTATCAAACCTGCAAAAATTAAATTTATGTAATATCAAAATAAATGACGGTCAGATGTGACGTACCAGCGTGGTAATAATATATTTTAAAAAATAGATAAAATAATAAGCTGGAATGGATAGCTATCTAAGTATTTAACATCAGATTTTTTTAATCAACCGAATAATATTTAATCGAAATGCGACTTTCGAAGAACTTAAATATTGACTTTGAGGACGCGTTTGTGCTGCAGTTGGCGCTAGAATCGTTGTAGACCCAAACCGTTAAACTTTCGTCCGACCTCAATCGAAAGAAGTTCGACTCGCGCAGACAACAGTCTGTAAAATCCAACTTCAGAGTTGAGAGTCAAAAAAAAAACAAGTCGATCCGTGGAAGCGGGAGAACTACTAGCGCCCTCGTCCGAAGGCGACGGCGGGCGGCGGCACACACGCCGCGAACTCCGCCCGGTCAGAAGCCGTCCGCATGCAGATTCGCGGCGCCCCGCGTGGAGGGCCAATCGGATTTTTAACTGGCGGCCCGCGGGCTGCGTGCGGCCTGCCGGAACCCCCGTGAAGCTGGCCCAAGAAAAATTCAAATTCTGAACTTTCTTGTACATACGTTTGTCCATTGTTTGATTTCCACGATTTCCCAGCCTTCAGAAAAGTTTTACCTGCCTCCGTTCACTAATTGGAGCAAAAGCAGATTTTTCACTAACTAGATTATTTTTACCACGTTTCCTCTAGTAGTTATTGGCGAAAAACGTTTTCGGTTGCACGCAGGGGCCCTATTGGCCCTAACAAATTGAAAAATGTAAATTTTTTGTGTGGATTCGTTTATCCATCGTTTGACAACATCTGCTCACCCTTTAAAAAATGTTTACCTGCCTCCGTTCACTAATTAGAGCAAAAAGAATTTCGGGTCAACTTAACGCTTTCACGAAATTACAAGATTTTGCCTAAAATATTAAAAATGCCAAAATTTGATGTGCGCTTCTGTTTGTACTTCGTTTGATCATCATGCAGATCCACTTGCGAATTCGCGGCGGCCTGCACGGAGTGTTATTCCTAGTATAGGGAAAGTTATGTAATGCTGCGCGAAAAAATGGCCAATTTTTGGCGAAAAAAAATTCATTTCCGGGCCGTGATAACGAAAAAGTGGATAAAACCAGTTGGTAAATTAACAAAAAGTCCCCTAACACGTGGTGTAGCCATAAACCCTCTTTTGTGGGTCCTTGATACCGAAAAACCAATTGAAAGCAAAACGTCCGTCCGTCCGTCTATCTCTCTGTCTGTCTGTCCGTCTGTGAACAACACTAGCGTGTAAACCATACATGTGATTTCTTCCAAAATAGATATTCCCCAGTCGATCTGCGTCCTCGCGAGGCGCCTCGATTTTGAAAAACTTTCTTCAAAATTTGAGGGTAATTTACATGAAGCCCCCGGACATTTTCAAACTTTTCTCAAAAACATCTCCAAATTTTTTCTTTTAATTTCTCGTATGAATAGAGTAAAATACACTTATTAATATGGCGTAAGTCCGATTTTCAAGAATAACTCTGAATTTTCGAAAATTGTGAAAGTTTGATTTTTTTTCGGCGTCTTTCTCCAGCTTTTCCCGCCGAGGCGACGCGACCGACCAAGCGATCTGATGTTACTCTCATAACTTTCCTTGAACGATGTATTGAAGAAATGTGGGTAGAGTGGGGGGTATTAGTTACGAAATCGGCCACTACATTCTATGAATCAATGCCAATCTCTGGAGAATCAGTCATGCCTTCGCAACTTCCACAATAATTTGGTTCTAACTTTCTCAGGAGTTCGACGTATCTCCTACGATGGATCTTCATCTGCTTCGGTCATTTCTTTAGATTTTTTGGAGAAAATCACGGCCAGAAGTTCTCGTCTTCAACAGAAAATAGTTTCTATTTTGCGCCAGTGAAGATGTGTTTGGAATGTCATCAGTGCTCGCTGCGACCTTTTTCCTTCAACTGTTTTTTGTGCCAAAGAGGGAGAAGCAAGATCACCTTTCAAGAAAAGTTGCGCGATATATACGTCATATATCTTTTGCGTTTATTGATGTTTTTCTCATTCATCCACACATTCATTCTCGTGATTTCTCATTAATTTATTCACTAAGTGCTTCGGTATATCTTCTCGTGGTAATAATTTTGAATAAAACTGAATTTTTCGTTGATTTAATAGATTGAATGAATATTATCCATACTATCAAACCGCTCAAGAGTGTGACACGTTGTACAGACGTGTGATATGTTTTCTCACTGACATTTAATCGACAGTTTCACCGATAACACGAAGGAACGAAGCGCTGTGGCAAACATCACAGTGTCTGCGGTGGCCCGGCAGTCGCTTTGATTGATTAGTGATTTAGGGCGTCAACAACTAGGGTCAACATGCCCGTCAGTGCAGTGCATGTTTTGCTCGGGAGGTGGCGATGGTTTCAGCCCGCTGGATGGTGAGATCCGGCGCCGACATACCAACGACTATCGGGGTTTTCCCCAACCAGGTATCTCCGACCAGCGGGACAATACCCCATCCGGGACAAGCTTTAAGCCCCCGACCGCTCTCTCATGTGTGGTAGTGTAGTGCATGTTAATGGAAGTGTGTGTGTGTGTGTGTGTGTGTGTGTGTGTGTGTGTGTGTGTGTGTGAGGGGTGAGGATAGGACAAGGAAGAGGTTGGAAAGACCGGTCGCCCGTTTGTTAGGGTACTGCTCCGGCATACGCCTGGTTTTGATCGGAGAATCCACGGAAAACGACCGATCAGAGCAGCCGGCAGCTAGAATTCTCCTCCAGACAGCGATTGAATTCGACCTACCTGACAAGCTAGTTTCGAAACTCCTGCCGCCGTCGGGACCAGAACCTAGGACCTCCCGGTCAGGGGCACTGCAGTGACATCAACTGATCCTCTGAGCCACCTCTCCCGGTCGAACTCGAACTGGCAGAGGCAAAGATGTTAAGTCACAGCTATTGCAGGCGGTCGGCTAGCGTGCAGCGGATTTTTCGCAACGTAATAATCTATCGATTCTGGCCGAAGTTCAACAGTGACTTCGGATTAAGGTTGCGTCCCAAACTTTATTTCTTTATAATTTGTACGAGATGAAAACGGTTACGCGTAATAACAATTACTACAATAACTTCCAGTTATTCGTTATTATAAGTTGAAATTCATTGTAATGCCACCTATTTCTTAAAAACTGAATTAAAAGCACTCCAGCATTAGCCGTTTTGTAGTAAATCACACCTTGACGTGCTGAAGTAAAGTGTTACCATCTCGGAGGTTACTTCCCGAGTTACAGTAGTTTATCAGATTTTTCTTTCAGTGAACGTTGTTTAAAGTCTGGGTTTTTAATTTAACGTATTCTTGATCCATACATTTGAATTTATGTTTCAAACACTGAATAGATTATCAAACGAAATCGATAAGAATTACGTATAGTACTAATTTCCAATGCGTGTAGAAACTGAAGAGAAAAAAAGCTGCCCCTGTTTAGGTGAAAAGTGTCTCTGGTTTTGCTAGAGGACCAGAACTGCGAAAAAATCAAATACAATTAAACAATTTCGACTGACTGAACTAAAAAATGCAACCATTTCATTGTATTATTTCGTATATTCTCATACTGCATCTATCAACTAAATTATCTTTCTCAGTACGTCACAATCAACGTTCAGCGACTGCAAGGGTCGGCGGAAGAGGCCCCTGCCATTAAATATTTTCTATTTAAGAGTTGGGTTACAGAACAGATTTTTTTTATATTATTGGTATCTAAAGAGTTGTTATACTGAATGTATAACATACTACGTTATTGCAGTATTCGTGAAGAGTATTTTTGTTAACAATTTAATTTATTGCAGTGTTATTGGATAGTATTTTACGTGCTGTTCTTCAGCAGTGTCTCTGGTACTTTTTGGATAAACATTTTGTGTGGTTTTCTTCAGCTGTATTTTCGTTGCTGCAGGCTACCAATTTATTCTAATTACCTACAATGATATTACTATATGTGCATACACATATTTATCGATTACGCTTCTAATGATGGAAGTGTAGGAGTATGTGGTACAAACCATTCCATACATAACCAGGTAGTAAAGGTTATGTTCAAGGACATAATATGCTCGTCATGTCACCACGAGGAAAATTTATCCAACTCTCAACCTGTTGATACGAAAGCAAAACGGAAATTCAACAACTTTCAGCGTTGCCAAACGGCTCGTTTTAACTCTTCGCTGTCACCTGCAGCCAAGTTGGATTGCGTAGCACTGGTATGCTCTTTTAAACTATTAAAATGCTATCTGTTATTCTGATAATTGTTACTGAATAACTCTGTAGCACATCTCTACTTCAAACGTGTGGTTGTCCATTTTATGGACAACCAATCGCTCAGAGAACATGCTCAGAAATTTTATGGACAACATGTAGACCTTCCATTTTATTTACCAATCGCTCAGAGAACACTTAAAGCCCCACAAATGGGCAGGCGTCAGGCTCGACACTATGTGCAGCAGGGTTGCCAGATGTGTTGCAAGCTCTTTCCCCACCACTACTACGAAATTTCCTCAAATAAGGTCTCCAATGAAACAAAATTTCCTAACTTAGAAACAAATATTCTCCAAACTATGGACAAACGATATGAGCGTTCCAGGCAATTCCATTGGCTATCCCGTTAAATTCAAATAACAAATAATATCAACCAATCATCGTCCTTAGAGCTGTTCGAAACCGTATACTATCTTCATTTTTCTCATGTTTTTCTTTCTCTATGCCTTTCGTTTATTTCTTTCTGATACATAAAAATGTGATAGAATAACGTCTCTTGTTTCTTTTTTATTCACAATTGACAGAGTAATATTTCTATATCGACTCCGGTTGGAAATAATTTCCCCCAAAAATCCCCAAACATTCTTCGTCCATACATGTGCACCATTCTTTCCCCACGGGGAAAAAATCCCATTTTTGCGGACAAAATTCCCCAATCTGGCAACCCTGATGTGAGGCTTCGCGTCTGCTGAGTTTCTAAAAAAAATTCCCAAAATAGGAGGCGCTGAGTTCATCCTCCTCCTCTCCGCTCCCCGATAATTACGCGTCCGCCTTAATTGGGGGCGGGCGCTTTCACAGCACAGCTCTACTCCGCCGCGGATCTCTCGATATAAAGAGCAAATCCGGAGGGGTGCCGACTTCAAAAAGCAGGGACAAATCGTGATTTAAAAAAACGACTCCCCAAAAGTAAATAGACTTAGTATTTCATTAAGAAAATAATTGGTGTCCCTGCACTGAAAGCAGAGCATAGTAAAAATATAATTTAACAATAACTTTCTAGCACACTAATTCGCATATCCTTATGATAGATCACTGTTGAATTATTTATTAAAAATACATATGAGGAAAGACAAACCAAGATGTCATTAGACCGACCAATTCAATTTTTTAAATATATTCCATGTAGGGCGCCCCTTAAAGTGACAGTGCTATTTTTGGCTTTTAACATCACTCAAAAAATTCTCGTTCCTAGAATTCTTCTCATAAAACTTTAATGTGCAGATCTAGCACGTATAATGAAACTGATAAAGGCTGGTACAAGAAAATTAAGTCAATAACTGAAAGAATGAAATGTCTCAAAAATTGCTGTACACAGGCTCACAAAATATACAACTATTACATCTCCATCCTTAATGGTGTACAAATATTTTGTTTTTATCGAGTCAAAGAAAATGTGTGTTAACAAAGAAATATTTCTCCTTAAGTAGGTGGGTAAGCTTTTTATTAGGATCAGATTGTACCATTCAGTCTCGCCCTCTTTGCGAAGCTTTTTGGGGTAAATACAAGAGACAATCAAAACGTTCGGCGCTCGAAATCTGAATAAATATTGGTTATTGGTGAAGCTGCGTCAAACATCGAGCGTCCAATCGTTATCTCGACACAGCGCCTGATTGAATTGAAGCTCCGTTCGTTTTCTTTGCCAATCCTGAAAGCGAGAGATTTCAATAAGAAATGCGAGAGCCGCATCTTCAATTTCTCGAATTCTGAGAAGAAGAGATTGAAAAAGTATATCTGCATTTTTACTTTTTCGTTCATGAACTTAAATACGGAGTAATGTACGTAATTTAGAGAAATTTATGTAATGCTGAGGAATATCGATTTCGAGATTTAAACTGAAATACATGTTTTGAGGTCCCATGATACCGAATAGAATCATTTTTCAAAACGGTCTGCGTCCGTCCATCAATCCATTTTCTAGCATTACTGGTTATTCAAATCACATTTGCATTAAACAACTTTTTCTAGTGAACACTGAGATTTCTAAGTTTTACATTTCTAATTGCGTAACAGATGAAAATTAACAAAACACTACATGACCGTATGAACAGTTTTATTGAACATTAAGAGTGAAAAAAATCTTTCCACATCATTTTATATTACGACTTAGCGAAGCATCGCACACTTCAAATTAAACTTAAGATACCAATATATCATTGCACTTTGAAAGTGTTTTCTAACATCTTCCCCAGAAGCGTTATACATACTTTAAAAGTCCAAAAATTATATTACACTTTAAACTAGGGAGGATTTATGAATTGTTAAAGTTGTAATTTAGCTGAAATGTGATTCTATTTGTTCAGAGGGTGCCCCCCAAGCCCTCCAACTAAAGAGGAAAATGAAGTAAAACGATTTTATAAAATCTTTCAAAATTCTCATATTAATAAGATAACAAACTTCGACGCCAAAGATTTATATATGAGCTTGGTACAAATGATTAACTATGGGTGTTACAGAATGGCACAGACTTTCCCGTATTAGTTTTCTATTTCCTTGGGTCTTTGCTAGCTATTCGGAATTGCCACAAACTCTTTGTTGCCAGCTGTCATCTATCACCGCCAAAAGTACATTTTTCTGTCATTTTCTTCTTTTTCGGTTTCCTATTGGTAGAACGGAAACATTAATTTTAGAATATTAAAGAACACAAAAACCTAGTCATAAATGCCAATTTTCTTTCAAAAATTATGTGCCGTTTAAGAGAAAATAGCGTTTTAGCGCTAATAAAAATGCTAAATTTGAAGCTCATTTTCACAGCTCATTTTCACTGTCCGTCTGTGAACACTGCTAGCGCAGCTAGCAGCTGCTAGCAGCGCTGCTGCTAAACCATACGAACGATTTCTTCCAAAATGGATATTCCCCGGTCCATCTGATTCTAGTCGAAGCTTTGAGATTTTGAAAAAGATTCTCCAAACTTTGGAGGTACTTTACATGAAGCCCCCCGGACATTTTCAAAATTTTCTCGAAAACGGCTCCAATTTTTTTTCTCATCCCGACCAGTTTCGTCACATCTAGTTTCGTCCCGTCCAATTTCTTCCCGTCCAGTTTCTTCACGTCTAATTTCTTCCCGTCCAGTTTCTTCCCGTCCAATTTCTTCCCGTCCAATTTCTTCCCGTCCAATTTCTTCCCGTCCAATTTCTTCCCGTCCAATTTCTTCCCGTCCAATTTCTTCCCGTCCAGTTTCTTCCCGTCCAGTTTCTTCCCGTCCAGTTTCTTCCCGTCCAGTTTCTTCCCGTCCAGTTTCTTCCCGTCCAGTTTCTTCCCGTCCAGTTTCTTCCCGTCCAGTTTCTTCCCGTCCAGTTTCTTCCCGTCCAGTTTCTTCCCGTCCAGTTTCTTCCCGTCCAGTTTCTTCCCGTCCAGTTTCTTCCCGTCCAGTTTCTTCCCGTCCAGTTTCTTCCCGTCCAGTTTCTTCCCGTCCAGTTTCTTCCCGTCCAGTTTCTTCCCGTCCAGTTTCTTCCCGTCCAGTTTCTTCCCGTCCAGTTTCTTCCCGTCCAGTTTCTTCCCGTCCAGTTTCTTCCCGTCCAGTTTCTTCCCGTCCAGTTTCTTCCCGTCCAGTTTCTTCCCGTCCAGTTTCTTCCCGTCCAGTTTCTTCCCGTCCAGTTTCTTCCCGTCCAGTTTCTTCCCGTCCAGTTTCTTCCCGTCCAGTTTCTTCCCGTCCAGTTTCTTCCCGTCCAGTTTCTTCCCGTCCAGTTTCTTCCCGTCCAGTTTCTTCCCGTCCAGTTTCTTCCCGTCCAGTTTCTTCCCGTCCAGTTTCTTCCCGTCCAGTTTCTTCCCGTCCAGTTTCTTCCCGTCCAGTTTCTTCCCGTCCAGTTTCTTCCCGTCCAGTTTCTTCCCGTCCAGTTTCTTCCCGTCCAGTTTCTTCCCGTCCAGTTTCTTCCCGTCCAGTTTCTTCCCGTCCAGTTTCTTCCCGTCCAGTTTCTTCCCGTCCAGTTTCTTCCCGTCCAGTTTCTTCCCGTCCAGTTTCTTCCCGTCCAGTTTCTTCCCGTCCAGTTTCTTCCCGTCCAGTTTCTTCCCGTCCAGTTTCTTCCCGTCCAGTTTCTTCCCGTCCAGTTTCTTCCCGTCCAGTTTCTTCCCGTCCAGTTTCTTCCCGTCCAATTTCTTCCCGTCCAGTTTCTTCCCGTCCAGTTTCTTCCCGTCCAGTTTCTTCCCGTCCAGTTTCTTCCCGTCCAGTTTCTTCCCGTCCAGTTTCTTCCCGTCCAGTTTCTTCCCGTCCAGTTTCTTCCCGTCCAGTTTCTTCCCGTCCAGTTTCTTCCCGTCCAGTTTCTTCCCGTCCAGTTTCTTCCCGTCCAATTTCTTCCCGTCCAATTTCTTCCCGTCCAATTTCTTCCCGTCCAGTTTCGTCCCGTCCAGTTTCTTCCCGTCCAATTTCTTCCCGTCCAATTTCTTCCCGTCCAGTTTCTTCCCGTCCAGTTTCTTCCCGTCCAGTTTCTTCCCGTCCAGTTTCTTCCCGTCAAGTTTCTTCCGTCCAGTTTCTTCCCGTCCAATTTCTTCCCGTCCAGTTTCTTCACGTCCAGTTTTATCTCATCCAGTTACGTCACCAATGGTCCAGTTACGTCTCCACCACCCCGTCCCTTTCGTTTCGTCGGGTTTCTAGCCGTCTGTTTCTTCTCGCCCGGTTTCCTCGGGATGAAGACGAACGGTACAAAACTGGATGGGACAAAACCAGACGGCACGAAACAGGACAGGAAGAAGTCGGACGGGAGGAAACTGGACGGGAAGAAACCATAGCGGACCCCGTTCCCTACGGTCTACGTTCCTTACGGACAGGACGAAACTGGACGGGACGAAAGTGGACGGAACGAAACTAGACGGAACGAAACTAGACGGAAGAAACTGGTCGGGAAGAATCTTGACGGGACAAAACTTGACGGGACGAAACCTGACGGGAGGAAACTGGACGGGACGAAACTGGACGGGACGAAACTGGACGGGACGAAACTGGACGGGACGAAACTGGACGGGACGAAACTGGACGGGACGAAACTGGACGGGACGAAACTGGACGGGACGAAACTGGACGGGACGAAACTGGACGGGACGAAACTGGACGGGACGAAACTGGACGGGACGAAACTGGACGGGACGAAACAGGACGGGACGAAACAGGACGGGACGAAACATGACGGGACGAAACATGACGGGACGAAACATGACGGGACGAAACATGACGGGACGAAACATGACGGGACGAAACATGACGGGACGAAACATGACGGGACGAAACATGACGGGACGAAACATGACGGGACGAAACATGACGGGACGAAACATGACGGGACGAAACATGACGGGACGAAACATGACGGGACGAAACATTATTTTTTTGTTTTTTCAAAAATTACCTAATTGTAACTTTTTGAAAGATCTTTCACGTCTTTAATATGCACATTACCAGCAATTTGTAAACATTATTATATTTGTGAGAGTACGTGCTTGAAATAACTTCAAATAAAGTATTTTGAAAACTCAAAACTTTTTTTGTGAAAATGAGCTTCAAATTTTGCATTTTTAGTAGCTCTAAAACGCAATTTTCTTTAATACGGCACATAATTTTTAAATGAAAATTGCTATTTAGGACTAGTTTTTTACGTTCTTTAATATTCTGAAATTAATATTTTTGTTCTACCAAAAGGAAACCGAAAAAATTAAGAAAGTGACAAAAGAATGTACTTTTGGCCTTGGTAGATGGTAGCCGGCAAGAAGGAGTATGTGGCAATTTCTAATAGCTAGCAAAGACCCAAGGAAATAGAAAACTAATAGGGGAAAGTCTGTGCCATTCTGTAGCACAACTAGTTAATTAAATTATGGACAAGCGTATTGACAGTGTAAACAAATATCAGGATATACAATGGGTAGTGAGAGAATATCAATATTGTGTTATGCGGATGATGCAGTCTTATTTGCAGATTCAGAAGATAACCTGCAAAGACTCTTTCAAAAATTCTCGAAAAATGCAAAATATTATAATATGGTCAACTCAACTCACAAAACAAAATCAATGGTAATTTCCAAAGAGCCTATACCGTGTAAACTGTTCGCCTTTCACTTACATACGCTTGTCCTATTTGGTGTAATGCCTCATCTACAAACATCAAGAAAATACAAATTATTCAAAATAAATTCCTAAGAAATATACTAAAATCAGATTGGTTCATTTCGAATAAACAAATCCATAGAAAGCTTCAAATTGACTCCATTAAAATCTTTATAATTAAACAAACTCAGAATTTCTTTAATACATTATTCCTTTCTCCTGCATCTCAACACTTAACACTAGGTCAAAATTATTCTGCTCTTCGCTTTCGTTCACACTTTCCCAAAGACATTTTTTGCCCTCCTTAAATATACACATCTTCATTCAGTTTAATTCAATTTTTCTAAATTTAGCTTCTAACTATCCTTTCTAACTTTTATTATACCCCTTACGCATTTCAATTAGTTTCTTTTTAATGTATTGACTTATTTACCATACTCATTTCCAAAATTGGTAAAAACATAATTTACCAAATTTTAAAACTCTGGTATCTTTTCAAAATATTATATGTATTTTTTTGGAATGGAATGGAATATTGAAATGGAAGAAGTACGAGTTGAAATAACAGCGGAATTCGTCAATTTCGAATGGATTGAGTACGCGTACTCAACGTGTGTACTCATTAAAGTATTTTCCTAGATAATTTTGGTTGTAACCTTCCACATAGTTCTGATAGAATATTCTTTGTACTCTTCACCATCTAACCTTCGCATATTACTTGCCTAAAATATGTGGAATTTCTTCATTTGTAATTTTTGCTGTCCATTTGTCCATCTTTCTTCACAAATTTCTTGAAATTGCTTCCTCACACTTTGTCTGTTCCTTTCACTGTTTTTCTGCAGTGAATCTTTTGTAAGAGATTCTATTTCAGAGTTTTAAACATTACCAAAACGACACATTTTAATATATTGGTGCTCACAAGCTATTACGGACCTAAAGCATTTGCTGTCTTTCTCTTAAAAGGTAAACAAAGTTATTACAGTGGAGTGAAAAAGGTAAACACAAAGTATTAATTATATGGCGATAGACTGATAGATTGATTTTCTATAACTCGGGAAAAAACATTTTTCAAATATCTTTATTCTCTAAAATAATTATTTT
Source organism: Acheta domesticus (assembly GCA_031308135.1). Taxonomy (NCBI): domain Eukaryota; kingdom Metazoa; phylum Arthropoda; class Insecta; order Orthoptera; family Gryllidae; genus Acheta; species Acheta domesticus. The sequence goes on from JAHLJT010009419.1 coordinate 210,019,428, forward strand.
CTAAATTCATTTTTTGGTTTGTTTTTTTTAAATAAAATTCTGGCCCTCAAGAAAATGTGCGCAGATAAATTTCTTTCCCCACACGTCATATACAGTTTTTACTGTTTTTTGACAAATAAATATCTAACTAGACATCTGGGATTGGTTTGATTTGAGTATATTCTTACTTAGCACTGGCTGCTTACGACGCGGGTAGACATGCATGAAATACAAGAAAAGGAAACGATTCGTGGATTTGAAGAATATTTTATGGGTAAGATTTCGAAGGAAACTACTTTGATCACATGGTTCTTCTGTATTATATGCGCACGTTTTCTTGAGCCTCTGATTATGTACCCAGACTCCTTTCCCAATGTTGTGGTTGTAGTTGAATTAAGAATAAATGATAGCAACGAGCGTTGTAGATAAAATCTAATAACCAGACACGTTCGCTCCCGAGTAATAAAAACTAGTTTGCATCGTAAAACGAACTGCAAATTCGATGTAAAATTCCTTTTGTCAAAATAACCAACCCCCCACTCCTCTCGCATTAAGGGAAACAGGGCTCAAAAAAACGTGGATAATGCCATTGGCTTTCTCCTGAGGAGCCACCACGCCAATCACGATTCCAATGGCATTCTTACTACAGCAACAGGCGTTCCTTTAAACCGGATCGCAAACAGAAGCACAAACATTTGCCTCAACAGAAAACGAAAATGCGACTTCCCGTTCTTCAAAACCTCGAAGTTAAAGTAATTGGCCGAGTTAATAGAAGGGTCTGTTTTCAATAGACAAATAAAAGTCCGCGTCCTTTCAACTCTTCTTAAATTGTCTCATCTCAGAGAAACAATCACAACCACAGCGTCGACACCGCGGAAATAAATCCCCACCTCCCATCCAAAGCTCAGCCGAAAAGCGAGGCGCCGCCCCCATGGAGCGTGTGCCGCAGATTATACCCGCCAGCGCATCAGGGACATTAGTTCCGAAACTCTCCGGCAGGCATTCATTCGCCAGCGCGGCGCGGCGCGGCGGGAATTGCCAGAAGCACCTCGCTCGCGCCGCCAGATAATTCTGAAACAATGTCCGCGGCTGGCGGCTCCGCGCGAGGGCGCTGGCGCTGGGTTAGTAATCCGCGCCGCTTCGGCTTCGCCCTCCGCCGCTCCCGAGACCGCACCCCCCACCCCCGCCCCCCGGCCGACTCGCTGGACGGGGAGGGGGGAGAGACTTCAACCGGCAGCGTCCCGCAGGGTTCAGTTCAAGGTTATTCTTAAACGGTGTTGACACGGAACCCTTACGGCCTAGCTTACGAACTAGATACAAACTAATCGAAATCTTCTTTGTCTTTACGTCGTAGCTTATTGTAAATATTTACACTTTCTGATTTAGCAACGACCTCTATTTACATTAAAATTCGTTTGACCGACTGTTCTACATTCAAATTGAAATTCATCCTTAAACGCTGTTGACACGGAACCCTTACGGCCTAGCTTACGAACTAATCTTAATCTATTTTGTCTTTACGTCGTAACTTATTGACTATTGACACTTTCTGATTTAGCAACGACCACTATTTACATTGGAACTCGTTCGACCCACATTGAACTTCAAATTTATTCTTAAATTCTATTGAAAAAGAACACTTACGCTTACTTAGCTGAAAAACTAGATACTTAAGAACTGATCTAAATCTATTTTCTCTTTGCATCCTAACTTGGCCAAACTTTCCTGATCTGTCACCGAACAGTATTTACATAGTTAAAATTTCATCTTCAAAAGGTCCTCATGCTTCATGCAAACATCTCTCAGTTCTTCAAGTCAAGCTCTTTCCTTAATATTCAGTTCGCCGGTCTCGTTCTAGCCACTGTTCCACAGACAGAATAGGGAAGAAAAGGTCTTCATGCTTCATGCAAACATCTCTCAGTTCTTCAAGTCAAGCTCTTTCCTTAATATTCAGTTCGCCGGTCTCGTTCTAGCCACTGTTCCACAGACAGAATAGGGAAGAAAAGGTCTTCATGCTTCATGCAAACATCTCTCAGTTCTTCAAGTCAAGCTCTTTCCTTAATATTCAGTTCGCCGGTCTCGTTCTAGCCACTGTTCCACAGACAGAATAGGGAAGAAAAGGTCTTCATGCTTCGCATAAGCGTCAATGAGCTCTTTAAGTGAAGTTTTCTCCGCATGGTTCAGTTCGCGGAACTCGTCCTGCCTCGTGACTTCCACAGTCAGAATGGGGGATACGAAGCCCTCACGGTTCTTATAAGCATCACTTAGTTCTTTAAATGATTCTTCCCGCAAGGTTCAGTTTAATGACTCGTTACTACAGAAAAGTTTATTTATTTATTTATTTATTTAGTCAAAAAACAGTAAAAACTGTATATGACGTGTGGGGAAAGAAATTTATCTGCGCACATTTTCTTGAGGGCCAGAATTTTATTTATAAAAAAAATAAAAATAAAAAACGAAAACGAAAACATTAATTTAGAAAATAATTATTTTAGAAAAATAAAGATATTTGAAAAATGTTTTTTCCCGAGTTATAGAAAATCAATTTCAACTGTAAATGAACTACAAGCAAAAGGAGTGCTCAACAAAACGTGCGCACAGTGAAGCTACATTTACGTCCAGAAGCAAAACAAGGGGCCATCTCAGCATTTGCTCTATGGATCAGGGAAACTGGATAAAAACCTGATCGAGATGGGGGTCATTGACCCGGAAGCTGAAGTACATTACTTGTTACAGGCGTATTAAATATTTTTTTAAATGTATACAATGCAAACATAAACTAAGTCATTATATATCTTTGTTTTGTTACATTAAACATTATTTTTCTTTTTCACGATCAGTATAGTCTCTAATTGTATAGAAACAGTTTTGCAGCAGAAAAGATTTTACTTTTAACTTAAATTTGTATACCGACTTTAATTGTTTTATGTCATCTGGCAATGCGTTGTAAAGTAACGTACATGTATTGTATGTTGATTTCTTGTACTGAGCTGTTGATACTGACACTTGATGCACGTGATTTCTACGGCGTGTGTTGTAATTATAAATATCAATATTGCATGAAAATATGTTCCCTCCGTTAAGTAGGTCATTTTTGACAAATATTACAGATTCGTAAATAAATAGACAAGGCAATGGTAGGATTCCCAGCTCAATGAAAAGAGGCTTGCAGGAATCACGTGGAAGGCATTTTTTCATTATTCGAATAATTTTCTTTTGCAATCTGAAGGTCTGAATACTACAGGATGAGCTTCCCAGAATATTATGCCATATCTCAGGCGGGAATGCACATTTGCAAAATAAACGCAACGAGCTGCATGAAGGCTGACAGAATTTGAAAGAATTCTGAATGCATAGCATAATGAATTTAGTGTTTAATTCTGTTCTGGAAACTGTCTGTGAATGCGTTTTCTCGGAGAAGCTCTAGGACTCCCCTCCTTTGGCCGCGACACTTCTCTGCTGTAACATCCATGGCCTCCTATTGTCTATGATCACTGTTGGTCTCTCCTCTTTCGCTCGATGAAGAGTGAAATTTAAATAAAAATTATAATACTTTGTGTTGGAATTTTTCCGTAATTAATAAAATGTTCGATATTCATATGCTAATACTTTCTTACAACACTGAATTGATTAATAAATTAGCCGTCACGGCCTCGTTTGATAATTCTCTAAACTCGCATTGTAATAAGATATCTTACAATAATTATTTCGTAAATCTCTATTATTCCTCTCATGATCAGCACATGCTGAAGTGATTTGGTCGCCCGAAATGACTGTATGTGGAACTGGTGTGATGTTTACGAAGTGTCTTATCATAAGCATAAATTCCCAGACAATTCGAGACCCACGGGTTCCCGGATGAGAGACCATTCGGACACTAAGGGTTACTAAGGGCGCCGAGCCTTTGGTCGAAGGGATAAAAAGCATAGACGACATGACGAGACAAAACGACAAAACTAAATGGAGGATTACTCCAAAAATTATGAAAACGTGCACAAAATTAACTTCTTTCCGTAGCACGTCACACACGTTTTTAACTGTTTTCGACGTAAATAAATAAATAAATAGCCGAATTATTACGTGAAGTCACGAAAGTTAACGACTTCGAGACACCAGGGATTCCCGAATGGGAGAACGCCGTCTATCAACGGCGCTGAGACCCTGGCCGAAGAGATAAGGCACTGACTGACGGCGACGTTACGAGACAAATAACGCAAAGACAGGTTACTTCCATGCACGCTCAACGCCCGAAAAGAGAGAAGAGACGCAGAGATGCCGAAAAGACGCATTGCGTCAAAAGATGCAATTTAGACGCAAGATTAAAAATGATATTTTTCAAGAGGAGCTATTTTGTATTTTACGAACATTTCATGTATCTTGTAACAAGTAGAAGCAACGAATAAAAGCCTTTCACGAGCTAAATAAATCCTTACTCACGCTATATTAATTTTAAATCATTTTCCAACTACTTATTCCATCTACAATGAGTTTTTCCAAAATCAACATGAAACTAAACACGATTTTTCACCCGTAAGTACCAAATATTTTCTAGCAATTATATGTAGAAAAATCCTAACTACACAAAAACGATAAAGAGACGTATTGCGTAAAAATATGCAACAAAATTTTAAAAATTTATATTTTTCAAGTGGAGCTACTTTGTAGTCTGCGGCCCATTTGTTATACTGCGATTTTTGTAACAGCGACCCTGACAGTTCGTCAGCTGTGAGGCCGAGTTGCCACACACTCTCACGGCTTGCACGTGGAAAGCACATGGCTGCGGCTCCACACGACTTGCTCCTTGTAAACAACTCTGCTTCCCACAGAGACACATGGAGCTTCCGAAGCGTGGGGTGCTCCTTCCTGGCATAGTAGCCATAAATGTGATGCCTAATTGCTTCTCGGCTGAATGTATCTAAATCTGTAACTGGTTTTCTCACATTTCTTTTCTTTCCTGGAGTTCACAACTGTGATGATCCTGCCTCTTGCCTCCTGCCTCTGTGATGATCCATTTCTTTGCTTACATTTTTAACTGTGCTTTGACTTATTCTTCTGGCAGCAGCTGTTCTCTCCACAACCTTTCTGAGAGGTGATAATGGACCTTTTTTTTTTTTTTTTTTTTTTATAAAATTCTGGCCCTCAAGAAAATGTGCGCAGATAAATTTCTTTCCCCACACGTCATATACAATTTTTACTGTTTTTTTGACTAAATAAATAAAATAAATAAATATTGACCCTTTCCAATTCAAAATACTATATATATATATATAGAGAGAGAGAGAGAGAGAGAGAGAGAGAGAGAGAGAGATGTGTGTGTGTGTGTGTGTGTGTGTGTGCGCGCGCGTGCGTATATGATATATGTATGTATGTGAGGTTTTGAAACAAATCGAGAATGATGAAAAATGGCGTGTTTACCTCTTCCGGCGTGTTTTGTTGGCGTGTTTTCCTCTACCTCGCCCCTCTCTTTCTGGCATTAAACCAACCAGACGTAAACTCTCCTTCTCAAGTAAATACTGAAACATTAATACGAAAACGTTACACATTACAAGCAGTATTTATTATAGTATTAATGTACATGACAATGCATCACTTTTTGTGCGAAGTTCGCCTTACGCACCGAAGTGCCCGTACGCACCGGTACACGCCAAAACGCGCGCGTCGCCATCGGTCGCCATGATGTCTGGCGCGGGGCGACTTTCAACTATCAGACACTCACGCAGTTCACTAGTCGTTTGTTCTCAAAAACCTTTGTCAACACTGTAGTGACGAGTAAGCTCTCGATTGGAGAATTGCTCCAGCTGGCCGTAACAGCTGACCAAATGTCAGGGTCGCTGTTACAAAAATCGCAGTACAGGGTACTGCTTCGGCATTCGCCTGGTAAACATCGGAGAAACAACGGAAAACTCCCTATCAGAGCATCCGGCGACTAGAACTCTACTCCAGACAGCGGATGGATACATTCATGCTATTTATTTGTTAAAAAAAAAATTAATTAAAGTAATTGTGTACATTATTACAAGAATGGAAATACTTTTCATGATTCATGAATTTTTTCTTCAATCTGTAAGATTATTAAGAAAATATTTAAAAATTATCTATATTCTAGAATCCAACTGAATTGACTTAGTCGACTCTCCCCAAGCGACATTCACGAGGGCGAGTGAACGGTTTCTCTGTCAAACATTTTCACGTCTATGCGTTCTTCCTTCACTGAAAAATTGTCTCCAATCTAATTGTTAGGTCTAGATAACTAATTTTCACTTTATGACAAATCTTAACATATGTAACACAAACAAAATGAATACAATACTGTAAAAGGGGCAGGGGTGTTTTCGTGAGCGTTACGTAATGATTTAGGGGGAGTGCAAGAGCGCGTTACGGGTGCGTTACAGTGGGGAGAGGTGGTATTCAAAATACTCAAAATTAGCGTTACGTAATTTATGGACAGTCCCTTAAGAGACAGTGGCAATATTGTCTCTAAGCTAACTCAATTGGTATGAATCAAAGAGTAGAGGCCCGAACAAAAATATTGTACGTGAGTTATTTTTTAAATAAGATCTGTTTTTGAATGAGAGTGAGACACACGCGCGATCGCCTTGAGTTATAATTCCAACATACTTCGCCCGCGTTTCCCAGCCGTATGGTATGTCTGTGAGCCGAGCTGTAGAACTTTTAAATGTTTAAGAAAAATGTGTCTGCGCAAACACAAAAGCTAAACAGGTCTTCGGATGGAAACAACTGGATCATCCATTTTACTTTCCAGGCCTTTCATCTATTAACCATCACACGTTCAGTTGTTTAAAGGATTTTCTTGGCTGTCAACGGTTCAGCGACAACAAAGAAATGAGAACTGAAATCAGGGACTGGACTTCTTCACAGGCGGCAGATTTCATTGACGTCTGAGTTCAAAAACAAATTTTTGAACAAAAATGAAAATATATAGAAATGAAGATGTGGAAAGTATGAAGATTATTGAAAAAAAATATTTTATGGCATGTTCAATATTTTCCTTCGCATTAACAAACGGATTTTTTAAAAAAAAACAATAACCCTCATATCCACCTGTGATGGCGTTCGACGTTGGGTCAGTTGTTCCAGCCGCATTACGAGATAATGCGGATTTAATTGTGATTTACAAAGCGCGCAGCTAATAGAGACGAATGGATTTGTGCGCCCCGAAATACACGGCTCTAACCCATGGGAGTCGAAAAGGCGTTTAAATCTTTTATTTTTCTCGATGCCCAGTAACGCAACGAAACGCCGTCTGCCCTTTGGTCCGTAATAGAATCGGGGTCAATTGCAAATATATAAATTTATGTCTTCCTCGCAGATGAAATTTTTCCCTATCTTTTATGTACACATCAAAACGCGAGCTCAAACCAATGGGGAAATTTTGTCTTTAATTAAAACATCAATCGCCAAACTAATTCACGTATTGGACGCAATAAAGCAATTTCACTCGCTGCGAACCCCAGTTTGCTATTAGTTCGGAAACAAGAAATACAACAAATCATATATTCAATCAAATGCTGCAAAGGTAGAATATAAGTTTTTGTTCCATTATATACCCAGCGCCTGTTCGTGTGTATGGTCTGCGCAACCGACAATGACTTGTTAATTAACTGTGCGTGGAAACGCACTTTCACACACTGATCGCTGGTGGTGAGATCTATACATGTGACACTCACAGAACCGTCCAACCAATATTCGTGATACCTGCTGTATTCATAATAGATATTGTATTCGCTCAATGTAAACCGAGTTACTTGGGTGTGTAAAATTAATAGAACAGACATCAGTCATAATATCAACAAATACTACGTGTTATTTGGATGAAATATGTAAAGCAAGAGAAATAAATAAAAGATAGAGTATCAGAGAAGTAAATTCATTTTGGTCTACTAAGAGATGGTTAATTACTTTTTCTTCCAACATTTTTAACTGAGGCACTCTTGACTAGCGTTAATGACTACGCACAATTTTGTGTAAAACAATAAAATATATAACTCTTTCATATTGCTGAATGTCTCAGTTATCTTATAATTGAAAACAAAAATTGTAAACTACGCCACAAGACCGTAATCATAATTTAGTTCTCATCCCTTCACGCGGAATTAGACTTAAATATGATTTATAAGCCGTCAAATCTGTTTTCGGGCCCTCAAAATGTTCTCCATGATATGAGAAAGTTTATGCTGATAAAGCATCACTAACAAGTGTATACGTCAGAAACTGGGTCTCTGCACACTTACAAAAGTGCACCTGGACATTGGAGAATCAATTTATTAGCTATTATTTATTTATTTATTTATTTAATAAAATTATTTATTTAAGAAATAATAATTTAAAGCATAATATTTGAAAAATGATACCAATTCCGTGCTCGCGCAGTTTCAATTCCACAACCCCTCCAGCAATCGTTATCAATCGTTGCGTTTTTGTCTGCCGACACGGAGAGCGCATCTCAATAACAGGCCTAGCCTTTAACTGGTGACGTGCGGTCTCTGAGACCGCTGAGGAAAAGTAAACGCCTAACCCCCCCCTTTCTGGTACGTCGCAGTAAGTCTTTCTTTACAGTACTTCCTATCTCTTTCTACGCGGGGAAGCGGATCCAGTGAAAACCAATGAGGACTGAGGCCTTTGAGGACCAGTTAAAGTTTCGGAGCGGTCTCATAGACCTCACATCACCAGTAGTAGAACTTTTCTTCCCACAGTGAATGTGCATTGCAATTTTTTTTATTAATGGATAATTTTCGTGGAACAATGAACTATTGTATTTAAATGAAGTTTTTTTCAAACCATTCTATTATTTCTTGAGATAATTAATAGTGAAGAAACAGTATGGAACAAATTATAGCCAGAGATTTACTCGTCGAGAAGTAAATAATTATATTTTTTCATTTTAGATATTAACAACTGGCAAAAATTCACGGTGATCTGAAAAGATCTCTATAAAACTCTCTACAAATCGTAGAAACCTGTCACCTTCCTTCACCTAGGACAGAAGGGAGGAGGGAGGGAAGGAGGGAGGGAGGGAGGGAGGGAGAGAGAGAGAAAGAGAGAAAGAGAGAGAGAAGATGTTTAAATTTCTCATTTATTCTGTTAAAACGACTAAAAATTTGAGTATGGATTATAACGAGATTTGAGATAAATGATTATGTCTTTGGTGGCTGAAACGTACGAATGAATTGAATTATTTTCATTGGCGCATGTACGTTTGCATGAATTCAACCCCCCCTCGAACACTTATAGGTATTATCTACGTAATCTTATCACTTTTATTTCATCTCTGCTACGTGCATTTATTTTAGTATAACATGAGGTAACCACTGACGTTGTTAAAAATAGTAATTATTAATACATTTTCATATTATGAGTAATTACCAACTCTACAATTAATCTTCTTGGTAAAATAATCCTCTCAATCACCATTCATACCTAGGAAACCTATGGTACCTGCATCAATGTTATAAGAGCAACTTTATAACTAATTTTCAATTCACGTAGAAATTGAAAAAAAAACTATGCAGCTTCCAGCCACATGAGATGTGTCTCTGGTTTAGTTAGACACGTAGAAACTCGGAAAAAATTCCATAAACAATGAAATAGTTTCGACATTGAATAACGCCAATATTTGGCTGTACGGCCAATTTTACATAGCCCTCTCCAAATTTAAAAAACGTTAATTAGTACACATCTCATAAAATTTGATGAGTATAATACAATTTTAAAAATCTTAAAATGAAAGAAAAGAACCCGCACTATATTTTGCAAACACTGTTTTATATTCGTCATTCATACTGAAGATTAATTTCGCCCCGTCATTTTTGGAACGTTACCGCTATTAAATATTTGGTAAACTACCGTACCCCTGCGAAAAACCTTTGCATGCTATACCACACCCTCTTTCTTATTTTTCCATTTCCATATTAAGCCTGTAATATATATATTTTTCTTCAAAAATAAGTAATTTCTCATTCAGTTGCAGATTCTACAGGCTCTAAACAGGTGGGGTAGAATCGAGAAGCGTCGAACCAGCAAAAATGTAATAGTAGAGTGAAGATCTCATCTTGTATATTACGACGTGAAGAACGTTTCTTTGAAGCCTTTGGCCTCAGAATTTTTGTTTTTAAGGCACTAGAACGCTTCGTTTAGGAGTTGTTTAACGATATACATTCAAAAAACCTGATATGAATTGTGGGTTGCATTTTACATGAACATTTAGATGCATTTTTAAACAAACCCTTCATATTGTTAAATTCAAAGTACAATTTTCCACGTCTCCATCGAATTCCCTTTGTTTAGAGATCTCACTTATAAAGATTGGTTGCGCGTGAGAGCCGCGAAGGAAAGGTATACTACTGAAGTAATATAGGAGACAATACTTTTCATAAAATTTGATGGGGATAATACAATTTTTAAAATCTTAAAATGAAAGAAAAGAACCCGCACCGTATTTTGCAAACATCGATGCCTGTATTATTTCAGTAGTATACCTTCCCTTTGCGGCTCACACGCATTTACAGGCTTAATATGGAAATGGAAAAACAAGGAAGAGAGTGGGCTATAGCATGCGAAGAGTTCTCGCACGGGTACCGTACCGATATTAATGTGAGTAATGTGAATATCCATTATTCCGAAGGGGTCCGTAATTAATGTGAAAGATGAATTTTGCCCTGTCATTTTTGGAAGGTTACCGCTATTGTGAAATATAATAAATAACATATAATATTATTGTTATTCGTGAAACCAGCCTCCCAAACCCCACTCGTACTTTAAAACGTCCACCTTTTTTTTAAATTAATTTATTTATTTACGTCAAAAACAGTTTAAAACTGTGTGTGACGAGCTGTGGGGAGAAGTGAAATTTATGCACGTTTTCATAATTCTGTGATCTCTATCCTAAACCACATTCTAATCGAATTTTGAATACAGAAAAAAGAGAGGTTTTTTTTCAAGTTTTGTTGACAAAATATTCGCTCCTATATAATCAAATGTATGTTCAAAAGTAGATTGGCTATAAACTTGCTCCCGCAACCCTGATGGAGTTCTTCACTGCGTGCGCAGCCGGAGCAGCACGCGCCGGGCGCGGAGCCGCACGCCTACTGCGTGGTGTACTCGGTGGTGGACCGCGCCAGCTTCCGCCTGGCCGAGGAGCAGCTGCAGCGCCTCTGGAAGAGCGACTCCGTCTCCTCCAAGGCCGTCATCCTCGTCGGCAACAAGACGGACCTCGTGCGCTCGCGCACCATCACCACCGACGGTGAGTCGACACCGCTGGCGTTCAAGCTGCACGTCACCCGCACGGCGAAGGCATGCAAACTCGCCCCGTCGTCACTGTTAGCGGTGAGTAGCTCTCTCATTCAAGCGCGTGGCTCAATAGATACGCATTCAATAGCCACAGATATAGCGAAGGCATGCAAACTCGCGTACCATCAGCACCCACGGTGAGTCTACGCTTTTATTCAAGCGATGTCACCCATATGGTGAAGGCATGCAAACTCGCGTATCATCAGCACCCACGGTGAGTCTACGCATTCATTCAAGCGCGTTGCTCTCTGTTACCCATATAGCAGAGGCATGCAGACTCGCGTACCATCACCACCGACGAGGTGAGTACCACTTTCATTCATGCGATGTCACTCGTACGGCGAAGGCTTGCAAACTCCCGTACCATCACTGCCGACGGTGAATAGACCTTTCATTGAAGCGCATGGGTCAATGTCACTGCTAACAGCGAGTGAGTAACACTTTCACTGAAGCGCGTTGAGGCCCTTTTTCGTAATCTCTTTTACTTAAAGAGTGAAATAATTGCATAAACTTTCTACGTTCAAGTTAGATGGTTAAACAGACAAAGATTATTTCTGTTGAAAGAGCTGTCCATTCGATTTCACATTATTAGTTCAAGATTATTAGAGATTTCACATTATTACTTCGTACAACAAATAATTTAATACTTTGACATTCCAGTTGTAATGCTTAATATAATGATTTAGTACAAACGACACAAACCAAACAAGAAACGAATTCGTAATTCAAACATAATCCTGCCCCTTCGCAAAAATGTTTATACGAGGTATAATTTAAAAAGAATATAAACATGAAATAAATTAATAAGAAGTAAAGTACATAAATAAAATTCGAATCTCGTTTGTTTATTAGAAAACTTCAGGAAAATACATTTTCGTGTGAAGCCACTCATCCTTTGTTACCTTTCGAGTATGCTTTGCACTTCCATCCGTGGCTTCACATGTACAGCTCTTTCTGGATGACGAGGGAAAGGGGAGCGGATTCGGGGGAAGTTGTCCGCGCGGGAGCATTGGGCTTTCCAGCCGGGCAAGTAGCACGTGAGGACGTGAGCTTGGAGATGCACGATCTGCAAGTACGGAGTGAAACAGAAGACGTCTCGCCCCTACTCGCAGCTTACGACCTTGCACAAGATTAACATGGCACTTAGTGTACGGATTACATTCACCTAGCAGTAAGTCTGCGCGGAGGAACTTTGTGTCAAAAGCTCCCTCGGGTGTATTCACAACAACTATGTCGCGCCTGCTACCGCAACTCCAGGGTTGCCACATGTGTTGCGAGCTCTTCCCCCACCCCTAGAACGAAATATTCCCAAAAATACTTCAATGAAACAAAATTTCCCAACTTTGAAACGAAAAATATTCTCCAAATTATCGACAAATTAAATGAGCTATTTCTGGCGATTCCATTGGCTATCCCCTTAAATTCAAATAATTCATATCAACCAATCATCGCCCTTGAGTTGTTCGAAACCCCATCCCTATACTATCTCCGTTTGTTTTTATATCTCTATGCCTGTCGTTTATTTCTCTTTTTTGATACATAAAAATGAGAGATTAACATCTGTTGTTCCTTTTTTATTCATAATAATTGATAGAGTAACATTTCTATCTCAACTTTAGACGAAAATAATTTCCCCAAAAAATCCCCAAACTTTTCCCGTCGATTTATGCTCTCCATTTTTTTCCCCCAAAGCGAAAACAAAAACATGTTGTGGACATAATTCCCCAAACTGGCAACCCTGTCACTCTCGCCTCTGAGCATACCCTCAGGCTCATGTGCGCGTTCCCAAGACCTCAACTTCGTCAAGCCCCTGCAGCAAATTTGCGAAATGAGGTTAAATTCTTCTACGAGATATTTATGTCTTTTTATTTTTTATTCATTTGTTATTTATATTCTGTAGGAAATTAGTGGGAATTTGGAAATCTGTAGAAAGTTCAGTAAATGTAAAGGTGACCATTTTTTAACAATTAAAAGGAGGACGAATAATTAGAGAAGTACAACTATTTATGCTTACGTCCCTTTTAAATATTAAATGAGCATTTTTTCATTGAATATTTTTATAGATGTATAATTTTCAATACAATGGAAATTTCGGAGTAAGATCATGCGTGTATAGTAAATATACACAACAATAGTAGCTATGAATAGTTTGCGGAAACGACAAGAATAAAGTTATTTTCAACAATAATTATTGTGAAAAAGTATTTTGGTAGTATATCTGTTACGCAATAGATGTAGATATACTGCCAATACAAACTTTTCAAGCAATCAATATTATTAAAAATTTTCAAAAACATTTCTGTTTAAACTTAATGTTTTACAACAAAATTAATACTGAATAATTAAAATTCCGCTTATTTTCCGGTGTCTGGTCACCTGGGAAGCCGACGTTTCCACTATCGTATTTCTTAGAAAAGGCTTTGAGTTCCACTTATAAGCGACCGATCAATTGTTACAAAATTCAAAACTCCACAACAGGGATATCCTAGCCGTCGACTTTGTCAGCATGTAGAAGCAAGGATAAATGCGGATGTATTTTCAGTGCCGAGGCAATTGGATTTAAACTCGAGAAAGTTGGCAAGGAGCAATAATTTCTAAGAAATTACAGCTGCTTCCCGCTAAAATATTGCGTTGTACAGTGCCCCAGTCTGTTACGTAAATAAATGAAGAAACAGCTTTTCCCGCATTCAGGACAGGTAAAACTTAACAATCTATTCAGCGATCACTGATTCTTTCGTATAAATATTCTACCAATCGTCATTTCTCCCGTTTTCAGAGTTTTGTGCGAGAGAATTACAAACTCTTGCATTCCATTCGCCCAGCGGCTCTGCGGCTCATTCCGCTCTCCCAGCTAACCACTCGAAGCTATTTCGCTGCCTGTGCATTAGTTTCATCCGTAACCCCTTTGAAAATTCCCTCACACAGGGTTTACGACGTCCCAAGTGATCCACAAGAGAGCACTAAACTACTCTGCCGGGGGCGCGCAATGTTACGCCTTCATTCTCGCATCATGACCGGCTGAGTGTGCTCGTAGGGGTTCGATTCCCGACGGTGGCGGATTACAGACAGGAGTTACCAAGCTAGGTCGAATTCAGCCGCTGCCTGGAGCGAAATTCAAGCGGTCGGCCGTTCTGATCGGTAGTTTTTTTTTGTTTCTCTAATCACTGATGACGAATGACGGCACGGAATGCTAACACGTAGGCCATGGCTAGCGCGCAATATTTCCTTCCCCTCTGCTTATATCAACCTACCCTCTCCCTTTGGACACTTCCTTCCTCTAAGCTCCCGGGAGGTGTGGTAGTGTAGTGCGTGTACGTGTAAGTAAGAGGCGAGGATAGGGAATGGATTGATCGAGCGCGGTCCGCGACATTCGCCTGGTGTTGATCAGCGCTGCCGGCCGTTAACATGCTCCTGCGGTGGCTGAATTCCATTTCGCTCTGTGTCTAGTGTCGATTGATTTGTCTAGTGATTCCTGGCGTGTCTAGTGCTGAGGTGATTAGTCCCATAAATGCATGTCTTTCCCCGCTGGAGGGCGAGATCCGGTGCCGACCTACAGTCGATTAGCGGGACTTTTCCCTCAACCAGGTATCTCCCATCAGTGGAGCACCGGCCCAGCCGGGACAAGCTGTAAGCTCCCGACCGGTCTCTTGGCATGTTTTGTAGTGTAGTGCATGTTAGTGTAAAGGTGTGTAGGTAAGGGGTGAGGATAGGGCAAGGAAGAGGAAGGAAAGATCGCGCGCGGCCCGTGTCCCTTTTGTTAGGGTACTGCTCCCACATTCGCCTGGTGTTGATCGGAGAAACCACGGAAAACTACCGATCAGAGCACCGGCCACTAGAATTCTCCTCCAGACAGCGACTGAATTCGACCTAGCTGACAAGTTAGTGTCGAAAATACTGCCGCCGTCGGGACTCGAACTTAGGACCTCCCGTTCCCTGCAAAAGCCGCAGCGGTTATAAGCTAAACTCATCCGCGGCGCACCTCCAGGAGCAAAACACTCTCTACACGTAAAAGGACCAACGACCATATCAGTCGACGTTCCCGGAAACACCCATTAGCCCTCTCCTCGCATCACGGTCCCGTTTTCAGCTGAAAGCAAAGAACGTGGGCCGACAGGAGCAGACGCCGCCACCGCCCCGTCGCACCGCACGGCGCGGCGCCCGCAGCGCCGACGCTTCACCTGCGGGAATTCGCCAGGGAGGAGGGGCCAAATGGGGTCACAAGCGGCGGTCAGCGCGCGAACAAGCTCTCGCACTTGGGGGCCGCCTCCTCTCCACCCCCCCACCCCCGCCCCAACCGCTCTTCCTCTGCGGCGCAACTTTTAATGCGCTTCGACGAGCCATTCCCTGACGCCTCGCGCCCGCAAAGCGCTACGGGGCGGTTGCCGGGGCCTCGCAACTCTCCATAAAAAACGGGAGGCAAAGCTCGAGGGTGCTACTGTAGGAGGCTCTAATGTCGCCGGGTTCGGCTGCAGGTGACGCTCGCCAACGTCCACACACAAAAATTGGCTCATTTGTGAGAAATACGAAAAGTGGCTTCTAAATGTTCAATTTATCAATTTATTCATGATATATATATATATATATATATATATATATATATATATATATATATATATATACTGTGCATTTATAAGAAAACTGTGAAGAAAGCGCGAACATCGACGCTCTATTTTTGTAACATAACGCGCCTGCTTGCGTACGCAGCAGGCACACATAATTGAAGTATTGATGGCATCAGTTCTTATATTAGTTCCTGTACGGTGATAGAGAAGAGCCCGCCACGGGAGTTGGAAAGCCATGGCGGGTTCCCCCAGAACGAAGCGCCGCTCGAGAGAGAGCTCGCAGAGGGCTGCTGGGCGGGCACCCGCGCGCGCTCCTCGAGCGCTGCGTTCGTCTCGTACCGGGAGGGAGGCTCAGCTCCTCGGGCTCCGCTCCCGACGGCGGCAGGATTTTCGACACTAGCTTTTCAGCTAGGTCGGATTCAGTCGCTGTCCGGAGCAGAATTCTGGCGCCTGACCGCTCTGTTCGGTACTTTTCCGTGGTTTCTCCTATGCCGGAGCAGTACCCTAACAAACGGGCCACGGACCGCACGCGATCTTTCCTTCCTCTGCCTCCTCACCCCAAGCTGGGAGACCGGTCGGCGACTTGGGCTTGTCCCAGCTGGGGCGGTGACCCGCTGGTGGGAGATACCTTGTCGTGACTCGAATTCTGGAATCACCTGGTCAGAGATCGTCAGTTGATGCCCTAGGCCACTTTTGCCTGTGAGTGGCAATGCATCGTGGCTGCAATATATACCTCAACAGACTCGTAAAATACAATGTGTGAACAGCACCTTGAACGAACACATTTTGCAAAGGTGTCCCATTCGACTGGCCATTCGGCTCGTAAGTTCTGCGATACGTTGAAACAAATCGTAAACGAAATTCAGTCCCGTACGGTGAGAGAAGTCTAACGCCATTATGAAGGTACGATTGCGTGGAAACTATGAAGAATATACACACAATGGTACTAGTGTTTTGGATTTCGTTTGATGTACTCTTTCACATACTACAAACTTTGAAGAACATACAGGTACATCTGTTTATTATCATTCTACCTATTCATTAAAATAAACATATCATACAATTTAAACAACAAAGGGTCCCCCCCGATAAGATGGTAAAAAGTTCCCCTCAACCAAATTACATATGAGTGGTTACACTATAATTCTAACATAAAAATAATATTTTTGAAAGGTTTCTTAGCCTCTGTCCCACCGCCCACACCCCTATACAGCCAAAAACGTGTTTTTTTATTTTCAATTTTTTTCGACCACTTAACACTATTTTATCAGACTGAAAAAAATATTATAAATAAGAACACAACTTGGACTATCAGAAAAACATTTTTCAATATTTTCTCAGGCCCAAATTCAAACACAAAAAAATATTTTCGAAAAACAATATCAAGAAATATTTTTTACTGTGTCTTAGAAGCCTGGAACAGGCTCGAAAAAAAAGTCAAAGGTTCCTCTTAAAACACAAATTGTTGTGCATTTTTTTCAGATTTTTTCGATTACTGGGCTGCAGTTAAAAAAATTAAAACCATTTTCCCGCATTTAAACACCTGGACTTTCAATATACTTTGAAAATGACTGCAACGGTTCTCTGCATTTCTTTTAGTGTTTATTATACATTTGTATACATTGCTGTATCACCCAATAAAGTGTTGATTTTGGAATATACTTACGAA
Source organism: Acheta domesticus (assembly GCA_031308135.1). Lineage (NCBI taxonomy): Eukaryota > Metazoa > Arthropoda > Insecta > Orthoptera > Gryllidae > Acheta > Acheta domesticus. Next base: position 210,036,945 of record JAHLJT010009419.1, read on the forward strand.
GTATTATTTTTAAAGCTTTCTAATCGTTTGCATAAGTAATCCTATGCTACGCAAAGACGATAGTTTTGGCAATTTATAAGAAACAATCGACACAAGACCTTGTAAGTGTGATACTGGTGGATAAAGAATTACAACCGATCCTACATCAAACAGATTTTAGAAGAAAAAATGGAAGTTTGCAGATTATGACATACAAAAAAAGATTATTGCAACACACATTATAATGGTAAATAACTCGGAAGCGATGCTTCCTAGGCCTTTTAAACCAGGTTTGCTTGTCTCATGGGGACACGCCTTTTTTTTTAGAACAAGTAAATTCTAACACACATGTTTTGGGGGACGGGTAGATGACAAATGGGGAAATGATAAGGGACATTTCGTGTGCAGGATAGATGGGGGACAGTGGGGAAGTGAAGGGGAACATATTAGGCCCCGACTATGTTGTTGGGATGTATTTTTCAAAATACCACTTTTATGATCATCCCATTTTACAATTTTCGATATTAGTTCTTTTGGGTGCGCCTTTTCCGTAGCACAGATGGACAGAAAAGAGAAGCCGATATCAATGTAAAATTAAATTGAAGGAAAATACTGAAATTATCTTTCACGATAAAATTAACGGGACTATTTTATTTTCTGCGAATTTTTATCTCAACGCTCAGAAATATTGTAATGAATTCTCTCACACAGTACCGGGTCTATAATGCCGTAAACTACTTTTCGGGGGATGAGCGTTTGCAGTTGGGTGCTACATTAAATCAATTTTCAATTTTCGTACAATTATCATTTACAAAGTGCAGAGTATTCGCACGTGTACAGATTGTACGAGTGTCTCCATATTTATACGTATTCAAGAACAAATACTTAGGTAAAGGAAAAGACAACTTTTTCTCTAGTCTGAAACATCTACAGTCGTGAAACCACAGGCTACCGCAACCAATGCGTTACTATTTATCTGTCCGGGAGGCGCCGCGTTCTAGGCTCAGTTGTCAACGTTTTAGCTGCTATTCTGTGGCCTTCCTCCTCAAGCAAGGTCGCACGTGCTTGGGACGCTGCAACTGCCGAACTGCCAAGTTGTTGACTACAAATGTCTTAATTTTTTTTAAAAACTATGACCCAGCTATTAAAAAATATGAAAAAAATTCACAAGCATTCTGAGATGAAGTTCTAAGATTATTTTCGTGCCAGTGTCTGTGTTCTAAGACAAGTAAAACAGTTCTTGTAAATCTGGGTCTAACCTCTACCCCTTCATTTTTCCACATGTCCCCCAATTATCCCTCAAATATGACGGAATTATTATTTAATAAACTGCCAAACACTATTATCTTTCCTTAGCGTATGATATTCTCATACAAAGGATTAGAAAGCTTTAAAAATGATACTTCGTAAGTAGATTCCAAAATCAAAACTTTATTGGGTGCTACAACAATGTATACAAATGTATAATAAACACTAAAAGAAATGCAGAGAACCGTTGCAGTCATTTTCAAAGTATATTGAAAGTCCAGGTGTTTTAAAGGTGAGAAAATGTTTTTTATTTTTTTAACTGCAGCCCAGTAATCGGAAAAATCTGAAAAAAATACACAACAATTTGTGTTTGAAGAGGAACCTTTGACATTTTTTTCGAGCCTGGCTTCTAAGACATAGTAAAAAATATTTCTTGATATTTTTTTTCGAAAATATTTTTTTGTGTTCGAATTTGGGCCTGAGAAAATATTGAAAAATGTTTTTCTGATAGTCCAAGTTGTGTTCTTATTTATCATATTTTTTTAGTCTGATAAAATAGTGTTCAGTTGTCGAAAAAAATTGGAATTAAAAAAACACGTTTTTGGCTGTATAGGGGTGTGGGTGGTAGGACGGAGGCTAAGAAACCTTTCAAAAATATTATTTTTGTGTTAGAATTATAGTGTAACCACTCATATGCAATTTGGTTGAGGGGAACTTTTTACCATCTTATCGGGGGGGACCCTTTGTAGCATCTACAAACTTAAAACACTCGCTGTCTTGTTTTTCCCACAGTTACTCTATAAGGAAGGATACCCTTTTATTGTAATTATACTGTAGTTGACTTGAAAAAGACGTAATGAAGAAATGTCGGCAGATAAGTGTTCCTTCCATTAATTTAATATATTATTAAAATTTAGTTTTTAACTATAAAACCAGTTAATAAGAGCAAATGATTACACATCTAGAGCCCACTAACTGTCATTAAAAGAAAAAGTCACCAAATTTTGTTCAGTGTAAAGCATAAAATCCTTTCTCAACGATAACCCTTAGATCTTTAAATATACATAACATGAATTAAAACTTACTATTGAATTTGAAAACTACATACTGAACCACATACTGAATTTACGTTCCGGTAAAAATAAAATTTCCAATCCGGAAAACTGGATAATACAGACTTTGTAAGAGCTGTAAGGTAAATAGACTTATGGAATACCAGCGTAGGCCACCGAAATTTAATACCGCAATAAAGTATTGGTTTAGTGGTGAAATGTCGTTGGCATTTAAAATTAAATGATCAGAAGTGTTGTCATTGTCAACAATGTTGTAACATTGTTGGCAATGACAACACTTCTGATCATTTAACCGCAATAAAGGGTGGAAATGTTGTTTGCGCCAAGTTGTTGTAGGCTATGACAAAAGTAAGGTACTTTGTTTTCTTGTCTGCATTTGTACCATTTACAATTGAAAATGTTAACGCAAGTTTATTACGTAACTAAAAACAGTAGTTCGCAAAAACGAGAAACAATGATATGTACAATGTTTGTTACGTTTACCGAGTACTTTTGAAAGTCGCGACGCCTTCAGAAAAGGCAAATAGGAAACTCATGGACTGGAAATGGTCTTCTACAAACAGCTGCAACTCTGTGAACGCCGCGACGACGACTGCAGAACAGCAGTCCCTCGACGGAGAATGCGCCCTCCACTCTAGAGGGAGTAGAGAGGAAATGGTCAGAAATGTTGCAGTAAATTTTAAATCAGTGGTTGACTTAGAATAAAATAAATAGTGTAGAAGTAGGGTATGTACTTATTTATGAACTCATTTATTTCATGTATTTTTAAGTACTACAGTCGACTCCGTTTTATAGTGAACATCTTGGGACTAACATGTTTGTTTCACTCTATCCGAGGTTCATTATATCCCATGATGTCAAAATTAAGCATAATTTCTCCATAACGATTGATTTTATTAATATAGAGATACAAAAAATTACATTAACAGTACGAACTGAAAATTTCATTACATTTGCTTGTCCTAAAAAATAATTTATTTTCAATTGTTTGCTTCGTACTTTCTCGTTACTAATTTCTCTAGATTCTTCCCCAGAGTTCCTGCTCTTCCCATAGTAGATTCAGCTTCCATCCTTGGGTCTTCCTCCATCTCAGGGGAGCAGGGGCGTAGCGTGGATTTTTTAAGAGGGGAAGCGGCATATTCTGGATTCAACCTACGTCGTTTACGGATGGTTCGAGGAACTATTTAATTAAAAGTACCTTGCTAATGGAACTTTTCATGGGACATTTCTTGATAAAAGTATTTTTATTCTCAGTATTGTTATCAGAAAGTAAATATCTTTCTTTCAGTACTTGGAAATGTTTTAGTTTTACTCGTCGATAAGCGAAACAAGAAATACACAGAAATATTTCTCTATCTAGAGAATAGAACGAAATTACATTCAGGAGAGATGTTTCATCCGGAATCTAGAATGATCTGTTTTGGTTAAAAACATTTTATCAAATAAACATAGATCTTCCCTTATGTGTTGCGCCAGTAAAATTCGACCGGTACATAGCCATCACACTGCAGTCAATCGTACTAACAGGACAATCTGGAAACCTCAATGCTAATTTTCTCACTAAAGAGTACGTGCTTTACTATTCCTTATTACTTGATACACTTTCCCTCAACATCGTCTTTATATTAGATGAGAAAGTCCAAGCATACTGTATAAATCTCAAATTTAATCGACTCAACAAAATATCGCTAAATAATGACGCAGGAGCATTTTGCTCCTTTATATACCTTTTTTCACGTTTCTAAATTTAAAGGAGTCATATTGGAAGGTTTCATAAGGAAAAATCAAAGTGATATTATAATGTATTAACTTTTATTTTTAACAATTACATTTTAAAATTAAGTGCAATTCTTGTTGGTTTACGAGCATATACATCAATGACATCATTAAAAAACGATGGCTTTGTCATCATGGAATCTAAAAGCTGACTCTCGATATTCAGTAAGGACAAACGAGAAAGTCTTTCATCGCTTTGTGAATTTCGAAGATAGTTTTTTACTCTCCGGAGAGCAGAAAATGACCTCTCCGCCGACGCACTTGTAGCAGGTATAGTGAGAATCAAAGTGGTCAGTATGTATGTTTGGGGAAAGACATCTGCGAGTTCATAGTGCTTGATATAATCATTTAATTTACTGACACTCTTGTGGAACTCATTATCAAAATAAATGGCCGTGAGCTCACTTTTCAATCGCGCAGAGTCAAAATGCCTTCCATAAACATCCATTAGGCAATTGAAAGCTTCACTGGGGAATGACGACTGATAACTTAAATAGAGATCTGGGTTAAGAAGGCTTAGGAATTTCAGTTTAGAAGTATCAGAAAATCTATCAGATAAATGACATATTAAGTTGTCTATAACTTCTATAAACAATCTCTTCTACACATTCTTTTCATTCTCTGTATTTTCTACTCTGGCTCGCTTGATGCACTGAAATTCGCTTCTTTCTCTGTTGCAACCTTCCCAAAAGCATTCAAAAGTGTCTCGAAACTGCTTCAGATATATCCCAAAATCTTCTATTTTTTTTCATGCAGTACATAATATCATTGGACTTATTTTGTAAAATTTTAAATAATGAGTCAGAATGAGGAAAAATACATGAAAACAAAGTTAAGAAAAAAATAAAGTCAAAGTCTTTCAAAAGATTAAAATAGCCACGAGCAGAGCACAGAGTTTCAGCGTCCCAGTCACTTGAATTTTCTGTTACTGAAGCAAATAATTCCTGCAGATCACTCGTATGATTTTTCACAGTCAGTACAAGCCTGCTGGTGAAATTCCAACGTGTTGGTGCAGCTGATGGCAATCGCTTTTTCACTACAGTGTCTAAAGCTTCAATCCGCCTAGTAGATTTAGAAAAGAATGCCCCTAATCCTGATAAAGAGGCGAAAAATATTCGCACTTCTTTAATATAGCTAGCAGATTGTCCTAAGACTAAATTTAATTTGTGAGCATAACAATGCACAAATATTGCTTCTTTACAAATCATCTTTAATTTGACCTGAAGTCCAGCATGTTCCCCTGCAATAAGTGCTGCGCCGTCATACGTTTGCGCTATTACTTTTGTGTTGCACTTGTACGTGATAATAACTCCTTTTGCATGTTCTAATAATCCAGATGCGGATCTGTCTTTGCTGCAGTCAGTGAAATGCAAGAATCTTTCTTGAACGCCATTCTTTGAAACATACCGCAACACGCTTGTGAGTTGCGATTTCATGGTCACATCAGTCGTTTCATCAAATATTAATGCCACAAATTGAGCCTCAGAAATCTCCTTTTCAATTTCTCTGTGCATAACTTCTGCAACTGCCGCAATAATGTCATTCTGGACGTCAGATGTTCCACGAAACACATTGTTGCTTTCAATAACAGCTAAAAGTTCAGTATTATAATTACCCAAAAATTTAAGAATTTCAATGTAGTTGCCTCGATTATGAGACTCGACAATTTCATTGTGTCCGCGAAACGCCAATCCTAGTTTTCCTAAAAGACAAACAACTCTGATTATATGAGTCAACATAGCTCTGTTCTTTGAAACTTCTACGTTGTGACGTTGTACAGACAACCGAAACTGCTCACTGAGACCGATATATACTCTTTGACTGAAACTGCATTCAATTCTTTGTTTTCCAAACAGTTTGAAATTTTTTAGGGATAGGATATGAGAAACTGAAGTTTCATGGCGAGCCTGTGCTTTGTGAATATTGTGAAGATCATCGAATCCTCCTTGCGTCCACACGGATTTCTCTTTAGAAAACAATAAACATGGCCAACAGAATAATTTATGTGTTTCTGCACCCACTTATCCACGGAACATTCTCGTAGATTTGTGCACGAAAATGTATGAAATTCTTCTTCCCTTTCGAATGACACTCAATATGAAGTTCTGGTGTAGGTTTTCCAGTCGCAATAATTTTTGATTTTTCCTCAAAAGAAAGGCTTGAAAATGTATTTTGTTTAAAATGTTCAATTGCACATCCACATAAAGACTCCATCACCGTTCGAATGCCCGGCACGGGTTGCAGCCGCAGCCCCTTCCATAATGCTCTAGAAGCGCCGGCCCGTAGCGCGTCCGTCTGCCTACAATAACCTATGCAAGGAACACGTTCGAACAGTTACGAAGGAATCTCAAAAATTTTTAAAAAAGGAGTTGTCTATGAACGCTGATACTTACACGTGCCTTGATGCCCGGTTCACGCTTTATTCACAGTTCAGTAGTCACGTTTCAATCACAGTTATTAACAAGCAAAATCACTATTCCATCTGAACCATGGAGGTCTCCTGAAGGTTGCGCTTCTTGTAGCCTCGCACAGGGTACACAATATTTCAGGCGCCGCCCGCCCTATTCGAACTATAATAGCCTCCTCTGACAATCTTCAGGGCGAGGGAAATACGAAGAAGTGCGTGAAAAACTAGAGACCATGACAGCCCGGCAAAGTAGAAACTAAAGATATTCCAATATTTCATCGAGTTTGATAAGCGGATACTAATACATTTAAAATGTAAAAATTTGTGATGGAAATTCGTAAGGGAAGCGACGCTTCCAGCGCGTCTATGGACGCTACGCCCCTGCAGGGGAGACTTCTTCTGTTATGACCTTCGACTGATGACTTTTTTTCAAGCTGCCTAGTTGTTTTTTTTCAAGCTGCCTAATTTTGGAATTTTTGGCACTCATTCAATATCGTATTTTCCAAAAGAGATTTATTTCCAAGACATTGTATTTTCTATGTTTACTATAGCCGAGGTTTAGGTTCACTATAACCGAATTTTCTTAAACCTATTTGTAATGTAAGTGAAACGGTACCAGTGAGTTAAGTTCACTATAACCGGAGTCGACTGCGTTTATTTATGTACTGAATTTGAGGGCCCCTTCGAACTGCTCAAGTCACTGAGCTGCGATTGATACGTCAGCAATCGTGATGACGCGGTGAATGATGGTAGGCCTATGGTGGAATGAGAGGTCGGAGCGAAAGAATCCCGAAAAAGCTTACGGAGAACTCGCTTTTCCCACGACGAATCCCCGACTACGTGGATTGTTCGTCAAGCAGTGTAATTTCATTAGTACGTTCCCGGTTACCACGTTTTCCGACTTAATACGTTCATATTTTCAATTCCCAGTCTCAATTCTGATCTTCGTCGTGGGTACCACGTGTTACCATTAGTTTCCGTGTTACGTATTTCTTTGTTGTGGCACCGTTATGCGTTTCTTTGCTTTTGTATTTGTGACTTAGTTTTATTTAATGTCATTTATTAGTAAATTAGTCCATCCCATGGATATTTGCGTGTTGATTACGTATACATTAATTTTCCATATTATGATGGTTTTGCAGGCGGAAATGTGGAAAATAAGTATAATTGCGCATTTTTCGTTAGTAGGTTTTCCCGCTTACGACATTTAAAATTTTCAGTCCCTTGCAAAACGGCCTAACGAGATTCCACTGTATATACAACCACCGATTATTTATTTATTTTTTGTTTATTTATTCTTGCTTGGCCTGAGGCCCTCAGCAGCCGTGAACGACTGGTACAGTAGTTGATTTTATTTGATACAGCAAGTTTGCAAGATATTTTCTTTTTTCGTGATTATTACATTTTCAGGAGCATTGTATATTGTACGGAAAGGCTAATCTCTTCCAGTCTGCTTAAGGAGGGTCAAAAAATTTTCTGAGTAATTTCCTTTTCAATCGTTTACGATGAGGGTTCTGTTTGCCAAGTTTGAAATGGGTAGCTGAAGGTATTCGAGAAATTTTGTTATAGAATTTTGCGGATAGAAGGGGAAAATGTACAGTGATAGGTGTGATACCGAGTTCTTGATTGATTTGAGAGTTTGGCATGAACCAGGGTGCTTTTGTGATTATTCTTAGGAATTGATTATTGAATCCTTTTTAAATTGTACTATTGCCTCCCGACAATGTGGATTGTTCCAGAATCAAACACTGACCCCGTTACACCATAATCTTTTTCTACCTAGTATTAGTATGATACAAATCGTACTTCATCGTGTTATTATTATGTTACACCTATTGCAGGAACAAAAACTAAGCAGTCATTTCAAAAATTAGATTTCTCAATATCTCCTTACTTATAAATATTCCATACAAGAAAACGAAGTACTTTACCGCCCGTCTTTATCACAACCAATCAGCGCAAACTGCACGTCGAAATCTCAAATTATTTCGGACATTTGAATTACACCTGTCAAGAGCTAAAATATCTAACCATTCCTTTCCAATCTCTCTTCCAGTAGTTATGTCACAGGACTTCTTTCAACCTTTACAGGAGGAAGTATGGCATGCCCGACCACCTTTCTACAGGTGAAAGGTGACGACCTTTATATCGCCACCTCTTGATTTTTTCTTGAAAGGTTAGATGTAGGTCGAGACACCGAACATTATATGTCGTTGGCTTTGTCAGCCTGAAAATCCTATCGACGTGAGCTCTTCCTATAATGATCAAATATTTTCGTCGGAGACACAATGCTTCTCGTTTCTTTCACTAGATACCTTCAAGGAACTTGCTCCCGTACTGAGAAAGGTTTCCTCGACTATCGTTCATCTTTTGCGGAACGGAATCACAAAACTTCGGGTCGGTAAAGAAACAGACCTTTCGCTTCCTCTCTCTCTTTGTGAGAAATTACTAGCAAGTCCTTGGAACTTTCTCGGTTACAACACGTTCTTCCTTCGTTCCTTCATTAATCATTTCTTTCGTTTTATTTTCGAACGGTCGTATCTCTAGCCCTACCATCCAATATTATTTATTGATATGCATGTCTTTCGACATCTCCTATGGCACAGTAACCCGAGTTCTGTCGAGTATCTGGAATGCATTTTGGTAAAGGTTACACAACCAATATGTTCATAATATGTTTTATGAAATATTTCACAGCGAATCAATTCTTTAACAACTGTCAAAAATTGTAAGTATTACGAACAAAATTACATGAATGAAATTCTTGGTAGAAAAAGTTACATGGCGAATTACTCGCGGCAAATTGGCGACATTCCCACGTGAAAAAATAATATTTAATAAACTGTAATCAAATATTGAGGTTTTAATGATTCATTCTATTTTTAAGAAGCATATTCACAATTTTAAAGTAAATCTGCGAATTTTCATTTCCGTTGCATACATGGAAAAAGTAGGACACCTTTAAAACTTGTCAGGTGAACTCTTGCGATTAAAACTAAGAAGAATTGTAAAAAATTTAGACCAGAAATGTACAACGTAGGCACTATAAGAAAAGAAAACTCAAAAAATATTGTTTCATTTCCTTCAGTACTTATGTTCCAATAATAATGAACACTATAATTACTATTCACTATGAACACTACACACATTTCTGAAAATGTAATTGAAAGGTTTTATATTTACCAAGATCTGGACATGTGTATTGTAGTGGATAGTTTGAACATTTTATTAAAATTTGTATTTATTCTATAAAAACAGTAAATAATAGCAAGCAATAGCACATCTTGGATCCACCTAACTACACCACCTTGGAACTTTCATTCAAAGCAAAAATCACGAAATTTGGTAGAGTAGAAAGCTGAAATTTATTTTTTATCGAACACCCTGTGCTTTAAATATATACAGATGTCGCACCAACTATGGGCCCCCTCCAAAAATTTTAAACGGTTCATGATACCTAAATGCAGTTTTCGCTCAACAATGCATAATTATGAGGCAAGTGATAAGCTGTACAGATATTGTTCGTAATATTTTTATTTGTCGAGAAATTTAATCATCTTCGATTTTTGAAATAGAATCTTGTATTTTTCTGCAAGGAAAATTGCAAGGAAAAGTTGTCGGTTTCATTTATAATCATATATCAGAAAGTATTGCTTTATAGTCAAACTACTTTCAAAACATTAACAAATAATACATCATTGTATTCTTCTTTTTATGATCTACCCAATGATAGAAAAATATACAGTTACATTTTAAAAAATCAAAGATAATTAAATTTCTCGGAAACTAAAAACGTTACGAACAATATCTGTACGGCATATTACTTTCCCCATGATTCCGCTTTGTTGAGAGGAAAGTTCATTTCCATATCGTGAACCGTTTAGAAGATTTGAGGGTAGCCCACAGTTGGTGGGACACCCGGTACGAACATAGATGTTAAGTAACAAATCCTATATAGAAAGGAGATTTCATTCACAGATCTGAGATTTCAATGAAGAGAAATATTACGAAGATGTGACTCACAGACAATATTATTATCCAATAGTTACGTAACTATTTACCAGACATCTATAACATTACGGACGAACTAACTAAAAGGATGTCACGACTAAGATTGACCAACTCCAATTCTCAATCCAGTGTCGCATACAGCGTTAATTTATAAGACGTCCACATCGACGGTTTAAGATATTGAAATGAATTTTTCTCAAAAAAACTCGGGTCAGAAAGGCTGATCAATTATAGTTACTATTATTTGCCTGCAGATTTATTCAATAAAATAATCAGTTTAAAAATGTCATCGTTGAAATACATTTTCTGAGTTGATTGGCGACCAAATATAAAAACTGTTTCAATATAATACAATGGAATCTCAAATCAAGCGGGAAGAAAAAATTGTATTAGTCAAATGTGTCAAACTGCCGAGTTTCTTAAGACAAAGATGCTTCCGTGAGATAATGAGTTTTATATTTGAGGGAATTAATTTCAACATACTAAAGAATTGGTATCTGGAAATGAAGACCGAAATTACTGAATTCAAATTACTGATGTTTCACCAGTCAAAATGTAGTACTACTATATTAATGTACAAGAAATGCAGAAGAGATACGTGACTTATACAATAGGTTTATTAAAATATAGTTTTAAAATTAAGATCATGTCAATTTCTTTAAAATGCTGTTCCATTAACTCACACTATACTAAATATAGTATCTAACATTCTTATTCGTTCACTCAGATTTAGCAACAAAAAGTTATATCTCGTCATAAAATACAATAATGTCTGACAAATGTAAAATAAACCTCTTCAGGACAGATAGGATACGTCGGGTAAGCATGAAGCCAAATACAGGCGATTGTTTCTTGAATACAATTCCCACTGAAGAATGGTGGTGGATCAGTAATGTTGTGGGGTTGTATGTCTTCTAAGGAGGGTGGTACGATCCAATTCGTTGATGGAAGTACGGATACCAACGTTTATCTCGACATTTTGAAAAACTATGTAAAACAAAAGTGCTGAGAAAATGGGCTTTCCACCTTTTGCCGTTTTCAGCAGGACAATGACAGTAAGCACAAGGCCGGGCTCAATATGACATGGTTAATATGGAGAGCATTTGTGGTCAGTTTTAAAGAGAGAAGTTTACTAAACTGGAGTGAAAAACAAAGAACTAAAACGTCTTGTTGAAGCAGATAGGAAGGAAGGAGGAAGGAAATAAAACCCACAACTTGCAAGAACCTTCTTTCCATGAAGAGGAGATACCTTGCTGTGATAAAGGCGAATAAGTATGCAACAAAATTATGAAACCATGGTTCATTCCCTTTTATTAGTTTTTGTTTTGTTTTATTACTTCTAATGTACGAATACCAAAGTTGCGTAAAACTGAACATTGTTCTAATTTTTATTTTTTTAATTAATGTGTTAACTGATTCTAATACAGAACCTATGTTTTTGAGTTTGCAATGAAATTGTTTTTCATTTTATAACGACTTGAAAGAAACTTCACTTTGACCTAAATAATTAGATAATACTTTGTAAAAGCGTAAAAATAAAAATGTTAAATACTCTATGAAAATCAGAAATACAGTGAAGCTACAAATTTTCAGTTTTACTCTAGTTCTTTCTTACAAACGCATGCGTCGTTGGAAAACCTTCGCGGGGCAGCGTGGTCCAAGGGCCTCTCGAGAATGGAGGACCGCGAGGCCGCGAAGTTGACATAAGTTGGCACCCGACAGGATAAAGGCACCAGGAGCTCGAGAAGGCCCACAATGCAAAGGATGTGTTAAAGGAGACGTAAAACTGTACAAGTCTCTAAGCCCAGCGCATTTGTTCACTCTCAGAACTTCCATTTGTTGTCTGAACGACTTGACGTACTCCAACACCCACTAGCAAGTTCTCCGATAGCAAAAACTACCTTCATAACATAATTTAGCCACCTGAAAATCTGAATTTAGCAAACAAAAATAAAATTTCAAATTATTGGCCAATACTCTGTCAGTTTTCTCAAAAATATTAGAGACTTTTCCATACACAAATGGAAACTTCTTTCCAAACAAAAGCGTTTTCAGACACTCAACGTGTATTTAAACTAGTGGTGCTACACACACATACTTTCCCGTATTATTGGAAACAGTTACGTAGGATTGAAATATTGCACTTTTTGCCCTACTAACATCTTAGCTATTATTTGAAAACGTCGAATTCAACCAAGAAGCGAACAACTCACTGTTTCCATCGCAGTTTTGTCAAAACTATGTAAATTCTACAACTGCATAAAAATATAATACAAACGTTTTGTAAACTTGTATTGGGAAAAAAAGCCTGATACCATACAGCTATATCAAGTCACAACAATGACACTTAATTCACAGAAATTCGCGACAGTGGAACGGAATTCAATTGTTGCAATCTCTATATTGTCGATACTCCCATAAAGAGCTAGGAATTTGTATTTCAAATATTTGAAAATAAATGAATTCTTTAAAAATTAATGTGTGCATGTATAACAAACGGTCGAATGTAAAAACCAACAAATAAATAATATACAAAATTGCAAATTCTAATTTACGACGCATCCGGCTGTCTGAAGTGCATTAAATTTGCAGCGGGCTATTATGATTGTCACGAAATTATAGAAAAATTACTCGTAGTTTCAAAAAATTAAGCATGACCTTATTTGAAGATGTATTTTTGATAAATACATTTCATTCCATCTGCCAGCTATCGCCACACAAAGTGCATTTCTTTTACATTTTCTTAATTTTTCGCTTTTTTAATGGTAGAAAGGAAATGTTTATTTTAGAATATTAAAGAACACAAAAACCTCGTCCTAAATAGGCAATTTTCTTTTAAAAAGGGTACCCCCGAATAAGATGGTAAAAAGTTTCCGTCAACCAAATGACATATGAGTAGTTACATTATAATTCTGACATAAAAATAATATTTTTGAAAGGTTTCTTATCCCCCGTCCCACCACCTACACTCCTCTACTGCCCAAACGTTTTTTACTTCAATTTTTTTCGACACTTTAACACTACTTTATCGGACTGAAAAAAATACGATGAATAAGAAAACAATGTATACTATTAGAAAAATATTTTTTGACATTTTCGCAGCCCCAAACTTAAACACAAAAAATATTTTTGAAAAAAAATACACAAAATATTTTACTGCGTCTTAGAAGCCTGGAACAGGCTCGAAAAAAATATCATATGTTTGTCTTAAAACGCAAATTGTTGTGATTTTTTTTCAGATTTGTTCTATTGCTGGGCTGCAGTTACAAAAATAAAAAACATTTTCCCACCTTTAAATCATCTGGACTTTAAACATATTTTGAACATGACTGCAAAGGTTCTGTGCATTTATTTTAGTGTTTATTATCCACTTGTATACTTGTAGCATCCAGTAATATTTTTACTTTAGAATGTAGTTACAAGTTGTTATTATTTTAAACTTTCTAATCCTTTGTATATCATACGCAAAGGAAAGACAACAGTTTTTGGCAGTTTATTAAATAATAATTCGGCCACATTCGAAGGATAAATGTGGGACGTGTGGGGAAATGAAGGGGAATAGGTTGAATCCGGATGTATAAGAATGGTTTTACATGGTGACTTAAAACAGTGACATAGGCACGAAAATAATCTTGAAAGTTAAAGTCAGAACATTAGTGATTTTTTTCATATTTTTTTAATAGCTGGGCCATAGTTAAAAAAACTGAGGATTTTGTAGTCAAGAACTTGGCTGTCCGGTAGACGCCGCATCCTCGGCATCTGTGAGCTTCCTCCTGGAGGAAGGTCACAGAATGGCGGCTGAAACGTTGACAACTATGCCTAGGACGCGGCGTTTCCCGGTCAGGTAAATAGTTGCTAACTCCGGCGGAAGCTTGCATCCGGCAGCAAAGCTTGCATTCTCGTATCAGTATATGGTTCAGACTAGAGAAAAAGTTGTCATTTCCCTTACCTGGTATTTGTTCTTGTATACGTATAAATAAGTAGGCACTAGTACAATCTGTACACGTGCAAAAACTCTGCACTTTGTAAATAATAATTGTGTGAAAACTGAAAATTGAATTAATGTAACAACCAACTGCAAAACGTTCATCTCATGAAATGTGGTTTACAGCATTTTAGACCCGCTGCTGTGCGCGAGAATCCATTCCAATAGTGCTGAGCGTTGAGATAAAAATTCACAGAAGATAAAATAGGCCCTTTAATATTTTATCGTGAAAGATAATTTCAGTATTTTCCTTCAATTTAATTTTATACTGAATTCGGCTTCTCTTTTCTGTCCACTCATGATACGGAGAGGGGGCACCCAAAAAAACTATTATGCAAAATTGTAAAAAAGGACGATCATAAAAGTGATATATTGAAGAATACTGCCCAACATAATACGAGTCCAATCTGTTCTTCATTTCCCCATTGTCGCCCATCTATCCTTCACCTGCATCAGAACTTTCCCTTATCATTTCCCCATTTGTCATCTATCCGTCCCCCAAAACATGGCATGTCAGAATTTACTTGCCCTCAAACAATGTATACAAATGTATAATAAACACTAAAATAAATGCACAGAATTGTTGCAATCATTTTCAAAGTATGTTTAAAGTCCAGGTGATTTAAAGGCGGGAAAATAGTTTTTATTTTTTTAACAGCAGCCCAGCAAGCGAAAAAAACTTTAAAAAATTCACAACAATTTGTGATTTAAAAGGAACTTTTGAGATTTTTTCCAGCTTCTTCAAGGCTTCTAAGTTCGGGTAAAAATATTTTTTGTAATTTTTTTTCAAAAATATATTTTTGTGTTTGAATTTGGGCCTGAGAAATTATCAAAAAATATTTTTCTAATTATATTTTTCTAATTTTTCTAATTTTGGTTGAGGGGAACTTTTTACCATATTCTCGGGGGGAACCCATTGTAGCCGTTTTTAAGAAAATGGCGTTTAAGCGCTAATAAAAACGCGAAATTTGAAGCTCATTTTCACAGAAAATTTTTGAGTTTTCAAGAAACTTCAATTAAAGTCATTTGAAGCACTTACACTCACAAATATGAAAATGTTTACAAATTGCTGGTAATCTGCTTTTAAATACGTATGTATTCAGCTCATCAAGTCCTAAAGTATTTCGTATATGTATTACAATACTTATGTATAAAGTATTTTAGCGAAGTATTTAAATACTAAATGTGAAGAATTTAGCCAATGCTTGCGGATTATTGCTGGTCTCTGAGTAGAGATGCTGCTGAACTCACAAGGGGTAAGCCAAAAGGCGGCGATCTCATGAAGCTCCCATAAAGAACCAACCATGAGATGTTTTCCCATCAATTTAGAATTCTTTATATGTAAATGTCATTTAAAAATATTCAAGTGAACTTCCAATGCTGTTGCCATATATTATTCAAATGTATAGTTATCTCTTCATCTGTATTATTTCCATCTATTGGATATCATAGAAACAAAAGCTAACAAAAATGTTTCTTTGTCGTATTAGTTTTTCTCAACACAAAAATAATAATATTTGGCTCAAAGTGAAGAAAACATTCCAAACAATTTTTTGGTTGGCCAGTGTTATCTTCATACCTAATAATAACGTAGAAAGTTAATATATTATTGTAATCTTAAGTAAACACTATTATGAAATTAAGATCCTTTAAATTCAAAATATTTACTTTGATTAGTAATTGATAAGATCAACTGATGATATTTCATTTATAAGGATTATTCCACTCGTGAAAGTAAAACCAATAGTGTTTAAACAGATACAAAAAGCCCCAATCAGGACGGTGTATCTCAAAAACTTTATCTCCTTTTCTATCCGAACTTTTCTTACCGCTTCTCCTTTCTGGTCAATCATAAACTGTGCCTCATCTATCTTAAGAGGCGATATATATTGATCGGTAAGTTCATTTCTAATAAACCAATATATACTGCAACATAACCTTTTTAATTTTAAGACAGCTTTCAGTTTTCAATATTTCGCGCATTTTGTAACTTTGTTGGACGTAATTTCATTCGTGGAATAGTTCTATTAAATAGCACTCGTGCTTTGGATATTCTCAGATAAATCCCCTCCTCGCTTCGTGACTCGGGGATTTATCGACAATTTCCAAAGCACTCGTGGTATGACCTATGATAATTTACTTGCTTTGGTAAAGAAAATGAAAATCAGTGTTCCTAAATTTGAGGCAATAACTGGCATCTCACTTTCTCAAAAGACTGTCATGTACCAGGAATTCAGTGAGACACCGCCACCCAGGAGTAATCCGTATAATCTCACTTTTAAACCCCCCACAAGTATCCCTGAACGCAGTGCCCCCGTCCTCCACTAAGTTACCTTGTCCGCGACCTCGGCGTGTCTAAGAGAGAGTCCATTCCTTCCCGACGACAATTCTAAATTTTGTGAGCGCTTGTGTTTAGGTTACTTGGCAAAGAAATTATTGAGTTATTAGTTCTGATTGTAGTCATTTTAACCGCTTCAATTCGTTCACCCATTTTTGATTGAACTTCAAGGTCCTAAGAGCGCAAATCTTGACAAGAAAAGATGTTGTGATTACAGGAGGAAAGAAGGACAGTGTTTCAAAGCATTGGAATTCACGACACTGCTATTTCACGCGAAACAGCTGTTTACAAAGTATCGCTTGCATGAAGGTTCTTTCTTAGCCTGCGAAAAAACTCGCCGGTCTAGAACTACTATCATTACATTAACATGTGTATGATCTTCAGTTTCAAGAATAATATATAGGGTCATGAAAGAACAAAATATTTCTTTACAATCCAGACACTCCTTGTTCAAAATGCAATCAAACTACACACTCACAGGAATGCAATAATGCTTTTGTGCTGCTTCTTAAACTAATACTCTACCTCACGGTGCTAAAAAGAAAAATTGAAAACAAGATCCGCAAATGGAAGAAACCTAAAAGTAACGCAGATTAAATGTAAAATTCAAGTTCCTATAAACGCAAGTTCAAGTTCTTATACTAGCATTTCGAAATCATCTAGTTATTTACGGTGATGTCTCCCACACAATCATATCCATTGTTTTCAGTACCCTTATTCCATTATTCAATATTGGATAAATGTTTTAGAATCTTAATCGCATTCTCGATTTTCAGAACGTAATTCGAGTCGGCGCTAACGTTTAATTTGCTTTGAAATTCAACATTTACTTCTCTGCTTGTAATTTACGTTTTTCCTCCTTTAATATAGCTCTACATAAGTTAAACTATTATCTTAACACTATTTTTCACTAGTCACTATCGTTCTTGAGCCATTTCTAGTGCAGACCAATCCGTTTACATGACAAGTTTTTTTTCGCATTCGTTACCTGCCCTTCGTGCAGGATTTACGTACAAGGAAAGTTAACATCTCAGAAATTTTTATTTCGCAAGAGAACCGTTTTAATCTAATCGGAGCCTTTTAGTTCGTAAAGACCAACTGTTTTACTGTAAATCTCAACCGTTTTGTAATCTATATAAAATGGCAACTAGTAAAAACTAAACAATTTTCTATATAATTCTTCATTCTTTTGAAGAATTAATTAAATTACTATAAAATACTAATTACTATAAAATAATAAATATAATATAAAAGAAATAATATATTTCTAACAAATTTCAAATACTTTTCTAAATACATTTCTCCACAACTACGTTCTTCAAAAAACACGGTTTTTGGAATGTGTCACTTTCTTGGGCACCGGTGTTACAGATAGAACAAACCTCAAGACCGAGGACAATCTTCACAGAATGTAAAATAGTACGTGAAATAATACCCTGTTACGCAACAGATTTTGCCATGCAGCCGGGCGGCCTAGCGGCTGAACCGGCACCCGAGGACGTTAGGCTTTTCAGAGCCCAGAACAGATCGCAACAATAGCTCATTCCATTCCATCTGCGGTAAGAACGTACCTGGCGAAAAGTCCTCCCTCAGATGACACGTAAGTCAGCATACACATCTTGCGAAGAGAACTTTCCTCGAAACAAGAACAACTGATGATAGTATTTGAATTTTCGTGAAAACAGTTCGTGAATTTTTTTGCCATAAAAAAATAATTTCCAGCATTTATGTCAAAAAGCCATTACACAAACACAATTAAACACAATTCTAACACTTTAATCACTAAGAAACTTTCAAACTGATATCAAAATAGCCTTACCAAAGAAGAACACAGACTTGCCTTTACTATTAATATTCACCCAGTCACAAATTCGTTCCAGGATTGATATTTTGCCTATAAAAATAGCAGGTCACTTCTTTTTTACAGTGGATTAGAAGTGTTTTTGTTTGTTTTCTTCTTCACCGAACCAAATTTAAGGGTGTTACAGAATTTAATTTTGTTAACGAAAACTTGACATCTTTGCAAGAAATGTAGTACGGCATAGAAAGAAGGCTATTTCTAAAATTGAAGTGTTGAGCGCAATAGTGGTCTAACCCCCAAAAGATTAAAAATGAGTGACGCCATTTGTTATCTAAGAATATGAACTACCTTTGTGTATTGATGGTTGGACCAATTTTTCTCTATAAAGTTAAGAATGAAGTCACTATTTGTTTCTCTTCAAAACTCTTGCTAACCACTACTATAAGATTTTTACTTGGTTTTTCTCCGTTTTCTTAAAATGTGGCTTTCCCCACTAACGCGCTGACCCCTTCAGTTGCAAAGGACGTAGATGTTTAATTTTCTAAAACTCTTCTACATCTTCTACAACAAAATTAAATATTCACGTCAAATGTAACCCGCAACACACTCGGCAGCATTTTGAATCTATATCGTTAAATAACTCCTAAACGAGGCGTTCTAGGGCCTTAAAAACTAAACTTTTGGGGCCGAAGGCCTCAAAGAAACATTTTTGCACCGTAATCTACAGAACTCTTCCCGATCAATTCTATTACATTTTTACTGGTCCAGCGCTTCCCGATATTACCTCTGAGAGACGTGCAGAATCTGCAAGTAAATGTGAATGAGAGGGACAGACAGCGGCAGAGACAAAGACACACAGAGGCAGACAGACAGGGACAGGGTGAAGGGAGGAAGGAGAGACGATGAGAAAGGGCGATGGGAAGGGAAAGAGGGAGATGAAGGGCAAAACAACGTCTGCCGGGTTTTCCTAGTAATACGTAAAGTTCATTGTGGAGTACATTTTTCTTTTTTCAAAAATCACACAAATGTAATTTTTAAAGGATCTCTCACGCCGTTGATATGCACATTTCCAGCAATTTGTAAACACTATTGTATTTGTGAGTGAACGTGCTTCAAATGACTTCCAATGAAGTTTTTCGAAAACACAAACATTTTCTGTGAAAAAGAGCTTCAATTTCGCATTTATACTCACACTTAAACGCCATTTTCTTAACAATTACTTCAAATTTTTCAATGAAAATTGCCATTTAGGACGATGTTTTACTTTTTCTTTAATATTCCTAAGATAATATTTCTGTAGCACTATTAGGAAACCGAAGAATAAAAAATGTCAAAAAAACGAAGAATTAGGAAAATGGCAAAAATGTACTTTGTACGGCGATAGTTGCAAGTATGTGGCAAGTCCGAATATCTAGCCGAGACCAAGGAAATAGAAAGCTAAAACGGGGAAAATCTGTGCCTTCGGTAGCACCGCTAGTTTTAATTTGCAATTTAGTTTTATTTAATGTCATTTATGAGTAAATTAGTTCATCCCAAGAATATTTGCATGTCAATTACGTACACATTAGTTTTCCGCATTTGGTGTTTTTGCAGACGGAAATGTGGAAAATAAGGGGCTAACCATAAATTACTTAACGCTCAAGGGGGAGGGAGGGGTCTGAGGCAGCGTTACAACTCGTTACATTGGGGTTCAAGTCTATGATAGGGGTGCGTTACAAGCCTATGTTAGTGTTCAAGATACTCGAAATTTGCGTTACGTAATTTATGGACGGCCCCTAAGTATAAATTGAGTCTTTTTCATTAGCACGTTTTCCCGCTTGGGACGTTCAAAATGTTCAGTCCCTTGAAAAACGTACTAACGAGATCCCACTGTAATTGTACTGTCGCAGAGGGCAAGAACATGGCGACGTCGTCCGACTGCAAGTTCATCCAGACGTCGGTGGCCATCCGCTTTATAAAGATTTTTTCCCCGACAGGATATGAAAATCCGCTCCATTTGCGCGTTGGAGAGGTTTCGTTTTATGCACTGTAAAATGCTATTTATCTTCACGTGCCCAAGAAATTTTCCGTTTAAGACAGGTTTCCGGCTTGAACAGGTTCTAGTTTAGACAGACTTTACTGCATATAAAAACCGAGTGTCTTTGTACGAAAAAGGAAGTGTTTTACAAAAGTTCTCGT
The DNA here is from genome assembly GCA_031308135.1 of Acheta domesticus. Lineage (NCBI taxonomy): Eukaryota > Metazoa > Arthropoda > Insecta > Orthoptera > Gryllidae > Acheta > Acheta domesticus. The sequence goes on from JAHLJT010009419.1 coordinate 210,057,741, forward strand.
TGTGCGTTGCAGAGGGCAAGAACATGGCGACGTCGTACGACTGCAAGTTCATCGAGACGTCGGTGGCCATCAACCACAACGTGGACGAGCTGCTGGTGGGCGTGCTGACGCAGATCCGCCTCAAGCTGGAGAACCCCGAGCGCGCGCGCGACCTCTTCCGCAAGCGCAGCCACCGGCGCTCGCGCAAGCGCTCCCCGCTCGGGGGCCGGCCCGGCGGCGGCGCCCGCGCCCGCGCCCGGGCCCGGGCCCCCGCCCGGCACGCCGCCCTCCGTCGGCGGCGGCGGCTTCGGCTGCAAGCCCTGCCGCGGCACGCGCACCTCCGCCAGCCTCAAGGTCAGCGCGCGCGCGCAACGACCAAGCCCACATGGCCAAGACAACAACCGCGAGACCAAGGCCTGGGTCACGAGCAAGACTACGGCCACGACCAAGGCCTCGAACAAGACCAAGACTACGATCAAAACTAAGGCCACGACCAAGACTACGAGCAAGACTATGGCCACGACCAAGACCTCGAACAAGACCATGACCAAGACCAAGACACGACCAAGACTACGATCAAAACTAAGGCTACGACCAAGACTACGAGCAAGACTATGGCCACGACAAAGACCTCGAACACGACCATGACCAAGACTAAGACACGACCAAGACTACGATCAAAACGAAGGCTACGACCAAGACCACGACCACGACCAAGATCTCGACCAAGAAAGCGATCAAACTGCAACCAACAACACAACAAAGACACGACAAAGACTACGACCAAAGTTACGGCCATGACCAAGACCATGTCGACAAAGACCATGGACACGACCAAGGCCACAACCACGTACAGGACCACGACCGAGACCACCAGAAAATTTAAGATCAAGATTCCTTACATATGTAGTATTTGAGTAACTTGCTTATCACCGTCCGTCTGTCCGTCACTCAAAATTAACCCTCTCATGCATGATTTTTTAAATTTCTATTCAAAAAAATTTTTTAAGGTTACGCTTTAAGAAAATGGCTTTTTTTTATCATACCACAGCGTTAGATTGGCCAAATATTTGGTGCTAGTGATAAAAAATAGGCTTCCTCAAATGTGGACATCATGCATGAATTAACTGGAAATAGTAACACCATACATGTCTACATACGTGCATGGTGTTCTCATGTGAGGACGGATATCTTGCGGGGTAATTTTAAATCTGAAATCAAATAAATGTTATAGTTTCAAAACTTTTATTCTAAATGAATATTTTCAAAACATTCTGGACACAATGGAACTTCCCACTTTTTACATTTGTAAATATCGTGCTTTGCTAGTATATGTACTTGCTCTGTATCTATTTGCATTTTCCAAAAACAATTTTTCAGGGTAGTGACCAATGTTATCAACACGCCTTTGTGCTGCTACATTGAATTACTCTTTTTTTTACTTGAGCTAGCGATGAGCTCCCTGATGGACGACATCTTTTCTTTGAAACATCAGCCCTGACTTCTATATATCAAACCCATGGCTACCTTACTTTTGAATTCTAGAAGATCCATCGTTTCTTTGTGTTTCATTTTCCACAAAATCCATGCGTTCACAACCATTAACCATATGATAAAATATTATCGTGTACCACCGAGATTCCTGGCCATCATTCCTAAACCATGGCATATGAGCTCATGATGTCAACTCCCCCCGTATGCTTGTTGTAAATTCCGACAATGTTTCAATAGACTGTTTCATTAGATCCTTCAGAGACCAGCTTTGTGCATTGCTGGTGAGATTTACGCCAGCGTGGGAGGAGATAGTGTATATAGAATTGCCTTTTCAGCGGCACACAGTAATGTCTTCTGAAGAATCACTGACGAACATCCTCTTACCCCCCCTTCTTTACAGCTTTCAATTTTTTTGTTTCAGAGAAGCTTCTCTCGTGCGAGTTTCTCGGCAGGTACCCACATATAACGTACCATATGAACATTTCTTTTAGTTTAGTTACAAGAGGTATAATTATAAAGTAATTGTCTGCATTTACTTTTATATTCAATCCTAAATCTTCATTCAAAATGCGTGCAATTTGAAATTCTTCCGAATGTTCCTTCTTTAGGCAATACCCTATCCCTTTTAGAAAAGGGAAAGCAACTAATATTACTTCAATCAATATAGTTTATAATTTCAAGAACAGGAGTAGAGATATAATCGAAGTATTACTAGAGAAAAGGGGCTGATTTTTTCACTAAGTATTATATTGCCTGCCATTTGAGGCAGTCATTATTAGATGACATTTGAATTTTACAGAATACGCACTAAGAAATGTTGTTTTGTATAAAAATATGTTCAAAAATTATGATAAAAAATATCAATCATACAGAGTCGTTACCGCAATAGTCTAACTCAAGCATGATGTCCTCGCTTGAGGACGGATATAAATTTTTCAATAAATATCACAATATCATTCGAAATTAGGCGTGAATAATTTATATTGCTTCTACATTGTTTAAACATATTGTAAAAAAATACCTGTCACATAATTTCAACAGGAAAATCATGTTTCTGAATATTTAGTTCGACATTCGTCAGTTCTCAACATTTACACGCGCCTTCACAATTCAAACTAAAGTATCCCTCTAACGGAAAAATCTGGAACTAAGACATAGCGTAATCGATACTATAGATCCTAACGGAAGTATTGATAACTAAATATCGATTGTAACACGAATTACTTGGCGCCAATAATGAAACAAATAGCCGTCCACACATGAGGACACTATGCATGAGAGAGTTAGACCCCTTTCCATCCACCAAACGAGACACATGAGGTGATATTTGCCGCATGTCGGTCTCCTGATGTTTGCGAATTCGTCAGTCCAGAAGATTCTAAAAGCATGTTTTTGCTTTTTTGGTCCTGTGATCTGACGGCATTGGCACGAGCTCTTCCAAAGGGCCGAGCTCATGCTTCTGAGGCCCTCCCCCACCCCTGACGCCACTCAGGCGATGAATGACACAGGTCACTATCGCTGAATCGCTTGGATAATTGTATCGCTCGGCTGCCGCTCTTTACATTATGTTGTATCTTGGCTCACTCGGAAGGAAATGGTTCATCGTCAAGTTGCCACCCCGTAAGATAATTATCGTTTAATAACATAATTTTGATATATGTGTAGTACATGCCTAGTGCAAATGGAATACGTCCCTTACGAAGGATAATTTTCACTATAAAATTATATTCTTATATAAATCTATAAGAATGAAACGGTATGTTGGAGAATAGGAGCTTCCAGCTGTACAGATTTTCTTGAATAAGCCGCCTGATAATACATTGAAAAAATATACTCTTCACAACAACTCTTCTCGGAACGTTGAGGTTAGGTTCTCCAACATCGTATTCTGGAGTGGGTAGTTATCGAAGCCCGAAAGAACATCCGACAAGAAAAGCTGCGTCTCACATTTTATGTCTTTTTTTATTATTTAATTTTAATTATTAATACATGATGTTTAACGTACGACGTCCGAGATGAAAAAAACAGGCAACTTTTATGTTTAAAGTATATTTTTATTTAGAGTTTGCATGGTAGAAATTCTTAACATTTGAAAATATTTTAAAACAGTTTAAAGCATCGGCGGCGTCACGTTCAGCTAGTAGAAATGTACAGAGGGGGGCAAACATATAGGGGAGATATACGGCTGTAATTCTTGCTTGCTATTTCAATTGAATGTTTTCTTGCGTTACGTGTGTTCAAAGTGACCCCCATTAGCAGCAGAACAACCTCGAACGCTCGGCCGCTGAACTGCTGACCGAGTGTATACATGTTTTTTGGACACCTCTGTATTTGTCATAATAACGGAGCACAAAATTAATGTTAATGAATCATAATTTTAATCAAAATAAATGATAAATTAAATGATGAAAAATGATCAAAATGTAAGATAATGAATCAGTAATCATAATCAAAATTTAAATGAAATGGCATTTAAAACCTCTTGATGTGTTATTAAATGTGCTTTTTCAGTAATTTCAAATACAAATTATTTGATTATATAGGAGCAGGATAAGCATTTCGAAGTTACTACTAGAGACAACACAGAACACTCGGCGATATAACGGGAGACAATTGAAGGTAGCTACCCTAGTGACCCGACCTGTCATAATCTTTGTGATATCAAATACGAAGAGTGTAAGTTTGAAAGATTTTTGGTTAACTTACGATTATGTTTACTTACGGTTCGCAGAGTGGTTCGAAAGTTATTGTATATTGAAATTTAAATTAGTCGCCAATTTTCCAGGTTATGTCACTAGGTTCGGAAGTGATCAGTTTCCTCCCATTAAGAGTGTCCTGTCCACTAAAAAAGATTCAGTGTCCTATACTGTCTACATAGTGTTTGGTTAAAGGGAGTTTTAGCGTCACGCGTAAGGTTGCGGCGTTATGCACTAACAGTCACGTGACGGACCTTGAAGTCAAAACGTCTCACCTTAGGCCTAAAGTAGGATCTCATACCTTCATAAATAGCGCCACACCTGTAGGAGTCTCTATGATCACTTTTCATACGGCAAAATGGCCGTCTAGTAACAGGAAAAGCTGCATTTTGCCAACTCTGGCAAATCGATTCTCGTATGTGAGGCAGTTATCTTTATTTCTTACCAACTCCACAATGCTGGCAAGAATTAATGGTAAATGATGGAGAGGTGACTGGACATAAATTCGCGAAAAATAAGTTGAAATCATATCTTCGGGTTAGATTACGTCTTATGCTCATAACGAACGCTATTTTTAGATATTTCCTACATTCTCAAGAAAGCCGATTAAAAATTCCAGACAACATACTCATCGCCGAGACCACAAAATCTAAAACTCGTGCACAATGTATATTTGTTACATTCTTGACTCGTGTCGTGGTTTAAATGTCTCACCACAAGCCTACACGCTTTGATATGCAACTTCTTTGTTCAACGCTTGAAATGCTTATTTTGTTCCAATACATAACGCAATGTTGCAATTGCAAAAACTCTTCTTAACGTTAATCATTACGATCGTATAAAGCCGTTAGTCACGTGATCAATAGAGTTTAAGTGTGTCTTCTTACTCCTGGCGCTAAAAGTCTCTACTATCTCAACGACCGAGTACTATACTGCGATTTTTCTACCTCTGCCTCTCAAGGCCCGTCTTCACGATGGAATACGTCACGGTATTTCCCGTCTTTCTCCGTCCTGCCGTTAGATATCGCATCATCGCGACCGTATCAAGCAGTGCTCGCGTTCACGCGACATCTAGCGGCACGACTGACAAAGACGCGAAATACCATGTGATATTCCATTGTGGCCACAGGGCAAGGCTTTCCAACTGGCGGCCCGCGACTACTTTGAAAAATTGTATTATACCAACCTAATACAATGCAATTGTACAATTCATCTTATTTTTATTTAATTATATACTAATTTTCTCGTTGTATGTACATTAATCATTAGGTATGTTGAATACAAGTCGTATCTACTAAATATGTTTCAGTATAGTGTCAGTAGTTAGGGTAAAAGCCATCTTATACTTCGGTTTTTTTCTTTCTTAGCGCACGGGGGTGTCAATAAAATGAAATATCTCACGGTATTTCACATCGTTCTCGGTTGTGCCGCTAGGAGTCGCATGATCGCGATTGTATCGAGCAGTGCTGGCGATCATGCGACTCCTGGCGGCACAACGGAGAACGATGTGAAATACCATCAGTTATTCCATTTTTTGGACACCCCCCCCGTGCGCCAATAAAGAAAAACCGAAGTATAAATGTGGCCCATAAGCAGTGGCTTAAGTAGAATGTGATATGTGGCCCATAAGCCGTTCTGAGTCGGGCAGCCCTGCGCTAGGGGCGAGAGAGTTATTACTCGTTCACTTTACATTTGCAGACGGACCGCTGCGATCTGTTTACACGAGGTCACTGCCGACTGAATGAAAAACGCGCGTCTGCAGTATATACTGACCGTTTAATACGATATAGATGGCGGTGAGCAGCACACACAACCCCGGCGGGGCAAGAACATAACCATTGAGCAGTAGATAAGTGCAAAAAAATTGTACGTGAATGTTGTGAATAGCGTATGGTGTGATCTATTTTATTGTATATTATCTTAATCATTTAAGAGCGCGACTCCAGCTCACTGTCAGAAAGGCATAATTCGTCAGCTGTGTCCGTAGCGCTTGTGCTGCCTTCGGAGACAGCTGATTGGTCGGGATTGCTGATTGACATCGGGGCCATTCGTGTATTCTCGGTTGCGTGTTCGGGCCTTCACTTTCAAAACAACATTAGTTCCTAATTGTGCCGTCTGCAAATGTAAAGTGAAGGAGTAATAAAGGCGAGAGAGCGTGCGCTGCGCTCCATGTGGCGGCGCCTGCTGCAGGTGAAGGGGCTGCTGGGCCGCGTGTGGGCGCGCGACTCCAAGAGCAAGTCGTGCGAGAACCTCCACGTGCTGTGAGCGAGCAGCCGCCGCCCGCCCCGCCCCGCCACGGCACCGTTCAGGCCTTCAGGTTCGTACACGCTTCGTTTATACTGCGATTTTATTTATTTACTTATTTGTCAAAAAACAGTAAAAACTGTATATGACGTGTGGGGAAAGAAATTTATCTGCGCACATTTTCTTGAGGGCCAAAATTAAAAAAAAAAAACAACGAAAAAATGAATTTAGAAAATAATTATTTTCTAAAAATTAAAATATTTGAAAAATGTTTTGTTCCGAGTTATAGAAAATCAATTTCAACGGTAAATGAACTACAAGCAAAAGGAGTGCTCAACAAAACGTGCGCACAGTGAAGCTACATTTACGTCCAGAAGCGAAACAAGGGGCCATCTCAGCATTTGCTCAATGGATCAGGTCTGAATACTACAGGATGAGCTTCCCCAGAATATTATGCCATATTTCAGGCGGGAATGCACATTTGCAAAATAAACGCAACGAGCTGCATGAAGGCTGACAGAATTTGAAAGAATTCTGAATGCGTAGCATAATGAACTTAATTTAGTGTTTAATTCTGTTATATGTACATTCCATTTGAGGTTTGATTGAATTGAAAGACCTAAAACTTTTGTTGCCTCAACATCAGCTAGTTGCATATTGTTCATTTTCAATGGAACATGCGAACATTTTTCTAACTTTGCCCCTCAAGGCCCGTCTTCACGATGGAATATGTCACGGTATTTCGCGTCTTTCTCAGTGGTGCCGCTAGATATCGCAAGATTGCGATTGTATCAAGCAGTGCTTGCGATCATGCTACTTCTAGCGGCACGAGGTAGAAAGTCGCGAAATGCCGTGTGATATTCCATCGTGGCCGTAGGGGCTTGAGGGGCAGACTTATAAAAAACGCACTATACAGTTAATAGTATTTGCTTCTGATTGTCAGACAACTCAAAGTATTAGGCCTCATTCACAATGCAAACTTAAACGTAACGCAATGCCGTAAACTTAGCCGCAAAATGTACACGTAAAAACAAGCGTTCACAGTGACGAACGTAAGTTTCGCCTGAACCAATCAGAATTCAATGTACTGAAACTTGATCGATTCGTCTCTAATGGTGAAAAGATCTTTCCACCATGGTTTGTAGCTTTTTCTTCGAGATTCATATCGATTTGTCTTTATAAACATGCGAGTAGATGTAGTAGTGCTCACATTTCCTTCATCTTATAAACAAGGATTCTCATGAACCAAATTCACGAGTAATTCGTCGGACATAATTAGTTTATTCGCCATCTCAGGGTTAAGTCACAATAAAAATTGTCCAAATTCTTACACTGAATTCACTACACGCACCAAAAGCGTTCGTGAACTAGTTCTCTACATTACAATAACAATGACAGAACCACAAACTACCTGAACACCATATGAAATCGAACTTCCATGCTGCTCTCTGATTGGTCTTCGGTAGAATTCCGACGTAAACTTAACGTAAAAGCTTCGAGCTAGCGAACTCTTACGTTTACGGTCTTACGTCAACGGTTACGTCAAGGCATTGTGAATGGTCTCGCTTAATAACACATTTCTAGGTTTTGCGGCTACGTTACGTTTACGTTTAAGTTTGCATTGTGAATGAAGCCTTACGCAGGCACACGTGATCTCTTTGACTGCGTTAGAGTGTGGTCTGCCAAACCCTGCTGAGTGCCAAGGTGTCTATCTGTCTGCGACAAATATCTCATGTGTAACTTCGTTATTTGAACGTTTCCCAATACAAGTTATTTGGCAAAAAGTCTTCATATTCGACCCCGCTGTGTTCTAGAATTTTGTAATACAGTAAAATCTAAGCCGGAATCGATCGGGACATAAAAAAGTCCGGTTTAGGGAGGTTTCCTTTTTATACAAGGTTGCCCATTTTATGACACTTGTGATATTGACGTTTCTGCCCTTAAAGTAGTAAATTAAATGACTTTATTGTAATTATCAAAATGCATTAACCTATAACGTATTTATGGAAGAAATCACCAATAAATGAATATTAAATACTCTCAAGGATAGAGAATTTAAAACAGGCTTGCATGTGCATTCATTTCGTTAAGAACATCTCGCGCCTCTCTGCCAATTGCATTAAATTCACAGGAATTACGTTTTATAAATATTTTTTTTCCTGCAAGACATGAAAAAACATTTCGTTTCCACGTGGAGAGGTTCCTTGAAATGCCTTTTAACTTCACGGGCCGGAGAAATTTTCCGGTTAAGACAGGTTTCCGCCTAGTACAGGTTCCGTTTTAGACAGATTTTACTGCGTTTATTCTGAGACTTCCTTTGCAGCTAGTGTCAATATCCGCCAACGTCAAGACTCGAACCTTCGGCCTCCCGGTCAGAGACTGCAGCGGCATCAGATGGTGTCACTGAGCCACCTAGGCCGGTCAGTTAGTAAAAGACTTACGAATTCGCTTTAATGTATTACCGTGGCATTTGTCGTTATAAACAAATGAAAAAGAAGAAGGGTACAGAGATTCTAAGGCGTCACCCACAGGTAGACGGAGAACGTGTTCCTTCAACACTTTTTGGTGTATGGGATACAGTGGAATCTCATTAGCACGTTCTCGGTTACTAAGTTTTCCCTCTTAGCACGTTCATATTTTCAATTCGCAGTCCCAATTCCATCAAATTACACGTTTGCCTGTTCAACATTCCTGCTTAGCACGTTCAAAGATTGTAGGCGACTTGTATCGGGAGAGGCACGCGGTTTCTGGTGCAGCAGCGCCATCTTCAGGTACTTTCGGGTACCTCTTTCATTTTCAATCTGATTGCAGAGCGGGAGAAACTTGTTTCGCTGTACCCTCCGCGCCAACTTCAATCTGTTACCACGTGTTACCATTAGTTTCCGTGTTGCGTGTTTCTTTGATGCGGTACCGTGATGCGTTACTTTACCTTTTTATTTGTAATTTAGTTTCATTAAATATCGTTTATGAATAAATTAGTTTATCATATGGATATTTGTTGGTTCATTACGTACGCATTTTCCGCTTTATGGTCGTCTTGCAGACGGAAAGGTGGAAAATAAGTAAAAATTGAGCATTTTTCGTTAGCACGTTTTCCCGCTTACGACGATCAAAATGTTCAGTCCTTTGAAAAACGTACTAACGAGACTCCACTGTATATTAGAGGGGACTTCTCGGTGATAAGAAGCGTTTCTATTCAATCACACACACACACACACACACACACACACACACACACACACTTCCCACAGTAATTTGTTGCTGGTGATTCACATACTGGGGTTACAAATCCGTTCAATTCAAATGGAACAGTGATGGAAAAACAGAATCGCAGTATGTTTCATTGTAATTACCCGTTTCTCCAGCCACATTCCACTACCTACCACATCTTCACACTCATTTGTCACCACGCCAACCATCATCATCTACGAATAAATCAACGTAAACCACATAATCACCATATTTCTCATTATCTTTCGTCGTCGTTGTCGTCATAAAGCGTTTACCGAACTAGGAACACGAAGGACAACACAGACTTATCTCCACACTTTAAACTGTCATAAATAAATAACCACATTAGTGGGAGACATCACTTGGCGATTCTCTCATTTCCAACGGACGAAGATGGTGGCACCACTGTCTAATGTGATAGGCAATGCTGGCAGCAAATAATTCTTGCACTTTTTCTTAAGCTCTAGTTTTGCCATTAGCTAGAGGGTTTTATGTTTAATATCAAATTGGAAGCTTATTTGCCGTTTCAAATAGTTTCTTATTAGTATGAGCTAAAACTTCTTGTCGATATCACCAACAACTCTCCTTGTTGTATTTCATTAACAATACAACTTTTTTGCGGTAAAAGTAAGGGGACATGGATTTGGGGTCCCACGAAAACGAGAGAGGATAATACCTTCTACCCATTTCTACTCAACTTTGTTGCTGCGCATACGAAACTCTGAAGAACACGTAAACGAATTTGCCGTTCTTTATTATTACAGACTCAACCTGACGTACAACCATCTTCACCGGCACTTCGGTACGTACACAATTGCTCTTGTAGATTATATAAACAAAATTAATCAGGATTTCTGTCGTTATAGGTTTGAGCGATACTTACGCCACTGGAGTACTTTCGCCACATCGGTGAATGCGACTAGCACTTGAAGGGCGGGCCTGCACCTTTCCTTTCCCGTCGTGTCCGGCGGCCCAGTCTGCTCCCGGGTCGGGCCGACTCGCTCGTCCCATTTCGCGCCTCGGTGGCGTGCAAGGAGCGCCTATTCGCGATCTTCCATGCGGTGCAGCGTCCAGCGGTTCCACGGGTCGACGCCGCACGCGCCGCGCCGCTTCTTTGTTCTCCGTTTGCAGTTGTTCCAGTTGCCTTTCGCTTCGACCTTCGCCTTTCGCGAGTTGAGATACTTTTATACTGCCATTTTCGTAACTGTGTCCCTGACAGAAATCAGCTGTTCACGGTTTCATCCAATCGGGAGCTTAGACGTCACCACAGTGACGTCACTGTCGGGAAATATAAGCTCGATTGGATGGCACCGAAACAGCTGATTTCTGTCAGGGACAAAGTTATGAAAATCGCAGTATAATGACCGGTTTCTTTCGTTGCGATTTGATGTCGTGAGACATTTTTTGTACGATGAGTTTTGGGGCTGTAATTCATAAAGCTTGCGCCCGAGAGTTTGTACATTTTATACCATGAGTGCTAACCTGAAGTGCGGAAATTGATTGTGAGGTATCAATGGGTAATTCTTAACAACTGCTGAGGAACTTCTTGTTGTCTCGAGTAACAAGTAGTGCAGACTGACACCAGATGGTTTATGTTGGATGTTTTTTTCAAAAAATTTCCCTTTAACATGACTTTAATTTTTTTTGTGAAACCTAACTGCTCGCCCGCCGATGTCTCCTTTTCGTGTAAATTGAAATTAAGAATTAATATTCACTATTTCCGTTCGAACTTCGCTAATCTATTTACGAAACTGCATCGGTATGGAATAATTTCACTATCAAATTTCTTTGAACTCTGTTATTTTTCAAGGGTCTATAATGTCAGTCACGCGTAGCTATACTTGGGTTTTTAATTCTTGGCGCATGGGAGCATGTCTTCACGATGGAATATCTCACAGTATTTCGCATTATTTTCGATCACGCCGCTAAGAGTCCCATGATCACGACTGTATCGAGCAGTACTGGCATTCATGCGACATCTAGCGGCACAACCGAGAACGACGCGAAATATCGTGAGATATTCCATCTTAATTGCACGCCCCGACGCGCCAAGAAATAAAAACCCAAGTATATTTAAAAAGTGCGCGTCGTATCTACAAATTTTAAATGTTCTTAATAAGGAACACTCCTCTTTCAATAAATTTGTCGTTTTTTGTTTTGTTTTTTTAATGAGCCTATATCAGCATTTAACAGTAATTTCTCTGCTATTCTTAATTAATTTTTGCCAGAAATAAAAGATTTTGCCTCGTGAAACTGTCTTTTGCATTTCTTTCTCAAATACACCAACCAAGGCAACAGTCGAAGCGAATGGCTAAACAATAAGTGTAATTATTTTAATCTGTTGAGATTTGTCAAGCAATTCACCAAACTTTGTGCCCAAATTGGGTTAAGGTTAATGTGATCTGCAAATTGTGTCGAATGCAAGGACAGCTGAGATATTTCAGCATCACTAGAGTTACAGATAAATTTACATGACTTCGCACAGAAGACAAATATGATGAAATATTGCTTACTCATTCCTTCCATAAATCTTTTTTTATTTGCACTTGAATTTGTAAAGGACCTTGTGAAATAAATGTTCATGTATGAGTAAAAAATAAGTTTAGTACATATTATGTTATCTGGAAATCACATTGATGTTATAAAGAAATTTTCAAAATGTCCTGTACATATTCCTTTAGATTGATGAAGTTACTGAAAGGCATAACAGAGAGATTTGTAAAGTGAAACATTTTTTGTACCCTATTTGAAAAAAGTATTTGTTTTACAGTTAATTTCAAACTTCACAGAAATACTGATCTATTGTGTCAACATTAAGATATTTGCCTACTTGTAATAGAAATCTTATATGTTTTTAATGGTAACTGTGTCTCTCTCTGTACAACATATGTCATTTCACTCTGGTCATTCAGTATGAGTCATTTAATGTGGTTTTCTTTCCCAACACCATGTACATAGTTGTTCAATTATTCCATAACTGATTAAACATTGTGTATAGCCAAATATTATCCAATTTCCATTGATGTACTATGATGTCAAACAAAAAAAAATTACCAGTGTTTTGAAAAAAATATTCTCTGTCAATGTATACATCTGTGAGATATCTTATTCCTTCTATCAAATCTTCATCATTTTTCATCTCTTTTTTTTGAACTGAAATTAAAAGCTTTAAGGACATAACAAGTTGGGAAATGTACAGAACTGAGGGGAGAAACAGAATTCCATAAGTAAATAAGATGTTTGCACAAATTCTTTCAAAATATTTCCAATGAATCCAATATTCCTTTAAAAACTCCAAGTATAATAGAGAAAAGTACAAGAATGTTCATAGATCAAAACATATTTAAGAGCATTCCCCACACACACACACACACACTTAATAATTACCAAGTAGCATCTTATTGGAACTTGATTCAAGAAATAAAGTTTCATGGTTTTGCAGCCTGCATTTTCTTCTTCTTTAAAATTTTTGGATACAGAGGATTTTGCACTTTCTGTTAAATTAGTCATAATTTCTTCATTGTCTCATTCTTCCTTGGTCTTCCCTACATTATTAGTGAATAATGTTTATCAAACACTTCAGTAATCTGAAGAGTTATTTAAACAATTTTGACAGTTGCTTCCATACTGTTTATGTGATACATTTGAAAATATATCATTTAATGCAGAGCATTTAGGTAGGTATTGAAATTCAAAATGTAACATGTATTAATATTATTACTCAAGACCTTTCCCGTTTTGCACTTGAACTTTCATATGAGGTTTCTCCCCTTATAAAGAAATCGAAATGAGGATTTAAAATCGTTCAGATTTAACAATGTGAGCTAGTTACGCAAGTTCAAAAAAATTTTGTCAATTCTTATTGCAGCTGGGTTTTACAATCATGTCATTTATTCATGACAATTGCTCTTGATTTTACATTTCTATAACTTCCTGTTTTGAAACTGTACAGCCTTAACAAATAACGCTTTAACTCTTGAAATATATGATGAAAATTCCTCAAATATATATGTTTTAAGGGCTAACGTAATACTTAAGACACTATAATCCAAACAAGACCAAACAGTAGTATTACATGTGTATGCACTGACCTTCCTGATTTATGACAAATTAAATGAAGTTAGCAAAGTGATATAAAAATCTCACTTTACTATCCAAAATAGTATGTAAGTTTGCGAAACTGAAGCAGATATGCAATATATTTTTCCCTCACGGGTAAATGTATGAAAATTTACAATAAAATAATATGATAGACTGACCTCCTAGTAAAATTGACTAAGTAAATTCTTATATAGCACATAAATATTTCTTTTCATTATTCACAAGCAAGCCTTGTCAAAGGAATAAAAGTATGAAAGTAAAAGAAAACTTGCTATTTTTAAAGGGAGAGAAATAATTCTTATACCTAGTGAAAGTACCCTTTATGGAAGTGATAGTAAAATTTATTTTAAATATTTTCAATGTAGAGACCAGTTAGTGTAATTCCAAAAAACTTTTAAAAATATGTATCAATTTTCAATATACAAATACTATATATGCAAGCGACCAAATAGTAGAACTAGTAGTAATATACTTTCCCAAGGGAGACAATGTATGCTTAACATGACATCATGGAAGTGTACATATAAGTTGATGTATCAATCATATGATCTTGATTTCTATTTATGTGTGTAGTTGTGACATTTGCAAAATATGTTAACGATGTAGCAATGTATTTATTTTTAATACCATATCTACACATTTTGAAATAATTTACAAGATATATAAGTGTGTATTTGTGCAATATGCCATGTTTAAGATGATATATTGAATTTTTGTGCCATTATTTACAAATCATAAGAACTTACATACCGCCTTTCACTTTGATATGAAGCCACAGCAAAATAAATTATACTTAAAATTTGAATCCCATCATTGCATATCAAATATTTCTATATATATCCTATATACATTTGTAGTAGTATGCTTCTATGCTAGATGGTCCAGTAACAATACATGTTGCCATACTTTCCAGACACAAACATTGCTAGACTTTGAAATGCTAATTTCACAGCAAAAATGAGCACAGAGGAAATTCCTACTACACTCTACTTGTGAGATACCAATGGTTCCATCATTCAATTATCAGTCAAAAATTTCGTATCATATGTAAGATCAAGAATATGGCAGTAGTATTTGTGACACCAAATTATTTGTGATCAAGTATTTTATATACAGTATTAATAAGAATTAAATTTTAGTGTGTTTTGTAGCATTTTTTGAGGAAATTCTGTGAAATATTCGTAAGCACTATACCAAGCACTATTAAATTTTTGACATCAGTGGCCAGAGGAAAATAATTTGTGAGATGGTTGCAGGAGTTGGAATTCTAAGGAATAGATACATTATGAGAATGGCAATATTAAAATTTTGAGCAACTTCAAAATTTATTTTATCTGTAGAATGAGTCTCATAAGCATTCATTTAAAAATACTCATAAACAAAAATGTGAGTTTTGAGTGAGTACTTTGTAAAATTGGTTCTTTTCCTTACTCAGTCAAATATATTTATTATATTCAGCCAGAAAACTCTTGAAAACAGTTACAGTAAAATAGTGAACTAAGTAATTCATTTTATAAGATTACTGGATTTTGAATAAGTTGTCAATGTAAGAAACAATACCTCTGCCCCTTATTGTCAATTAAAAATAGAATGACATCAAAAGAAACCATTTACAGAGAATGTTTTACACACAGAAATTTTTAATAAATTATTTTTAAATAATCTGTTGAATAATCTTCAAAATTATATGATGATAAAATACTATATTAATATCATACAACAATCATTTATCATTTCTTTCTCCTCTAAGAACAATGTTAAAATATTTATGTTCCATTATTTATCCACCTCAAAATAATAATGTTCTTTTGTAAATTAACTAACGATATACAATTTGAGAATTAACAAAACTCCCAAATGAACTCTGAACTAATATTTTAAAACAGTATGGACCTTTCATTGTCAAATATACCAACAAAAGTAATAAAACACGATAATTTACTAAGAAATAACTGCGGAACAAAATCAATGTATCAAATACGTTGGTAAGTTCTAATGATTTTGTTGTAAGTTCCATTAAGAATGAAAATAGAGAAAACATTTGAATCAGTAAGATGTAACTAACAGTGGCCAAGTATGCAGTCTCATGTGAATCTGTTCCTTTAGACTTCCATTGCTTCAAATGCAATGCGATGAATATGAATTTGTATATCACCTTTGTGCCGACAAATTATGTGGTTTAATTCCAAATCCATTTTCATAATTAGTAATATTCCATTTCAGCATGGTCAGCAGTTTTAGAAGACATATATATGTACATATTGTTTACACAAATTTTTGTGAAACCTTAGAAATTATTCAAAGGAATTATTAGTAACAACATACAAAAATAATGTGGAAATGTATTTCCTAAGAATGCACCAACACATTATGTATTAGATCCATGTGAGTATTAATGTAGATAGTGTACACAATATACAAGTTTATATACTATACATTCAACTAAAAGTCCATTTTATTAGATCATGTAGATGATTGTATTGAATGTTTCTGCTATCATTAATATACAATTTCTAATACTAGTCATTCACCTAAATCTAACCATAACTGCTGCCGAATTATGTCCCCAAAATTTCCCCAAATCTCTCATTGATAATCAGGCTGTGTGAAATAAACTGCAATGATGACAGGGAATGGAAATACATCAGAAAGATCCAGAAAACTGTCCCTGTTTTGCACTGTAATTTCCTAATATGAAGACCAGATCTACTGTGCATACTTCACAAATTCATGAGATGTTCCACTATTCCCCCAAAAAGCAAAAATCCATTTGAAAGACCTGCAGTTCATTCACATTCTGACTCAACTCAATGACAAGAAATTTTGAATTTTGTATATCAAAAAAAATGTTCTGAATTAATTCTTGTACCTTTACATCTGGGTGGGACGTGCAAATATTGATTTGAATTTTGAGTCATAATGTGAGTAATATTTTTAAAATGTATTTCTATAGATTTGTATTAACAATTTTTATTGTATTGTACACAATAACAAGTGAGTTTTTGTATATATTACTGAAATTCATAATCAATCTATTATTAAAGTACAATTAATGCAAAAAGTGTTACTTGTACAAAAATAAGCCACATTGTCCAAGGAAATATCATTTGTATGATCATATATCCATAACAGTTTCATGAATATCCCGACCCTTCTCTAAAATTTCTTTGGACATTGATATTATATGTTCCATACTATTGTCACTGTATATGTAAAACTGTGTTTAGTGTTGTGCCTATCTTGGAAAAATGTCAACACCAAAGGCCTGGCAATTTTGATCAGATTTCAAGAAGAAGCATCCAGAAAATTATTTCTCTTGTAAATCAGAATATTCTTTACAGAAGTTTCTTTCCATAAGGAAATCACAAAAGAAATATCAAAATATATTATTTATATGTTGGTTAATCTACAAATAAAGCCCAAGTGCAGAGGAAAATATACGGTCATATTAATTGTATTCCGTATCGCTCTTCAATTAATTTCTAAATAACAGGTATAAAGAAGTTTAGATGGTTTGTTCCTTCAAAATCAAGTAAAATGAGAGGCAGGGGCAAATTTGCCATTAAGCTACATAAGCTAGAGTCCAGGGGATCTTAAAAAAATATTAAATGGTATTACAGATTGGTTAATTGTTTCATTCACAAATGATATCAACTTGAATTTCCAACCAATAAATTTAAAATGTTTTGTGAATTCCAAATCTAATTATTTTTAATGTTCAATAACATTCATTTCAATATGTAAAGATAATCTTCAATACAAAAATAACTATTTATAGAGGCCCTTTCCTGAAATTCTATCTTGTAAATTACATTATTTACAGTAGGGGGGGGGTCAAAAAGATTGTAGCTTGGACATGGTTAATACACCCTTCAACAAATGTCAATATTCATAAAAACTCCCAGGTATTTTGAAGATATTATTTTACGAAGTAAAGTTATTGAAACAAGAACTACTAACGTTGTTTCAAATCTTGAATAATTTAAAACTGTAGTAGAGCAAAATCAATTTTCACAAAACAACTTTGATTTCCATTCATGAGCTTCATTCCATGAAAGAAAACTAATGATGGAAAATTAATGTTTGGTTTTTGTACACAATAAATTTACTTTGATTGTTATGCACATTTTAAAAAGTTGCAAGACTCAGAAATGTTTTGAAAACCTTATTTACTGTAATGGTCTTAAAATGCAGTAACTTTATGATAAGTTCTTATAAGAATTTGGAAAGTTGCTATCAACCTACAAAGTTCTAGGGGAAACCAATGAAACAGTAAATCGTTTACACAGAATTGTGATGAGAGAGTGCACAAGTAATAATAAGGAATCAGCATAATGAACACACAATGTAAAACATTGTGATGGAAAAGTAAACGGATTTGGGAGATTATAACTTAAGAAGAATGCAAATATTGTCACAGACAAAAAGTATTTTGAAGAGGACTGGTTTAAGATAAGCAGTGTGAGTTTAGAAAATGGTATATAATTATAATACTGAGATCTCATCATTCTTTGTTGGATTCTTGCGACTAATGGGAAATATAGGATAAAAGTTCAAGATGTAGTAGAAAGTTAGTGATTATTTCATTCACACATTTATATTCATATGAGTTTAAGAAAATATCAATACAGAGACTATTCTCACAAGGAAACATCATTGTTAATATTCACTTATCAGGAACAATTATGTTTTTTGGTATTAGCTTTGCTACGTTCAGTCAAGGCAGAAAGCAAAAATTCTGGTTAAATGATATCAATATTAAGTACCATCTATAAACAGAAACATTCTACAATTGATCCAAGATATTTTCTGAATGCTTCATGTTTAATCCATGCATATAATACCATAAACTATCAAACCCATGATTTCTGGAATTAATTATCTAATTTCAGACTGGGTGTTTTGTTAGGTAGGCAAAATGAAGGCCATTGGTGTATATAATGAGCTGGAGGAATGTATCTCATCATCGGATTTAAGAGCAACTGCTTTAAAGAAAACTGCTTAAACTACCAATAAATATTTTGACATTTTTTTAAGCTGAATTTTAAAGTGACGAGTTTTAAACTCAGTCAGAGCAGTAAGTATAACATTAATAATCATAAAAACATATAGCCATATGGAGAAAACAATTGTTCGGGTATTTCGGGTAATATCAAAACTAATTAATTGTACATCATGTATCATTTCTTTCAGTGTATGTATTGGTGATTTCAGGTAAATTCAGTGTTTTTATTACTAGCCCTACGTGCATGGCATCCTAATTTGTAGTGTGACAAAGTGAATATCATTAACTGTTGTACCATTACATGAAATGAAAAGCTGTGAGAAAATGAACATGAGGATTTTCATAGAATATGATGTGTGAGTAAGTAAGTAAGTAAGTATTTCAGATAGTAATACGATTGTCTTGGTGCTCAAATGTACAAGAATGGTGACTTACTGCAATTATATATATAATTTTCAAATATGGGATTCGAAACTTTTTTGGGGGGAAACCATTATTATTTTCCCTGAATCATTAAATTTAAGAGAATAAACCATTCCTCATTCAGAAGTATTTCTTATGATTATTTGTTTACCAACTGAATGTTGAAACACAGTAACATAAGTTCCATGGCTTACGATATTGTATATAAGGGACCAAGATTTATGCGTGAACTACTTGTGATGTTCTAAAAATTATGCATTACCTACATTATGGTGACATTCTGAAAACTGATAATTTTTTTATGCGTGAGAAATGACAAGAAACAAATAAAGAGCTGTGCAATATTACAACACAATAAAATGTTTACACTGCCTCAGGCTGAGAGATGACAAGAACATCTACACAATACATTAAGAAAAAGAAATTCCAGAATCACATAAAGTAATTGATTATGCCATTGTTAAAATTAAAGATTGCAAAGAAAAGTAAATTCACAAAAAAAACAACATAATGTTAATCAACAGGAAATAATGTGTTTTAATTTTTTATATAGGAAGCATAAAGGATGACAGAATTTTTAAAATCATACTCTCAATAGTAGGGTTAAAAGTTGTGACTTTCAACATCAGTCACTTAAAATACCAATGACATATAATAGAAAAGTAAAATACTGATTGGGAGATCTTGCACCACAATGTTTTTATACTGACTAGCCAGGCAGGCAGTCAAATGATTTCTAATAGCTGCTGCTCAGAAAAAACATTTGCCTTCTGTGAACAGTTATACAACTCAAAATATAAATATCTATTGAGGAGTGCACAACTTCCCACATTTTTTGAAATCTACATGACCAGTGGATCATAAAACAAAGTAACTTAAAATGATTTGACAACTATAGAGATTGCACATTAAACAGTTTCAGCAACAAAGCATTAATCAAGACAAGATTTTGGAAAAGATATTACATTTCCATTTTCTAGCTCCACATAGGAAAGAAATTTACATAAAATAAACTTTCCCATCATTAGTCGAAAAATGTATTTTATATTTCAACACATCATACAAATTTCAGTATTTTGAAAAGCAAATCAAATATTATTGAGAAAATGTCCTTGTATGATCATTTTTACTTCATTCGTTACAAATCACTATAAATCATTTGAATTCCGTTACAATAAAAATTGAAAATCATTATATAAATAAAAAAAAAAAAATAATTTCATTCAGCTAAATTTCTCACTTACTTATTTTTCATTGATTTTTGAATTGTTGAATATTATTGCAGTTTATATAATTCAGTAAGTCTCCATTTTTAGTGCTTAAATATGCAATATTGTTTACATCTAGCAATGACCAATATCCACTTTAAATGTGAATG
Source organism: Acheta domesticus (assembly GCA_031308135.1). Taxonomy (NCBI): domain Eukaryota; kingdom Metazoa; phylum Arthropoda; class Insecta; order Orthoptera; family Gryllidae; genus Acheta; species Acheta domesticus. The sequence continues at coordinate 210,078,292 of JAHLJT010009419.1, forward strand.
GAAGTAATTGTACAATAAATATGGAATTTTTACTGTATCAAACTGAACAAGTGTCCTGATTTACATTTATTCCCTCTCATTAGATCATATTGCGGTTTACAAAATATAGAATTGAGGCTCTTGAAGGGATGTAACCATTATTAGTAAAAATACAGTACTTGTGTATCAATGTAATGTTACAGGGCAGGATGTTCAGCCTTAATTGTATTGTCTTACTACCAAAGTGGTCTTGACAGCATTTTCTTGGTTCATTTTGTAGCTCGGGCTGGGATTTTGGTATTATTTTAATGTTTGGCATTTTCATAAATTTGTTCTTATTAAATTTTCTCCTCAAAATACACTAATCTTAAACCAAAAAAGATTGTTTGTATGCATTCCTAAACATTTTTTATTGGCATAAACAGTATCTATTGGCCTATTTTCTTTTTTCACAACCCCTGTGTAACTGATCAATTAAAGGATGTTGTTTTTTTAATACAAAAAGTTGTGGAGGAAATGTAAATTTCACTTTTAAATGTTCAATACGTGTATCCAAAATTCATCTAAAAAATGGTGTTTAAGTCCCTTAGAAAATTATTACATGTGTTATAAATTGAAAGAGAGATGTATGAATAGGAACATCTTGTCTTCAAGTGTCTTGTGCACAAATTACAAGACAGGCAAAATTAAAGCCAATAATGTTTGAAATCATAACTAATAAAAAATAACACATTTTTAAAAGTAAATAAGAATTATGTAATGATTGTAGTATTTATCAATTTAGAATGTTCACTTATTTTCTAATAATATCAGAACACAAAAGCGTCGTGCTTACTCATTGCTGTAAGCAATGGTCACTCTAAGGAAAAATATATACATAGCATTACATAAAATAATATTACATTGAGGAAAAAGTATCACTCATAAAATCTGGAAGCAATTTATTTTCTTCCACAAACATTCCATAAAATATGTGGAATCTGCATCTACAAAAATACATGTCAGAAATTTTACATTGCAAATAATGTGAAGTATATGTAATTCACATGCTATTTTCTGCCAGATTGATTGGAAAATATAAAGGCATAGTGGACGGATAGTACATCAATACATTTTGACATATTCATTAATTACACATAAGAAAACAATACATTTCCTTAAGCTTGGAATTACAGTACATTCAGTTAGAAGACAATTATATTTATTCTATTTCTTATCAACCTTATTAATAAAAACAGGACTTTTTCAAGAAATTATAACATCAAACACAATACAAGAAAGCAACTCATTCAAACCTTTCAAATACCAAAAACTTATGAAATAAATAGGTAACTCTAAAAAAATCTTAGATATTGCCATGCTCGATTATTAATATGAAATTCATTGGTAATTTAATAAGTATATTTTTAACATTCAAGGAAAAAATACATAAAATAAATAAAAGACAGAATACACCATTAAAATTGATATTTTCTTTTAAATGTTGAATATTTATAATAAAGGCAAATTTAATGATATTTTCTTAAGACATGGTAAAAATATAAAGCTCATAAATTTATTAAAAAAGTAACTTTGAAAAGTGGTAAAAACAAAATGTTTTATAAATTTAAACTTACACTTTTAACTTAAGAATCTAATAAAGTTTAACAAATAACATTAAAGTAATACAGTATTCAGTAACATGTAACTAGAGATCACATTTGGATGCAAATGCATTGTAACTTGAAAAATGATCACGTATCTTAATGAATCTGCACATTTAGAGCATTCCTGATGAATTTTATTTTGCATATTTTTTACATATTTTACCATAATTTTTGTAAAAATACAGAGAAAATGATCATAATTTTTGACATCAAACTTCTTGAAATTTGTAAATTGTGATTTGAAGTTATTATAGTTCATGGAACAGCTGAGCAGTCACCATAAAGAAGTAAACATCCTTTTAGTCTCATAACTGTTGCCAATGGATATAAATGTAATGTGTTTCACTTGCATCACATGCACAATCAAAGGTAAGATTGAATTTCGGGAGAGACGAGGGTGCAGAGGTCCTCGTGTTCAGTGTCTTGGACTCAAATGAAATATAAACCCGTGATAGTCTGTGGTTTTGTTATCTGTCAGAAATCACTTTCCAGTAAGTGAGAACTTATGTTTGGGCATCCCCAATTACCATTTCAGCATTCAACTATTGTTCCATAACATGTAAGGAAGAAGAGAGATCATTTTCAATTTACAAAAATATCAGATTGAAAGTTGAGGATATATTGACAGATGAACCAGTTTTTCTGAAACAAAATTTATACTGCATGTTTATCACATATATTTTAAATATTTATGGAGCATATTTTAAAGCATATTTTAGACATTTTCACTGCATAGAAATCTGGGCTCTACACATAAAGTTGCTCAACAAAATAATTATTTCTTTGTGCAAAATTTGATCGTAAGGAAAACAGCAATAAAACCTACAATTCCAATGACAAGATATTGAATTTTCAATGATATGATTTTTAAAATAGGCAATGATAATGAAGTTAAAAGGAATGAAGAGCCCAGTGCCAGCTTAGTCATGAGACCCCCTTTGCCTCTTGGGTCCTCAGTGCACTACTAGAACATCACTAATAAGGGATGAGACATCAATGTTGATGTTTTCAAAACATCAATATATATGTATTTAACATTGATATTTTGAAGCCAATGTTTTTTAACGTTGATATTGTGTGTTCAGTGTTTTTTTGTGATTGATATTTTTTAAGTAAAAACAGTACCATAAGGGCAAAATTCTATAAGAATTTTCAGATATCCATAAATTGTATATTCCTCAGATCAAAGAGACCAAGGGTGATAAATAAGAAAAACTGAGTTTTTGTCACTAAAGAAGCCTATGTTATTTTTGAATTATCAAATAAGATGATCAAAGTTATACTAATTATCCTGATGTTTTTTGACTTTGTTTTGTCAGATAAATTTCAATTAAAAATTAATAAACATGACCACTCCCATATTAAATCCTCATGCAAACTTATCAAATATTAAAAACATTGATGTTTAATAACATATAATAGAATATAAGAAAAAAAATGTTGTTAAATATGAATTGGGTAAAATTAATTTCAAGCCTACCAAAAAATTAGTCGAGGATTGAGTTGAAAGCAAAATATTTGTCAATAGGACTCAATAAAAAAGTTACAATTTGAAAAATTAATGTGTGTAACAATGGTGGATGAGTAATAAACCCACAAACATTATTGAATTAAATGTTTTTTAGTATTTATAAGAACATTAATTTTACATTGATGTATTAAAATAATGTACACTAATGAATACAAATTCTAGCTTTTTTTAATTTTTTTTATTGTTAAGAGACTTTATTTTCAAGTTGTTTTAAGATTTGGGAATTTTAGAAAAAAGTCTCTCGTGATGAATGTGCTGGTTCAATTCCCTGTATATTGACATAAATTATACAGATTACCATTTATCCATGAAATGCAGAGGAACATTCATATCTCTATATATTTATTATCAGTGCTGTATTTCAGGGGGAACACTCAGTGATATGTCCCCTTTAACAGCCTCAATAGGGAGGAAAAAAATAGTAATTTTAAAAGGTAGAAAAGTCAGATACCTATGGCATTATTGGCAAAAAAGAGTGACTAATATTATATTTTGTGTAGATGTGGGGTAATTCATCTGCATGATACTTGTTTAATATTAATTCTAGATACAATTTATAATCTGAATTACTTGTTTACTTCAAGGTACATGATAAAATTAGATTACGTTATTGTTCTTACTGTTATTCTTGTATTATGTTAGATGTTGGCAATAGATCAGTCAGAGAGTACCATTTAACTTTTCTCCAGAAAATCAACACTGTGTATTACCATCGATTTTAATTTCTGTTTATAACATACAAGCATTAATTGGCTATACAGAGGTAACGTATTGATTCACCATCTCTACAAAAACAGACACTTACCAGCAAATCCTTGAATATATAACCACTTGTCATTTTTCATTAAAAAACTTGATTTTAATTGAATATGAAAGGCTAAAAACAAAATTTAATGATTTAGTACTCAAACAGAATGGCAAAGGTCATTCATTTCACTGTAAATGCCAACCACCGTCATGAAAATAACCAAGAAAATATGTTGGGAAATAACTGAATTTCATTTAGAAAAAAGTCCTTTAGCTGAGACATCATATCTTCAGAACTACCTATATTGCTTCAGTTCTTTTTAAAGATGATTAGCACTTGACCTTGACCCAAAACAATAGTTATATCTTTATAAAAATGTTTTGACAAAATTCTCCCCTAAAAGTTAAAAAAATCTTTTGAAATTTTCGAAAATCTAATTTTCTTTGTGAAGTAATTTGTCAAAATGTGTAGTTTTGGTTCAGCATTAATTCTGCATGTCTAGTTTAAAACAAAGAAATAATCATAGTGTTATCTTACACAGAACTAGAGATATGATGTTTCAGTTTAATGAAAACAAATCACATTTCGGGAAAATGGCCTTACAGTTTTCTACATGCTACAAAGCTTTAGACATGTTCTTTTTAGCATCCATATCTTCCCTTATTTTTCTTCATCCTCAAGTATCTTCTTCTATTCTCCTATTTTGGTATTATATGTTTTGGCTTAGTTTCTTTATGTATTTCTCAGATTTTTTACTACTTCTAGTTAGAAAAAACGGTCATGACAACAAAACAATGATTCATAAACATCAAAATATACACCAAACAAACAATTGTACCAAAAAAAATGAGTTTCACTGTATAGCATAGCTAGATTAGTTAATAAGACACAGTTAAAAACAAAACATTTATTTTCCAGGATTTTTTGTTATTTTAGGGGCCCGGTTTAGCTTATCTCAGTGGCATCGTTAGGGAGGGGCAGGGGGAGTGGTCCGCCCAGGGTGTCAGCATTTTAGAAGTGAGACCAATTAGAAACTTTCATAGATTTTGTATTGATTATAACATAGATTTTAATGAAATTATAATAAGTTCGCCCTGATTAAATCTGGAAAAGTGTTTTTATAAAACACAGGTATTTGTGACTTCCTTATTCTTCATTTTAGATTATTTATTTAAAAAATATATTTCAATTATTTTGAATGACATAGTTTTTTAATACACCATTAATAAATGTCGTGTGCAAATTTACTTGAATTTTATTAAATAATGTATCAACTATTCTGCAAGAGATATTTAATGGGGGGGGTGATACCATTAGTTTTGACACCAACTGAAGCTACGCCGCTAGCTGATCTGCCTTTCGCCGCGCGGGCGCGTTCAGGCCGCCCGCAGCGGAGCGATGACTGTGTCGCCGACCACCAGGCTGTGCACCAAGCCCTCGCGCCGCTTGCCGCTCGTCACCGCTTTGATGTAGGCCGGCGTGGCGCCCAGCGTGAAGTGCGTCTCCGTCCCGTCCTCCACGAATTCTCCCTGTTGCACACACACACACACACCCTCACACCGGGGACTGAAATGCGCGATTGTTCATAGCAAAGCATTGCTTTCAATGGAGGTCTCCCCACGAGTGTCCGAGTCGCTCAGCAGTGGCGCTCGGTGGCGGACCCTCGCCACGAGGAGCCAGGGTGGGACACCGCTAGCAAAGCATTGTTTTCAATGGAGGTCTCCCCACGAGTGTCCGAGTCGCGCTGCAGTGGCGCTCGGTGGCGGACCCTCGCTACGAGGAGCCAGGGGGGGACACCGCTAGCAAAGCATTGTTTTCAATGGAGGTCTCCCCACGAGTGTCCGAGTCGCGCTGCAGTGGCGCTCGGTGGCGGACCCTCGCTACGAGGAGCCAGGGTGGGACTCCGCTAGCAAAGCATTGGTTTCAATGGAGGTCTCCCCACGAGTGTCCGAGTCGCGCTGCAGTGGCGCTCGGTGGCGGACCCTCGCTACGAGGAGCCAGGGTGGGACACCGCTAGCAAAGCATTGTTTTCAATGGAGGTCTCCCCACGAGTGTCCGAGTCGCGCTGCAGTGGCGCTCGGTGGCGGACCCTCGCTACGAGGAGCCAGGGGGGGACACCGCTAGCAAAGCATTGGTTTGAATGGAGGTCTCCCCACGAGTGTCCGAGTCGCGCTGCAGTGGCGCTCGGTGGCGGACCCTCGCTACGAGGAGCCAGGGTGGGACACCGCTAGCAAAGCATTGTTTTCAATGGAGGTCTCCCCACGAGTGTCCGAGTCGCGCTGCAGTGGCGCTCGGTGGCGGACCCTCGCTACGAGGAGCCAGGGTGGGACTCCGCTAGCAAAGCATTGGTTTGAATGGAGGTCTCCCCACGAGTGTCCGAGTCGCGCTGCAGTGGCGCTCGGTGGCGGACACTCGCTACGAGGAGCCAGGGTGGGACACCGCTAGCAAAGCATTGTTTTCAATGGAGGTCTCCCCACGAGTGTCCGAGTCGCGCTGCAGTGGCGCTCGGTGGCGGACCCTCGCTACGAGGAGCCAGGGTGGGACACCGCTAGCAAAGCATTGTTTTCAATGGAGGTCTCCCCACGAGTGTCCGAGTCGCGCTGCAGTGGCGCTCGGTGGCGGATCCTCGCTACGAGGAGCCAGGGTGGGACACCGCTAGCAAAGCATTGGTTTGAATGGAGGTCTCCCCACGTGTGTCCGAGTCGCGCTGCAGTGGCGCTCGGTGGCGGACCCTCGCTACGAGGAGCCAGGGTGGGACACCGCTAGCAAAGCATTGCTTTCAATGGAGGTCTCCCCACGAGTGTCCGAGTCGCGCTGCAGTGGCGCTCGGTGGCGGATCCTCGCTACGAGGAGCCAGGGTGGGACACCGCTAGCAAAGCATTGGTTTCAATGGAGGCCTCCCCACGAGTGTCCGAGTCGCGCTGCAGTGGCGCTCGGTGGCGGACCCTCCCTACGAGGAGCCAGGGTGGGACACCGCTAGCAAAGCATTGGTTTCAATGGAGGCCTCCCCACGAGTGTCCGAGTCGCGCTGCAGTGGCGCTCGGTGGCGGACCTTCGCTACGAGGAGCCAGGGTGGGACACCGCTAGCAAAGCATTGGTTTCAATGGAGGCCTCCCCACGAGTGTCCGAGTCGCGCTGCAGTGGCGCTCGGTGGCGGACCCTCGCTACGAGGAGCCAGGGTGGGACTCCGCTAGCAAAGCATTGGTTTCAATGGAGGTCTCCCCACGAGTGTCCGAGTCGCGCTGCAGTGGCGCTCGGTGGCGGACCCTCCCTACGAGGAGCCAGGGTGGGACACCGCTAGCAAAGCATTGGTTTCAATGGAGGTCTCCCCACGAGTGTCCGAGTCGCGCTGCAGTGGCGCTCGGTGGCGGACCTTCGCTACGAGGAGCCAGGGTGGGACTCCGCTAGCAAAGCATTGGTTTCAATGGAGGTCTCCCCACGAGTGTCCGAGTCGCGCTGCAGTGGCGCTCGGTGGCGGACCCTCGCTACGAGGAGCCAGGGTGGGACTCCGCTAGCAAAGCATTGGTTTCAATGGAGGTCTCCCCACGAGTGTCCGAGTCGCGCTGCAGTGGCGCTCGGTGGCGGACCCTCCCTACGAGGAGCCAGGGTGGGACACCGCTAGCAAAGCATTGGTTTCAATGGAGGCCTCCCCACGAGTGTCCGAGTCGCGCTGCAGTGGCGCTCGGTGGCGGACCTTCGCTACGAGGAGCCAGGGTGGGACACCGCTAGCAAAGCATTGGTTTGAATGGAGGTCTCCCCACGTGTGTCCGAGTCGCGCTGCAGTGGCGCTCGGTGGCGGACCCTCGCTACGAGGAGCCAGGGTGGGACTCCGCTAGCAAAGCATTGCTTTCAATGGAGGTCTCCCCACGAGTGTCCGAGTCGCTCAGCAGTGGCGCTCGGTGGCGGACCCTCGCCACGAGGAGCCAGGGTGGGACTCCGCTAGCAAAGCATTGCTTTCAATGGAGGTCTCCCCACGAGTGTCCGAGTCGCTCAGCAGTGGCGCTCGGTGGCGGACCCTCGCCACGAGGAGCCAGGGTGGGACTCCGCTAGCAAAGCATTGCTTTCAATGGAGGTCTCCCCACGAGTGTCCGAGTCGCGCTGCAGTGGCGCTCGTTGGCGGACCCTCGCTACGAGGAGCCAGGGTGGGACTCCGCTAGCAAAGCATTGGTTTGAATGGAGATCTTCCCTCTGGGGCACGCGTCGCGGCGGGTTTCTCGGAAGAGAAAGATAAGATTCTGCTGCGGTCCCTTTGTTGGTCGTGGGCGACGGGTGGGCGAACCCTCCCCCTCCACCCGCATGCGGCGGTGGCCACGTGGGAAGAGCCCTGCTGCCCATCGGTGGCGTGCTACAGTGTGTACGTGTGAAGGAACCCTAAGGGCTCTAGGGCGGCGCCCTCCGCAGAAAAACCAACCTCCGGAAAAGTTTCTATAACTTGCGAAACCTCGGGAAAAGTTGCTATAACTATTACACTTGCAATAAATTGACTCGTTTAATTTTTGCATAGCACCAGCGCAAATTATAAGGACGAATTCTGTTTTAAGTCCCCGATGATGCGAAAGATAAATCTTTTTGGAATAGGTAGCATCGTGGATTATCGGGTGTCTGTCCGTCGATGGTGCGTGCAAGGCAATGGAAGCTTGAGGAAGAGTTGGGGTTCTGGGAGTTGGATGGGAACAGAGTGCTCCTATTAGAGTTTTGTTCGGCAGAGGCCGTGCCTATTAACTATGCTAAGAATACCGACCCTTTCATCTGGATTCATAAATTACTGTTTTGTTTGCTGGAAATACTTTTTCCAAAATCTCTTATTTTCGCGTGACCACAATTATATCTTCCGTTATCTACGTAAATGTGGTAGACAAGGATTAAAATTTAAATATGTGCAAAACGGTTGTACTCTACGTGCTATAGTTTTCCTCGTTCAAGAAATATTTTGAATAGTTCGGATATACAGGACATGCCGCCCTTCCTACTTTGCAACCCACTGGCCGCCACTGCTTAACTATTAAAATTCTTGTATGTTATTCTCAATTAACGAGAAAAAATGTTTTGCCCATTCATCCCACGAACAGATTCTTGAATAAAAATATTGCAGTTAATATCCATTTATTAACATTTCAACAACGTGATGTTTCGACGCTCAATTTGCACCATCATCTTGCCAGAAACATTTTTTCTTTAACACTGTTCATTATGAAATTGGAGACTGCTAAACCATTTTTTAAAAAATGTATTTCTTAGTTTGCATTTGGCACAAGTTATAATAAAATGATTTTCAGATATTTTTCTGTTGTGTACCCTCTTATATCCTTTTATACTGTAACGATTCAACATGCCACGGACATTATACATCCGGAAGATGTTCTTGTGTGGACACGGCCTTCTTGGACTGACGTTGTTGGACCTTGCCAACAGGCAAGGTCGAACACCAAGGCGACAGACAAGATACTCAGAGGGTGAAAACATACAAGCAGATGATCAATGGAAGTCGTGCTGAATGGAAGTTGTTTGCAGTTTGGTGGATTGGACGAATGTACGCAATGTAAAGTGTTCAAATATGAGGAGCTAAATATTCAAATTGAAATACAGAGTAAACGTATTGGAGACATTGGAGGTTCGGAATACAAATGTTAAACGATTTATGGATGCGAACAAGATGTTCTTATATGCGGAAACGTGAATGAACTGTAATACAGAGAACTGTTAAATTGTGTTTTGTTTCTCAGTTGTGAATCCCACAAAGTTTTTTCTTTTTCATTTTATTTTTTGTTATCAATAAATGTATTTTGTTCTATTTTGAAACTTGGATATGTTTCACGAAGTCTTCGTGATATGTTTCATTAATTTAATTAACTAGCTTACCCGTGCGAGAACTCTCGCATGTTAAAACCCACCCTTTCCCTATCCATTTGCCTATCCTTTCCATTAAGAAAGAAAGTTGTTAATGAAACGATTTTTTAATTTATAAATGTAACTTCTAATGTACTTACTGAATATGAAACGTAAAACAACAATGTAATTGATGTTGGAAACAAATTTTCAATAAAGGTTTATTCAGTATTATAGAGAGATGTTCTTGGAACAATTCATACTCCTTTAAAAACAATATTTGAAGAAATTATTCAGTCTTCCTTGAGAGTTAGCTTTTCGCTTTCCTGACTATTACAACAATTATAGAAAAGGTTTTAACTCATAAGAAAGCAAAGTAAAGTAATGCGAAAATACCGGATCGAGCAAGTACAACCCTACTATTTGGAATGTTATTTAACTTTCCTTGATTTGTTATGAGGAACAGAGGGGGTTTTTGGAGTGTCAGGGTGCCAGCTTGCTGGGGTGCGAAAATTGAAAAATTATTTGTATACTAAAACGTTGGAATATTTTCTGCGTTCTTACGTACCTCAAGAAAAGCAATTACGAGCCGAAATATAATCAAAATAATATTTTCACTTTTTAGTACTAAATACCATTTGTTACCATTAGAAACACTTTAGTAGGCTTAGACTTCACTTCTGTACGTGGGATTGTTAACGAAACGTGTTTGTTTGTTTAAATATATATAAAGGTAACTTGCAATGTACTAACACAATATCAAATAAAATAGAAAACAGTGCAATTGATGTTTAAAAGCAATTTTCAATAAATACTTATTCAGTATCATGGAGAGTTTTCTTGGAACAATTCACAACACTTCCTTAAAGATAACATTTGAAGTAATTATTCAATATTCTTTGACAGTTAGCTTTTAGCTTTTCGTGATAGTCATAAAAATATTAGAAACGCTTTTTACTTTTGAGAAAGCTAGGTGTCTGAACCCACTGACTTGAAAATTTCATCGAATGATAACGAAAATACTGGTACAGGTTAAACACACAGTCTTCACTCTTCCTTGTACATCCACATCCCTCCTCAATTAGGTACACAGCACTTACAGACCTCAGTAAAAACGTTAATTGAATGGTTTCACTACATGCATAAGAAACAATCTTCATAGGTATCAAGCAACTATAATAGTACTTCTAGTTGTTGCTGGAGAGCAAATCTTGAATTAATGATTATGCAAATAAATCTCGTCAGACTGCACAAACCACGGTGTATACAGAAAGCGTAAATATAAGATTGACGAATCTGAGCCTTCTAAGGGTTTCGCCACAGAAAACTTTAGCAAATGCTGCGGGTTGCATTTGACTTGAATAATTGGATGCGTTTTTTAAACAAATCCTTCATATATTCAAAGTCAAAGTGCAATTCGTCAAGTCTCCGTGAAATTCTCTTTATTTAGAGACCTCATTTATAAAGATTGGTTGTGTGTGAGAGCCGGTACGGAAAAGGTATACTACTGAAATAATACAGGAGACGATGGTAAGTTTCCATTATTCAGGTATACGGTGTATGCCGTATAATTGGCAACATCGGCATTAACAAATAAATGGACATTAATTTTTTTTACAATGAATTTGATTCACTAAAGAAAAAATTAGAACCTTCAGAATAGAGAATGTACAGAGTTAAAGATAACTAGTGGTGCTACAGAATGGCACAGACTTTCCCGTATTAGTTTTCTGTTGCGTTTGGTCTCGGCTAGCTTTTCGGACTTGCCAATACTATTGACAGCTGCCATCTATCGCCGCCCAAACTATATTTTTTCGACATTTTAAGTTTTCGGTTTTCCAATAGTAGAACAAAACTATTATTTTAAGAATAAAAAAACAATTAAACCTTGCCCTAAATGGTAATTTTCGTTGATAAATTTGGAGCCGTTTCAAGAAAATGGCGTTTAAGCGCTACTGTTAATGCGAAATTTGAAGCTCTTTTTTACAGAAAAGTTTTGAGTTTTCGAAAAACTTCATTTGAAGTCATTCAAAGAACTTATACTCACAAATTCAATAGTGTTTACAAATGGCGGGAAATGTACATTTTAACCGTGTGAGAAAACTTTTCCACCTGCAAACAATGTCATCTTTTTTATTAAAATTACTTGAAGAAATAAAATTGAACATATTACAATGAAACCCAGCTGTTGAAATATTTATAATGAACTTTAAAATTATTAATGACTGTTATAGAAAAAACTTACATGCAACAGCCTACATGTAATTCCAGAAAATGCACGAAAGAAACAAACTAAATAACTATAATTAATAATTGAATGAAATAAACGAAAAACTCACAGTACTCACAATATTCTCTGATTCCGGAAATCCTTGCACAAATTAATGGAAGTTCTTGACTTCTTTAATACGTACTCGGAGCTCTACAAAATCAGAATTACGTAACTATTTTGAATCGTGACTTTCAAACTAATTGCCATTTGTAAACATATTAGTTGCTTAGGTAGCATTCATGACGTCATAACATGAATTCGAGAACTACAACTACGAATTACAACTTAACATCCAAATTAATTTCGCTTCCTTAAATCATAATACTGTTATACAAAAAAATAGTGTATGCACCTCGTTTATAATGTTACTTTTTTGCACTAAAAGAAGATATTACCGAACTCACTCCTAACGTCGTTCGTTCGATAATATCTTCTTATTCGAGCAAAAAAGGACATTATAAACTAATTTATAATATACTATTGTCATTTTCTTAATTTTTCGGTTTGGAAATATTAATTTTAGAATATTAAATAAGACAAAAATGTCGTCCTAAATGGAAATTTTCTTTTAAAAATTATGTGCCGTTTTAAAGAAAATTGCGTTTTAGCGTTAATAAAAATGCGAAATTTGAAGCTCATTTTCACAGACAATTTTTGAGTTTTCAATATACTTTATTTGAAGTTATTTGAAGCACGTACACTCATAAATATAATCTTTATCTTTACAAATATCTAATATCTTTACAAATTTACTAATATCTTTACAAATTGCTGGTAATGTACATATTAAAGAAATGAGAGTTCCTTCAAAAAAATTACATTTATGGAATTTTTGAAAAAAAAATAACTCAAAATAAACTTTACGCCATACTAAAGAGTGTAATTAGCACTATCCGTTATAAAAGTTTCAAGAAAAAAATTGCAGCCATATATGAGAAAATGGCGTTTGAGCGTTTCTGATAATTCGAAATTTTGAGCTACTTTTCACAGAAAACGGTTGGGTTTTCGAGAAACTTTACTTGACATTATTTAAAGCATATATACTCGTAAATATAATAATGTAAAAAACTCGCCGATAATGTAAATATTAACGACGTGAGAGACAAGTAAAAAAATTTACATTTTTGTAATTTTTGAAAAAACCAACCTATAGAGCAATATGGCTTTTATGTCAACTGATAGAGTACATTTACCACTATCCCTATCAAACGTTTAAAGAAAAAATTCGGAGCCGTTTTTGAGAAAATCTAGTTTTTGTATTTTTTTCAAATTGGACATATTGCACGCAATATTGCACGAAAACTACTAAAATTTTGAAAAACATTTACATGACCATTATGAAAGAAATCAATATGCAGAACAAATTTTATTTGAAGAAAAAATCTCTATCTTCAATTTTGTAGTTGGAGAAAGACGCTGAAAAAATTCACTCTAACAATTTTCGAAAATTCAGAGTTATCCGTGAAAATCGGACCTATGCCATGTTAATAAGTGCATTTTACTCTCTTCATACAAGAAATTTAAAGAAAACTAGTGGTGCTTCCAACGCACATACTTTCTCGCTCTGCTTCTACACGGTCCTTATTGCTATTCCACTACTTCATAAACCAGCAAAAGTGTATTATACCAGCAAACGTTCTCCGTACCGAGATCCGACATCCGAAACTCAAAGTCAACGAACCGGCACTTATACCACTACGCAACACCAACACCGCCTGTGTCGAACAGAGCCATGAAAGAATAGAACCGACCTATAAAATGGTAAATGCATTATTAAGAAACAATTGATACGATGGTACATACGCTTTACAAATATAAGAAGAAAAGGAAAAAATTAACCGCTTTATTAAGTATTCGTAAGGCGAGAAAGTAATAACAATTTTTGGAACGGTTAGGGATATGTAAGTTCATCGCATGCCTTCTGGTTATATTGTATTACAATTTAACGTTAAAATGCTCATAATTTTACTTAAATTGGTTCATACAGATGCATACTAGACAACGGTTGATTTGACATGTCATACGCTTCAGAAATCGAATAACAGAATTGAAAAATGGTTTAAAAGATGCAGTTAGGGAAAACACAGACAAGTCCTGTCTATTTATCTGCATTGATTCTATTCGTTAGTAGAAGTACTTCAAATGATTTTCAATAAAGTATCTACACTCTCCAATGTTTTTTTCCTGCAACATTACATTCATCAAATTAAAATGCCCCTCGGGGGATCGAACTCGGCACCTTCCTTAATGAAGATCTCAATCCGAAGGTGCTTTAACCAGCCGAGCCATGGGACCCACATGCGGAGCAACTCCTTATATTTTAGTCAAAACGGAATTGTATCAGTTCTATCTTTAGGAAGCCGGTAATTGTCAACATGCGAAAAACGTCTTTCAAACATGACCAAGAAAGGCAGCGGTGAACGGCTTACTCCAAATAATTTATCTGCTGATCGGCATTTGAAAAATAACTACTGCGAGAAAGTATGTGCCATTCTATAGCATCACTAGTTTATTTATATATTTACCGTCCCTTATTACACACGTACAGAAATTTTAAAGAAAAAAATTGGAGCGGTTTTTGAGAATTTTTTGTAAATTTGAATCGCAATTTACGCAAAAACCACTCGTTTCTCCAAAAAAGGGTTCATGACCTCATTTGAAGTGCTAATTTTGTACAACCGACTTTGTCTGAGGCAAAAATCTCTATCTTCAATTTAGAAGTTTTTAAAAAGTTTTTTGCAATTTTCGACAAATTGGGCCTATCAACGAAAATGATACCTACGTCACTCCCTTCAACGTTGTTCCCACTATTCAACAACAAAATATAATCAAAAAATTTGGAGCCATTTTGTTTTAACTTAGAAAATCTCAAAATGGGCTTCATGTAAAGTGCCCTCAAATACTAAATTATCGGTTTCAAATTCAAGAGGCCTTGAGACGAGTAAAAACGATCGGAGAATATCAATTTTGAAGAAAATCGGCCGAACGGTTTAGGCGCTAGCGTTGACCACAGACGGACAGACGGACGTTTTGCCGTCAATCGATTTTGCAGTATGAAGAAGCAACAAATCATGGATTTTGACTACACCACGAGAAAGAGGATTTTTTTTCTAAATTTAGCAACAGGTTTTATCCACTTTTTTGTCACCAGACCCCTGCTATAAGAGTTTTTCTGGCGAAAATTCCCCGTTTTCCGCCGGGCGATTACATAACTTTCTCTTCTTACGAAGTATTCGTAAGGCGAGAAAGTAAAAATTGGAGCTGTTTTTGAGAAACTTTGTAAAATCCCTGGGGGGCTTCACATAAAGTACCCCCAAATTTTGAAGAATCTTTTTCAAAATCTCAAAGCTTCCACCAGAACCCGATCGACCGGGGAATATCTATTTTGGAAGAAATCGTACGTATGGTTTAGGCGCTAGCAGTGTTCACAGACGGACAGACAGACGGACGGACGGACAGACGGACGGACGTTTTCCTTTCAATTGGGTTTTCGGTATCAAGGAACCATAAAAGAGGGTTTCTGGCTACACCACGCGTTAGGGGATTTTTTTCTTAATTTAGCAACTGGTTTTATCCACTTGTTCGTTATCACGGTCCGGCAACGAATTTTTTTTCCACCGAAAATTGGCCATTTTTTCGATCAGCATTACATAACTTTCCCTATACTACGTATATCACTCCGTGTATACGTACGTATACGGGAAAGTAAAAATGTGTTGTTTGTAGCATTGATAGTGGGGCAAATTGAGGGCAGGTGGGCGACGATAGACGGTAGCTAGCACGAGTATGTGGCAATACCGAATAGCTAGCCGAGACCGAAGGGAATACGAGTAGAAAACTAATACGGGAAAGTCTGTACCATTCTGTAGCACCACTAGTTTGGTTCTAGCGCCCGACAATAAGTTGTTTGTTTTTTGTTCAAAACTCGCTCTTTTCCGGCGCACGATTACAATACTTTCTCGTAGTAAGGCGTGAAAGTGAAAATTAACCCGGCGACGGATGGCTGCGAAAATGTAACACGAATGAATGGTCTGTGTCTGAGAGACCTGGTTAAAAAATAAGAATTACATAGCAAATATTTTGTTTATATCATTGTTAAAGGGCTTCATTAAGTTAGTTTGACATAAAAGAAAACATTTTTGTTAATATATTATGAATTTTTTTTATTCTTAACAAAATATTTGGTAAACTTAAGAAGGAGCACAATGAGGCCTCCCCAGACTACATCCTCGTCATTCCAGTGGAAATTTTGTCTCATTTCTGACACTATAATTCAATTTGACTTTAGTTATACGTAATACTACACAAAAATAACGTGATTATCTATAACGCAATAATAAATAATTCTAATAATACTAATATGTGCCTACTCGATTACAGTAACTCGAAAGGATGGGTTGGGCCTGAGAGGCCAAGCAGGAAACAAACTGCGCGTATAATCACGTATACAGCCTATAAGGCAATAACTACCACACTGAACGTTTCATTTGCAAATGAAAGAAAGGTAGAGAGACGAACAGGCTTCTGGTATTATCTGTATGTGAGTGGCTAAAAGTTTTTGTTACGTCGAGAGTCTCACAGACTCAACCCATCCGTTGCTGTGTTAAACCATCACTGAGGAGGCATCAGAATTTGACAATCTATTGATTTTTCTCTGTTCCATTTTAAGTCTTGTTTATTAAGGGAAAAAGGAAGAACAGGAGGAAGAGAAGTGCTTTCATCGCTCTTGGAAAACAACTGCTGTTTGCGGAGTTCTATCAATTGTAAATGCCCATTTCGATCAATCATCGAAAGCGAGGTTTTTGAGGTCATGGTCAGGAAACTGAAAGGTCGATAACTCGCACCTGAATAGCTAGAACCCGGCACACTCGGAACGGTCTGTGAATTTATCATTAGTGGGCGGATTTTGATGACTTAAAACAAGGCCAAAAATTATCAATAAAATGCCCTTAAAATGTTTTTAAAATGACCTAAAAACAAAGAAAAATGACGTAAAATTGTGATCAAAACCACTTCAGATGAACAACTCAAGCTGTCGGATACGTTACTGATGTAATCGAGGTTTCTTCCTTTTTTTAAGTGAACTCACCTTGCAAACTTTTGGTGTTTACGTTCTTTAAAACAAAATGTCTGCCTTTATCGCGAATTAACGTTGGTGCCAATAGGTATCACAGGAACCTTAGATTACATAGTACTCACAATGGTTTATATTACAATATTTGACTGAAGAAATCGGACAGGCTACTCAAGAATTCTGGGGTGATCATTTGTTGCATCTCGTAAATATTATTTGAAGTACCATATTATTTGAAGTACCATTAGAATGATCTTAAAATAGATTAAATCAGCGAAATAATGCATTAAAAATGACGTAAAGAGGTAAAAATTACTTGTTAGTCGCAATCGACGAAAAATGCACAAAAATGACATAAAATGGATCATTTCGTTTTGACATAACATAAAATGGATTTCTATACTAACGGCATTGTTCTAAAGTAAAAAGAAAGAAAATGACATTTCATCAAAATCCGCCCCCTAGTTATCATAGTCTAAGTCGCTTAAATTTATTTTTTATGGTTACTTTAGTTCTGATTTGTGTTAAAAATTAATCGAAACTAAATTGAGATTATCTTGCTCACTTTTATTACAACTCCTCTGTTTTTATGTAGTAATTGACGTATTGCAAGATGCATCACAGATAAAACAAAATGTATACACTTTTTGGCTACCAGGGTCCTGCAATGAAAACATTTCTCTGTCGAAAATTCTGTTGTTTTTTTTTTCGCAACATTACAATACTTTCTCTATTCTGCATAAGCGTACGCGAGGAAATAAATAAGATAGCGTATTTCTCTTCTTTGCAGTAGTGAAGATACAAAAAAGAAACCGAGAGATCGTGACATAAAAATGTGATGAATTGATTATTTTTTTATTCTTATTATTATTATTATTATTATTATTATTATTATTGAAGGGATAATATTATAGTCAAGCGAATATTAAAGTTTTCTCATTAATAAAATTAAAAATTAAAAACAAGAACTTGCACTTCATCTTTCGCTCTCACGTTTAAACTCTTTATTTTGATTTTTGGTAATAAGAAAAATTCACTCAATTCCATGAGAGAATTTTAAGAGGGAGAATGGAAGACTGAGACTCAAAGGCGGTGGTGGTTGTTAGAGTTACAAGAGAAATAGATTAATTAAATTAAAGCAATGAAATAATAGTAGTTTATGCAATTAGTCTATAATGTTAAGCTTTATTGCATAAGTACATGTTTTGAAAACGAGCGACGTTAGGAGCGAGTTTTCAAATTTGTACGAATGCTATAAAGCAACATTATAAACGAGTTGCAAACGCTATTATGACCGAATTATAAATTTATAAGAGAATTAAACTTCATTTTGCGAAACAACTTTTCTATGATGTCTCGGGTACTTGACATCCGTGCGAGAAAACAGTGGTCGGCTGTTCCGTTTACCTCTACCCCTCCTCGATTTTCCCACTGTGATTGGCTGAATGTGTGATGACGCAATCATTTGTGCCGTGATTCGCCATCATTTATGCCGTAAAACACTCGATTATGAACGATTTCTTGCAACAGAAAAGGTCGTTTATAATGCCAAAATACAAAAAAACTACTAATAATATTAGGAGATAAACAGAAATATGGCTTTAAAAGTCGATACTTCTTCCCATCCCCGTGATGTGGACAAAAAGCAAAGAATATGAGAACGAACCGCCCCCAACCATTTACGCCGAACCTTTATTTCCCCATCGTCGACCCTTCTGTCCCCAGCCCCGCCACGCACAGCTGTGAGCCCTCCCCCTCCCCTCTTCCCCCATCACCCACACCCCCGCGCATCGACCAGAAGCCGAGCCACAGAACAGGAAGTAATCGGGACGGAAACTCCCGTGTACTCTGCGAGCCAATTAGAGTCCCTAGATACAGATAGTGCCAATTCTTGCGCAAGGCCGCTGGCTGTCTCTGTTGCTGTGTTTCCGCTGTATTGTGTTCAGATCCTGTATGTAATGTGAGTGATTTTTGCCGTTTTCAGTTTGCAAATTAAGTGTTTATTAACCAGTGGTTGCTCGATGGAAAGTTTAATTCATTATGTGTATTAAATTTGAAAATCTATTAGTGTATAATGAGTGTAAATAAGAAGAAAGGTGGTGTTCAGACCAAATTGCAAAAAACTAATACAAAAACAGACATTAGCTTCTTCAACTTTCCAAAAGACAAGGAACGGTAAGAATGAAAATGTCTTATCTATTAATTAAATGGTTGATTTTTAAATATGTATTTGAATTTTATATTAAAATATTTGAATAAAAAATGCAAACTATTAGTTTTTTTCTGTCCTTTGGTAGCTATTTTCCTCATAGAAATTTATTGACATTGTCTTGTTTCATTAGAGGCTACAACAGGTTTTATTTTTAAAATAATCGAGGAAAACTTCCTTCGATCTATAATAGTGAAATTAGTTTCGGAGGTAGTGTATTCTCTACCTAATCCTATACACAATCATAGAGAATGCTGTGTCAAGATGGCGACAGGCGCAACCTCGTCGCCTCTCGAAGATCAATGGAAACGACATCTAAGGTCCGTTCGCTGTAACTTCACTCCGCACGTAAACAAACACACGTGGTCGTCGCTTGTTCTCATTGGCTGACGGACATCACACTACCCTTGCGGGCGTCGTACGCTATAGGAGTTAGGTCCGTTCCAAAATTGATTTATTTCTTGACACTCTGCACGAACGAAAAATAAGTAGAAAGCGTGAAAAATATGCAGATATTTGTTGTAATATCGTCAACATTTTATTTATTTCTTCGCTAGATTTGGTAACAAGGTTTAAATACCTTTACTTCGCTCTCCCTCAAGTTGCATTTTAGCGTATGATTGTCATACATTCTATTTATTTTGTGCATAATTCTTGTGACTTACGTTTTTCATGAAAAATAATTTGTTTCAGTGTTTGTTTCAAATGCAGTAGCTAAAGGAATGAGTGTTCAGTTTATTTTGGTATTAGTAGAACAAAATTATGACAAACTGCCGAGTGTTTCATTATGATTTCACTATTGTAAGATAATACATCACTATTACTTTTTAGTACGTTACGTTAGTCTTTTTCGATCTTATTGTATTGCATTATACAATGAATTTATTCGATTTTGTAACTTCAGAGTAACGTAAGTGTTACTTTGTAACTTAAGAGTGCATGCCTTACGTAACATAACCTATGAAAAGCAATTGAAGTTTTCTGGAAATAACATGTGCCAAGTTACTGCAAGCCAACGCCTTTTGCAACTGGAAATAAACCATGTTGTGCACAAAAAGCAAAAGAAGATCTTAATAAATCAGCCTCTCACATTTGACATATTGAAACATTACACATAAGTTATCTTTTCTTTCTCATAGTTTTGAGAATCGTACAAAACCAACAATAGCATCTCTGTGGCACATTTATTTATGATCATTAAAGGTAGTTAGCAAGATTCTAGTTAAATTAAAGTGTTTTACAGGTTGCTCTTTAAATGGACAGAGACATTACAAAAAAAAGAAAGATCAGCTGATCATTCCAAGGAAGTTTGAGAGGAATTTTGTTTACACTCAGTGGATTATTGTGAAGAATGCTTGTTCGTTTCAGAAATTTGTTGTTTTGTAGTGACAAATGTTATTGTAGTTTGTTATTTAGTAAATTGTTATTTAGTTTGTTTTTAAACCAATGTGGCTTGTTTTGATAAAAACAGTTTTGAAATGTTTATTAGATATTTAGTAACTTTTTGAGGTGTGATGATAAAAACCATATTAAGGCCTACAATGTTTGTGTTTCTTCAAAGCATTTTTGAAATTTTGAATTGAAAAAATTTCTTAAATTTAAGGCCATTCAATCAGTTCAACTACAACATATGGAAAGAAATCAGATAAAAACGATATATCAACCATTCTTCTTTAAAAATTGAACATTATTTATATTTTCCAACTGACTTAAAACCATATAATCATTGGGAGAGTAGTGCAGTGTGTCTACAGAATGTGTCTACAGAAAAAGTTTAAAAAATATTTTACAAATTCAAACTTTGTAGTAAAGTTTGTGCCTTATGGTTTAGAAGTTTTGAAATGAGTAAGTCACTGCTGCACATTGTTATCAATAATGGGTACTGTTATACTACCTTTTTCATACAGTTGATATTTTGTTTCTACCACAAATTATACCCTATGCTGACATAGAAATATAGTTATAATTCAAGTGTTAAAATGTAATGTTTTTTCTGTAGTAAATAAAACTGCCTTTAAATAAAATTTTGTTGCTGAAGAATCCTTGAAACTGTTCCCCAAGCTTCTGTAATGATGTTTTTGTGCAAGAAATTTAAAACGTTTGTCATAAAATATTTTTGTGGGTTTAGAATTGATTTTTTGTTCTTATTCATGTGACTCGTGGAAATTACTTTTGAATAACAATTTAAATAATTTGAAATTTGAAATTAAATTGAAAAGAATCAAGCTGTGGTTTGTTATGAAGCTAGGGCTGATACTTTTTGCGAATGTAGCAGGCAGACATTGCACATGACACTTCAACACAAGAAATAATTATTAATACGGGGGTCAGATCTTCCAGCGATGAACATTTTTCAGACAGTGCTTTGGACGAGATTTCACCGCTACCTTGCGAGAGCACATCGTAAATGTAAGTGCTGTGATATTTAAGCAAATTAACTGCGTGTTTTGGCTGGTATTTTGGGCGTACTGAAGAAGTACTAGTGAAAATAATAAGTTATGACAGTTCTGGTTGCGACACGTGCCGGCATTTGAGTATGGTCGTGGTGCGAATGGCGCTGCCAATCACGAACAACAGGGCGGAGGGATACTCTCAAACTTTGTTTACGTGCGGAGTGAAGTTACAGCGAACGGACCTTAGTTTTCCTTCTGTACACTTTCTATTCTACGGCCGAGCGGTGGCAGGACAACTCACCGTCGTCTCCAGCTTCTGCCCGTTCGCCCACACATCCAACGTGTCTCGCTCTGCAACAAACGCGCAGCGCCGTCTCCCGTTCATTCGCATTGTTGTAACTTGCAATAGACACAGAATTCTCAAATAAACGACGCCACACCCTAAAAATTAAAAACCATAAACATTTAACGAAATCGCAAATTAAAATTGTAAAAATAAAATTAACTGAATTACTACAAACAAGACTAATTAGCTTGTTTAATTCGATACATCTCTTGGATGAAGGTTACCAGCGTCAAAACAAATAAATAAAATATAATATATTTTAAACAATGGCCAAATAGATACAGACAGAAGAATTACATAATATAAATGAACATTTATATTATGGTTTAGGATAGAGACCACAGAATTATGAAAACGTGTACAAAATTCACTTCTCCCCATAGCTCGTCATACGCAGTTTTTAACTGTTTTTGACGTAAATAAAATAAAAAAAATAAAATAAAACATAAGTCACAACGGAACGCACCTTGTTAAAAGCTTTAGAAAATCTCAGTGTGGCATCATATGACGGTATGAAAGGAAGTAAATAGAGGGACAGTGCAAAATCAAGTAAAACAAGTTTCAAATAACAGTTAGTAAGATAAATATCTTAATTTTGAGAAAAAATGCTCAATAATTCATCATATAATTTGAAGTGAATAAATAATAATAATAATAATAATAATAATAATAATAATAATCGCTCATTAAACAGCTACAGGAACTAAATATAAAGCATGTAACACATGTCGCATTGTGAGTAAAACTATTACTGATATGTCTGACATGTAGTATGGAAGGACCTAAGAGAAAATACATAGATCTCGCTCGATACTTGCTCATCGGAGCCGTACGAGTGAGCCTAGCCACAGCAACACTAGTGGCAGGTGAATGTTTCCCCCCCCGCATGGGAGAAGTGCAAAAGTCACAATAATAATAACAATAATAATAATAATAATAACTCCACCTAGGGAGTACACGACCTTGCAGATGGTGGTGGAGCTTGAGTACCCCCATGAGCCTTAAAGCTATGTCAGTGGTAGCCTAGCTACCGGTAGGGCCTCCCTTGCTGAATAGGTTGAAGGTGAGGGGTCAGACGAAGAAGTACTCCATTTTGAGGAGAGTGGGAAGTAAGTAGAGAGGGAAGGGTCATGAACCTTTGGACTTCCTGCTGTCGGCCCATAGAGGGTACAGGAGAGAAACTGGGTTGGCACACCAGGCCACTGATTAGAGTGGAGGCCCGAACCTTGCATTAGCCAGCGAAGGAGGCTGCCTTCAGCAGTCAGTGAAAATCCCGTAGGGTTTAGTAATGCCGACTGGCGATCGGAGGGACCCCTTGCTGGACCCTGCGGGGGGATGCCCCGAGGCCACTGTGGGTCGCAGTAACGGATGGCAGGAAACAACCCGAAGGTTAAGTGTGATCTGTGAACTCGAACTTGCATCCTGCGAATCTTCAATTCAAACTAATGAGCAAAATGGATAGAACAAGCAATGTAATGAACCTTAACGTGCCTTGTTCTACCAATGTCCCATACCTGCTCAGAAACCGAGCTAATGTCACCTTGTCGACGTCTGGCCATCCCACGGATGTTAGTCCCAGGGACCCAGAGCCGGCAGTAGCTCGAAGCCATCGTCAGAGATGGACCCGGGATGAATTAAAGGAGGTGATGTGGTGCTTTTACTATGCAAAAGCGAAAAATGGGGGCTCAGAAATAGAAGTTTTCAAGGTATGGAGAGAGCGGAACCCAGATATCAGACCTACCCTAGACTCAAAGAAGCTTGCCAGTCAACGACGGTACATACTCAGCAGTGGAAAATTCACAGCAGAACAACTTGCTGACATTGAGAGAAATGCGGAGTATGTACTTCGCTCGAACAACCCACATGACGAACATGTAGAACTTGAAAATGATGATCCCGTGGAAGGTTCATCTATTTCCGGTGAAACACACGTCAGTGGTGAAAATTCATCTGGCAATGAATTACACGATAAGGACATAATGCGAAATCTCCTTCGGCGCGAGATAGAAAGAGTTAGTCAACTTCCGTTTGAATCTCGCAAACCGTTGAGGAGAATATACGAAACTGCCAAAGCTAAAAGAGTGATAGAAACAGTGAATTCTGTCTTAAATGAGGTGGTGGAGACCCCAGGCAGAGATCTAGATATTACTGAAATCAATCACATCATATATGCAACTGGATATCTAGTATCTCAGATAATTTTGGGGCCAGCCAAGAACACCGACGGCCGACAGCAAAACAGAGTAAACAGCTCTGTACCCCCATGGTTGAACAGAATTATAAAACGGATAGCCGACACCCGGCGCGAAATATCACTCTTAGCTGAGGCATCTTCTAAATCAATGCACACCTCTAAAGTTCAACGAAAAATATTCAATGTTGAACAAAAATACCAAATTGAAAATGACACCAGCAGGCTAATGGTAGTTGAAAAGCTAAAAGAGAAAATTCAAGCATGGGCTCAAAGAATTAGACGTTACAAACGTAGAATAGATTTCCGTGTACAGAACCGGTTGTTTGAAACAGACGCGAAGAGATTCTATCGCAATCTAACTGAAAAACCGAATGGCAAAGCTGTCACTCCTTCAAGAGAAGACGTCGAAGCGTTTTGGGCAGGAATCTGGGAGGAGAGCAGATCCTACAACAAAGACGCATCATGGCTTCAATCTGAAGTTGATGCTGCCGATGAACTTGTAGAAACAGTGGAAGATGTTCACCAATTCTCGGAAGAGGACCTCTTCCAAGCAATTAAGAACATGGGAAACTGGAAGTCCCCCGGGATTGATAAAATCCAGATTTATTGGATTAAGAAATTAACAGCAATACATTCTCATCTAGCAAAGGCTGTTAATAAAATTTTTGAAAACCCAAAGGAAATCCCGGAATGGCTCACACGCGGCATCACGTATTTGCTACCCAAAGCGGGAGACAGCTCTTTGGCGAAGAACTACAGGCCAATTACTTGTCTGCCAGTACTGTACAAAGTTATAACTTCAGCCATAGCTGACAAAATGTACAGACATCTAGATAAGAATCATCTAATGCCAGCTGAACAAAAAGGATGTCGTAAAGGCTCTTATGGCTGTAAGGAAATCTTGCTACTGAATAAAGTCATCTTGAATGATGTAAAGAAACGCAAACGTAATTTGAGCATGGCTTGGATTGACTACCAAAAGGCCTTTGATAGTGTACCACACGATTGGATTTTGAAGACCCTGGAGATCTATCGATTTCATCCTAGACTTATTGAATTTTGCAAGGCTAGTATGAAGTCGTGGAGTACCAGGTTACTAATCCACAGCGGAAAAGAAGCAGTAGAAACCAGAAGTATTCAGATTAACAGGGGTATTTTTCAAGGAGATTCACTATCCCCTCTGCTGTTTTGCATTAGTTTGATCCCACTATCGAGACAGTTGTCGCAAGCTGACTTTGGTTTTAAGCTCCATGGTGATGAAAGGCCAGTATCACATTTGTTTTACATGGATGATCTGAAAGTGTTTGCTAAGAATGAAGCGATTCTCTCCCAAATGCTGTCTGTCGTGAATGACTTTAGCAATGACATCTGCATGAAGTTTGGTCTTGACAAGTGTGCAAAAATCAATTTAAAAAGAGGGAAACTCACAACGTCTGAGAATATTGAAATTGATACGCACACTGTGATTCAAGATCTTGAGCCAGGTAAAACTTACAAATATCTGGGCATTGAAGAATGTGAAACCATCTCGAATGACAGAATGAAAGAGAGAATTCGTAGGGAGTATTATAGGAGAGTGAGACTGGTCCTGCAGTCCGCTCTGAATTCCAGGAATAAAATTTCTGCAATAGGTAGTTTGGCGGTACCTGTAGCCGAATACAGTTTTGGACTAGTGGACTGGACTGAGCAGGAAATTCGCACCATGGATCGAAAAACCAGAAAACTGCTAACAATGCATCATGTTGCCCACCCTCGAGCTGATATACATAGACTTTATGTGTCACGTAAGGAAGGAGGAAGAGGCCTCAGACAAATTGAGGCCTCCTGGCACAACGCAATAGTCGGGATGGGAAAGTATGTAGTCAGCCATCAAGATGACCCTCTAATGATGCAGGTCATGAAATCTGACCGAAGAATGGGAAACAGAGGCATTGTTAGTGTAGCTAGAAGCATTGCGAAAAAAACTAGGCAAGACACGTCGAATAACACAGACAATGAACTTCTGATGCTGCTAAACATGAAGTGTGAGACACAAAAAATGTTAAAGAAATCGTGGAGAGACAAACCACTCCACGGACAATACCTAAAAAGAATGGACAAGGTGCAGATCAATAAAGATCAATCATTTATGTGGCTTAAAAGGGGAAGAATGAAGCCAGAATCGGAAGCACTTGTAATAGCTGCCCAAGATCAGGCCTTGAGAACACGACATTATGATAAAGCGGTTCTCAAAATTTCCCAAGATGATAAATGCCGCATTTGCCTGGAGCAAGTAGAAACCATTGATCATATTGTCTCAGCTTGTCCAATCCTAGCAAAGACCGAATACCTTAAAAGACATGACAGGGTGTGTAGCTACCTCCACTGGCAGATCTGTACCGCCCTCGAAGTTCCAAACACATGCCCCAAGTGGTACGAACACTCACCAAAACCGGTGACTTCTGTTGGATTGTGTACGATATTGTACGACCAACAAATTCAAACTGATCGCACGATAGCGGCAAACAAACCGGATATAGTTATCCGGGATTTGGCGAAAAAATCGTGTTTACTTATCGATGTTGCTGTACCTTGCGATCAAAACGTCGTTACCAAGGAGGCAGAGAAACGTCTTAAATACAAGAGTTTGGAAATCGAGATCAGCCGAATGTGGGGCGTAAAAGCACAGGTCGTCCCGATAGTTATCGGAGCTCTGGGATTTATTCCGCAAAATTTGAGTAAGAACTTGTCTAAACTCCCAGGTAATTCAAAAGACTGGGAAGTGCAAGAAATTGCTTTATTTGGAACAGCCCACATTTTGCGTAAATTATTGTAGAGGCACTGATAGTCACCGGATCTGCTCCTTAGGTAGCTGGTTGCAACCTGGAGTAGATTTTATATTCAGCCGACTCGTAACATCTTTAGTCGTGATGTAATGGAATAATAATAATAATAATAATAATAATAATTTAATGAATCAATAGTAATGAATAAATCATATAATCTGAAGTGTAGCTACCGGTCGATAGGAAAACCGCATCTGGTTTCTTGACAACTTGCGTGCACGTCACCAACTGACTAAAGTGGAGCTGTGACATTTACAACCTCCTTGCACGGAGAACTCCCTTTCCCACCGCAGGCTGCCGTCAACTCGCCCTTTGTAGAAGGGCCGAGGGCTGAATCATTCAGTGGAAATCGATTACCGGAACGCTTTGAACGCACGCTGAAGGCAAACCGACGTGTTCGTCCTACATTCTCCAGATCTTCGCCAGCTTTCGAGATAATGGATCTTACCTTGGGGATCGAGAAAGAGGATTGAGGAACATCGTTTAAAATGAATACATGACTGTTTCAAAAGAAGACAAATCCAGTCCCCTTAAATTTGACGACAAAGAACCACCACTTACACCTACAGTTAGATATTTTACTTTCCCGTATACTATACGTACGTATAGTACAGTAATCCCTCGACATCCGCGGCTTCGTTATTCGCGAGTTCCGAACATTCGCGCTTAGAGAAATGCTACCGGTTTTAACATTCGCGACTTCGACATTCGCGAGTTCCGAACATTCGCGCTTAGAGAAATGCTACCGGTTTTAACATTCGCGACTTCGACATTCGCGAGTGCGTCTTTTGGTCGCACTACATTTTTTTTAAAGCTAGCAGATTTCATTTCCTTTATCAGCGTCGTCCGGGAAACGGACTCGGCTCACGTCGGAGCTCAAAGTATCACTTTCTGCAAAAATTTCAAAGACGAAATATCAATTCACATTTAAAGAATAACACAATTGTAAAATAATTCCATTCAGTTGCGTCAAATTGGAGGTAAGGGTTTTGGCCAAATGAACAGAAAAGCCATTCAGGATCTGTGCAATTCTCATTATAATGAGTTCATTGTAGAGGAGCCCCGGGAAATCATCAGTGAAGAAAACCTCCTCGACGGTAATGATGAAATAACGGAAGCGAATCTGCGTCCTGGAGCAACTTCAAAACTGTTGCTGGCGTTCTAAAACCAACAAGCTCTGGTGGAACTGGCACTCGAATGTGACCCAAACATGGACATAACTTCGAAATTAAAGATGGAATAGAAGCAGGAACTCTTCCATATTTGGATATTAGAACAGAGAGAAAGGTGATGAAAAAAAAGCAAATCCTATATCCAATCATTTTCAACTTTAAAATAAGATTCAAACATTATTATATTTCTTCATTTTGGAATGTTCTGTTTGTAGTAGCGCTTAATCAGTACTACTTTAATTGATTGTGAGATTTTTTTAAAACAGTTTTTCGATATCCAGGAACCTAACCCATCTTTCTTCATTAAAAGATAGACTTAACATTCGCGGATTTAATATTCGCGAGGTTTTTTGGGAACCTCCAATTTGAACTCTCGCGAATGTTGAGGGATTACTGTATAGAGAAAGTTATGTAATGCTGCGGGAAAAAACGGAGAATTTTCGGCAGAAAAACTCTTATTACAGGGCCCTGGTAACGAAAAGGTGGATAAATCCAGTTGCTAAATTAAGGGAAAAAATTTCCTAACACGTCTGTCCGTCTGTCTGTGAACAACGTTAGCGACTAAACCTTTCAGCCGATATTCTCCAAAACTGATACTCCCCGATTGAGCTGACGAATCTCGTGGTCCCTTGAATTTGAAAACGATATTTTAATTTTGGAGAGTACTGTACATACAGACCCTGGGACATTTCTGAAATTTTCAAAAAAATGGCGGCAACAATTTTGACTAAATTTTGTTGTTAAATAGTCTGAAGGTCATTTAAGCGAATGGCGTAGGTCTCATGTTGGATAAAATCTCTGATTTTTCGAAAATTGAAAAAACTCAATTTTTTTCGGTATCTTCCTACAACTACAATTATGAAGATACATTTTTTCTAAATGAAATGTGTTTACAAAAAGCAGGTCTTCAAATGAGACCATGTTCAATTTTTCAAAAACGTAAGTATTTTTTGCAAAAATGTGTGTCAAACATAGACAATTTATTTCTTTTAAACAATTTTTTTCTTAAAAGCCGCACAACGTTTTTTTTATCAAATTGTGGCCTGAGATAGAATAAAGGAAGCTTAAGAGAATGAGGTAGGTTCCATGTTCGTTGAAATGCCTGATTTTGCAAACATTTTAAAAAATTAAAAGAAGTTTAGGCGTCTTTCTACAACTACAATTGTGAAGATACAATTGTTTTTCTTAATTAAATATGCTCATCAAAAACAGATCTTAAATAAAGTCATGTTGAATGTTTTGAAAATAAAAGTAGTTTTTGTATAATTTCCTGGAAAACATAATAGCCCATTCGGAATTGACTGCACTTCGTTTTCGGCGTTTCTTACAACTCCAATTGTGAAAATATAATTTTTTCTCAATGAAATGTATTTATCAAATCTTCAAATATGATCATGCTTAATTTTTTGAGAGTACGAGTAGTTTTTCTATAATTTCGTGACAAACAAAATAGCAGATTTACTGCGCTTGAGACAGCCGGATGCGTCGTAAATTAGAATTTGCAATTTTGTATATTATTTCTTTGTTCGTTTCTTACATTCGATCTTTTGTTATACATTTACACATTAATATTTTAGAAATTATTTATTTTGAGATATTTGAAATAAAAATTACTAGCTCTCAGAATTTCGACAATGCAGGGAATGCAACAATGAAATTCCGTTTCGCGCTCACGAATTTCTGATAATTGTCACTGTTGTGACGATGTAGCTGTATGGAAAGTAGTTATAATTGTCAAATTTATGTTGATATTTGCATGAAAATATTTAGTTTTCGCACCAAATGCTGTACCATTTGTAGTGAGTAGAGTATTTTTGCATGGTTTTAGAATACTCTTCTCTAATCATGACCCCATGAAATGCATTTGTATATTGTCCGGAGTATCAGGCTTCTTTTTCCAATACAAGTTTAGAAAACTTTTGTATTATATTTTATGCAGTTGTAGAATTCACATAGTTCTGACAACACTGCGTCGGAAACAGTGAGTTGTTCGCTTCTTGGCTGAATTGGACGTTTTCAAATAATAGCGAAGATGTTAATAGGGCAGATAGTGCAATATTTCAATCCTAGGTAGTTGTTTTCAATAATGCAGAAAAGTATGTGCTGTTGTAGCACCACTAGTTTTCATGGATATTGCAAAGCGAATTGTACACTGGGCATAAAAACTTCACTAAATTCTTACAGTAAAGAGAAAACTAATTGAGATAGCTGTTGGAAAAAATCGATTCTAACGAATTATATTTATCGAAACTCTGAAGCTCTTTTCGAAACATATGGACCGCGTTCCGTTATAATGTTCGTGATAACTAAACAAAACAATTGTCTGGTCGTAATTACAAATGTTAGAAGGGAACGCTCCGACATTCCGCTCGCCCCCTGCCGCCCACTGCCAGCCCGCAATACGCAATGACCTGAAACATTGCGGGTTGCTTTAAGAACACGTTTTTATGCAGAAAGAAGTTTTATTACTTGAACCCATATTTTAATGCTTAAGGGGATAAACTTTTACAAATTCGTCATTAGTGGTTAGTGAAAATTTTGTATTCCCATATTCAGTCGTTTTGGCTCTGAATGGATAGGTAAGTCAATCAGTTTCCCTTTTTATGCTGAGAGAGAGAGGGGGGGGAGGAAAAGTGTGTGAGAGAGAGAGAGCAGATAATTTATAATGTATTTTCCTTGCTCTGTTCTAAGCCATGTCCGTGTCTGTTGTGACTGATAAAATGCCATCACAAGAGACAACTCCCAAGGCAAGAGGCGTGTTACGGAGTAAGCAGTCGACAACAACCACCAAGAGAGGTGGCTCACTGCATCAACTGATCGCGGTCTGAATAAGAATTCTAGCGGCCAGCGGCTTGGTCGGTAGTTTTCTGTGGTTTCTTCGATAAGTACCAGGCGAATGCCAGAGCCACGCGCGTTCTTTTCTTCCTCTTCCTTGTTCTATCCTCTCCCCTTACACACACACTTACACCAACATGCACTACACTAGCACACTTTCTGGGAGATAACAAATAAATAGCCATCAACAACTGTTGTCAATTCACTCCTCATGACCTTGAGATTATAGAATATTCCTATATCAAGACTGTACTTAGGAATCCGTACGTATAGTGCATGTTTTATCGCAGGAGGAGACAATGAGCTTTCCCCAGCGGATAGCGGGGTTCCGGCACCAACCTATATTTCGGGTTTCCCCAACCAAGAATCTCCGAAAAGCAGGACACTGCATCAGTCGGGGCAAACTGTAAGGCACCGACTGGTCTCCCGGCGTATTTGTTGGTATAGTGCATGTAAGTGTTAGTGTGAGTAAGGGATGAGAATTGGAGAAGCAAGGGGAACGAAAGACTGCGGACGGTCCGTGGCCCGTTCGTTAGGCTACTAGTCCAGCATTCGCCTGGTGTTGATCGAAAAAAGCATGGTAACTACCGATCAGAGCAGCCAGCCGCTAGAATTCACCATCAGACTCCGCATCAGAGAGCGACTGAATGCATGGTCGGGAGAGGATTCATAGCACCTCCCGAACAGAGGCACTGCAGGGACATCAGCTGATGCCCCAAAGGGAGGCGCAGGGAGCGCACTCACCGAGGACGACGCGGTAGGCGTCGGCGCCGATGTGCACGGCCCAGGTCTTGGTGGCGCGGTTCATGAGGTCCGCGTGCGCCTCGAAGGAGCGGCCGTTCACCAGCAGCTCGTAGGAGTAGGAGAAGCCGCCCACCGGCTCCACGCGCAGCACGCAGCGCGCGCCGCCCACCGCGAACTCCTCGTCTCCCACCTGCAACCGCACCACTCCGCACCACACGCCACCCCGCACCGCACCACTCGCCCACCGGCTCCACGCGCAGCACGCAGCGCGCGCCGCCCACCGCGAACTCCTCGTCTCCCACCTGCAACCGCACCACTCCGCACCACACGCCACCCCGCACCGCACCACTCGCCCACCGGCTCCACGCGCAGCACGCAGCGCGCGCCGCCCACCGCGAACTCCTCGTCTCCCACCTGCAACCGCACCACTCCGCACCACACGCCACCCCGCACCGCACCACTCGCCCACCGGCTCCACGCGCAGCACGCAGCGCGCGCCGCCCACCGCGAACTCCTCGTCTCCCACCTGCAACCGCACCACTCCGCACCACCCGTCCCACTACACCTCACAAGTCGCACCACTCGCCCACCGGCTCCACGCGGAGCACGCAGCGCGCAGCGCCCACCGCGAACTCGTCGTCGCCCACCTGAAACCGCACCACTCCGCACCACCCGTCCCATTACACCGCACAAGTCGCACCACTCGCCCACCGGCTCCACGCGGGGCACGCAGCGCGCGCCGCCCCCCGCGAACTCCTCGTCGACCACCTGCAACCGCACCACTCCGCACCACCGACCACCCCACACCGCACCACTCGCCCACCTGCAACCACACCACTTCAGACCACCCGATAGTTATTAACAAACTAATTAAATCCTACAATTCGAAGCAACTGTAAACTGAAAAATGGTTTTTCTTTGGTTATTCATCGTGTTTGTGGTTCTTTGTCGTCTACTGTTATAAGCTCTTATTGTGATTTTTTTGTTGTTACTATTGTGATCTGACGCAGGAACGACCACACGACCACGGGTTTGCCGCCCGAGTAAGAGGCTATATCGCTCGCCCTCCACACCAGCTGTCAAGAAGACAGAAATACTATTCGCATAGTAGGGAGTTTTAGCGCCATGCGTAAGGTACCAGCGTTATACACGAAGTCACGTGATGGCGAAAGGAACGACTTTATGCCTTCGTAAATAGTGCACGCCTGTGGGAGAGTTTACGGTCACCTTACAACCGGCTAAATTGCCGCCGAAAACAGGAAAGGTTACATTTTTCCAACTCTGATAAACCTATTCTCGTATCTGAGGGAGTTACAATTATTTCTTACCAACTCGATAACACTGGTAAGAATTAACAGGAAATGTTGGAGAGGTAACAGGAGAGAAATTCGAGAAAAAAGGGAAAATCATATCTTTGTGATAGATTGTCTTATGCTCATAACGAACGCTGTTTTAAGATATTTCCTACTCTCGCAAGAAAAGTCGGTTCAAAATTCCAGATCGATACGCATCGGGGAGGGTCACAAAATCTAAACCTCCGAGCCCAATGCAGATTTGTTCCACTCTTGACTCGTATCGTGATTAATAGGGCCCAGATAATTATGTAATTACATATTTCCGTAAGTTAACTCTTTCAAGTCAAAACCACGATATATTTATGTTTCATGTCGATTAGTGCCGAAAAACGTTGACTTTTTAGTACATATAATTACAAATTTTACCCGAAAGTACATATATTAACATATTTTTCTCAAAAGTACATATTTTAAAATACAATGAATCCTTTTTGTATAATTCTTTTTGTATAATTCTTCTTTTATCCTATAAGTTTTTGATGAGGAATAACCCAGCCAAACAATTTAACATGTCAAACACAATTTTTTCTGCAGCCTCCTCTCTAAATTGGCGCTATTGCGTTGCGTAAAAATGTTGAAGTTGCAGCGCGCAATATCCTACAGTAGGGCAAGGCGTTATAGCTCTCCAAAGCTTTCAGTGTCTTGATTTCAGCGCGAGTATAACAGAGAACAAAATACTGCTCGGAAAGGAAATTGGTATACGAAAATGTCTAGCAGGCGATAACTCGCACCCACGACGCATTTTCGAGAGGTCTCCCTTGACCTTAATACTCTTCGCCAAAAATTACACGCACCAACGCAGCTCACAAAGCGCCATTGACGGTTTTCTTTCCCCGTTTGTTACATGCGAGCCTAAACCCTTGTTTGTAAAGTATCTCTGTGAGGTGAAAATCTGCAGTAAAATCACGATGTGGCACTGTAGCTTTTGGATAAGAAAAGGATAGAAAATAATTCACGGCGATTGGTATATCCCTTGTGGTAACGCAGACTGGGAATTTGCCAAAGGCAAAGTTTGGTGTATCTTTTCAGAGAAGTTGTGCTAAGAATCAATTGATTAAATATCAACCAGCATTGTTTTTATTCCCTAATCCGTGAATAGTAGTGACATGTTGGGACAAAGTTTAAATATACACCGGTAACTTCGTGCGATGTGGAACACTTAGTCGGTGCAAGGCCCTCGTACAGATAATAGGAAAAGTTTCATTTTTAATTATTTGAAACAAAAATATTTGTTTCTAATTGTTACAGAGATCATTGTAAATAACAGTATTATGAGAAGTATTATGTTTTAATTTTGGTCTTTACGTATGTATTAAGTCTACAGATCAATATTTAAGCAAAAGTATTTTGTTAAAACGAATTGATATAATAATTAAAGTGTTACATATTTGTTACTTTTTAGTACATATTTCTATACATTATAATGCATATACATGTACATATTTTCCTAATTTTTAGTACATAATTATCCGGGCCCTAGTGATTAAAATGTCACCTTACACTCTTTGATACATTATGCAACTTCTTTGTTCAACGCATGAAATGCTTCTTTCGTCATAATGCCAACGCAAAGACGCTATTGCCAAAAGTCTTCTGAATATAGTTCATTATGTTGGTATAAAGTATTTAATCACGTGATCAATAGACTTTAAAGATGTCTGCTTATGCCTGGCGCTAAAGCTTCCTAATATTTATTTTATTTTTCGTCAAAAACAGTTTTTAAAAAGTATGTGACGTGCAACGGGCACTACAGGTAATTCTGTGCACGTTTTCACAACACCCAGATCTCTACCCTAAGCCATATTCTTGTCGAATTATGAATATAGAAAAATGAGCGTTTTTCACGTTTGTTGACAAAATATTCGCTCCTACGTAATAAAATCTGTTTTAAAAGGTAAATTAGCTATAAATTTGTGCTCTTAACCCTAATCACGTTCTTCATGACAGAATAATATTTTCTGCCGCCAGAATATGGAGAATAATAATTTGAATAACTATATTTACCTCTAAAATTTAAAAGACGTGACAGTTAATGAAGCTACATTTACGTCCATTAGCAAAAGAAGGGGCCATCTCAGCTAGCTATCGGCCATCCCGCCGCTCACCGCCCGGCAGTGAGCGCGGCGGCGGGGTCGAAGAAGGGGCACTGACCAGCTTGAACATCCAGTCGCGGCGCAGCACCTCCTTGCCGTCGACTCGCAGCACGCGCTTGCCAGAGGTGGTGCCGTGCTCGAACTCGATGCGGTGCAGCCCGTCCTGCAGCGGCACCTCCCACACCGCCACCTGGTCGCCGCCCGCCATGCCGCCCCTGCGCACCGCACACCGATCAGTCTACACACGACCAAGAAAGAAATGCGCACCGCACACGCGCACACAAATCAGTCTACCCACCACGAAGAATGAAATGCGCACCGCACTCACCAATCAGCCTACCCACGACGAAGAATGAAATGCGCACCGCAAACACGCACACCAATCAGTCTACCCACGACGAAGAAAGAAATGCCCACCGCACACACCAATCAGTCTACCCACGACGAAGAATGAAATGCGCACCGCACACACGCACACCAATCAGTCTACCCACGACGAAGAATGAAACGCGCACCGCAAACACGCACACCAATCAGTCTACCCACGACGAAGAATGAAATGCGCACCGCAAACACGCACACCAATCAGTCTACCCACGACGAAGAAAGAAATGCCCACCGCACACACCAATCAGTCTTCCCACGACGAAGAATGAAATGCGCACCGCATACACCAATCAGTCTACCCACGACGAAGAATGAAATGCGCACCGCACACTCGCACACCAGTCTACCCACGACGAAGAAAGAAATGCGCACCGCACACACCAATCAGTCTACCCACGACGAAGAATGAAATGCGCACCGCAAACACGCACACCAATCGACAGTAGTGTTAGAAATGGCCCTCAGACGTTAGACCAAGTCGTGAACCAGAATCAAACACTCCATTGAATCCAGGGAAGTCCCACAGTAACATGTGATGCGTGACGAACCATTGCTTTCCAAATTGAAAATAGCATGATTATTAGTCTCTATTTAACACACCGATGTTTTGGTAAAATTTGCCATCACAAACCAGGCGCGGTTCGTCAATAAAGGCTGAAAGGTGGAGCCTTTCCAATAGAATCGACCCCAAAATAAATTTAAAAACATACGTATTTATAAATGTATTTGTTTATTACGACTAATAATAGATTTCTAAGTTATATCACAATCATATAAAAATGTTTCTTCGTCAGTTCAATAACTTCTGTCCGTATCGCATTTGAAGATATTGACAGGGAAGAGAAAAGCCTTAGGCTCCCATTGCATTCCGCCATAAGGCTTTTGTAAAAGGAGGGGTCGTGACGTCATGCATTCACTGCACAAGCTTACCGGCGGGCGACGGTTGCTGACAGGCAGCCTTCAAGGTTGGGGCCTAGGGCCCGAAGAAAGGTGTACTTACCACATAGCATTACTATGCAGCTCAGCGAGTAGCATTAGGTATCAACTAAGGTCCGTTCGCTGTAACTTCACTCCGCATGTAAACAAACTTTGAGTATATTCCTCCGCTCTGTAGTTCGTGATTGGCTACGCCATTCGCGCCACGACCATACTCAAATGCCGGCACGTGTCACAGCCAGAACTGTCATACCATATTATTTTCACTAGTACTTCTTTAATACGCCCAAAATATCAACCAAAACATGCAGATACTTTGATTAAATATCACAGAACTTACATTTACGTGTGTTCTTGCAAGGTAGCAGTGAAATCCCGCCCAAAGCACGAATTTCAATAGAACATACAGTGATGTTTCTTTTAAAATTTGGCAGTTACGAATCTGCATTAACCACATCAAGAATTTTATTTTATGTTGGAAAGTCGTTTTCTACGAAAAAATTGTGCACATGAATACGAATGGCGGATTTACAAATTCATCGCACTTGCCCTCCACCTGTTTTGCTCTATATTTCATCTTACGTGGAGAAGTTACCTTTCCGATGAGTTAATTCATTACACCGTTTTCAAACACTTCTGACACCGACACCTGCAATCCAGCAGTCATTTCTTCCACCTGCCACAAAGTCATTGACGGGTTTTTAGTCGCTAATTATTCAAACACATCAAAACCACCTTCTTCTCACCACTTCTGAGGGGTTTTCCCTGCGAATGTCTGAAACCGGATTATCCCGGGAACTGCTTCACTTATTGTGTTCGACGTGGAAACAAAAATCAACGCAATGAGCAAACACACTGCTTTCACTAACCAAACAAAAATACAGCACTCTTTTTTAACTTTCTCATTTGAGAAAGGAACTGCAAGTGATAAAATTTGGCAGGAGCGGCACCGACGGTCTGCGAACAAACGTCATCTCAAAGAGGTCCGTTGGCAACTGAAGGTTGGCAGTTAAGGTCATGCTCGGTGTCTGAGTTTACTTCAAGGCAACGGAGAAAATTATTTCGACTGTTTGTCTACACAAACAGAGTCAGGAAATAAATCAATTTTGAAATGGACCTAACTCCTATAGCGCACGACGCCCTGAAGGGGAGTGTGGTGTCCGTCAGCCAATGAGAACAAGTGACGACCACGTGCTTTTGTTTACGTGCTGAGTAAAGTTAGAGCGAACGGACCTTAGTTTTCCCGATATGCGGTAGGAAAACTATTTTCTTAAGCCTGTATGGGAAGCGCGAAGACTACAGGAGTGTCGTCTTCGCGATAGGAAGAGATTATATATTAATTCACTCATTTTTTGAGAATATTCTCGAAACTTTTATTCTTACGCTACCGAGCATCTGCTCGGAAAACGCGAGTAAATAGAACATGCTCAATTTTATCATACCACCCAATGTATGCAATGCAATGCAACGCATTTGCAGCCTTCCCCGTTTAGAAAACTCCGGGTCGCGACTGACATTTACCCACGATGAATTAAGAAATAAGTGTACAAAGGCTCATTCACAATGCAAACACAAACATAAGGCAGCAAGGTAATCTAGAAAAGCTCCAGCGCAGAGCATCAAAATTCACTTTCTGGGGTACAAAAAAGGGGGACGTGTATGGGAGACACTCGAAAAAAGGCGGATTAAGTTGCGACTCTATGCATGTACAAAGCATAGAGTCAAACTATGCTATCAAACCAAAAATTAATCGTCGTCTAGGAAAACCTACATACTTCGGTAGAGCGGATCACGAGCTCAAAATTAAGACAAGAATGCAGAAAACGGAAGTTGGGAAATTTTCATTCACAAACAGAATTATTAGAGACTGGAACAGTTTGCCTGCGACAATCTTTGAATCCTTCCCTCAAAGCTTGAGAAAATTTAAAAATTAATTATTTTTTTGTTATTTATGTACATTTTAGGTCAATGTATTATTATTGTTGTTAAGTTTCTACTGTTAAATTAGTAGTATTTTCAATTAAGTAATTTTTAATTATTATTAGTAGCAGTTGTAATATTGCTACTTTATTTTTATTTTCTTACTGTTTATGTAATGTAGTGCAGTGTTGTATTATGTAGTGGAGGGAAAGGAATGCGAAAGAAATGCATCTCAGTTAAGTGTTGTGCAGTGCAGTGAAATGAAGTGGAGTAAATCTTACGCTGTGACTTTATGTATGATTACTATTATTATTATTATTCCACTACATCACGACTAAAGATCTTATGAGTCGGCTGAATATAAAATCTACTCCAGGTTGCAACCAGCTACCTAAGGAGCAGATTCGGTGACTATCAGTGCCTCTACAATACTTTACGCAAAATGTGGGCTGTTCCAAATAAAGCAATTTCTTGCACTTCCCAGTCTTTTGAATTACCTGGGAGTTTAGACAAGTTCTTACTCAAATTTTGCGGAACAAATCCCAGAGCTCCGATAACTATCGGGACGACCTGTGCTTTTACGCCCCACATTCGGCTGATCTCGATTTCCAAACTCTTGTATTTAAGACGTTTCTCTGCCTCCTTGGTAACGACGTTATGATCGCAAGGTACAGCAACATCGATAAGTAAACACGATTTTTTCGCCAAATCCCGGATAACTATATCCGGTTTGTTTGCCGCTATCGTGCGATCAGTTTGAATTTGTTGGTCGTACAATATCGTACACAATCCAACAGACGTCACCGGTTTCGGTGAGTGTTCGTACCACTTGGGGCATGTGTTTGGAACGTCGAGGGCAGTACAGATCTGCCAGTGGAGGTAGCTACACACCCTATCATGTCTTTTAAGGTATTCGGTCTTTGCTAGGATTGGACAAGCTGAGACAATATGATCAATGGTTTCTACTTGCTCCAGGCAAATGCGGCATTTGTCATCTTGGGAAATTTTGAGAACCGCTTTATCATAATGTCGTGTTCTCAAGGCCTGATCTTGGGCAGCTATTACAAGTGCTTCCGATTCTGGCTTCATCCTTCCCCTTTTAAGCCACATAAATGATTGATCTTTATTGATCTGCACTTTGTCCATTCTTTTTAGGTATTGTCCGTGGAGTGGTTTGTCTCTCCACGATTTCTTTAACATTTTTTGTGTCTCACACTTCAAGTTTAGCAGCATCAGAAGTTCAGTGTCTGTGTTATTCGACGTGTCTTGCCTAGTTTTCTTCGCAATGTTTCTTGCTACACTAACAATGCCTCTGTTTCCCATTCTTCGGTCAGATTTCATGACCTGCCTCATTAGAGGGTCGTCTTGATGGCTGACTACATACTTCCCCAACCCGACTATTGCGTTGTGCCAGGAGGCCTCAATTTGTCTCAGGCCTCTTCCTCCTTCCTTACGTGCCACATAAAGTCTATGTACATCAGCTCGAGGGTGGGAAACATGATGCATTGTTAGCAGTTTTCTGGTTTTTCGATCCATGGTGCGAATTTCTTGCTCAGTCCAGTCCACTAGTCCAAAACTGTATTCGGCTACAGGTACCGCCAAACTACCTATTGCAGATATTTTATTCCTGGAATTCAGAGCGGACTGCAGGACCAGTCTCACTCTCCTATAATACTCCCTACGAATTCTCTCTTTCATTCTGTCATTCGAGATGGTTTCACATTCTTCAATGCCCAGATATTTGTAAGTTTTACCTGGCTCAAGATCTTGAATCACAGTATGCGTATCAATTTCAATGTTCTCAGACGTTGTGAGTTTCCCTCTTTTTAAAGTGACTTTTGCACACTTGTCAAGACCAAACTTCATGCAGATGTCATTGCTAAAGTCATTCACGACAGACAGCATTTGGGAGAGAATCGCTTCATTCTTGGCAAACACTTTCAGATCATCCATGTAAAACAAATGTGATACTGGCCGTTCATCACCATGGAGCTTAAAACCAAAGTCAGCTTGCGACAACTGTCTCGATAGTGGGATCAAACTAATGCAAAACAGCAGAGGGGATAGTGAATCTCCTTGAAAAATACCCCTGTTAATCTGAATACTTCTGGTTTCTACTGCTTCCTTTCCGCTGTGGATTAGTAACCTGGTACTCCACGACTTCATACTAGCCTTGCAAAATTCAATAAGTCTAGGATGAAATCGATAGATCTCCAGGGTCTTCAAAATCCAATCGTGTGGTACACTATCAAAGGCCTTTTGGTAGTCAATCCAAGCCATGCTCAAATTACGTTTGCGTTTCTTTACATCATTCAAGATGACTTTATTCAGTAGCAAAATTTCCTTACAGCCATAAGAGCCTTTACGACATCCTTTTTGTTCAGCTGGCATTAGATGATTCTTATCTAGATGTCTCTACATTTTGTCAGCTATGGCTGAAGTTATAACTTTGTACAGTACTGGCAGACAAGTAATTGGCCTGTAGTTCTTCGCCAAAGAGCTGTCTCCCGCTTTGGGTAGCAAATACGTGATGCCGCGTGTGAGCCATTCCGGGATTTCCTTTGGGTTTTCAAAAATTTTATTAACAGCCTTTGCTAGATGAGAATGTATTGCTGTTAATTTCTTAATCCAATAAATCTGGATCTTATCAATCCCGGGGGACTTCCAGTTTCCCATGTTCTTAATTGCTTGGAAGAGGTCCTCTTCCGAGAATTGGTGAACATCTTCCACTGTTTCTACAAGTTCATCGGCAGCATCAGCTTCAGATTGAAGCCAAGATGCGTCTTTGTTGTAGGATCTGCTCTCTTCCCAGATTCCTGCCCAAAATGCTTCGACGTCATCTTTTGAAGGAGTAACAGCTTTGCCATTCGGTTTTTGAGTCAGATTGCGATAGAATCTCTTCGCGTCTGTTTCAAACAACCGGTTCTGTACACGGAAATCTATTCTACGTTTGTACCTTCTTATTCGTTGAGCCCATGCTTGAATTTTCTCTTTTAGATTCTCAACTACCATTAGCCTGCTGGTGTCATTTTCAATTTGGTATTTTTGTTCAACATTGAATATTTTTCGTTGAACTTTGGAGGTGTGCGTTGATTTAGAAGATGCCTCAGCTAAGAGTGATATTTCACGCCGGGTGTCGGCTATCCGTTTCATAATTCTGTTCATCCATGGGGGTACAGAGCTGTTTACTCTGTTTTGCTGTCGGCCGTCGGTGTTCTTGGCTGGCCCCAAAATTATCTGAGATACTAGATATCCAGTTGCGTATATGATGTGATTGATTTCAGTAATATCTAGATCTCTGCCTGGGGTCTCCACCACCTCATTTAAGACAGAATTCACTGTTTCTATCACTCTTTTAGCTTTGGCATTTTCGTATATTCTCCTCAACGGTTCGCGAGATTCAAACGGAAGTTGACTAACTCTTTCTATCTCGCGCCGAAGGAGATTTCGCATCATGTCCTTATCGTGTAAATCATTGCCAGATGAGTTTTCACCACTGACGTGTGTTTCACTGGAAAGCGATGAACCTTCCACGGGATCATCATTTTCAAGTTCTACGTGTTCGTCATGTGGATTGTTCGAGCGAAGTACATACTCCGCATTTCTCTCAATGTCAGCAAGTTGTTCTGCTGTGAATTTTCCACTGCTGAGTATGTATCGTCGTTGACTGGCAAGCTTCTTTGAGTCTAGGGTAGGTCTCATATCTGGGTTCCGCTCTCTCCATACCTTGAAAACTTCTATTTCTGAGCCCCCATTTTTCGCTTTTGCATAGTAAAAGCACCACATCACCTCCTTTAATTCATCCCGGGTCCATCTCTGACGATGGCTTCGAGCTACTGCCGGCTCTGGGTCCCTGGGACTAACACCCGTGGGATGGCCAGACGTCGACAAGGTGACATTAGCTCGGTTTCTGAGCAGGTATGGGACATTGGTAGAACAAGGCACGTTAAGATTCATTACATTGCTTGTTCTATCCATTTTGCTCATTGGTTTGAATTGAGGATTCGCAGGACGCAAGTTCGAGTTCACAGATCACACTTAACCCTCGGGTTGTTTCCTGCCATCCGTTACTGCGACCCACAGTGGCCTCGGGGCATCCCCCCGCAGGGCCCAGCAAGGGGTCCCTCCGATCGCCAGTCGGCATTACTAAACCCTACGGGATTTTCACTGACTGCTGAAGGCAGCCTCCTTCGCTGGCTAATGCAAGGTTCGGGCCTCCACTCTAATCAGTGGCCTGGTGTGCCAACCCAGTTTCTCTCCTGTACCCTCTATGAGCCGACAACAGGAAGTCCAAAGGTTCATGACCCTTCCCTCTCTACTTACTTCCCACTCTCCTCAAAATGGAGTACTTCTTCGTCTGACCCCTCACCTTCAACCTATTCAGCAAGGGAGGCCCTACCGGTAGCTAGGCTACCACTGACATAGCTTTAAGGCTCATGGGGGTACTCAAGCTCCACCACCAACTCCAAGGTCGTGTACTCCCTAGGTGGAGTTATTATTATTATTATTATTATTATTATTATTATTATTATTATTCCATTACATCACGACTAAAGATGTTATGAGTCGGCTGAATATAAAATCTACTCCAGGTTGCAACCAGCTACCTAAGGAGCAGATCCGGTGACTGTCAGTGCCTCTACAATACTTTGCGCAAAATGTGGGCTGTTCCAAATAAAGCAATTTCTTGCACTTCCCAGACTCTTGAATTACCTGGGAGTTTAGACAGTTCTTACTCAAATCCAGGACTACGTCCATAGGACTAGGACTACGTCCATAAGCGGACTCATTCACAATGCCTTCGCATAAGCTTATCACGTAAGACGTTAACTTAAAAGCTTCAAGCTTCTGTGCTTATGCTCAAGTAAGATATAAAAATGAACCAATCACAGTACGTTAACTCAAAATCGAATATGGAAATAGCATCGAAGTCGATAGATCGAACAAAATACTTGTTTTCCAAATTGCATGGTTGATTTTCGGAGGTTTTCTGCGTTGTTTTGTATCGTACGATTTTTTTGTAATTTTGTTTTGTTGTAGTATTCTTAGTAGTATCATTTGGTTTTGATATCGATTCTCACATCCAACCAATAGTAACTAGAATGACCCACAGAACATAGAAAATCTTTGCTTACTCTTTTGTTGGACATTGTAAATACTTTAGTCTATCACTTATGTTAAAGTTTATGTCTATGCGTTATGCTTATGTTAACGTTTGCATTGTGAATGGGCCTTAAGATTATGTAATCTGGGCTGTCCGGGTGACGCCGCGTTTCGACCGCCATGTCGCGGTCTTCTTTAGGGTTGATACCCAGGCGTTTGATAAGGCCTGGCATCAGGGGTTGATTTTTAAACTAAATAAGCAATTACCCACACAGTATGTAACACTGTTAAAATCCTACATATCTGAAAGACTCTTTTGGGTCAGAGTGGAAGAAGAATACTCAGAGCTAAAAGAGATAAGAGCAGGCATGCCGCAAGGAAGGGTTTTGTATACGAGTGATATCCCACAAAACGAAAACGTAATTGTGGCGACCTTTGCTGATGACACAGCCCTGATGGTTACGCACCCAGACGTGCACGAGACCACAGGCATATTACAAAATGCTTGTAATCAAATACACTCTTGGACAAAAATTTGGAAGATCAAATTAAATTAGTCTAAATCAGTACACATAAACTTTACAGAGAATTGTAAGCACCCCTTATCTTATGTTAAATGGCCTTAAAGTACCTTACGCAAACACTGCTAAATATTTAGGCATGACATTAGATACTGAACTGCGATGGAAAGAACACGTGAAAAAGAAAAAGAATGAATTAAATCTTAAATACAGACAATTGTACTGGCTTTTGGGACGTGCTTCTCATCTGTCCATACACAACAAAATCTTAATCTACACCTAAATCTTGAAACCGATTTGGCTCTATGGTGTTCAACTCTGGGGATGCACCAAGGAAAGCAATATAAAATCAATACAGGCCTTCCAAAACAAAGTACTGCGAAACATTGTAAATACCCCGTGGTACATTAGAAATAGGGATCTACATCGTGATCTTGGAGTTCCCTATGTATCAAGTGAAATTAGAAGATTCGCTGCCAAACATGAAATGAGACTGCATGAACATGTTAACTTAGAAGCCATTCAACTTTTGGATAATCATAACTAGCGGAGGAGACTAAAGAGGACCACGCCCCTTGAATTAGTTTAATATTGACAATAAATTTATTTTGATATTGTAAATTAAATACATACTACACTATTGAGTGAACATATAAATAATATTTTAACTTAG
The DNA here is from genome assembly GCA_031308135.1 of Acheta domesticus. Classification (NCBI taxonomy): domain Eukaryota; kingdom Metazoa; phylum Arthropoda; class Insecta; order Orthoptera; family Gryllidae; genus Acheta; species Acheta domesticus. Next base: position 210,123,074 of record JAHLJT010009419.1, read on the forward strand.
ATTTAAGAATATATGTAAATTGATGGTTGGTCATTTGTGGCCACTTCCAATCTTTGACGCTCTGACGTATTAAGAAAAAAAAAAGAAAAAAAGGAACCTTCAGTACGAATGGTATTTTCCCCTGCAGCATAACGACAGTAGTACGTGAGGCAGTAAAACTATTCGTAACGTAACAATTCTTCTAATAATACAATTATTTGAATACGCTCAGTGAAACAAGCGAATGAAGGCTCTGACGCACCTGACGGGCGCGCGTTACAATATTTTCTATATACTACGTCAGTAGCATGTGAGGTAGTAAAACATGTATCCGTAATGTAACAGCGCATTGAAAAATGTAATTACAGTAAAACTTGCTCAATGCGGAAATCTAATGTGAACATAAATTGCGGTCCTGCCAAACATATTCTACAGTATTATATTGCATAATGCGGAATCTTGTCTAATACTGAAAAAAATTCTGGTCCCTTGAGATTCCGCATTGGGCTAGTTTTACTGCATTCGAATACGCTCGGTGAAGCAAGCGAACGTAGGCTTTGACGCACCTGGGCGACCGCGCGTTGCAATATTTACTACATACTATGTAAGTAGTACGCGAGACAGTAAACCATGTATCCATAATGTAACAGTGTTTTGAAAAATATAATTATTTAAATATGCTCAGTGAAACAAGCGAATGAAGGTTCTGATGCAACTGAGAGGTGCGAGTTACAATATTGCGCAATTATGAAAGGTATATTTCTACATACTAGGTAAGTAGAAAACATGTAACCATAAGGTAACAGTGCTTTGAAAAATGCAATTATTTGAATAAGCTCAGTGCAACAAGAGAACGTAGACTTTGACGCTCCAGGGCAGGCGCGCCTTGCGGTACTCTCTCTATACTACGTAAGTATAGAGTGCGGGGCAGTAAAATATGTAACCATAAGGTAACAGTGCATTGAAAAAATTAATAATTTGAATAAGCTCAGGGAAACAAGCGAATGTAGGCTCTAACCCACCGGGCGGCCGCGCATTACAGCATTTTCTCTGTACCACATAAGTGGGACAGTAGAACATGTATCCATAAGGTAACGCTGTTTAGAAAAAACGTAATCGTGTGAACAAACTGCGCGAAACGGGTGACGCACCTGGGCGGGCGCGCGTCCGCCACGAGGCCCGCGGTGAGCGCCGTCGTCGCCGCCACCGCCCGCGCGGACACGCCGCCACCGCCGCCGCCGCCGCCCAGCGCCGCCGCCCGCTGCTGGTTGAGGCGCGTCGTCGCCGTCTGCCCCAGGCACAGCCCCGCCGCCGCCGCGGCCGCCGCCGCCGTCGCCGCCGCAGCCATCGATTCACTGCCCGCCCCGCAGGTCGATCGCCCTCGCCCGCCGTCCTCCGCCGCCGCCACCGCCGCCGCCGCGCTGCCGCGCACACCTGCGCGCGCCGCCGCCACCGCAGGTGCGTCAAAGACCATGTTACGATTACAAGTTGCAATGCACTGTTACCGTATGGATACATGTTTTACAACCTCACACTCGCATACTACTGCTACTAGTAGAGAGAAAGTACTGCAACGCGCGCCTGACCAGGAGCGTTAAAGCCTACTGAGCTTGTTCTAATAATTCACTGAGCTAATCCATTGCGCTCGTCAAAGTTACTAAGCTTGTTCAAATAATTACAATTTTCAATGCACTGTTACCGTATGGATACATGTTTTACCGTCTCGCATACTACTTACGTATATAGAGAAGATAATGTAAATGCTACAGGGAAAATACTATTCGCATTGTAGGTCCCTGATAGCAAACAAGTGGTGCTACAGAACAACACAGACTTTCCCGAATTACTTTTCTGTTTCGTTTGGTCTCAGCTATCTATTTGGCCTCAGCTATCTATTTGGTCTCAGCTATCCATTTGGACTTGCCAATACTCTTGACAACTGCGATCTATCGCAGCCCAAACTACATTTTTTGACATTTTATTAATTTTTCGGTTTCCTAATAGTAGAACAAAACTATAATTTTAAGAATTAAAAAAAACAGTTAAAGCATGTCCTAACTGGCAATTTTCGTTGAAAAATTTGGAGCCGTTTTCAAGAAAATGGCGTTTAAGCGCTACTGTAAATGGGAAATGTGAAGCTCTTTTTCACAGAAGATTTTTGAGTTTTCGAAAAACTTCATTTAAAGTCATTGGATCACTTACACTCACAAATTCCATAGTGATTACAAATTGCTGGAAATAAGCATTTTAACGGTATGAGAGAACGTTAAAAAATTACATTTTTGTACTTTTTATAAAAACAAAAAAATATCCCAAAATGAACTTTACGCCATATTAAAGAGTGCAATTAGCACTATCTATTTGAAAAGTTCGAACAAAAAATTTGAAGCCACTTTTAAGAAAATGGCGTTTGAGCGTTTATGAAAATACGGAATTTTGAGCTAGTTTTCACAGAAAACTATTCAATTATCGAGGAACTTTATGTGACATTATTTAAAGCATATGTACTAATTAATATAATAATGTGAACAAATCGCTGCTAATATAATTGTTAACGACGTGAGAGACATGTAATAAAATAACATTTTTGTAATTTTTGAAAAAACAAAAGAATAGAGCAATATGGCGTTATTGTCATCTCATTGAGCACATTTAGCACTATCTCTACCAAAAGTTTAAAGAAAAAATTTGGAGCCATTTTTGAGAAAATCTGGATTTTGCAATTTTTAAAAATTTTAAATATTGCGCAATAACTAGTAAAATTTTCCAAAAGTGTACAGACCTTAATGAAAGAACTCACTTTGGACAACAAATTTTATTGAAAGGAAAAATATATATATTCAATTTTATACCCGTAAAGTAAAAAGGGGGACATTCTGGTTTCTACGAGGGTCCTTCCGAAAGTAATGCCTCCCCTTTTTTTTTACTTAGGCGTATGATCTCAAAAACAAATGTGAGTGGTGTCATGGTGAAATAAGAACTTTCTCGTTAACGTTCATTTAATTTCGTTGCAATTTGTCAGATAGAAGCATAGTTACAGAACGCTAAAATTGCGTCTAGCTGGAACGCGCGTCAGAAGCAGAGATGCGTGACTGAATTTCTCACTTCGGAGGAAATTGCACGCATCTACATCACCAGTCTCTTGCTGAACTTTTACGGGAAGCATACCGTAGATTTCATTACAGTGTAGCGACGATAGGTAGTGCGTTTCAACGATGGTGACAGCGACGTGAATGACAAACCACGTTGCTGTCGTCCACGCACAGCTGCCACACAACGGAATGATGGCCTCAACCAGCTCTTCCACGTGAATAGGTTCATGGGGGGTATACGGTGCTGGGTAACTGCGTACGGCGCTGAACATTATCTGCAATGCATTAGAAGTAAAGCTGAGTAAATTGAGTTACCGAAAATTGTGCGCAAGGTTTGTCCCGCGATCATTCACAGAGGAACACCACAACCACCGAAAGGAACGTTGTGAGGAGCTTTCGACCCAATACGAAGCTGAAGGTGGCGGTTTTCTGGATCGAATAATCACTGATTACGAGACATGATGTCACCACTATAAGTCAAAAATAAAACGACAATCCATGGAATGACGCCATATGAATCCCCGTACAGGCATAGAGTAAAGATGTATACATCCTTAAGCTAGGAACCCACTGCGGGCGCCCAGCACAGCACGGAAGCGCTCCGCGCGGCTCGGCCCCGCTCGGCTCGGCCTCTGACTCACCCATTATGGCCGGTCTCTCCGGCCCGGCCCGGCCCGGCCCGCCCTTCCCGGCACAGCATGGTTTGTTTGTAAATATGGTGTAAACAATTATTGCTGAACTTTTCACATTCTTTCTGTCTTTAAAATTTACCCTGCAATAATGTTTATGAATATCTTTTGCATTACGCGAAAGAAAAAATAATGATTTAATGCACCAACAAATGTTTGATGAATTTTACAAAATAATAATAATAATAATAATAATAATAATAATTTTAAATGAAAAGAACTCCATAAACGATAAAGTATATTAATTATAAAGTATAATTATAATAAACTCGATAAAGTATATTAATTTGTTAAAAAAATTGCCACAACATATTTTAGCAAATATGAAATAATTGTAGGTGACGACATTGCCAACAATATTGTTTATTTAAATAGAACCTTTCGATGACTTAGCCATCATCATCAGTTTCTAGTACAAGAAATATAAACAAAAAATTAAAACATGAGTCAAAACCAAAACAATAGGTTTCGAATATCTATGCAAGAACTTGAATTGAACATGTGCGATTTTGTATCAGAGAAAAACACTTCCACTTTATTGCATTGATTCACAATTACTGTAATATTAAATGATTTAACGCCCCCATTTTATTTTATTTTATTTCATAAAATGTTAATTCGGTTTTAAAATTATTAGTAATCTTTGAATCCTAATGTTTTGTTTTTGACTCGTGTTTTAATTGTTTGTTTATATTTCTTGTACTAGAAACTGATGATTATGGCTAAGCCGTTCAAAGCTGCTATTCAAACAAACAATATTGTTGGCAACGATAACATCTGTAATTATTTCGTTTTAAATGCCAATGACAATTTGTTGCAAAACCAAATAAATGTTTTGTTTTATGAAATCCATGTAAATAAATTGTCTATAATCAAGTGGGACTATTTCTTAAATATTAAAGACAGACAGTAAATGCAAAAATATAATGAAGCAATAGTTCTTACATGGCAGTTCTAGAAAGTTTTCAGAAATTTGTTGCCACGCATTGTCCTTCTTCCTGTTATCATGATACCCTGAATTACTAGGATCATATAGAAATGGGTACTCTCTAACTGCTTCTATTAACATTTCGTCAGAACTCATTTTAACTAAGTTCATGAAGTTCACCAATTTCACAAATGACCTGCACGTCAGGGCGCCCAAGACAACACTCCGCGCCAGCCGCCCGCCCTTGACGGCCGGGGCCGTCCGCCCCGACCGGAATTTATTCTCGGGGAGGCATTCCGTGCGGAGCGGTGCGGTGCCGGGCCGAGCCGAGCGGAGCTGGCAGGTAGCAGTGGGCGACCTCCAGTTGTAAACCACGCAAAAGATTTCGGTCGGGTCTGTGCCGTGCGGCGCTGTGCCGGGCGGGGCGGCGCTGTGCCGTTCAAATGGGTTTCCTCCTTTAGTCTATGGTCCAGGTCAACTCGGCTGGTAGACTTTCACCAGCGTGGCATGCCGACTCTTGTTCATCGGTTGATAAAATACCTAGAAAAAAAGGGGGACTATATTGAAAAATAGTGTCGTGTTGAAAAAACTCTGTTCTAACACAATGTATTCAGTTTCTTTTTTATTTACTGTGGTTGTCATACAAATAAATAGGAGGCATTACTTTCGGAACAACCTACGAACATGACAAAATTCCACGCACGGTGGGCGAAACGACGCCAAAGGCCCCCAAGGAAAATGGTCGATAAAAATATAGTTGTTTGGTTTAACTTAATGCAGAGACGATCCGGATAATCAAGTATCTGAGCAATCGGAAAACTCATGAAAAAATATCAGTTCCTAAAGAACAGAACTTTTTACTTTCCCGTATACATACGTATAAACGCAGTGTAAGGAAAGTTATGGTATGCTGCGCGAAAAAATGGCGAATTTCCGGCAGAAAAAAATTCGTTGCCGGGCCGTGATAGCGAACAAGTGGTGCTACAGAATGGCACAGACTTTCCCGTATTAGTTTTCTATTTCCTTGGGTCTGCGCTATTCGGATTGCCACATACTCTTGCCAACTGACATCTATCACCGCACAAACTACATTTTTTTGGACATTTTTTCAATTTTTCGGTTTCCTAATGGTAGAATGGAAATATTCATTTTAGGATATTAAAGAACACAAAAACCTAGTCCTAAATGGCGAATTTCTCTTAAAAATTTTGTGCTGTTTTAAAGAAAATGGCCTTTTAGCGCTACTAAAAATGCGAAATTTGAAGCTTTTTTTCACAGAAAAATTTTGAGTTTTCAAAATACTTCATTTGAAGCACATACACTCACAAATATAATAATGTTTACAAATTGCTGGTAATGTGCGTATTAAAGATGTAAGAGATCTTTCAAAAAAATTACATTTGTGTAATTTTTTGAAAAAACAAAAAAAAATACCTCAAAATAAACCTTACGTCATATCAAAGAGTGCATTTAGCACTATCCGATCGAAAAGTTTGAAGAAATTTTTTCCAGCCATTTATGAAAAAATGGCGTTTGAGCGTTTCTGAAAATGCGGAATTTGAGCTAGTTTTCACAGAAAACGGTTGAGTTTTCAAGAAACTTTACTTGACGTTATTTAAAGCTCTGGGTCTCTGGGACTAAATCCATGGGATGGTCAGACATCGACAAGGCGACATGAGCTCGGTTTCTGAGTAGGTATGGGACATTGGTAAAAGAAGGCCTATTAAGATTCACTACATTTCTTGTTCCATTCATATTGCTCATTGTTTTTAAAGGAAGTTTCGCAGGAAGCAAGTTCGAACAATTAACCCTTGGGTTGTTTCCTGCCATCCCTTACTGCGACCCACAGTGACTCGGAACATTCCCCCGCAGGGCCCAGCAAGGGGTCCTTCCGATCGCCAGTCACCATTACTAAACCCTAGTACTCCATGATACTCAGTGGCCAGGACACACCTTTCCGTATTGTGACAGAGATTTTGGGATTATTGTGAAGAAAGAGGTTCACACAGTTTACTCTTCAGAGCAGTGTGTAAACATTAGCAAGGAAGCGAAGCGAAACAAACATTTTCATGTAGCAAAAATTACAAGAGAGATGTTATTTTCCCTCACTCCTGTTGTCGCGGCCCTAAGTCTTCCCCAAACATGTATTAAAGGAAACTCAGTGCAAATGCAGAAAGCTTCGAAAATTGAATTAAGGAAATATGACACCCGGTCCCGTTTTCTTTGCTTACTCGTGCACTGATTTAGCTGATTGACAAGAAGTCAACGTCTCCAAGCGAGATAAAAGGAATACTCAAAGGTATCTGCCTTTTTCTCTGTCAAGAAAGAAAGCTCTCAGTTGCATAAATGCAAGATTTGAGAAATTCATGTTCGCACATTCCATGTGACGATCCAGAGTACTATAAAAGCATTCAGCAAAAGTGTAGCACCGAGACCCAAAAATCTAAGATTTCAAGAGCATCAACATTATAGTAAAGTTTTAAAAGAATAACATGAAGTAGAGGAACCAGATAACGAAAAAGATCAGTATTAAGCTTAATGAATTGTAACATATCAGGTTCTTGCACTCATGTCACTATATGATGCTAGTGTCAAAATTTAAAAGATTACTATGTGTACTGCCATATATCTAAAAACAAACCAATGATGATTTGTAGACATAATTCTGTAATATTTTACCACCTAATAAAAATAAATTGCAATTCAAAATCTGGAAAACATTAATATTCTAGCCTGAAAACTTTACACCTTTATATCTCGAAACGTGAAGTGTGTAATATATGAGGTTCTTGCATGCACCAAATGAATTTTCTCCTGGTATGTATCAAAGAACGGTAAAATAAGTGGTGATAGTCTCATTTCCAGCGAACTCTCTGTATTTTCAAAATTGCAAAATGGTAACATTACAAAACTTCAAAATTGAAGATAAGATATATTTGCCTGAACATTTTTTTCTGAAAAATCGTGTCTTTAAAAAGGTCATGTATAATTTTTTGAAAAATCTATTTTTCCCGTAATTTCTGCTTGGAGTTATTGCAAAATATATTTTTTACTCTTCCGTATACGTACGTATACACGTTGTATAGGGAAAGTTACGTAATGCTGGGCGAAACTAGTGGTGCTACAAAATGGCACAGACTTTCCCGTATTAGTTTTCTATTTCCTTGGGTCTTCGCTAGCTATTCGGAATTGCCACATACTCTTTCTTGCCAGCTGCCACCTATCACCGCCATAAGTACATGTTTTTGTCATTATCTTAATTTTTTGGTTTCCTATTGGTAGAACGGAAATATTAATTTTAGAATATTAAAGAACACAGAAAGCTAGCCCTAAATGGCAATTTTCTTTTAAAAATTATATGCCGTTTTTAAGAAGATTGCGTTTTAACGCTACTAAAAATGCGAAATTTGACGCTCATTTTCAAAGAAAATATTTGAGTTTTCAAAATACTTTATTTAAAGTTTTTTGAAGCACTTACACTCACAAATATAATAATCTTTACAAATTGCTGGTAATGTGCATATTAAAGATGTGAGATACCATTCAAAAAATTACATTTATATAATTTTTGAAAAAACAAAAAAATAACTCAAAATAAACTTTACGTCATATTAAAGAGTGTAATTAGCATTCTCCGTTACAAAAGTTTCAAGAAAAAATTTGTAGCCATATATGAGAAAATGGCGTTAGAGCGCTTCTGAAAATGCGGAATTTTGAGTTACTTTTCACAAAAAATGATAGTATTTTCGAGAAACTAACTTGACATTATTTAAAGAACATGTACTCGTGAATATAATAATGTGAAAAAATCGCCGCTAATGTAAATATTTACGACGGGAGAGACAAGTCCAAAAAATTTCATTTTTCCGATTTTTGAAAAAACAAAAGAATAGAGCAATATGGAGTTTCGTCATCTCATAAAATACATTAGACACTATCCATACCTAAAGTTTAAGAAAAAATTTGGAGCCGTTTTTGAGAAAATCTTGTTTTTGTAATTTTTTTAAAATTGCACATATTGCACGCAATATTGCGCGAAAACTACTACAATTTTCAAGAAAATGCACACGACCTTAATGAAAGAACTCACTTAGGACAACAAATATTATTTGAAAGAAAAATCTCTATCTTCCGTTTTGTAGTTCCAGAACGACGCCGAAAAAAATTTAAACTTTTGCGATTTTCGAAAATTCAGTAATCAGCGAAAATCGGACTTATGCCACCTTAATAAGTGTATTTTACTCTATTCTTACAAGAAATTTAAAGAAAAAATTTGCAGCCGTTTTTGAGAAAATTTTGAAAATCCCCGGGGGGCTTCATATACATAATCCCCGGGGGGCCAAATTTTACAGAATCTTTTTCAAAATCTCAAAGCTTCAACTAGAACCAGATCGACCGGGGATTATCCATTGCAAAAAACTTTTTTTAATTCTCAAAAACTGCTACATTTTTTCTCGCGGATAGAACAATGTAGGTACGCTTAAAAGAATGGCGCCGGTATCATTTGGTTGAACACGTCGGGATATTATTTATCTCAGGCATTTATTTAATAACCCCGCGCGCCCCACCCCTGGTGTCCCTTTCTTGCAACTAACTCTTCCCCCAACGCAGCTCCTTGCACTTGTGACTGGAGAGAGCAATATGCGGGGCCACAAAGGTAAACGAAGTTAAGGGCAGGCAGCGAGCCGATCGGCTTTTCATGCCCCGAAGCTTTAATTCAACATTTGTTAGAATTTTTTTTATTTTACAGTGCTGGTTAACGTAATTAACGTGCATTTTTCAGAAACTTTGAACGTTTAAAAATATAATTATGATTATTAATTGTATTATTCATTTATTATTAAAATTAAATGATTTTTAAGGTGAGAACTCTCATAACTTGCGTTGGTAATTATGCGATGGACAGACTCCGATGGGTTGGACAGGTCCGAGCCTCGTCCTTAACAATGGCACGGGTAGCGGAGCGTCAATTCCGCTGGAAAACGTCTGATTCCAGGAAGGAACTTGTCATTCAAGCCCCTAACCGATGTAAATGACTTGCGTCTCGGGAGAGCACAAGCTCTCCGATCGCTCGACTCCGCTCGGCTGTCTTTGAAGGCGCCGTGGCTCCGCATGTTGCTCTCCTTGCGTCCAAGGAGCACCTTGCGCTAGCACCTGCCCGCCGCCCCAGGCGATGCTTATCAGACGCGCCACGCCACGCAGGGGCCCCAGGGGTTGCTGCCCTCTCTCGCACCGATCGATCTCACCAAATCTCCTGCAGCCTACTTTCTTCTTCCCTCTGCTTCTGTTTCCTCCTCCTACCTCTCTCTCCCGTCTTCTTCCGTTCCAACTACTCACTACTCTATCGTAGACGTATCTACGGTATGGTAGACATGGCACGTGCCATGGGCCCCACTCACAAAAGGCGTTATTTAGAGTACACCCGATAAAACAAATAACAGCCACTCTAATTTGAAGCAACCTGACTGGGGTGCAAATTCTATGCTTGCCACGGGCGTCAGAATACCTAGATACGCCTCTGCTCAACGCTGATTAACAAAGCTATGTTTAGCTGAGGATCGATTAAAAAAATATTATCGGAAATCGGTTAATGTTCTTTCATATACCACGCGCTTAACTATGGCTTAAAAATTAGAAAAATTAATACCAGGGGGCCCGCCTGAAATAAGTGCCACAGGCCCCTTATAGGTCGTTAAACTGGCCCTGTTCTTGCTCGACATTGAGGGTCTGTGCAACACCACCTATATCTAGGTGGTATTAGTCTGTGCCATAATGCGGATATCAAAGTTATCAAATGTAGTAGGTATCTCTATTCAAATTACGTTAACTGTTGCTCTTTCTATTTCAAGCTGTGAGAGATATTTCAGCTAGTTAAAATTCTGGTTCACACAGAAATTGTAATGTTATCGCATTTATCAGTTTCACAGTTTTATATGTATAAGTAATTATGAATTCTTATTGATAGTTGTCATTTTAGTTTCCATTCTTAACACGAATGTAAATAAATATTGATAACATTAATTGTTATTCTTTCTTTATTATGTCAATTCTTAAAATTAAAAAAAAAATTACAAACCCAAAATTTTTCGAGATAAATTGTTTACGAAACTTTTTTTAAAATAATCAGAATCTTATCCTTACTAGTGTACACCCGCTGAAACAAATAACAACAACCCTAATTTGATGTATTCTGAGAGGGGCACAAATTCTATGCTTTCCATGGGCGCCCAGATACCTAGATACGCCTCTGGCCAGAATCCATGTTTAGTGGGTCCTTGGTACCGAAAAATCGATTGACAGCAGAATGTAGTCTGTGAACAACGTGAAAGAAGTCTGTGAACAACCGTTTAGTCGATTTTCTCCAAAATTGGTATTCCCCGATCAAACAAAGCAACAACACAGCGGGGAAAAAAAGAGTCGGAGAGAGTGGGAAAAGAGACAGAGGGGAAGAAGAGAGACAGAGGGGAAGAAGAGACACAGAGAGGGAGAAAAAGGACACAGGGGGGAAAAGCAACACAGATGGAAAAAGAGAGACAGATGGAAAAGAGAGAAAGAGTGGGGAAAATTAGAGGAGGAAAAAGGCAGAGGGGGAGGGAGAGATGAGAAAAAGAGAGGGGAAAGAAAGTGGGGAAAGAGAGGGGGAGAGGAATAATTTCTCAACTATTTCTTCTGTGGCAGCAACGCGCCGGGTACCAACTCTGGCTGGTATCGCTGTCCCTTGAATTTGAAACCGATATTTTAATTCTAGGGTGTACTTTACATAAAGCCCCTGGGACATTTTCAAAAAAAATGACTCCATCAATTTTGATGAAACATTGTAATTAACAAGTTCGTTAAAAACCTTGATTTTTCGAAAATTGAAAAAATTCGAAGTTTTTGGTGTCTTCCTTCAACTGCAATTATGAAGATAGATTTTTTTCTTAATGAAATATTGATAAAAAATAGTATTTTATAATAATTTACGAAACATGCTACTTAAATTAACAATTTACAAGCAATCCTCAAAGCTTTATTGACATTAGCGCAACAATGCAGCAATGGATATTTGAAAAGTACATTGTAGGTGAACTACGAGATGGTGGTGGTGATAAGATAAAGATGTTTTATTCAGTAGTGCTTGTGTTTACAAATTAGAGTTTTAGAAATTATTCAAAACATATTTGATAATCATTATTTTTGTCTGTGTTGAGAGGTATAGTACAATATATTCACTGAACAAAGATCACTTATCTATGCAAATGTTAGCAGTTCATCAGTAATACATTCCATATTAAAGTCTTTCAAAATTTCAAAGAATAAAACAATTCTGTAGAATGTCGATTACCCTTTTTTTAATAAAATAAGGTTCGCTTTTTGGGTATACAATTTGAGAGTTGAAAAATAAACATGAATTTCCAAAACTTAAGGATTTATTTTATATTTTTACATAATAAATACGTTGCTGTTTCTCAGCTACAGAACATTAAAAACTATTTTAAATGTCCTCAAACTTACTTTTATGACTTAACTCGTATCCATACACCAAGAAAATGAATGTATGTAAATAACTGGGTAATTAAATGTTACGAAATTGCATCTTACAGTTAGGTAGCTTGTATAAAAGTTTGTGCACAGAAATCATTGCAATTTATATTGACTAGGTAAATGTTGGATTCATTTTACTAAAATCTTTTAAATAAAACTAGTTGAATTGCTAATAAATGTGTCTGGAAGTCTTGTAAGCACTAGTTTAAGCTGGCATATGTCTTCTTTGAAAAAATTAACATTTTTTCACGAATATTAGTAAATATAAAATTAAGCCCGTTTATCGAAATAAATAAATATAATGTTTATAGTTCCTTGCATTAATTAATGTATTTTACGTCAAAAAACAATTAAAGCTTTGTGAGTTAAAGTGTTTAAAATGACTTCTAAAAAAGTTTTTCAAAAACTTAAGGTTTCTGTGAAAATGAGCTTCAAATTTTGAATTCACAGTAGCACTTAAACGCCATTTTCTTAAAAATGGCTCCAATTTCTTCAAAGAAAATTGTCATTTAGGATGAGGTTTTACTCTTCTTTAATATTCTTAAAGTAATATTTCTGTTCTACCATTGCACAACTGGCAAATTAAGAAAATCTCAAAAAAACGTTCTTTGGGCAGCAATAGATGGCAGCTAGCTAGAATATGTGGCAAGTCCGACTAGCTAGCCGAGATCAAAGGTAGAAAATTAATTCAGGAAAGTCTGTGCTATTCTGTAGCACCATTAGTTATTTTCTTTAAAGCATTTTTTCTTAAAAGAGCAGAAAATTTTTTGATTAAATTTAGACCTTAGATAGCATAAAGGATGCTTAAGAGAATGGTGCAGGTCTCATGCGCCTTCAAATGCCAGAGTTCTCAAAAATTGTTTAAATTAAAAACTTTCCAGAATCTTCCTACAACTACAATTATGAATACGTTTTTTTTCTAAAGGAAATGTGTTTATCAAAAATAGATCTTCAAAAAAGGTCAGGTTGGATCTTTTGAAAACGACAAACATAGTCACTGCTTCGAATATACAGCGCTTTGTGAGTGTAATTTCAGGAAGTTGGATGCTTCATTTGTTAGAATTTGTATATTATTTCATTTTTCTTTGTTTGTTACTTACATCCAAGCTTTTGTTACACGTTTTTAAAATGAATCTTTTAGAAATTATTTTAAACCTATTTGAGTATTTGAAATAAAAAGCGTTCAGGGAAAATCAATTGGAATACAACAATGACTCAGGAGCTACTTTCTGTGAATTATATCTTATTATTGGGACATGATTTACCTGTATGAAAAGCAGCTATAATTGTCAAATTTGTGTTATTTGCTTGAAAATATTTAGTTTGTAATGAGTTTTACAAAAAATGATGACCGAGATGAGTTAATTTGGAGAAATTTTGGTATAAACAGACGAGAAAGTACATGCTGTTTTAGCACCACTAGGTGTCTTAGAATATGGATCTTGTGTGATATGGGTTTGGGTTACTATAAATAAAAGTATGCAATGAAAATTGTTTATTAGGCTTTTGACAAAACAATATAGTTTTTCTTTTTTTTTTTATACAATTCTTTTCAACACAAACACAGGCTAAGAACTTGTTCTTAGTGATCGATTCACGATCAAACAGGTTCCCTCACAACCCCAATTGCATCTTGCTGTAAACCAAATGGTATTTTTTTCTACATTACTTGTTATTTGGCATCATTAAATAGGTTTTCCAAATCCTTTTCATTCAAATACCTACAATTAACTCATATATTGCCACTTCTCCAGCCATGTTCAAATGTAGCATGCTTTCACACAACAAGCCACTACATATTTTTAATGCTTACAATACCTACATTACAAAGTTTACAGTAAATGTCAGATATAAATCAATGCAAATACTTCAATCACAAGCATGCTTTTTGTTTCAATAGAAGTGTGCAAACAAAGCTGTGAAAATTCAATGATGGACCAATGTTGGAATGAGAATGTCAAACAAGATTGAACATAAGAATATGAAAGGATCAAAAAAATGTAGCACCATTTTGCACCAAGTCGTCACCATAAAGCAGCAGCCGTCACGGGCAACTGAATATGCGATCACTCACTGTCAAGTTCACAAAATATGTAAGATTCATTATCAAAGATATCAAGAAGCATAAAGTGATTTCATCATTTTTGGATATTTCAGTAAATATTCAGTTTATCCTTGTAGTAACTACATTACCATAGTGCGATTTTTCTAACTCTGCCTCTTAAGCCCCTATGGCCACGATGGTGTATCATGCTGCATTTCATGTTTATCTTGGTCATGCTGGTTGAAGTTGCATGATCGCAAGCACTGCTTGATACGATCGCGATAATGCGATAGACTGAGAAAGACATGAAATACCGTCACATATTCCATTGTGAAGACAGGCCTCGGGAGACAAAGTTAGAAAAATCGCAGTATAGGTTTCAGAAATATTCAGCACTATTAGAGAAAGACCATGAATATGACCAAAGACTAATCGCTTATCCATAAACTAATTTTTGTCTAAATCCCTTGACAAACATCAGTTAGTCACATGAATTACTTCTGGTTTATAAAAGTAGTTTTCATTAACCTTGAAGTAGTTTTATTCGTTAAATTACCAGTTATGATTCTCTTCCTTGTTTTCAAAAACGGGCACGTAATCAATTATTCACATTTTTTCCACTATTCATTTGCAACATATTAATAGTTTACAATCAATTATTAAAACTAAAATTTGTTAGTAGGAGAGAAACATGAAAAAAAATTATATGTATATGTGCGTGTGTATTTTTGATTGTGTATATACTCTACGGTTAGCATAATTTATCTTATTTTGTGTGAAATTAATATTGATGAATATTTATATTTAACAATGGATTAACAAAGCATGACCATTTTTGTTTACATCAATAATGAAACTATATTTTCATTAAATACACTTATTATTTTCCAGTAAAGCATTGCTGAATCAAATATATTTTTCAATTACATATCATATTAGATAATGTTGATTTTTTTAAATAATCACATAAAATAAGATAGGAAGCAATTTTCAACATGGATTTAATAAAACACACACTATAAACTGAAAGAATAAAAGAACATTTATTCACAACACACATTTATCTTTTCTGACATGTAAATGAACAATTACAGTTGTTCCACATTCCTTCTTGTACTTTGGTCCTTTTATAAAATATGTTCACCTTCAAGAGTCACAATTTCTGAACTGCACATAAACATACAAAGTCTGGTCCACTCTATGCTGTATCAAATATATTTACAGGTTTACAGGTTTTATAAAACACAACAAAATAAAATTATTTGTTAATTTTGAACCGCTCTGCCCGTAATCTCTTTTTTTCATCAAGAGATAAATTTGATTTCTTCGCAGGAGGAGCTGCTTCAACCAAACCAAATCGTTCCTGACGTTTCTTTAGTTTTTCAGCTTGTTCCACCTAAAAAATAAAAGAACATTTTAATAGATTTGTTTACAAATCTCAATATTAAACAATGTTCAGAAGGTATTTTTTTATATGATCATTTCTACACATAGCTTAGCATCTGCGAAGTTAATTATTTATTAAGACATATGAAATACATGGCGTATCAGCAGAAAAGACACTTTCCGCAATTTGACTGCCCATCCACATCTTCATTCAATACTTTTGCGATCTCTTCAGCATTTCCTCACATTCGTCATGAATAGTGTTTCAAGGAAACCGTAAAAAATAAGGATAAAATAAATCTTATACGTACCATAATTTGTTTTGCATTAAAATTATCAAAATGATTGTAACTGTCTTGATCGTAGATACATATACTAGTATGTATATCTATGGTCTTGACCTATCAATCTCAGCAAAAATTCCTCAAGTTTAAGCACGAGAGAAAAAAAAATCCAGGCACTTGATACAAAAAGGACTGCATATTTAAATACGTAAACTTAATTATATCATTTCAAACATTGCAAGATCATTACTTGGATTGAATCCTGAAAATAATTGATGAGTTAAGGGGAACATATGCTACACCATATTCCTAAAATGTTTGTCAGTCAGAGGAAATAGAAAAGTTCTAGTACCATATGACATTTATATACACCTTTCTGGTTGCTTTCTACACACATACTGTTCCACTATTCTATCAGCATTTCAATCATAATGTTCGCTTTTAGGAGATATACTTATGACCTTTGGTTTGGATTTATGAAATGAGGGTTGGAACTATCTTCTCCTGATGCCTTCAATTGTCATTCATCATATAAACATTTCAAAAGTAAATGGAAAAAACAAAACTATTTATCTTCGAACTTGTCAAACAATTCTCAATTTTTCAGTGCCCCAATGGTAAAACTGAAATATGAGTTAAAGAATATTATGGAAGAGAATTACCTATTACAAATTTTTGTGGAAAAATTTTAAGCCATTTTTTTAAAAAATGTTTGAGAGCTTCTGAAAATGCATCTTCTGAGGCTTTTTTTCACCTATATGATGTGATATATTTTAAAAAATCAATTTGTGTAAGAATACATCAAAATCACATTTTGGTGGCTAAGTGGGGCGTAACGGGACGGGGCAGGGAGGGGCGGGGCGGGTGGGGAGTGGCAGGTGGGGACTGGCAGGTGGGGAGGGGTGGGTGGGCGGGTGTTTTACCATAAATCAATTATTAGGACCCATAATATGTTGTTTGTGACACAACATAATAAAGGGGTCATGTAGGACCACAGATTGTCGACTTTTTCAGTATCAGGGGTCCACAATATGAATTTTGTTGTTGAAAGGTTGCTTTGTATACATAAATCATTCCTGAAGTCTTACCAATAAATCTCATAAATCATTCCTACCAATAAATAAGGAACTTCAGTCCCGAACCAAGAAAGATAAATGATGTATTTTGCTGGGATTTCTCCACTGTATATTAGTAACTGAAAAAATGGTGCAAACTTAACAATCCTATTTTTAAATCCTGTAAATGTAAAACAATTATTTTCTCTAGAGCAAGAACCACGATCAAGGAGGTATTATACTTTATACATACTAACAATATGATTATTAAAAGAGTGTCAACTATACGAGATCTTGAGGTTTTTGACTCCGAAATGTTTTTTGAAGATCATTTTCATTTTACAGTTAAAAAGGTCAATCAAATTCTGAGCTTTATTATGAATAATGAATACGTGCTAAAAATTGCACTCATTTCTAATATTAAGATCACTTTATTTGATGTGGATTTGACCAGTACTGATGTACTCTTCTGCATTTGGTCACCTTGTTCCCTAAGTAGAGTTAAAACAGCCCAATATAAGTATTTTAGACTTGCAGCATACCTTGTCGAGGTTCAGGATCCTTTTCAAACTCACGATTATAGTATTGTAGTTTCAAATTTGAATATACCATAATTAAAATCTTACAGATATTATGTTGATTTGATGTTTTCGCATACACTTTTAAGTGGTGCTATTGACTGTTGACTTTTGCTGAATCTAATCAGCTTTAAAGTTCCTAACTTCAATACCAGAAGGCCTCAAATTTTTGCTCAAAAGTTTTATAAACATTCATTCTCAGAACAATCCTATTAAGAGAATGTGTATAATTGCTAATAAGTCTGATATAAACTTCTATTGGTCAAGTGATGCAGCTTTCAGCAATGATGTGCAGAGTAAACTTTTTAAGTTGGAATGTTTTCTTAAACTATTTAATTAACGTTTGTTACAATTACCTTTATTTTCTTTTTATTACTGAAATTTTCATTGCTGGACTTAATTTTTCTATTTTGTTTATTTTTAATTTTATTGCAAAGTGTGAGAATTATCTTTGTGTTCCTATTCCAGTAATTTTTGTTGTAATACTCTAGTTTGTACCTTGAATGGTGGCTTACTCTGCTTTTTTTGGGGTTAAATTCTTAAGTTGGAATGTTGTAGTGACCTTTCATAGTTGACTGACAACATATTTTCTGAATTATTTTTTATTACTTTCTCAAATTACAAACGTAATCTAATGGGTACCTACTTAATGGGTCATTTATCAGGCACTGAAAGAGCATACATTACTTGAAGTAATGAAAAAGTCGAAATGTTTGTCAAACATTTGGACAAACATTTCTTAAACTCCAGGGTGTGGTGCATGAACCTGATAACCCACATTTTCTTCGAAATTGAGTTACGAGTAGAGTAGGGCTCGTCCTGCTATTTAGTTTACACCTTTAAATCACCATCTCAATACGTGTTCCCATTCCTTTGCAATAGAGCGAAGCACTGATTGTGCGGTTTGGAAACTGAGCTTCATTCTATGCATGAACCTGATAATCCCATGAAGATGGCTGGTGAAGTAAATAAGCATGTTTCAGCTGCCAGAAAGCTTAATTTTTCAGAGTTTTTGAATTCTGATGCAGGTAAGATGCCACTGTATAATTTCAATTATTATTGACTATTGCCTTTGTGTTGTATATTTCATGCCTTTTAAACATTACAGTTGAAAATGAAGGTCAAATAAGACTGTGTTAACCAATTTTCTTAGAGTAAAAGATAAATCTTCTCTACAGGAAGCGAAAATGACAGCATCTTTTCAATTCAGAGCAGAAATGAGGAGAAAAGTACAGAAAAGCTAACTGAAGACAGAGAGATCAGGAGATCAGACAGTGAAACATCTGACGGACATTTGCTGGAAGCGACCCATGTACAGTCAGTTGAGAAAATGTCAACAGAGGGCAACAACGGAAGTTTTCTAAAACACCAACAACGTAAGGAAGTTCTCTAAAACACAAACATTCATTCACTCATAACGTATTTTCTGTCATTTCCTTTAATGTTGCAATTGTACATTAACTAACGAGAATTAGGGTATCTGCACTAACGTGGCAAACGTAAAGGGCTCATGTAACATTTGTTGGAGAATTATGCATTTTGCAATGCAATTTGTTTTGTATTTTGCAATGGCACTCGGCAATGTTTGAAGTTTAGTAAAAATATTTTGTATTTCTTAGGGAAACAAAGAGGAAGAAAACGGAAGCGTTATCCCTCAACGTGAAAATGTAATGTAGGAGCAAGAAATAGGCGTGAAGGTAAAAGTTATATTAATTATAGAGGGAAAGAGATTCCAGGTGCAACTGAAGGTAAAATGTGCAACTGTCACAAAACATGTTTTTTAAATGTTGAATCAAAAGACTGAAAGGTGTTATTTTCCAAATACTAAAGCTTTTCAAACTGTATGGAACAAAGAAGT
The DNA here is from genome assembly GCA_031308135.1 of Acheta domesticus. Taxonomy (NCBI): domain Eukaryota; kingdom Metazoa; phylum Arthropoda; class Insecta; order Orthoptera; family Gryllidae; genus Acheta; species Acheta domesticus. The sequence continues at coordinate 210,142,491 of JAHLJT010009419.1, forward strand.
TTTTTTTTTCTTCATTACCATCAATAAACCAAAGAGAAGATATTCTTCTAGTCCAAAGAAAAAAAGAGTGAGTTTCAGTAGAATATAAAGTAGTTGTAGATGGACAAAGTATAAAGATTTGTAAAACAGTCCTGGCTAGTTTCTTAGGTATCAAAATTGCAAAAATTGATCACACTGTAGGTATACTGAAAGAGAATGGTTCACCGCCGGAAGATGGTCAAGGTCGACACCAAAACCGACCTAATAAAATACCGGAAGACAGAAAACAAGTAGTTTGCGACTTTATAGAGCAGCAACCGAAGTATAGAAGCCATTACACGAGAAAAGATAATCCGCACCGGAAATACCTCTCACCAGAACTTTCTGAAAAAAAGCTACATGAGCTTTACATAGAAACACGTGCTTCACTAGCTGTTGAACCAGTTTCATATTACACATTTACCCATATTTTTCAAACGGAGTATAACCTTCGGAGCAAGAACGAAAGAGTGACTTGGCAAACAGCTGAAATAAATTCGGCATTAGAGCTACACCTTAAGAAATCTGATAAGGTACAGTCGCAAATGAAAGACCATTTTAAGAAAGCTCAAAAAGACAATATTTACTTACTTTGGCATTAGATATGCAACAGAGTTTACATATTCCCCACATATCGACCAATGTTACATTTTACTGCAGACATTTGTGGATTCTAAACCTTGGCATTCATGATTCCATAGGCAAGGGACATATGCATATGTGGTCCGAAGACATTGCTGGGAGAGGGTCCCAAGAAATATATCATGCTTGCTTTCCTACATGAGAAAGTTACAGGACCAGAAACAATATGAACATTTAATAGCTTGGTCAGACTCCTGCAAGGGCCAAAACAAGAACAAAAATTTGCTTAGTTTTTGGTATTATATTGTTCATACTTTGAAAATATTTAAAAGGGTTCAACATAAATTTCCAGTACCAGGACATACATTTCTCTCTTCTGACCGGGATTTTGGGATCACAAAAAAGAAAAAGAAGAGAACACCTGCTGTATATTCACCAGAAGGCTGGTACAAATTAGTAGAGCAATGTAAACGGGTTAATCCTTTTATTGTAAAGAGAATTAAGAGGGGAGACTGTTTCCATTGACAATACGAAGAAACACTTAATATTTAGAAAGAAAGATGAAAATGATAGACCTGTAAAGATACAAAAAGCAGCAAGAATTTTGATTAGTGAGAATTTGCCAGGAAGCTATGGTACATGCTATACCCACAATGATAAGGAAGACTATTCATTGGTGAATATTTCTCGTAGAGTTAAAATGTCAAATAAGATAGTTTTGCCACTTTTTTTACAAAACCAGGTGTCCTATTTCAAATGCAAAATTGAAAGATTTGAGGACATTATGCCAGTATATACCAGAAAAAACACACGAGTTTTATGCTGGCCTTAGGGGAAAGATTCAGACTCCAAAGAAAACTAGGGGAAAAAGGAAAAGTCAGCTTACCATTACCTGATGACTCAAGTTGACAATGACAATTCATCAGCGAGTTCATTTTCTTAGGATTCACATGAGTAGTTCATTGATAAATGGAAAATTTGTAGTTTGTCAGGTTCATGCATGGAAGGGTTGAAAAATTCAGAACCAGATATTCTACTTACAATTCGATATTACTATTACAATGACTCAAAAAATCCGAAAATTTGTAGAATCGTAAGTTATCATATGTACCATCTTTGTGAATAAAAAGGGAATTGTTGTTTGTAAATATAGTGTATTTATATACCCTTAAAGTTTTCTCTCTTGTTCTCCACTCTTCCTCTATGTGGGTTATCAGGTTAATGCACCACACCCCAGAACTAATATACACAGTCAATACAAAATAAGACAGGATTATCACTGGGCTTGGATTAAGAAGTGAAATATGGTTAAAAGAACATTCAGGAACGATCTAGAAAGGGTAGGAGCTATTTTGATGTGCAAGGTGAATCTACAGTACATCAAGCTCATAACAAGACCTCGGAATTTTAGGCAAAAAAAAAAAAAAAAAAGGGGGGGGGGTGATTTAAGCCCTAAAATAGGTAACAAAATTACGAAATTAGGCACTAAAAGGTGTGAAAATCGACATTTTAGGCACTTAAAATAGATTACAAAATGACTAAGGCAGGCAAAACTAATGCTGCAGAATGGCACAGACTTTCCCATATTAGTTTTCTATTTCCTTAGGTCTAGGTTAGCTATTTGGAATGGCCACAGACTCGTGCCAGCTGCCATCTATCACTGCCCAAAGTACATTTTTTGACATTTTATTAATTTTGTGGTTTCTTAATAATACAATGGAAATATTAATTTTAAAATATTAAAGAACAGTAAAATCTCATCCTAAATGGCAATTTTCTTTGAACAATTGGGAGAAGTTTTTAAGAAAATGGCGTTGAAGCACTAATAAAAATGCTAAATTTGAAGCTCTTTTTCACAGAAAATTTTTGAGTTTTCGTAAAACTTCACTAGAAGTCATTTGAAGCACTTTAACTTACAAATACAAAAGTGTTTACAAACTGCTGGTAATAAGCATATTAAAGGTGTGAGAGATCTTTCAAAAAAATTTACATTGTGTAATGTTTTCAAAAACAAAAAAACAAAAAACAAAAAAAAAAAATACTCCAAATGGAACTTTACATCATATTAAAGCTATTAGCACTATCTGTTCCAAAAGTTTGAAGAAAAAAATTGGAGCCATTAATGAGACAATGGTGTTTGGGCGTTTCTGAAAATGTGGAATTTTGAGGTAGTTTTCACAAAAAATGGTTGAGTTCTCGAGAAACTTTAGTTGACATTATTTAAAGGACATGTACTCGTAAATACAATAATGTGAACAAATCGTCGCCAAGGTAAATATTACCAACGTGATAGACCACACAAAAAAATTACATTTTTTGTAATCTTTGAAAAACCAAAATACAGCAATATGGCGTTTATGTCTTCTTATAGAGTACATTTAGCACTATACCTACCAGAAGTTAAATGAAAAAAATTGGAGCCATTTTTCAGAAAATCTTGTTTTTGTAATATTTTAAAATTGCAAACATTTTGTGCTATATTGCCATAAAACTATTAAAATTTTCAAAAAATTGTACACAACCTTAATGAAAAAACTTACTTTAGAGAATTTATTTTATTTGGAGGAAATATCTCTATCTTCATAATTGTAGGAAGATACTAAAAACTTTTTGAATTTTTTGAACTTTCGAAAAAAACAGAGTTTTTAACCAACATGAGACCTGCGCCATTCTCTTAAATGACTATCCAACAGCAAAATTCAGTCAAAATTGTTGATCCCATTTTTCTGAAAATTTTGAAAATGCCCCACAGACTTCATATAAAGCCCCCCCAAAATTAAAATATCAGTTTCAAATTCAAGGGGCCACGAGATCAGTCAGATTGATCTGGGAATATCAATTTTTTAGAAAATCAGTTGAACGGTTCAGTCACTAGCGTTGTTCACAGACAGACGTTTTGTTTTCAATTGGTTTTCTGGTATCAAGGAGCCACAAAACAGGGATTCTGGCTGCATCATGTATTAGGGGATTTTTTTTCTTAATTTAGCAACTGAATTTATCCACTTTCTCATTATCAGGGACCGGCAATGAATTCTGCCGAAAATCCGCCGTTTTTTCGCGCAGTATTACATAAATCCCCCTATACTACGAATATACTCCATATATATCTACGTATATGAGAACGTAAAAATAGACATGAAAATGTTATATTTCCGTAATTAGAACTGATCCCAAAAGAATTAAATTACGCAATATTTATTGAAGGGAAAAAGTATTTTTACATTTATGAGAGAGATTATAAGCATATTTTATTCACTTCCATAATTAGCAGTATACTATAATCAATATTTTCTCCAAATTTTCTACAATACGGCTGTCTTATCTATTAAAATCATTTTCAAGGCTGAAAATGAACTTTTCACTGAGATAGATTTATAGGAGCAAACAAATTTGGTCACGTTTATCATGCTCACTTCTCCTGGAACTTCTTCACCCCCACACCAAAAACTTGTACAACACAACCAATTTAACCATTTTGTAATCTTCGCCTGTCCAAGAGTATGCTTTTGCCTAGCCTGTGCCCTTCCTCTCCTGGACTTCGAAGTCGACGCGATGCAGCGATTAGCCTCAACCTGTCAACAGCGCAGCTGCACCACGAATGGGTGCATTTGCCCAAGAAACGCGTGGTGATCGGAGACGAGCGTGAAACATCTTTATTATGTTGAGTTGTACGGTTCCTTGTGTACTATATTTTGGGTGAGAGATTTCGGTGCGTTGTTGATTGCATATTCGATCACATATTTGCATTTCCATAAAATGAATTTCAAAATTTAGCACTTAAAATACGATCATTCTTGAAAATCACTTGTTTTAGGCAGCTTTAGGCATAAACATTAAAACAGGCATCAACCGACATTTTTGGCACTATTAGACGCTTTCAGACTACCTATTTTCTCATGATTTGTAAACATCTGCAATTATTTTCCTCAACATTCTAAAGAAACTAAATAGGCATTTGTCCTAAGATCCGAGGTCTACTTACAACATTTTCTAATTTAAGTTCCAAGGGAGAGAAAGAAAAAAAAAAAGAGAAAAAAAATAAAGAAAGAAAGAAAGAAAAAAGGTCCATTTTATTGTCACAAAAGAAAAAGAAAATAATCCAAAACAATACCTTTGACAAAGCACTGGATACTGAAGAGCCAAATCTCTCAGCACGTTTCTTAAGCAGGTCTAGATTTGGGGTCTACAAGAAAAAAAAAAAATGAGAAAACTTATGTAAGAAACATAACTATCAAAAACCATATTGGAATTTTTGCTTTACGTTACTGTTGGCACGTTTCTTACTTCAAGAACATTAACAGTTACCATGAAGGGAAAAATAATTCCCCGAAATAAAAGTGATTTCATATTTCTACCACAACGTATCAAGAACAACTTCGTCTACAGAAGTGTTGTCAATGACTGAATTCAAATAATTTTCTTACTAACAGCTAAAAATATCTAGAAGACAAGAGAATAACAATAAAATAGTGCTCCAAAAAATTAGTAGCTGAGCACAAACAGACAGTAGAAATGGAATAGGGCCTCTCCAAAAAAATAGAAAACTGAAGATGGTAAGAAAAGTGAAAAAGAAAAGAGAATATGTGAAATGAAAAGCTGACAGTTAACTATTAAAAACTCTTCCTGTTTTGTGAAAATAAATTGAAACTTCATTTCTTCTCAATAGAAATACAAATGATTATTTCAATCATTTTAATGACATTCATTCTCTGAATTAAATACAGTGACTCTTGACATTCAATCAGGAACTGCAATACCAAAAATTACGTCATAATGAAGCTCCCAAATGGACAACCATGTCCACTGATCGAAAGAGACATCACTATTTAAATCGAAGTACAATGTCATTTCCGAAATGTTTTAGGGCATATTTAGCAGAAATAAACCAGATGCCCTGGTATGCATTAATCACAATCATCTACTAGATGGGAAAAGGAATGAATCCTGTAAGTGTAAATCAAATACTTTTATTAATAATCCCAGCGCAACCTGCCACACCCCGAGTAGCGAGTGTTCCAAGTAAAATGAATGGACATCTCAGATCTTGGAAACTCAAATTACATAATTTTATTGAACTTTTGATACAATATAACCATTCCATCAATTCAAATTTCAAAATCCAGCATTTAGAAAATAAAGTACAAAATTGGACATTCTGGAAAATTTAGAAATATTCAAATATTTTTCAAAACTAAGAATTACAAATCTTAATGAACAGTCCCATATTAAAAGCCCTATTTTAAAACATTTCACTGATTTGTTTTCCTATTTGTTCCAGTTTCTTATTCCTCTCTTCACCATTTGCAATTTACAATAGCTTACTTCAGATTTCGATATTTAATTGAAAAACAGTAAAAACTGTTTTCTGTTTAATGTTTTACAAGATTCTTTCTTTCTGGTAACTGATTTTCAGACTGTTGTGCATCCACTGACGATAGGAAAAAATATCACCAATTTGTTTAGAAGTTTAATGTTTTAATTAATTATTAAAATGTAGGCAGTGAGATAAAAAAATTACTGTGAATGAATTTTTTTGACAGCAACTGCTGACACTATTGTGTCAATTCTGGAAAATTCATTTTTGCAAGATTTCACTATTGGCAATGAAGTAACTGACTAAAGTTGGATACCTCTGGCAAAATCAAATGTTAATTACAATTGTCTCACTCTTAGTACAAGATACTTAAAATGTGACACATATTTATGCCTCGATAAAATCAGAAACTGGTCTATAGAATTTTATACAAAAAAAAAAAAAGAAAATGAAAATGTGAATGTGATAGTAGGAAGTCAATATACTCAATTTTGTAAGTTCTATATGAGTGTGCATTTTTTTTCTCATTTCTTGAAATAAATTTACCTCACTCATTTCTACTCATTTCTTGAAATAAATTTCACGGTTTTCCCAAGAACTTTTTAAAATTTTTCACTGATAAGATTTGTTGATTATTTCACACTATTTACAGAAAATATTAAAGAGATCCCGAAACTAATTTCTCAGCTCCTTGATTTCACCATGATAAAAGTACAAATTAAAAAACAAAAAATAGAAACTGAGCAAAAAATAATGCTGTACTATTTTTTTAGGAATAACATCTACTTTTATAATCATATCCAAATTTTCCCTTACTTCCAATGATTCTTCCACAAATTCCCTGATTTTTCCATAGTGATGCAATTCCCTGATTTTTCCCATTTTCCAGAAAGTGGCCACTATGTTTTATAATTGAAATAATGTATCTAAAACACTATTGAAACATTATTTGGACAAAACTAAGTACCTTTAAAATAAACTCAGGATTAACCAGGTGAATTCTATCAAGGAGACAAAAGCTGTTTTGAGATTAAAAACCTAATCGAAGGATAAAAGAGCTTGGGCGTAATATCTGCTCGTTCTTTCCAGTAGTGGAATGGTAACAGAAGATCTTAGAAGTAAAATACGTCTAAAATAATATGTAAGGAGATGGAATATTAGTGATATTTACACAATTAGTTCAATTTTCTTTTTGAAATCGGTTCCAAATGAGAATCGATATTTTGATTAATGTCTCAAACAATTTTTTGATGGTATTTGAAGGAAGACAGGAATATGTGAATAAGACAGTTTTATACCACTATTAAAGATGATATGAGACCGTTTGCCTCTGTTACAGCATCACTAGTGTTATACATTGTGATGAAAAATGACAAAAGCCTAAACGGACTGTCTGGCATGCCAGTCCGTAAGTTCGGTCTCCTCGCGTGCCGCAGGCCACCGAGTCCAGCGAGTGCGTGGGGCGCACAGGATGGTTGACGCGACAGCAGGGAAGGGGAGGGGTGCAAGGTGTTTTTCCAAATTTGACTTTACGACGGTCCTATTCATCCGATTTGCATGATTGACACAGTATTGGATTCTGGAAGCATACCGACATTGCACTATAAGCCCACGTTTTTTGAATTGTTCCCAGAAGTAATGGCTTTGCAGTGAAAATTCTATTTTAAAAAGGAGTCAAATACCGTTTACAGATTGAAAATCGGACCATTTGTTCGGATGTTATTGGTAAAGTAAATTCTCTATGATAGTGCTGTAATTTATTGAATTTTCCTACAAGTATTTTTAGCCTTAATATCTCTCATATGATTAATATTTACATTAGGGGTGTTCGTTATACTGCATTTGTGCGAAGAAGTTCTTCAAATGTTTTCTTATGAATTTTGAAAAAAATTGAAAACATCATGGTGAAAAGGAGTTCAAAATTGCCTAATTTCAAAAACGCTCTAAAGACATTTTCTCAAAAGCAGCTCCAAATTTTTCATTGAAAATTTACAATCAATGTACATAAATATTATGTTCTACGTTTTCTGTAGTTTGTTACTCTTGAGAAAACTGTTCACTACAGAGAGTGATGTTGAAAGATAAGTTGAAGTAAATATGCATTGTTGCTATGGAATAGAATAATATTCAGACATGTAGATTCAATGTTACAAAGCCATGTAGGGGGGCTGTGTATTCATAAAAAGGTCTGTTTTGGGTTTATTATTGGTATTATCAAATCACGTTACAAAGCCATAACATTTACCATTAGTACAGCCAAGTTTTTCAGCTCCATGCAACAGAAGCTGGGGGCAGGTTTGATATGCTTATAAGTTTCATTACAGAAGGAGGCAGACTTGAAGACAGGTTGTTGTGGGGTGACACAATTAAGAAGAGCTTGGATATGGTCTAAAGTGTTGAGCCACACTTAGTTTACATAATTCAGAGTTTAAATCCTGTAAAATACAATGATAGGTCATGATTTTCATCTAAATACTGTGAGAGAATGTAAGACTCCTTGGGCAATGTGTAGCAGAAGAAAAGATGCAGAAAGAACTTAAAAGTAAAAGTTTGTGACTTGAATCCTGTACACCTTTTCAGTCTTAGCAAAACTAAGAGTTATTAATAAGACATAAAGAGACTAATTTGAGATCCCAGTCTCTTCGTAGATGCGGGGTTGAATCTCACCAAAAGCACCTTCTTCCAGAATTAAGAACACGTTTTCTGGAAATAATGGAGTTATCCACATATCACCACTCTCAAAAATCCTGTTCAACTAAAGACGGCAATTACCTCAATAAGCCCTAATGAACTGTTTCACCAGTACAATATGATGAACATTTTAAAAACAAATTACAATTGCAATAAATAAATTACCAAAATCATACTTTACACAAAAATACACATTTGAACCAAATTTTTGAACAATGATAAAATACTTGCAATTTTCTCAACATCTACACATTTTATTCAGTGCCACACTCCATAAAATTAATATGTTACTAGCCCCTTTCAAATTGTTGATAACTGAACACTCTTTTCTCATAAAAGAACAGGAAGGAGATGCGATATAATTAGAAGTATGCTGTATGAAAGGAAAATGAGTAAAGAGAGGCCCCGAGAGGTAAAATAGAGCAGGATGCAAGGTATACAGGATGTATGAGTAAAAACGTGAACAAAAAACAATATTATCAACATAATAGGAGAAAAGATTTCTTCAATTAAAAAAAATGCCAGTTATTTTTTACTGTTTAATGACAGCAGCCATAGCTGCTAGTTATTTTTCAAATTATTCTGAAATGTCATTACTTTTTTTACACCAAGTCCTACAACAGAATACAAATATCAAATAAATGGATCTTTCTTTAAATGTTTTAAATTATTTCTTTAATTTCAACATGGAACTTTAACATAATGCAGAAGTCTAAGCATTAACCAATAAATCTAATTCATTCAACTAATTAATCTGAACTCTACACAACTTTTTGAAATCAATATAAAACAATGACTCATCACACTTCTTCCCATTTCCCAGCCACATATCTTCCTTAAAAAGTTTAAAAAATAATAGAAGAAATTAGGGTTATCAGAAAATCTTGCTGATTTGGTGACAGTATTAATGATTATACAGAAAAATACACAGATTAACACTTCAAACTTCGCTATGTGATTCCACACCATTGGCCAATTGTGGCATCTCAGAACAGCTTATTTCTGTGAATGAGTAATGTAGTAAGGATGGTTTTGAATCCCATACGCTTATTAACACATTCATGTCACAGCTCGGAATAGTTCTAAACTTCAAATTTACCCTCAAGTAAATCTGCGCAATATCTCTGAAATTAAGTTTTTCTTTTTTTCGTTTCTTAGGAGATTTTGGCCACGCAGTCTACATAGGAAGCATGGCCATTACACAAGGGCAGTTCAGAAAGATCCTGGAATGGTGGTTCAATACATTAAAAACTAGAGAGCGGATTAATGAGCACTATAAAATGGAAAACGGGCAGGCAAAAAGATGCTAAAAATTCTCAAAAAGAGGTACGTACAAAGGTATTTAATCTCACAAAAGGGTAATAACAATTTACTATTGATATTTTTTACTAATTTTACATTTTATTATGGTAACAAATTACTACAAAGGGATGGAACCAAATGCGACATACACGTCAACCACTGAAAATAATAATTAACAGTTCATATAAATCTCAAGTACACAACAACTCTTCCAAGCAAACTTATTTTAGTAAGTAGTTATCAACTTATTTTAATAAGTAGTATATGTATCTGCTAAAGCCAAGGCAAAAGTGCCCAATAAACATCTTGAAAAATTTCACATACTGAAATGGCAACATACTACCAAATAATGTTTAAGATGTGGTGAAGTAAACTGTGATCTCCTATCACTCAAAAGATTTTTGTAACTTGAAAACAACCTTTTTAAATCACATGAACCCATACGTGCATATTTCATAGTAGAAAGTTCCATGGGTTCAAAATTAGATGTCTCACTTTTGCCTTCTAATATCAAAATCACTTTTACCATTGTGGCCCAACCCAGATTACATTGCAGTACTTTTTCAAATTTTGCTGCTGCCTCTTTACCAATGTCACCTGGGACTTGGCTTAAATGAGTTTCAAGATTTCGAATTGCAGTTATTGCTTCCACAAGAGGCATACCTCTCTCTTTCAGCTTTGTTAAAATACCAGGGATTTTACCAGGAAATGTTTAGGGATATAAGCCAGATTTTCTGCAACATTTAGAGATACTAAGGCCTGAGCAATTGATGCTTCAAATCTACATTGTTACATAACACAAGTTTAAAATTACGGTTGGCAAAATCAAACATTCAAATGGAAAGCATGTCCTCGAAAAACAAAAATAAGGTGAAAATAGTAATTTATCTCACAATAGGCAAAAATAGGCTCCATAAAAAACCATTATGTGAATGCATTGATAACGGGATGAATACTAATAGCCCATGATTCTGAGCAAAAGAATAAAAAAGGCAAAATGGGCGAAATCCACTCTCTAGTTAGTATAAGGTGAGGCAATGGTAACCTAACCACCTTCGAAGCAGGACTCTTGCACACCCACACACTTGCTCCATCGTTCCTGCCGTTGTTGGAAGCAGCAGAAGATGGATTCTTTGGGCACCTATCAGATCTGAGCTGTCGCATCTGAATTCACGTTCTCCACAAGTGTAAAATATCTCCCAATTTGAGAGTAGGCAACAGCCCATAGTCACTAGAAGTGAGATTCAGAGAATGGTGGTTGTGGGACGGGCGGTACGGTGGTTGAAGGAAGATAGGAACGTTCTCGGCAAGGAATTTCTATAAAAGCGATGTGTGGCTTGACGCATTATCGTGATGTAGACACCACTTTCCTTGCAACTTGGCCCGTCGCGTCCTTAGAACTACATCACGCAAGCTCTGCAAATTTGTACACTGAAATTTTCAGTAACAGACAGTCCAGTGGTACAAACTCATTGTGCACCAAAACTGTCAATATCAAAGAAGGTAATGATCATCACTTGGACTCTGGATTTGGGGCGGCATGACTTTTTGGCCTGGGTGACTGGTGGGTGCCAGTTCAATGACTGCAGTCTCATCTCCGTGTCGTAAGTGAACACCCAAGACTCACCAGTCACAAACTGCAGTTTCATTGAGTACCTTATCACAAGTAACTCCACAAGTGCTTTGGAAATTATCAATAAATCCTCGACTAGCGAAGCAAGGAGAATTTCCAAAGCACAAGTGGTATTTAATAGGACTATTCCATGAGTGAATTTACGTCCAACAGAGTTCCAAAATGCGCCAAATATTGAAAATAACTGAAAGCTATGTCAAAATCAAAAAGGTTATGTGAAAGTACATACATGGTTTATTGGACATCAACATAGTAATCGATGTACACTGCCTCCTACGATAGATGAGACACAGTTTATGATTGGCCAGTAGGGAGAAGCGATAAGAAAAATCGGATAGAAAAAGCGATTAACTTTGAGATACACCACCCTGATTGGGGCATTTTGTATCTATCGTTACACACTACTTGTTTTAATTTCATGAGTGGAATAGTCACCGTAAATTTGCGGCAGGGCCTACAGTGTATCTGAAGCCGATTTTCCCAGTTTGCACGTGAACTTTATGTTTGCTTGCTGTTTGAACTGTAACATTATGCGGATGGACCACCACTCATCTCCAAGTGGCATGGAGCAATCACACCATTTAACACTGAAACATGTCCAAACCAATTTTGCCTGCGAACAATCATGCCCAGCTCCCTACCATATAAACGCTGTCTTATTGCTAGTTTGACAATGGAAAGGCAATTCCAGAAACTTTTTGAATGCCCTCCTTGTATAATTTGCAAATAATCTGGTAGGTACAATGCTGTGTAGGAAATTAAATTGTTAGGAAAGAAAAATTGAAAACCAGGATCTGGGGCTTAATATATTGTTGACTATGTTTCAATGCCTACAAATTTTTTTCAAAGCAAACAACATGAATTACTACTACTCCGAAACTTAAAATAAGATATTGCTATTGTAACTATTAAGCAAGCTGAAAAGCATTTCTGAGTTTTCTCTTTGTTTTTAACTGTTAATCCGTCTATTCATTTTTTTTTCAAAGCATAAACAACAGATTTTTACTTCTGTACTTCATAAAATAGTCACATAAAACATCTTGTTGCAATAATAAAGCCCTACATAAAACCAGTTTACAACGGGCGAGTATTAGGCATTCCCTTCACAATACTTTCTTGTTTTATGTACAGTTCACAGGTGTATGTTAAGGTTCACAATTTTAAACCCAAGTTTGGTTCTTAAAACATATCCCCCAAAAATCTCTCCAACCCTTTGAAACAATAAGTAAATAAAAAATTACCAGTGACGAAAGTTTCACAATCTACGGGACAAGAAAATACCAAGAGAGGGTACGGCCTGAATGTGTTAATTTATGTAAAAATGCTTTAAATATTCAAATCACAAATTTGAGCAAGCATATTTGTTGTTCTTTCTTATGGCTGCCACAAAACGTCACTTCAATGTCACAATGTTAAAACTCTGTTATTGACTTCTAGTAGAAATAGAAAATTTGCTTCATTTATGTACTGCTGCTTCAGTTCTAAAATACTATAATAACAAGATCACTTTTAAACTGATCCTAGAGCTTAGCAGAATTTCTACAAAATCTGTTAGTTCACAATGGATTATACTTTTTAAGTCCATGAAAAGCCAAATGCCTCTGCCCTCTTATCAAGTCTCATATATTCTCATGGAACATACACAATCAATTCACAGAACACATCAGGGGAAAAAAATCATTTTCATTTTCTTAATCTTGACATGTTTCAACACAAAGTATATGAACAATCATAATCCTGAGATCAACTGCTACAATTTTTTCATTCATAAAAATGTAATCAATATCAATATCTTAAGTTTAAAAAATGTATCTCAAAAACTCTCAAAACCTTTTAAGTGACATTATTCCCTCATAACAGTCAAATTTTGACATACATGTTAAAATTAAGCTATCGAAAACAATAAAAGTTTTCATAGGCTTCTTCATCAAATTCTTGTGATTGAAATTCCAATAAATAAAAAATTCTTCAAAACTGATCACAGTTTCTTCAAAACAGATTTCTCTCAGCTAATAATTTTTAAGATTAAGATTCCAACGTTTATTTAATCTTCAACGAAAAACTAACATGCAAATTTGTTTACTTACTGAAGTTACAGAAGATGAAGTAGTAGTAGTGGTAGTAGACGGGGCAGTAATGCCAAATCTAGCTGCTCTCGCTTCTTTCTTAGCATCCACTGATAAGGGGACACCAAATTTCTGAGCTCGCATCTCCAAACGCTACAATAAATTTCAAAGAAAATATTCTTATTGCACATTATCAAAAAAAAAACACTGTTGATTCTTATACTTGTTTCAACATAAAACATTTCTTTCTCTAAAAACAAATAAAATGCAATTTCACATCCTATCAGCACACTCAAATTCACAAAATTTCACACCTTATTAAAGTTAAGCCCATTTACTGAATTGTAAACAGCATCAACTTACAAATACCAAAATGGCAACAATGTTGCCTGAGCTTTATTCAATTTTACATCTAAACATTGAGTTTTAATTTAATCTTCCATTAAAAAAGTGCACACGTTTCCAAACAATCCATTATTCAAGGCTTTTCCATTTAAGATAATAAATACCATTGGACTGATCTCTATGAAAGTTGGCACTACGTGTTTTTTCACCGAGAAGGTTTATGTGTTGTTAATTCTGTTGTAACTCCACTACATGGCGCTACATATTCACTACATATTCATATCAAATGTAACCTGCAACACACTCGGCAGCAGTTTGAATCCATATCGTTTAATAACTCCTAAACAAGGCGTTCTGGGGCCTTAAAAACTAAAATTTTGAGGTCAAAGGCTTCAAACAAACGTTTCTCACACCATAATTCTACAGAATTAACTCTTCCCGAACATTCTATTACATTTTTGCTAGTACGGCGCTTCCTGATATTACCTCACCTGCTCAGAGACGTGCAGAATCTGCAAGTAAATATGAATGAGAGGGACAGAGAGCAGCAGAGAGAGACAAACAGACAGGGAGAGGGTGAGGGAGGCAGAGACAGTGAGAAACGGAGATGGGAGGGGAAAGAGGGAGATGAAGGGCAGAATAACGTCTGCCGGGTTTTTCTAGTTGTTTATATATTTCGAAATCTTTTGTGATAAAAAACTTTCTCTTCAATATTCTACTCATTTTACTCAATAATGAACCAATGATAAGTTTACTGAGACTTTCATGCAAGTATTGAAGCTCATACACCACTGATAATCCCAACATTTTTTACCTCTTTTGCAGTGAGTGCAGATATTTTTATTATTTTTTTCTCCGAGTTTTCTTGTTTATTTGATTCTTCTGGCTCTTTCTGATTTTCCTTCCCAGAAACAATGATATTTCTATTTAGAACAATCTTTTTTGGAGGTTGATGAGATTTTTCATCATTTTCTTCTTCTTTAACTTTCTCTTCTGGATCACCCAAGTTCGGAATAATGTCATCAGTTTTCCCCGATATATCTCCTATGTCATCATCAAGGGCTTCTTCTCCCTGAAAGCAAAAAGAATTGAAGCATTTGGAACAATGAGGTAACAAAATGCCAACTTTTTTCTATTATTTATTCATTAAACATGATCTTTCTATTGGTATTTAAATTATTAGCAATGCATTCATTGTATTTCATCTCTATTTTCTCTACAAAATTCTTTTTTATATTTGTAACATTTTTAGTGTTATTCTCGGTAGCTGGTTTATGACATACTTGATGATCACAGTACAACGGTCAAAAATAGCTATCAAAACCGAAATACTGATGACAATAGGTGCAACCAATTCAGTCACGTTAAAGAAAATATATTGAACCTAGTAATGAGGCAACTATCAGATTTGTTAATGTTTATGTTGTTGTGGTTGTTACTGCTTTTTTAACGCTTTAACAGAAGTAGCAGAAATTTGCAAACCAGATAAACCCAAGCCAAAAGCTGACAACCATAACCTTTAAAAAAATAGAAAAAGGGATTCTATGAACTGTTTTAAATATGAAAGTTATAATAATAGGCTGTTAAACTGGTGGACCAAAAAACACAGATAACCCACGATTTGTTTTTCTGAAACCCACATCACCTGATAAAAACTATTTTGTTACAAATGACAAGAAAGCAGAACCAAAATAACCTACTCTTAAAAGGTTACAATCATCTTGCAAAAATGGTCCAATTAGTTTTATTAAAAACCAAGAATCCAAACATCTGTAAGTGTATTATCAACAATCAATTTCTATATTTTTCTCATTTCATTATCAATATTTGTTGCTTACAAATATTTTTTGAAGTTGACATGAATTTCCCATTCTTATTGTACATCCAAAATACATTTACTTATATTTTGTTACTACTTGAATGTTCCTTTAAATGAGAATGAAAAACATATATTTAAAAGAAGAAATGTAGTCATAAATGAAACAAGCATGGCTGTCTCTAATGACAGATGGGGCCAAAGCTTACTTTAACAGCACAAATGATAACATAAAATTATTGTGTATGGAACCACAAATTTGTTTGTGTATTAGAAGCATACTTTATGCTGCTTTGTTTGTGAGCTACTTTAAAAGTTTTTCCACATTGAATATAAAAAGGAAGTTACTAGGAAGAGAAACCTTATTAAAGAAAATAAATGTTCCATTAACCAAATGTTTTTTCAACACAAGTTACTAGCTTTTAACAACAAAGAAGATGGCTGTTTGTCTTCAATTTGTCAATTCTTTGTGTATTTGACATTCGTGGTGTCATGTTCACTGAATATAAAAGCGCAGCAAACCAATTCAAAATGACAACATCAGCAAGAAGATTTTCTACTTCTGATCAAGAAACAATTCTAAAAATTTACAATCTTCAAAATAAAAAAAGTTTGTTTCAAGGTTTTCATTCAGATTTACAAAAATAGCTTATTACAGGAAAATAACTTTATGAACTCTGCATTTTGAGAACATAAAGAATGAGGAGATGCTTCATATCAAAGATACTTAAGAATATTAAACTAACCGCTAAAACTTCATCTTCATCCAAAATTTCTTCAGAATCTGCAGTTCCTAATTCAGATTCCATCATTAGGGCACCCTCTGCAAAACATAATTGATTAAAAATATGTAAACACATTCCAAATTTACTGGCACAGCCAGAAAATTACCTCGATTCAACTCATTAACTGATGTTTCACAGCACGTAATAAATAGCTCTTTAAATTATTACTAATATTTAGGATATCTGAAAATATACAATAGGAGACCTATTTACAAGAAAGGTCATATACATGAAATTCAAAACTATTGATCGATAACACATCTGCTTTGCTAAACTTTTTGAAAAAATTAATGCCAAAAGAGTAACTTCCTGACAGAGAAATAGAGAGGGAAAAAAAGAAAGAAAAAACAACAACACGATTCTAATCAACATTCAACATGGTTTTAGGAGAAATAAACCCACTAGTACAGCTGTAGCTGATTTTATACACCTAATACTCAACAATCTTGAAAATAACCTGAAAATAACTGGATTATTTATAGACCTATCCAAAGCTTTTGACAGTGGAAATCACAACTTATTACTTAATAAGTTCGGAAAACTTAAAAATAAGCACAGACTAATCAAGTCATACTTAACAGATCAGAGAAAATGAGTACAAATACTCTGGGAAACTGACTATTGCATTGATAAAACACAAAGTTCAAAATCATAACCTCTGGTGTTCTACAAGGATCAGTATTGTTACTATTTCTGCTATATGTCAATGACTTTCTATTAACCCGGCAGTAGGCACGCCAAGTTTTGTAACAAACTGAGGCACACGGGGTGCCTCAGTCATCCCACAGTAAAAATGTCAAGAAAACAATTAAAACAAACTATTTGTTTCTTTAATGAATACATGTTAATTTCCGAGTATTTTACATAGTTTGGAAACAAATGCAAATATCATTTTAATTTTTAACAATGTTCTTTTTGCAAACAACTTTCACAACTGTGCTGCATGTGTTCAATGCACATGTTTAACCCTGCTGTGGCCCTCGGGTCCATTTCGACCCAAATACAATTTTAATTTCTTGTACAGCTTAAGAAAATGGTGCGATCGTTCTGATACTCCATGACAATTATTTTTTTACTGTTTTCTACCCATATATAAAATGTCATTAATTTATTTTCAATACGAAAGGAATTATAATTTTTTTACACATAAGTTCTTCGGGTCCATTTGGACCCATGACATTTCTCATATGGAACTCTCGTTAGAAATTTCATATAATAACTCGGTAAATTCGTAGAAATCAACTATGGAAGGATTGTATTGTCATTGGAGACTTTATCTTCTCATAGGGTGTACAATAACAATATTTCATCAAATAATACTATCAAACTACGAAAATACTATCGAAGTTCTACGAACAGCTGGGAGCAATCTCAGCTCTCTAAACTACAGAAAGACGGTTCTTTCTAAAACTAGAACATAGTATTCTGATGTGTTTCTTCCTCTTCTGATAATGTGCAATCTTCAATTGTATGTAACAATCAATGAATAATTAGGCGATTTCCGAGGCAATTGTCCATTTCGGCAGCACATGCCAAAGACTTGGCAAATACGGAGGGAAATTTTGAATGAAACACGTTACGTGTGGAATTCACAATCTCTAGCAAACAAGAAGGGCAACCCTGAGAACAAAATATGGGAATAAAAGTTCTGCTACAATTTTACTCACTTCTGAAGGATAACAATATAACTCCTGAAAATTTCTTTACATCATACCAGTTGGGTCAGGAACTTCTCAAACAGGACATCACTCTCGGTGGAACTATGCGCAAAAACAAATCTTCTATACCAACAAAACTTCTCCAGACAAAGGGCATAACAAACTAATATTCTACTTTCGCTTTTGCAAGTTACCCGACATTAGTATCATATGTGCCACGAATGAACAAGTGTGTTGCCCTTCAAAGCACCCTTTACAATGATGCAAGAGGCTGCGAATCTAGAGAAAAGAAACCAGAAATAATGAAAACCCATTATTCTACAAAGGTAGCTGTTGATGTGATTAGTCCTTATTCACAGAAAAAAACACTTTTTGCGGCCTATTGTGGTTCTCTATTACCAAATAAACATTTTATATCAATTCAAACTTTTTTTCACAAAGGTAAATTCGGGTTGCTAATAAAAATGTTAAAATAACACTTTTTATAGAAAACTTGGGATATCTTTTGTAAAGCCGTTATTGAACGCAGAACACACCTGCCACAAACTTTCTCATCAAGAAAAGAAAAAAACTAGAAATCCGATGCAAAATTCACCATCTTAAAAATTAAGTTTTTTTATTCTATTCGAAAAAGGGGAAAATGAAGTGTGTTACAAAACAGATAACAAAATTACTTTTTGTTGCTCCAAATAAAAACTTTTACAGGTAAAAATCATGTCAATCACATTTGTACTACATGTGTGTAATACAAGTTTTCTATATGCACAGTTCATTATTTTGCTGTCACGCATATTCAGATACCATTATTTTACATTATTGCACAACCTTATAAATAAAATAAAAGTGTATAATTAACAATTAGGTGTACAACTGTAACTTCCTATTAAAAATACTAAATATGATCAGTGGAAAAGTAAATAATTTGCAAGAGAAATTATATGGGTCCATTTGGACCCAAGGATCTTGAGAAGGAGAAAATTTGAGGACTGCAGCCAGATTAAATTACACTTTGAACAGTGAAAAATATTCTCGAACAAAAGCACTCACCATGGTGAATATTTGAAAATTAATTTCTAGTTTTTCGAAATTTATAATGATGAGAACTTAACCAAAATTAGACATATTGAAGAAGTCTGTAATAAATTAAGTACTAACAGATTCATTTTGAGAAATCTTAAAAGATACATGACAATGGATATGCTTACGTCAATGTATTATAGAATCATTCATTCATATAAACAATATGGTATAGAAATATGGGGGCAACGTGAAATAGGAATATTGACAGAGTTAATGTACACGTATTGATAAATAATGTTTAAACATTTTAAAAAGGTAATTGGATTGTATATCAGAAAAAGCAATCAGACGCATTTTTTATTTTAAACCCAAACAATCGTGCAAAAATGTATATAAAGAGTATGACATTTTAAAGTTTTCTGGATAACATTTAAAATATAATAAGTCATATTTATTTATATTTGTTCTATTGAACAAATGTTGGTAAAAATACACAGTTTTCAAAATTTAATGATTTGAAAAGTTTCAAACTTTTCCTTAATACTGCTTTCCAATTATTTCCTAAACATCCGAAAAGCATATTTTATGTAATGCTTCAACTTCCATAAGTTTGTTACTGTCTCATAACACCAGTCAGTCAATGTCTTTTATCCCTTTGGCCAGAGGCTCGGCACCATTAGTAATCGATAGAGAGCGAATTTCTATGATTTTGCATAGTTTTGTTCATTGGTTCAGGACATAGCTATTTCTCGACGTTTGGTTAGAATATGATGCTATACAGATTAATATGTTAGAGCATATTTGTGCCTATTTGGCTGATTTTTCCTGTTATTGCATATTCATGTAATTATAAGCGCATATTTTGCATATTTCATTAAAAAAGAGACTAATCTATAAAACGTTTCATCTTTTCATAGAATCTTATGTAATTGTGAGCGTTCATTGATTCGAAAGAGCCAGTCAGTTTGCGTTTTTGTTTTCTGTATATGATAAATTACTCAGGCAACTGTGGAATATTTCTTGAGAACATATTTTTTAAACCTGCCAGAAGAAATTCTACAAGACATACAATGTACTTCACTAAGGTGAATATTTATTTCGATTATTTCTCTTGCGAAGTAGAGTACATTATATTAGGTTTGCACAAAAAATATATCTTTTCATTTCAAGCAAATTTTCATTTCATTCCAAGAATTTTATCAAGACAGGTTTGCAGAAAAAATGAAATATTGTTAATTTTAAGTGCATATTAAAGGGCATATTTCATAATTTTAGGTCAGAAACACATATTTTTAAGAGCATATTTCAACATTTTTTAGGGCATAAAATTCCTCTCCCTAGTAATCGAGGTTCCCAGACAGCCACACATCTGGGAATTTGTGGCGTCTCGAATTGCTTTACTTCAGTGAAGGAATTCATATTGAGCGTAAGTTAAGCGAGCGTAGTTAAGCGCGTAGAGCGCACAAAGAGCGTAGTTAAGCAAATCAGCCAAGAACACCAGCCAGTGTTTCAAGTGCTATGAGAAATTTCAAGAAGCAGTTAATGCAACATACAACAGTACACTTCTACACAATCTTTGTGCAGAAATAAAACTAAAGAGGTGTGGCATGTTGTCTTATGGTGATTGACTTTCTTCACAACAATGGATAACACACTGCCCAAATTGTCAAGAATGATGTGAAGGACTGTGGGATCAAGATTTTGAGATCTTGAGTTGGGACATCCTTCCTACTGTTCAGATTTGGCATCCAGTACTTCCACCTCTTCTCGAAACTGAAAAATCATCTTTGGAGAAGAAAATTTGGAATTGAAAGAAAGGTGAAACAAGGTATCACAATCATCAGTTAATGTGACTGGAAACGATGTAACTACCATGTAAAATACTAAAATAATAAAATGTAGGGGAGAGTGGGGTGGCACCGATCAGCGGGTAGCCCCGATCAGGTCTGTAACAACAGTAGAGGGCGCTCTAGCAAAGCCTGATGAGTGCTACGCTCTTCCCAATTGAGCAATAAATTAACTACATGCAGCCACTGACCAGTTCCGCACATGCGCTCGGTGTGAAGTAAGCAAGTGTATTTCAGAGAAAATTGTTCTAATTTCTTCATGTTTTTAAAGCGATGTAATGAACATGTACATTTGTATTTTTAATAACTCAATTGTGCAAATGGATTGGTAATCTTTTCAGCATCATTTTAGTTCACGGTTTACGTTTTTAAACTAACTTATCAAATTGTTATGTTATGATATTCTGTAGTGTACATGGTTGGGTTGCACTGATCAGATGAGTGGGGGAATGGCAATCAGTGATCAGCACAACCCCTCACAGATCTAAATACTAATGTGCTGTCCTTTCATATTTGTACTACTTATGGCCAAAATATATTGCAAGACACTATTCTCTTTTAGATGCCTAGAACGTGGAAAAGGACTAAAACCAGAGGAGGATGGGCTGATGAAAAGCTGCAACAGGAGATTTTGGCGAAATTCATGCGAAGGCGAAATTCATGAAGAAGATCCACTTCTTGGCTGAAAAACAGTTTTTAGTCAAAAGTAGGAAGCAGCATTGGCTGAACGAATAAAATTGATGGATAATCTTTTTTTATGGTCTATAATCACTGCAAATTCGCAAAGTGGCTCTTGCATCTGCCGAAGCAAACAACAATTTTTCCTAACAATTTTTCAAAAAAATTCTGCCTAGGTTGTAAATGGTTTTGGTGGCTGGCATCAACCTATTAAAGCTTTCAACTGACAGGAAGTAAAAATATATTTTGATAATTGAGGTAGTATGATGACAAAGTTGCTTCCACACCGTATCGTATTTTTAACATGGATGAGACGGGAGTGCCTACTGTCCAAGACCCTGAAAAAGTAGTTAGCACTAAAGGAAAAAATACAAAGTATTTGTAAGGCGAGAAAGTAAAAAGAGTTGGCTCTGTGGTCAGTTGGGAGCGAGGGGGAAAATAATGTAAATGAAGATGAGTCATAATGATTGACATGAATGATTTTCTGCGATGACACAGTGACGAACATTATGATTTGCTGGGCAATCAAGAGGAAGAGATGTCCTTTGCTTGCGGTGAATTTGGAAAAAATGGCGAAGGTTGGTGTAGGAGTGCAGGCTGTGGACTTTGGAACCATCCACTTTGCAGTGGAGCTGATTCAGCTGTAAACTATTTTTGTGACCTTTGCTTCAAGAAATAGCAAACTAAAGTTTAAATTATAAAACTGACTTAAATTTATATTTGTTTTATTCAGATAGAGCCGTCAACCATTCCCTTAATTTTCTTGAAAGATTTATTTGCTTATTATTATAAGCATTTAAAACATAACAAACCCCTATGTTCAATGTGCAACTTTTTGTAAAACATTTTTATTTCAGTAGTTTTTCACTTGGAGTCGAAGGATAGTCAATTATTTACTCTTTTGGTTAATTATTATTGAAATTTGCATTATTGAAAGAATTTTAGCGTAATAGATAAAATATATAGGATAATAATTACATTTCAAAATTTCCCGTATAAAATACACGGTACAAATATACAATCGGTATTACCCCATGGGTAGGGGAATGCCGATCAAAGCTGTTTTTTTCTTTTACAAAACTGTGCTAAAGAAAATAACTTCTTCTACAACTTTTAGTTCTCAACCACAAACACTAAGAAATATCCATCTGTCGTTTCATGCAATATTTTAAATTTTCTGGTGAATAAATTCCATCTGAGCGATCAATTTCCTTAAGTGATCAGTGCTACCCCATTCTCCCCAACTAAATTAATAAAATTGACTATCAAAAATCCATCCATCTTCTCATCTATTCCAAATAAGCCTTTAACCATTTTGAAATGAAGCAATTGCGTAATTTCATTAATATATAAATTTTTCTTCTCCTACGGTAGCCCTGAAGGTCTTACACCTGGGGCTCTGAGAAATATAGTTCTACCACTGAACACTGACCAATTTCATGCACTTCTGGAAGCACCAATTGGGAAACACACACACCCACACCCACACACCACACACACCCACACACACACCCCTACACACACACACCCACCACACACACCCCTCTTCAACACAAGCAACCTCTTCACGTTAAACTATAGACAGCGAAGATTAAGGAAAGGAAGTTAAAGGTTTCACATATTCACTGTACTTTGGGAGATCTATCTTTGGTACTCTCGCAAGCACATGGTGTGGTGTCGCAGAAAGCAGAAGCCCTGGCCTAGCTGCTAGAGTTTCCTGTCCAACAAGATACCCACAGTGGAAATCTTCAGAGGCTGTCCATAAATTACATAACACAAATGTTGAGTTTTATCAATACGCCCTTCCCCCCCCCCCCCTTGTAACACATCCGTAACGTACGCTTGAACCCTCCTTAATAATTACGTAATGTTTGCGTCAACATCCTCCCCCTTTGTAGGTGCAAGAAGTGAAAATAAATTGTAGCATGGAAAAACAATTTGTATTTTACTTATGTTGTATATTAAAATTAATTATAATTAAAGTAGAAATTAGTTGGCAATGCTGGTTGCACCCAACAACAATAATGGGGCAAGTTGTGAGGGGAGGACAAATGCTTGGGCGAGAAATGGTTGATCACCATTTGCACACGCCGTCATGGAAGATGCAAGAGTGAGAGACTACAGCGCCAATTTAAATGGATTCTAGAATATACTTCATATCAGTTCTGAATGTTTCCTTTGTAATCCTACAGATTAAAAAAACATTGAAAAAATATTTCCATTTATTGTAACAATTTACAACTAATAACTTTAGATTATTTATGTTTTTAAAACAAATTAATTGGTTAATATTTTAATGTTTTAGTACAGGACTCAAAAAAGGAATTATTTCAACAAATGTTGAAAACTGTAAAAATATAAACATCAATGTTACGTAACACTTAACTAATACCTCACCCTACCCCTATGTAACGCTGCCCAGACCCCCTCCCCTCCTCTTTAGCATTACCTAAGTTATGGACGACCCCTCATCAATCATGGTATCTCTAGCACTTTAAAGTTTCATTCAAGTTGGAGACACTGAGTACAACAACAACCCTCATCCGAAACCGATTCATGCCTTCTGTCAAGCAAGTTGATACATTCACATTCTCTCCCCAACGCAGGTCAGTGAGACCAGTGATAACTCATGTCTAGAGCTGGGAAGTTTATTTAATGGGCCCTGAAACATGCATGCAAATATACCACGAAGATGATGAGACACCCACAGAAATGGTTAAAATATACATCTTTTGGTAATAAAAGCGTGTATTCTGCAATTACATTAACATCTGTTTGCCATCTAGAGAAATAGGATTTGTGCCAATTAAAAACAGATTACCTCCTTCCACACATTTCATGATGCGTTCAGAGCAGAGAGTATCCTTAAAAGTTTGTTAAGATTTTCAGTTCTTACGAACCATATTCTACCAGAAAATATCGTCATATATCGTCATATATCAAAAAATACAGTTTCTATATCACATAAAGTGCATATTTGTATTTCGACATTACTGAGCTAAATACATTTTCCAAAAATATGGTACACTGAGAAAAATTCTGGGGAAAATCATCTCATTTAAGAATCCCCTTTCCATGTTATAATTACCTTGGTACCCCCAGCAAATTTTACTTCATTGCCCCTGTGAGCCAGAAGTATTTCTAAACACCGGTTTGATTCATCAAGAAACTTCACCTTAGTGTTAATAATTTTTTCTTAAAAATGAATGTGTTCTTTACTTCCTTGAGCAAAAACTTATGAATATGTAAATGTACATACATTTTTATGGTCCAAACATATAAAATATGCAAGCATTTTTGTATCTCAGACTCAATAACTTGCAAAGAAACATATTGATTTTCAGTTTCTAAAACACATGACCATTAACAAACATACAAATGCATAAACTTCCCACATTCACTCACATCCAATTGAACCAGGGCCTGCAATCACCTCAGAAACAACAAATGCCACACACTTGTCAGTCCCTAAGCTCCTTACCCTGCAGTTAAGTTTCATTGAAGATACGAACAAAAATTCACGAGAGTATTACAAGAATATTGGACAAAATCAAGTCCATATGGCACAAAGCTGCAAATGTATTGACGCAAGTGTTTTAAAGGGATGGTATTGAAATACAAAATATTCAATTTTGTACAAACTGGCTACATTCTAATTCAGCTGTCACAAATGGCAAAGAATCAACATATTTTTGAATAATAAAACACAAATCACAGCTAAAAATATATTTGACATGAAATATGAGGTGTCTGCTACTAAAAAGTTTCATCCATCTAAAAATATTAATAGAAAAAACACTGCTTCTCCCATGTGGTACGATATGAAGAGGATATGTTCTCTACATATTTTAACTACATCCCCCTACATTAATCACAAATGCAAAGAAGTTAATTTTGGCAAATAATAAAAAGAGTTAGCTTCGATAGAAAACACCGTATATAGTAACTATTCCTTTTTGTGTTATTATTATTGAAAGACTTCAAATTTGTTGATGAAATGCAAAATGATCATTCTTAATTTAATTTTAAAACGTATCTGGACAAATGATAATATTTGCTCATCCTTGGGAAATTTCTAAACAATTAACCACCTTGCGATTCACTAAGCAATCAATAAGACATACCTCCTTGCATGGACAGGTGCAATCGTTCCATTAAATCATTTTTATTCCCTGTTGTACTCAGTCCCCTGGCCTTCAATTCTTTCTTCAATTCTGCAACCTGGTTAAAGAAATCACTGATTAATTCAGAGCACTATAAAAAGTAGATACAGACGATATCAAACGGTGTCCATATAAGAGACAATGTTATCAACATTCAACGAAAATTATATAAGAATATGCAATACAAATAGAGTAAGCTTACTAGTTGTTGGGAACAAGCTCCGATAATATTACAGAACAAACATTCACAACATTTACAACGTTCTAATAAGTAACTTCATAACAGCCAGTCCCCAGGACCGACTACCAGAAAGAAAGAGAATTACCTTCAGTTTCGAAACATCCAGAGAATTATTTTCATCAACACCGTCCGCCATATTGAAGCTGTAAACACCGCAAAAGTTTGAAAATAGGGAAATGAGTGTCCACGCACAATTTTATAAAACTTCTGTGGGAAGAGTTTTGGAACTGCATATTCCTTGAATCCTTGGCATAAAGTATTCCTTGCGGAGCGGTAAATTTAAAATGTCTGTATTCAATGGGTGCTATCATGGAGCTATGAACGCTAGCCAAAGTTTAATAACATAATTTTATTATCTCTCCTTTTAATGAATGCTCAGATAACTAACGGCAGCAAATTTTACGCAAGCACTGTTTAGTATGTTTGTTAAAAATTGTAAATAATGTAAATATTTTAGATTAAACAATATTGATTCCAACCTTTTTTTATGAAAAAATGTCTGAAGATGGCTGTTAAGGAATAACCGAAACGTCACAGTTGTAAGAACAATAAAAATTGAATGTCTAAAATTTGAATGGAACTGTTTGTCTCTAAGTATAATAACATAATTATTAGACTCTGTGCTAGCTCCATGGGTGCTATTAATACCTGAGGCGGATTTCCACCAATTAGGCCGGAGAAAAATCCTCTGTACACGGGAAGACGTATTTAGCAGAATTCCACTCAATGGGCGGCGGAACGCATTTACAAAATGAATGTAATTAACTTGAACCAAACACCAAAATGAAAGTCATTAACTTGAACCAAACACCAAAATGAATGTTATTTTATCTTTGTAATGAATGACGAGACAAGGAAATTTTTATTTACGAAAGACTCTCATAAAATATAGACAGAAATTAAATGATGGGCATCATTCATGCACTCAATTAATGTAAAATAATTAAATACTAGTAGAAATATATTGGTGTCAATTTGAAGTAGAAAATAAAATTTTGGGAACTTACATAATTGTGAGGTCGCAAAAGTTGAAATAAAAATGTAATTTAAAATATTAAGAAGAAACATAACAATTATTAAATTTGAGCTTGGTAAGTAAACTGTCATTTCTTAAATTCAAAGCAGGACATTGCGACCAGTAATACTAGTAATCTTTTTTTATGGAATTGCAAAATCTGTTTCTACATCACACTAATGCTACTTTAGTTCATCGATTGATCAATTCCTTCAAAAATAGTTGCTCGTTGGGAATGATGAAATATCTTCAATAATTCTTAAAAAATGTAAGCCTGCTTTCTTAATATATTAAATTACTTAATAAATTCATCTCTATCTGTATTCACCTTCCAAGAATCCCTAAAAATCAGTATTGTAAGACCGACAAGATTTTAAGAATTCCTTCCGACCTATAAACCTAACCTCGATATTTGGCAAACTCTATGAAAAAATTATATTAGTCAAGATTTAATTGTTTTCTTGAATCTAATAACATCCTTAATAAATGACAACACGACTTCAGAAAGGGCTTCTCCTCCACCACCACCACCACCGGTGACACACATGAAATGGCTGTGGTGACACACATGAAATCTTTGGAAATTTGGAATCAAAGAGAAAAACAGCAGGTATATTCTTGATCCCTCAAAGGCATTTGATAGTGTATCTCATGAAAATCTGTTGACAAAACTTGATTAGTATGGAATAAGGGGTGCAGGTAATGACCTCATTAAATCATACCTCACAGGACGTAAGCAAAGATCTGGCAATCTGAAAATGTCTTAACCGAAGTTAAATCAAATTTTCATACAATTACCACAAATGTTCCACAAGGACCAGTACTTGGACCTTTGCTATTACTAATATACTAGTTGAATGTGGCGCCGACGCTATAAACTGTTTTCAATGTACATTCATGAGTAGAAAATTTCTTTCACACTTCTTTGTTCAAATATGTTCTTACACTTAGAGTATCTGGCATTGGACTTACCAAGGAATCGTAGTAGCTATCAATGTTATACTCCCGTTCAAAAATTCCCAACACTCAATGGTCATGTTTATTTACTCCAAACGGGATATGAATTGGTCATATTGTAATTTCAAAATTTTAATCGCTGTACGAAAATCCTTACAGGTATATGAATTATGCGACAACACAGCTATATTTTCTCGTTTTGTTTTCTAATATGAACATAAATGAACACCTGTAAGCTCTAATGCTAATATAATATCATTCTCCATTAGTTCGGAAAATTCTGACGCAAATTCTTCTACAAGTATATTTGATTCCCCTGTGTTGCTTATCACTTCCATATTTTTGTCCCATATTTTAAGATTTTAAAACTCCACAAACTCTGATTTTTGTTCTGAAAGCGATATATATATATATATATATATATTGTGACGATTGGTACAGGTACCAGACGTCCCGGCGGTCGCAAAGACATTTAAACTTCTTTTTATAGGTTTGCTCGTGCCCGTGTCACGTGACTTTGGGACAGCTAGTAACCACCCACGTCGGGTGCCGATTTATGTAATGAAACCGGGGGAGTTGGAAGCGCCGTCACGCTGAAGGTGCGACGGTCGTTCCCGGACAGCAGGGAGCACGCGCTGAATTTGTTTGAAGGGCGCCAAGCGCATGCACACTTACCTGCTATCCATTCGCCGGCGTCGAGCGTCTCAGGGGCGAGTGCCCTGGGTCGAAGGATTGCATTTGCTTTTGCTGATGGTAGTAATAATACACTTTTCTTAGATTTTGAATTTGTCACCCGGCAAAAGGGCGGGGACACATTTATTAATAAAAATCTGTTTTTTTAGAACAAGACACAGTTCTTGGCGGTTTTCACAGGCTACTGATAAGTGATGACGGTGAACACTTACATAATGGTGATGAGGTTGCAGTTACGTCACCGCGAACGGGATTGCTCGCCTACCAATTGATTGTCGCGGCCGAACCCTCAAGGGCGACGCTGGAGCGTTGTTGGAATGCGCGTCTGATGGTCGCAGTGGCCCCGGGGATGGATGCTTCGGCGCGCGAGAAGTCAGCGATGAGCATCCGCGAAGCGATGACTTGAAGCTGGCGCGCGTCTCAGGTCGTCAAACGTCGCCTGGACCGCATGTGATGTTGAAAGCCAAAAGTGTGGCTATGCACCCTTGTAACTGATTAGAGGGTGTGGATCCCTTTAGTTCCAGGCTGGCATGCGGAATAAATTCCGATGCTGAGTGAAGGCTGGGCGGATCTCGTAGCAATCGGAACAATGTTCGTCTCTCACGAACTGCTGCTACTCTCTACCGTAACTTTTCTGCTAATACCTCGTTTCTCGAGCGTTCTCCGCTCACCCGGCTTCGTTCCCCTCCCTTTCGCATCACGCATGAGTTTTGTCACGTGCTTCTGCTAAGTGTTTTGATAGGCCGGTTTGCTAGATTCCAGAATCTGCTATTCTTTTGGTTACATGATTGGGTAGGATGGGCATCGCCATGTCGCGACCTTCGCCTCCTAACATCTCATTGGGCGGCATTGTCACGATCGGGGAAACGCACGCGGGGCTTCCCTGCTGTGACAGTTGTGTTTTTATTAGGCCTTAGGGATTATGGTACAGCGTGCTGGCGCACGTGTCCCTAATACGGTTGTTCCAGAAGTCTATCATTTGTTGAAGACACAAAGAGGGTTAAATTTATTGTTCTGAGTTCGGGATTCCCTGGAAACCTTATACGCAGCTGGGCGGAACGAATCAGGCGAGGTGGGAGGCCCTGTCGTTCGCCCGAGCTTCTGATAATGCGGCGTGACGCTGGGGTGGCGATGTGCGATGGGTCATACGATACATCGCACTACATAAAGTCAGCAGCGTGAGATAAAGGGAGGTCAGCAACAAAGGAAACTTGAGCATTTTACCTCTAGTGATTTGTTCCATAAAGGCAGGGGCGTATCTTCGGTATGGCAGACATGGCACACGTCATGGGCCCCACTCACAAGGGTCACTATTTAGAGTACGCACATTAAAACAAATAATAGCAACCCTAATCCCTATATAGTATTTGAGTAAACTCCTATACCGTGCGTGTGTGGGGATTTCCGTGTCTCAGGGCTAGACCACTTCCCGTGCGCCAATCGAGACTTGTGAGATGTCATTGAACGCGTCTCGGTCCCCTGTTGGGGAACTGATAATTTGTTTTTCGATCCGGCCATAAGATTCAAAGAAATTGTCAAAAACGTGTTTTTTTCGTGTTTTGGATCTGCGATCTTTGAGTATGACGGGAATTACACCAACGCCACCTAAATAGATCTATGCAGGCGGCATTGATTAAACCTCATTATTCTGAGGTTATTTTCAGTCCGCGACACCATAATTTTCTTCCATGAGGATGGCAACACTGATTTTTGACAAACAAATAAAAATTAAATGAATATCGCCCGGCAGAATGTGCTCAAAATTCTGAAGTATTTCAGCTGTGAAATGTGAAGTATTTCATGCGCATTTTGTATAAAGAATTTTCAACTTGCCTTGGAAAATTAAATTTGAAGAACGTGAAGTGAATACGAAGGAAACAAAAACGTAAATACTATACAAAATAAATTAATGTTTAAAGCGTGCAAAAATCTATTTTCAATTTAATTTACAAAATGGTAACCTTTTAATGCTTATTTACAGAATGTCCGGGGAGGAAACGTCGAAACTTCGAAAACAAGCTCTTAAGACAATTCTTCGCATATTTTGTCTAATAAACTACGTGGATATATCGAATGGTTGGGTCGCAATAAGCACTCAAAAGTTGGTTTGAAACATTGATTTCTAGGCAAAAATTTGAATTATAGATGCATAGAAACACTCCAGAAACATATAAGTTATTATTTACAAAAGAAATGAATATATTTGTTCAGACAGAAAAATTAAGCAAGAAATAAAAAGGGAGTCGAATTGTGTAAATTGGGTGCTTTTTTATTTCTCGCTTAATTTTCTCGATAATAAGAGTTATTGTTCTGACTTCTTTCTTCTTACTGTTTTACATTGAATTAATCTTTTGGCACATACCCATTCAGGCGCGCAGTGTCACTCTGGCAGCAGGTACTCGGGTCCGTGACCCATCTCCGCAGCTGGGTCTGGTCAGCGGCGATGGCAATCGCCTCTTTGGCGACTCCCACGCGACGTCTCCCGCGGCTCCTTCCGATTTGGCTGGTGTCAAAGAATACAAAGAATAACTCTAACAATTTCACAAGACTCTTGCAATGCTATGAAAACATAAAATGATAGGTACACACTGACTAAGCGATGCTACCTGACTAATACAATAAGAAAAGTTAAATAAATGTAAACATTGCAGAATGTATTGAAGGTTACGAGGCACACATGCCTAGATTTTTTACACCAGACTACTCTCCTAGTACCACAGCTCCTCCTATTTACACAGCTGTCTAGTAGAGGGTCTCAATGCAGATAGGAAAAAAATGCCTTTCGCCGACGGGAATGCTTCACGCCCAAGTCCAGCGCACTCCCTTGTGGAGCGATCAGCTGCCCGTTCCGTCCTGTCCGAACTCCATCAGCACTACCCCCGGCACTCTCCCCCGCTAACCAGCCCAGCTGTGACACCGCCCCGAGAGAATGACATCGGGCGAAAATGCCAGAGGGCGGTTAGCCGGCCTGCCGGGAGGGGAGGGGCGGACGGAGGGGGGGAGATAAGGGCGGCGGCGACGGTGGCGGTGGTGGTGGCAGCAGCGGCGGTGACGGTGGTGGTGATGTCGACGTGACGTCATCGGTGTCGGCGGCGAGGGTAGCTGGTTGCAACCTGGCCGGGCGGCGGTAGAAACCGCCCCATGCGTAGAGGCGCGGGGAAACAATGATTAATTAATGTCTTAATTCATTAATTAATTTTTTTAAGTGGGACGCGCGAACTTTGGAGTTGGCGCCCCCATAACACACTGGTGCAGTATGGAACTCCCATAATTTGGCGGGAGTACCACAAAGAGTGCTGAGGTGGGCGGAAGTCACAGGAACTTGTCCGCGCCGACCAAAATGTGCTAACAGCTGGCTCAGGTGATTACCGGATCAGCTCCGTTGACTCTCGTCCCAGATGCATATGATCATTCTTGCGGTCTCGGTTTTTATATTTTCCGCGGTGCAAAAGGCTGAATGCCGGCGACTTTTATTACTCGCCCCGTCGCAAAGACAAAGTTGTCGCCCTCGCGAACCCGCACATCTCTCGCGGTATTTTTACCGTACTTTGTCTTGATCGCCCTTATGGTGATGGGCAATGGCCTCTCGCACCTACTCGCGACACTGTTCTGTCCATTCAGTACTTACTCCTCGCTGCAACTTTTTTTTAAAAAGAAAAGTCTATTCGTTATCAGTGTTAAAGATCGTCTCTCCTCTAACACGTTCAACATTCGTCTATGCTCTCTCGCCTTCAAAATCTTTCTCCGCTCTCCTCTCCAAAAACTTTTTCCCTCCGCCCTCGCCTCCAAAAACTTTCTCTATTTCCAGTTTTCTTCCCCTTCCTACTCGGTCCCCTTTGGTACCGTCCTTTTTCTGATTTTTCCAATCGTAGGTCTCTTTTCACTTTTTGCATCTACCGGTGTCATTGATTGGGGCGTAGGAAATTCCTCTGCTAACGGTGCACTTCGCCCTGGCGTCGTCCCGCGTGCACACATGCGCGTACCTAATCGCAGTCTCTTTTTCTTTCCTGATTTCACAAGGCTCCTACACCCGCTCGCGCGCTCGCCTCGTCACGGATGTCCTCGGATTATCCCGCGTAGCCGTCTTTTTACAACGCTTGTCTCATTTTCATGGTCGTTTTTTTCGACCAATTTTCGGAAGAGAGCGGCTCTTAAGTGCGGTAGCTGACTATTCTTTGCACGTGTTGCTCTGGGGCTATAAATCCCAGCTCCCCTCATTTTGTCCCGACTTTTACAAAGGCACGTGGACTTCTCCCGCTTTCTGCGCCCTCGTGTGACCTACTTGCTCCTTCCTATTAATTGTTTAAATATTTTTACATCACTATATATATATATATATAATGTAACGATTGCTTTGTTACAACAATGAAGATATTGTTGAGCACGGCAGAAGATTTTGAAAGACGCGCGGGAGTCAGCCGCGCGCAGTAATGTAATGGATGGCGGCGAGATAGCGCAGCGCACAGAGTAGTTCAGAGCGGTGTAGGGAGGAGGAGTAGTTAGCGGTGGAGGGGAGGCGAGGACAACTCACCCCTACGAACTTCCTCATAAATACGCTGATCGCCAGATCAGAAGCCCCTTATTTGCTTCAGCTGTCGTCGAGTATTGTTCTTTTGGTGAAACGAAGACGTGCGAATTCCCTACAGTAGTCAGTGTCTAGTTTGCTTGTAATTTTGGTAGAGAGTTTAATTGAAGTAGGCGTCGAGTGAGAGTTGGAATAGTAATATTGATAGCAGTTTTTTTGAAGTTGTGTTGGAGGAGAGTGCAGTAAAAGACGATGCATTAGAATTCAGGGCAAAAGACTAGAACGGCGTTATTCGGTTTGTTCTGGTGGATCGAGTAGCCAGAATTTAAGTGATTTACACGCTGATTGAGTACATGGAATCAGTCAGGAACAAATACGCTGTGCCATAAAGAATCAGCTATTCAAATATCCAAGTGCGCGACGCCCTAGACAGAGCTAAAAGCGGCCACCCGGCTGTGATCGTGCGAGGACAATAAGCACGCGGGCGAAAGCTTAACAATCGCGCTGAAGAACAATTCCGGAAGAAGACGAAGAAGAGGGCCACCGAACGGGAAGAAGGACCGTAGGAGAAGAAAAAGAGGCGAGGAAGAAAGAAAAGTACCAGGAAAATAAGAAGAGAGAAGCAGACGAGACCCAGCATCGCTGCTAGAGCGGCGAATTTCAACAACGCAGTCTCTGGTGTCGACGAAGCGCGGAGCGCCGAGTCGGAAGCCGGTCGAACGCCGAGCCGCAAGCGCCGAGGTAACGGTAAGGGAGAAGGGGACGTGTTAGCGAGGCCACGAACGCGCGAGCAGCTGGAAAGACAGAAAATGGCATTCAAAGTTTTCAGAGAAGCATATGTTAGGAAAACTTAGAATATTTTTCACTAGAGAGTAACTAAAGGCAACCTTCATCATAATAACAGGTTTCGCTATCTTTTAGACCAGCCTGAGTTTTTCTTTTCTTCTTCTTTGGCATATTTTTCCTTTGCATTTCGTAAAGTAGACAACCTAAACGAAACATATAAGCAAGATTTTTCATTCTTGAATGCCAGATGTTGGTTTAGCCGTGATCGCTAAATCATTGTACATTCCTGGCCAGGGTATACACATGACTTAGGTCGGTTCGAATCTTCATCTAAAACCGTGCTTAGCTGCTATAAGCCTGTGGTTAAGTCGGAGGGAGAGGCCGATGTAAAACAAACGGTGGTTGGTCCGCATCGAAGTTGACGGGGTTTATACAGCTAAGTTTCAACGGTTTTGCTTCTTCTTATAGAAAAAAACTTTTGCTTTAGTTTTGTGCTTTAGGAGCGCTCTAGTAGTATAATTTAGCAACATAACAATTGAATAGCACTAAAAGTGGCAAAAACATGCTACCAGAGTTCTGCGACGGCTCCTGTGCGGGCGACAACAATGGGCGAGATTCTGAGAAAGTTACTGTTAGTTACGTTGTTAGTAGTTTCTGAGAAAATGGGTCACAAAGTTGCCTGTATTAACATTGATGAGATAGGGCCTACCGTCTCACTACTAATTAAATTTGATTAAATTTTGTACTACTTATTAAGTAATACATGAAGAGATTACTGATCCTCAGTTAAGTTGCTAACTCTTTTCTGATGCGATTTATAATTTTGTTTCCAAAACACGATTTTTTTCTCAAAAAATGTGCAAAAAAAGTCCTAACACATGGACTAGAGAAGTAATAATCATGATTGAGGATCCACATTCTTATTACAACGTGATTTATCGTCAGTAAAAATTTGATGATTATTACTTCTCTAGTCCATGTGTTAGGACTTTTTTTGCACATTTTTTTTTGAGAAAAAATCGTGTTTTGGAAACAAAATTATAAATCGCTTCAGAAAAGAGGTAGCAACTTAACTGAGGA
This sequence comes from Acheta domesticus, assembly GCA_031308135.1. Lineage (NCBI taxonomy): Eukaryota > Metazoa > Arthropoda > Insecta > Orthoptera > Gryllidae > Acheta > Acheta domesticus. Next base: position 210,177,706 of record JAHLJT010009419.1, read on the forward strand.
TCAGTAAACTCTTCATGTATTACTTAATAAGAAGTACAAAATTTAATTAGTAGTTTCTGAGACAATGGGTCACAAAGTTGCTTGTTTTAACATTGATGAGATAGAGCCTACCGTCTCACCTTAAAGAGGTTGGAAGATTTACAAGTGTTTCAAGCATATATTTCGATCACTAGAAAATATTCTTGCCATTTTTTTTGTTTGTTGCATTGTTTTTTTTCTTTCAGAGCAAGCAAAGAAATTGTATTATTTTTTTCTTGAAATTGAATCATTTAAGAATATATCTGAATTTGTTACTGAATTTGTGTATGTGTGTGTACCCATTTTCCTTGAATTCCCTACTATCTGCCGCAAGAATCCTCTGCTCTGGGAGTAAATCAAAACCTCGCAAGAGCAATAAATCTGCTTGCATCCTCTGGTCCAGTTTGGATAAAGAAGGGGGTAAAGGTTAGAATATATATATATATATATATATATATATATATATATATATATATATATATATATGCACATACCTGTATTTACAGCGATTATAATTTTGAAATTGCAGTGTTACCAGTTCACACCCCCTTTTGGAGTTAATGTACAAGGCCATTGAGTGTTGGACATTTTTGAACGGGAGTATAACATTAACAGCTACTACAATTCATTGATAAGTCCAATGCCAGATACTCTAAGAACATACTTGAACAAAGCTACGCATGAAAGAAATGGTGTATGAAAGAAATTTTCAACACAAGAATATAGTTTTAAAACAATTTACAGCGTCGGAGACACCACATTCACCTATAGTGCGTCCAAGCATTTGATTGTAGTACAGAGCTTATGGAGAACAGCGTTGTCACTTCTCAGCAGCGCTTACACGCAACACTCGCCGTGCTTGATACTCGGATTGACATGAAATTTTGCCAGCTTGTTCAGCACCTTTTAAAATCCATAAATATTGATTTTTGAAGAAAGAAGCATCGCAAGTAATGATTTTGCGACAATTAGTATTCATACTTTTCATGACCTGCAGCCTGTCGGAAGTGCGGAAATCGCCGCGCCCCGCCGCTGTCGTCAGGGTCTGAGCAGCACCCTTTCCCTGGAGAGGGTGCTGGTTAAAAACGGCTGTTTAAATGACAGGTTCGGAAAGACAAGAAGGTCGAACACATACGTGGAATAATCCAAATACAATTATTGCAAAGATATGAGCCTCTGAAAATGTTATCTCGATAGGGGATAAATACATTTCACAAAGCAATGACATCAAGTGCACCGTATGTACGTTTATTTTTCACGTTTCTTAAAAATAGCTATAGTTTACGACTTCTTGGACAGTATAAAACCTGTGCCATAAAGTCCTGTTCTTTCCTCACTACCACTGTAAATCATTGTGTAGTCCGATTTATCTATCCGTCCTTTACCTTGCCATCTCACTTCTTGTAATGCTATTATATCAATATTATATTTAATCATTTCATTTCCTATTTCATCCATCTTTCCTGTTTTCATCATTGTTCTCACATTCCAAGTTGCCACCTTCATATCATGTCCTTTTACTCCTTGCCTTGTCTTCATATTTAACTGTTCTATCCGAGGCTGTTGTTTGTGTTTCGTAACACTGTGTTTTACCGGGAATGGGTTGTTGGCCCTTTGCCCAACCCTCAACCTGGAGGACCAGGTAATTTATTCTTGAGGTTGTCTTCCTCTAGCCTTTAGCAGTACAATGCTCAACTGCAAGGCAGCAGTGCCTGTTGGTCCGCGGGAGGTATTTCATTTCCCTCCTACCACCCATAAATATCTGGGAGGCATTCCCCAATCCGCCACCTGGGGACACGTCCTCTAGGGGTTACAGGCTCCCCCGAGGACTTAGTAATGAAAAAGAAGTAATAGATAGATGGGCACAGTATTTTGAAGATCTGCTAAACAAGAAAATAAACTATGTAGATATAGCGAAAGGTAAAATCGGAACAAGAGAAATAAGAAGTGAAGAAAATAAACCTGAACAAAAGGAAGTGGCGCAAATGATACAAAGAATAAAAAACAATAAGGCACCTGGCGAAGATCAAATACAAGGGGAATTAATTAAAAATGGAGGTATTACTTTGGAAAAGGCTATATGTAGATTAATAGGCAAAATATGGGATGAAGAAAAGATGCCAGAGAAATGGGAAAGTGGAATGATATGTCCAATATTCAAGAAAGGAGATAGATTGGCTTGTGAAAATTATAGGGGAATTACTCTACTGAATGTTGTTTACAAAGTATTATCAGGAATAATAAATCAGAGACTTCAAAAGTATTCTGAGAAAATTATTGGAGAATACCAATGTGGATTTCGTCCTTATAAAGGTACAATGGATCAAATAGACAAATTACTGAAAAATTTCAGCAACATGATATAGATATTCACCTATTATTTGTTGATTATAAACAAGCATTTGATTGTATAAATAGGAAGATCCTTTATGAAACACTCTATGACATAGGAATACCAGAAAAATTGATAAATCTGATTAAGATGACAATGAAAAATACAAAAGCAGTAATTAAATGTGGTAACAAAAAGAGCAAACCTATTACAATAGAGACAGGAGTAAAGCAAGGAGACAGTTTATCAGCTACTCTCTTTATTATAGCACTACATAGTATAATAAATAATTTAACACATAACAGTACGATATTTATAAATCAGTACAAATATGTGCATATGCAAATGATATTTGCATAATAGCTAGAAATAAAATAAGTTTAATAACATGCTACAAGAAATGGAAAGAAAAGCGGAAACAATAGGCCTAATAGTAAATGAGAAGAAAACAAAGTATATGGTACTTTCCACATCAGAGACAAGAAGGAGCCCCCAAAATATTAAAATATTGAATAAAACCTTTGAAGGAGTTACCAACTTCAAGTATTTACGAACCCTTATTAGTAATCGGAATGACATGAGGGAGAGCATCAAAGAACGAATAAAGGCAGGGAATAAAGCATATTATATAAATATGCAAATACTAAGAAATAAATTAATAAGACGTAACACGAAAATGAAAATATATAAAACCTTAATACGTCCTGTGATAACATATGGGGCAGAGGCTTGGACGTTAACAACAAATGATACAAATGAGTTAAGGCGATTTGAACGCAAAATAATACGGAAAATATATGGACCTATCAAAGATCAAGAGATATGGAGATATAGACGCCACGATGAGATCAATTTAATATTGGAAGAAAAAGACATTGTCCGATTTATCAAAGTGCAAAGGATCAGATGGTTGGGACATATTGAAAGGATGGAAAAATCAAGAATGCCCAGAAAGATATTAGAAGGTGGTCTCTTCTCCAGAGGAGAGGCCGTCCTAAAAAAAGATGGAAGGATGATGTACTAAAAGATCTAAACATCATGAAAATAAAGAATTGGAAAAAGATGGCAGAAGACCGAAAAGACTGGAATGCTGTTGTGCGTGAAGCCGAGGCCCACAAAGGGCTGTAGAGCTAGAGAAGAAGAAGAAGATAGTTTACGACTTTGGTCAAATTAGTATACTGTGCCGTTGGCAACGGATATGACCTTTGCCATCAGTCTTCAAAGAACGAACCTGCTATAAAATCTGACATCGATTGATAAACGTTTTTGGCACTGCCGATGCAATTTTGCTCATTGCAGGAAGCGCGGAGGTCATGAAAGGTCTTGATGCAAAACATCTTTTATACACTATTTCTAATACTCCCTAACACTTCAAAATTTTAATAGTATGTGGGTTTCGCTTGGTGTTCTACCAGCTGGCGAAATGTTGAGAATGTTTGCTGCACTCGCTTCCAATACCGTATGTCCCACGGAAGGAGAGCTGTCTTCCCATGGACGATAGACGAAAACGCAGGTTTCGCCAATCTGTGAGTGTGAAGGTCACAGAGGACAAAGTTATTTTTCCTACTTTTTTATTCATAAGCAAGATGGGATTTCGGCAGGGGGTCTCACCCTTCCTTCAGTTACATACCTCTTACAAGCCTGGAGCAAATTAGAATACCACTTAAACGAAAATAATTTCAAAACATGTTAAATAGATGGCTTAATATTAGAAATTAAAGGTTTTTGTTAAAAACGATGTATTATTATTATTATTTAAAAAACAGGCCTTTAAATGAGAGTTAAAACTGAAATATCAATAGCAAAACAAGGCCAAATCCGGTTGGAACAGATTGCTTATTCATCACATACTGACCAAGCTTGAATTGTTTTGCGCGAATGACATTGTTATCAAAGTCAATATTGATAATTTTAAATCTCAAGTCATTTTAAACGTCCAATTTATCCACTTTTTTTATGTAAAATAAAGGGAAAATGACCATTCACAAAGGTGAGATGACATGGATGGTATCAAATACTGCAAAGTTTTGTGCGGACAATGCATAATATTCTTTTGAACACTCAGCTAATAATTCATCTCATATTTGCATTTGAAATCACATTTTACGACAACAACAGGTTGAATGTTTTTAGCATTAATATTAATAACTGTAAAATTTCTAATTCATTTTTAGATGTTTTAATGTATTTCACCGTTTTTAATAAGTGAAATTCAAAAATAAATACTTAATTTTTCCTTTCACATCGCCTGTTGAGAATCGCTGAGAAGTATTCAAGATCACTTAACGACATGAGATGTTTGTTCGGAGCGCACGAAATATTGTTTTTATTACCGTCTAACTCAAGAACCATGTTCATACAGAAATGTGGTTTATCTCATATCAAAATTTGGACTTCTCTTGTCATTTTATCCACTGGGTGTTTGTGCTTTTCTGCAATAATAAAAAAGTTTCTCGCATGGTGAAAATTTAAGGACGTCAAAATGTAGAAAAAAGCACTTGGCTATCATTTATAATTAATTTCATGGAAATTAAACCATAAAACTAAATTACAAAATAACCACCACATTCATAAGAGTTCTGGGAATAACTGGTAAAAAACTCAATTGTCTAAGATCAACACAACTGAAGCTATTGTTGAAGGAACTTGTTAAGTATTTGCGCGTGAAACAGGATGGACCAAGACCATCTTCAATTCTTGGATGGACGGAGCCGAATAACCCCGAGCCTCCTGAATCGGCAACACAGCTTGCGGTAGAGAGAGTCGTACGTAAAATTGTATTGGATAGAAAGAGAGCGCAATACTCCTTAAGGCGCCATCCTGCAATCAAATGGTTGGATAGTGATTAGTTTGAAGTATCCTGACAGGGGCGCAAATTCTAAGCTTGCTATGGGCGCCTGAATACCTAAATACGCCCCTGGATAAAGGGCAGAGTGCAATCTATCGCCAGGGGGTGGCAAGTGTTTCGGATGTGGACCGACATGAAGTTTTGGTGCTGAGCCAAATTTTATCAGAATATATTGGTCATTTATTTAAAGACAGAAAATTCTTTAGATAACTGTTTTATAACAATATTAAATGTGATACATAACGCAACGTTTTGGAAATTACTTATTTATTTATTTATTTATTTGTCAAAAAAACAGTAAAAACTGTATATGACGTGTGGGGAAAGAAATTTATCTGCGCACAATTTCTTGAGGGCCAGAATAACAAAAAAAAATGAATTTAGAAAATAATTATTTTAGAAAATAAAGATATTTGAAAAATGTTTGTTCCCGAGTTATAGAAAATCAATGTTTAACTGTAAATGTTTAACTGTACAAGCAAAAGGAGTGCTCAACAAAACGTGCGCACAGTGAAGCTACATTTACGTCCAGAAGCAAAACAAGGGGCCATCTCAGCATTTGCTCAATGGATCAGGGAAACTGGACAAAAACCTGATCGAGATGGGGGTCATTGACCCGGAAGCTGAAGTACATTACTTGTTACAGGCGTATTAAATATTTTTTTAAATGTATACAATGCAAACATAAACTAATTCATTATATATCTTTGTTTTGTTACATTAAACATTATTTTTCTTTTTCACGATCAGTATAGTCTCTAATTGTATAGAAACAGTTTTGCAGCAGAAAAGATTTTACTTTTAACTTAAATTTGTGTACCGACTTTAATTGTTTTATGTCATCTGGCAATGCGTTGTAAAGTAACGTACATGTATTGTATGTTGATTTCTTGTACTGAGCTGTTGATACTGACACTTGATGCACGTGATTTCTACGGCGTGTGTTGTAATTATAAATATCAATATTGCATGAAAATATGTTCCCTCCGTTAAGTAGGTCATTTTTGACAAATATTACAGATTCGTAAATAAATAGACAAGGCAATGGTAGGATTCCCAGCTCAATGAAAAGAGGCTTGCAGGAATCACGTGGAAGGCATTTTTTCATTATTCGAATAATTTTCTTTTGCAATCTGAAGGTCTGAATTCTACAGGATGAGCTTCCCCAGAATATTATGCCATATCTCAGGCGGGAATGCACATTTGCAAAATAAACGCAACGAGCTGCATGAAGGCTGACAGAATTTGAAAGAATTTTGAATGCATAGCATAATGAACTTAATTTAGTGTTTAATTCTGTTATATGTACATTCCATTTGAGGTTTGATTGAATTGAAAGACCTAAAAATTTTGTTGCCTCAACATCAGCTAATTGCATATTGTTCATTTTCAATGGAACATGCGATTTCCGATTTGAGATGCAAAAATGCATTGAAACAGTTTTTCTTTCGTTAACAATTAATTTGTTATTATTAAACCAATTTGAAACTTCTGAAATTGTACTATTTACTGCTTCTTTTTTGCAAAGAACATTCGTGTCATCAGCAAACAGAACCGTTCTTCCATTTTTAATAGACGAGGGCATATCGTTTACATATAACAGAAAGAGAATAGGACCTAAGATCGAACCTTGCGGGACCCCATGCTCAATTGGCAAAGAATTGGAAATATAAGTATGTAATGTCCTTTCCTGCCAGTATGGTATTTCTACTCTTTGAGTCCGATGTTTAAGGTAAGAAGTTATCCAATCTAGGGCAATACCACGAATTCCATACGAAGGTAATTTTGAGAGCAAGATCTTATGGTCAATAACGTCAAAAGCTTTCGAGAGATCTAAGAATATTCCAATGGGTACTTCATTTTGGTCTATTGATGAAGCAACATCTTTGAGAAAAGAAAAAATGGCAGTTTCCGTAGATTTTGATTTTCTAAAACCGTGTTGTGAGTCTGAAAACGCTTTGTTTTTCCTGAGAAAAGTTTCCATTCGTAAGTAGAAAAGCCTTTCTAATATTTTTGAGAAAACTGACAAAAGAGAAATTGGCCGGTAATTTTGAATATCATTTTTGTTCCCTTTTTTAAAAAGTGGCTTAATTTTTGCTGTTTTGAAAATATCTGGAAATATTCCTGTACATAAAGAAGCATTGAAAATGTGAGTTAACGGATGTATAAAGGCAGGTGCACAAGTTTTTAATAAACAATCCGGAAATTCATCTAAACCAGATGAATATTTATTTTTTAGTTTACTGACTATTCTGAGGATTTCGTTGGGTGAAGTTTCGGGAATAAACATCGTATCTGAAATTTCTTGGGAAGTGTAAAATGTTGAATTTTGTGATTTTAGTCCCTTCGTGAGATCAGACGCAATTCTGGAAAAGTGTTTGTTGAAGAGATTGGCAACTTTTTCCGGATTACTCGTTTCTCTTTCATTATCCTTTAAAATAACATTCTCTACAAGGTATCGAGATGATGTGGTTGTATTTTTTACGATATCCCACATTGCTTTAGTTTTGTTACTAGCGCTCAAAATGTCCTGACTATTTTTCATTATTTTTGCCTGAACTATTACTTTTCTTAAAATTCTTTATATTCTCGGAAGTATATATGGAAACCGGGTGATACGTTATGATGTTTAGAAATAAAGTAAAGCGTACGTTTGTTTTTACACGATGTTCTAATTCCTTGTGTGATCCAAGTATTACTTTTGCTTGAAATGTTTAATTTTCTCTTTTTAAGAGGAAAGCACGCGTTAAAATGAATTGAAAGCTTGGAGAAAAATAAATTATATTTTTCATTTGTGTCAACAGCGTTATAAACTTCGTCCCATGATTCCTTCATCAAGTAGTCCGTAAATAATTTTATATTAACTTTAGTGAATGCTCTGCACATGCGTGTATTATTTATCGTGTCAGTGTTAATGTTCCTAGTAATTGTAAGAATTTGTGCATCGTGGTCACTGTATCCTAGATTATTCGTTATTATTTCATATGTAGTTGTGGTTTTGTTAATTATAATTTGATCTAATGCTTTTTGTGATTTAAGCGTATTCCGTGTAGGTACATTCACTGTAATGTCTAAATTAAAAGAATGAAGTAAATTGAGAAACTTCTCTTTTTCGTGGGATTCGCTCAGAAAATCAATATTGAAATCTCCACATACAACAATGGATTTAAAAGAGAGTTTACTAATTTTGTTCAGAATTATCTCTAGATTTTCCAAGAAAGTGAAATAATCTGAAGCTCGCTTTGTTGGAGGTCTGTAAATGCAAAGTAAGATAATTTTGAGCGTAGTAAGATGTACTACTGTTGTTTCAAAAACTTTTTCAACTGCATATAAATTGAATTCTGACAAGAAGGTAGAATCAATATAATTTCTTATGTAAATACACGAACCTCCGTAAGCAAGGCCCTTATTTGATTCCTTTGCTCTGCAATACGATCCAGGTATTATACTGCGATTTTTGTAGGAAGAGCTCTCAAGATAACTCAAATCCTATCTTCGCGATGGAATATGTCACGGCATTTCGTATCATTCACAGTCGTTCCGCTAGATTTCGCACGATCGCGACCGTATGAAGCAGTGCTTGCGATCATGCGACTTCTACCGGCAAGACCGAGAAAAGACGCGAAATGCCGTGACATATTCCATCGCGAAGATGGGATTTGAGTTATCTTGAGAGCTCTTCCTACAAAAATCGCAGTATACATTCCGATATTACATTCAGGTATTACATTCCGATATTTCCAGGTATTACATTTAATATTGTTAAAAAAACAGTTATCTAAAGAGTTTTTCTGTCTTTAAATAAATGACCAATATATTCTGATAAAATTGAAAATAATCTATAGACAGAAAATAAATACTGACTAGCGTACCCGTGCGAGAACTGTTGCACCGTGCGAGAACAGTTGCAACCCATCAGATGTTTACGGAAATGCCTATTTTTTTCTAGCTGACTTATTTAAAGGCTGATTATATATGTGCACGAATCATGACAAATTATGACATATGACAAAGTTTTATAATGCTAAGTTTTGCTTATTTTAGCATAAATGCCTTTTTTTGCATAAATGCCTTTTCTTTAGAATTATTGTACATTTTGCTTTTTATGTATTATTTTTATATACAATGATAAGATATCACAAAATCAGCCATGATCCAACCTGAGCATTCATTGTGAATCTTTCTATTCACGTTTTTGTATTTTGAAATACGAGAGAATTCCTGAAAGTATATCAACATATTTTTCTCCATTTCCCTCTCATAAATATTAGCCATGTTCTGAGAAAATGGTTAATTGACAATACACCGAGGGCACCTTTTGAGTGGAAATAAATGTAAATTCCCAGAAGGTTTCAGTGTTACTAATTTTGAACTTCTAAAATCCTTCTGGTGTCTGGCATATATTTAGAAATCCTTCTCTGTATTCAAACTGATTTTGTCTCCCAATCATTGCAGATTTGAAGTTGCGAGCCTTGAAAAGTTACTGGTAATATATTGCAATGGAAACTATTAAGAATAAAATCCAAAGGAGTTGTAAATATGTATGGAATTTTACAAATAATATTTAATTTTATTGTGAATGTAATTTATGACAGTGCCTTTTTTTCTCATTATTCTTGACATTTTCAGTGCCTTTCTAGGCGCCTAAAAGGTGATTTTTTAGTGCCTAAACATCTGATGTCTATAGATAACAATATAATACACCCTTGTCAATACAAACTTATTTAACTTTATTATCGAGCAAGGAGGTACACCCGTGTAAGTCAATCGCATAGAATATCAAGTAATTAGTAATTTCACTTACTAATTACTTGCTAATAATTAATTACTGCAGATTCTACAAGCTCTGAACAGGTGGGGTAGAATCTAGGAGCATTGTACGAGAGCTCACAGTCTCGTACAATTCCTCAATTTGCAATTTTCCCTAAGTTATAGAGTTCAACGAAAATTAGGTTTAAAATTAGATTTAAAATGTTATATTTTACAATTTTCTAAAATACAGAGCTCGCTGGAAATGAGACTCCCACAATTTTTTATACACACAAGGATAAAATTTAGAGAAAAATATTTAGCAGTTTTGAGAAAGTAAGTTTAAAAAAAAATTGAAATTGCCTAATTTCATGCAAACTTACAGGAAAAGCACACACATTTTCTCTCTCTCTCTCTCTCTCTTTTTTTTTTTTAAATTTATTTATTGAAAATGTTGAGGCTTCGCTTGTAGTGTACCTCCAAAATTCAATATATCTGTAACTCAAGGGCCCTGGAGTTCATTAAAATCCATCACTGAATATTAATTTTCAAGAAAGTTGGCTGAACAATTTGGGAGCCAATGTTCAATGTTGACCACAGACGCATGGACAGACAATTTGCCTTCAATTGACATTTCGATATATAGGACCCACAAAACATGGATTCTGACTTCACAACTATAAGTAAAGTATTGTAAACATGCACCAGAAAGGGTCGAATGTTGATAAAACTCTTCATTGCTGGGCTCTGGAAATGAAAATGTGGATAAATCTTGTTTCCAGCCCTTTCTGGAGCATGTTTACAATACTTAACTTTCTCTTCATCTGAAGTAAGCCGAGAAAGTAAAATATCATCTCGATTTCTTTTTCAATGTATTAATTAAAAAACTTTGGAACTATACATCACAACCAGTCATTAAATTCAAAACAAAACAATTTTTTTTTCAGATATCTTTATTTTATTTCTCATTAATTAACATTGTTTAGACACTGAAAAGCATGTCAGTAATCAATACTTTCCTTTTTTGAGTACACTAGACAACACACATCAAATACGAAAACACATAACTTCACGCAGACCGCCAAGAGAACTTAGATGTGACAGTCTTGTTTCATATTGGACACTTATTCCATATTCAGACAAACTGCCTGCGTGCTTTTTCTTTTTTTCGCCCTTTTTTCCTTTTTTTTTTTCTCTCCTTTCTTCATTTTTCTCAATATATTTTCATCCCGATAAACCAGTATAAATTTCTCTTTTAAACACTTGCACATTGGTATTAAAATGCAATAATTCTTCTCTTTCAAAATAAAACTTATTTCCAAATCTTGCTTATGTGACAAAATCTCCCCCAAGAACAATCATAACAATAAATGAGAAAATATAAAATGTAATATTACAATTACATTTTATACATGTCATCACAAATTGCTTTTGTATTTAAAAATACACAACGATTTCAGAATACATTTTTAATGCAGAGAACTGCATCTACAAAAAATATTTCACGTAGTATATTTCTCTAATATTAAAAAAAAACATGCTTACTTTGTAGCATTATTTCTATTAATTTTACTAACTAAAATCTTCCATATTAAATCAATCAACATCAAATATTGATAGACTGGAATTGGAAAATTACAAAGCAATATTCCCTTTATGTCAATCAAAAATCATTAATCGACATTTTGTTCCCAACAATAAACATACAATGTTTATGAGAATTCAGCCATTTGATATAGACATACACCAGTTGGCAACAATGTAAGCTAATATTTGGTGCAACACTAATCTTCACAATTCATAATCTAAAGAATATCAAGAATTATTTGTCTATAACTGCAATGAAATGACTTCTGGATTTACAGATCTTCTTCATGCATATGAAGATTATTTGAAATCTTTACTTAAAACAATGAAGAAGAGTTGCACAAAAACCTTTTGTTGCATTTATTACTTTCTAATATTTAACCTCTTAAATATTTCTATGTATACTTAAAGACATGGCTCAAACTTTGATAACTATCAGATGCAATTATAAATCATATCAGATAAAATTTAGCTTTGAAAAGCTTACTCAATTAAAAGTAACTCATGTATAATATAATATACGCTTAAGGTTTTCTTTGGACTAGACTCAATATACGAATACGAGTCTCAAAATTTTGTCATTCTTACAATCACAGTCTTTAGAACTCTGTATCACTTTTCACTTCCTTTTCATACTTATCCTTAGTTTTATAAAAAGTCTTAAAAATAAATTTCACAGACATGATCAAACATGCAATTATGCTCAGCACCACTCAAAGCACCAATGTTTAGAAAAATGAGCACCACCCAATTAATATTATTATTTCAATTTAACCACATGAGTGTCTTTGTACTCACAACTGTGAAAATACAAGTACTAAGTATAAAATGTTATTCCTTATTAGAGATGTTTTTGACTAAGTATCTTGAATTTGAAGATTTACTACATCAGATAGAATCACTGTGAAACATATGTTTCTGAAGCAGAAAAATATTTGAAGGTAATAATTTTAATATTTACAAATATTGGACAGCATGTCCAAATAACCATTAAAAATTGAAACACAAGTTCTGTAACACAACCATACAATTTTCACACCCCAAAAAAATACTCAGAAACTATTACTAAACCAGAATTCAATAATACACATATTTCATACTCTTTCCAACAAAATACTACTTAAGATTAAAGATCTCCCAACATTTGTTCTAAAATTACAAAAATTTATCTTACAAGTGGCTAAGAGAGACCATTCTGTGCACATTATTGTTATAAAATTCACAACCACAAGACAAATGTATATCATTACCAGATCTGCAATTTGTATGCTTCTACCAATTAAAACATCACGTTTCAACTTTTACACGTGAAATACATTTTGCGACTTATTTGGTTCTGAAATTTTTTGAAATTCAGAAAAAATCCCTCCTTTATTGTTTTTTCTTTCTGAAATATACATTAAATGAATATCTCATTTTTCTTAACAACTGAGTTAAGTTTACTTAAAAATTAAGCTCTTGACTTATAATGTGTTTTGCTTGTAAGCTGACACGTTATATGATTTGTGTATTTTATTTTTTCCTGCACGTTTTTCTCATTACAGCTTTTTTTTCTTGCATATTTTCAGTTTTTAACTGCATTTGTTACCAAATACATTTCCTTACATAAGCACATATTTACTATGTTTATTATAAACACATGACTGTGATTTGTATTTAATTATTACTAATGAATACATAATGGTCTTTTAGTCATGCATAATATTAGTTTTATCTTCTCTGATTGCCTTTGTATCTTTTTGAATATTTTCAAACTGTATGCCTCTGGTATTCTGCAGAATTCTTTATTCAGAGAACCTAGTTACCTCTGCAGTATAACAGACACAATAAAGAGCCAATTTTATCTACTGCAGGAAGCTCCATTATATTGTGTATAAAAATAAGCTTTTTAAATGTCTTGAAACATAAGCAAACAGCATGTAAGGATGAATATAAAGGTAATCAGTTGATAAGTTTATTTCGCTGATACTGAATTAACCCTTCAACACAGTGTCTACGTTGAGGATTAGTATTTCTATGCAGATGAAGCAAAAGTGGGTGTGTTCACCAGAACAAAAGTAAGTAGCCATCTTAGTGCACCTCTCATCTCCAAATGACATCCCAACACACAGAGGAAAATTGTCATCTATAGGTATGGCTGCCTGTGATTAGAGATGGAACAAATGTGCCAAGTGAAAATTGCATTCCATGCTGCAGGGTTAACATTTGAACTCACATCACTTGAAACTCTAAAAACATTTTCAAAAGTAAAAATTTTAAACTTTGTATTTTTCATGATCAGACATGCATCCCTAAAATAATAGGTATAATTCATAACAGTAATTCAAACTTTTCTACCCAGCTAAACACAATAGGTAAAATCTGTATCCACAAATAAGTATGACATTCAACTCATTTGTGTGGTTGAAGAACAGCTGCATGTGCCAGATGATTTAGGGACCAGGGGTGTGTGATGAACTACTGCTTCCCATCACTACACTTGCTTAGACTGGACATTGGTCCTGGATGATCAAGTGAGAGATCTTAAAAATATGGATATTTACAACTATACTTTCATTGAAGCAATGTGCTGAAATACTAGCTTATTTCAATGTCTCCAAAAATTACTTTTTGAAATTCACATGGAAGCGTTTGATGTCTGTTTGGGGGACATTTTGGCATTGCAATGGGTATTCCCTTAGACTAAGCCATTTTAAAGCAATAGTGTTGCTGGGTGAAACAGAATTTTCTTATTATGTTTCCAGAGAAACTAAGCATGGAAATAGAAAATGTCAAACTTGCCAATAAGAACCAACTGTCACCCACTACTCCCAATTTCCAAGAAAATTAGTAAGGGTAAGCAAACCGTCATTCACACTGAATTTACTTATCCAGTTGCATCTTCAGCGTGATTGAATTGTTTTTATCTGATTTTCCTGAAATTTAATTACACCACTTATTCCTTGGAGGTCACAATGCAGAATTAAATCACTCATAATTACAATGCATATATGCTATGCCTCATACGCCTTTTAATCTAATATTTTTAGCCATTTATAATAGCCACCAGGTTCCATGATCTGAGACAACTGAAGAGTGATTAACTACTGCTTAATCATGGGTAGCAATTTTCCCACATCTAAAGAATTCAGTCTCTAAATATCTGACACAGACAATACAATGGTTACTTTACTTTGTTGTATGTTGGAAAATTAATACTATTTTTTAAAGAGAGCCAAAATGAATCCTTTATCTTAGTATTTCAACAACTATCAGCATTTCCAATGGTAGAAATATTGAAAAGAGAAAGATTTCAATTGCCTAGTACATCCACAATTAAATCTATGTCTTAATTATGATGTTCCTTCAGAAAACCTTCTTTGTGGTAAACTATTCATTTTCTGCCATTTTGCCCACTAGAATATACATCACTTCCACAAACTTCAAATAATTAATTTAAAGATGACTTACTCCTAGTCAATACAATTTAACAATTATTTAAAAACTATTTAATGTCACCCATTAAAATAAATCTCTTTTAAAACAAAACATTAATATTCACCCACAAGATTCAGAGAAAGAGAGCTCCCCATGAGATTTCTTCTGGCTTTTACATTTGAAAATGCTGCCTAACTATCAATTACCTTTACCCATTTCTTTTCTTCTCTCTTCACTCCCAGAGTGATAAAAATTAAACATCTTCGGAATTACCATGCTTACCATACAATATTCAGAGAATTTCCTTAAAAAATTTCTGAATTAAACTAGAAAACTTGACAAGATTCTGACAATTACAAGAAATATTTACAAATATATAAAATTGAGACAATTTACTGAACATCACAAATAAATCAGCCAAACATCAGTAATACTTCACAATAAACCAAAAGATATTTGCCAGCTACCATTACAAGCTGGGATAATGTCTAAGCTTCCCGACTGGTCTCCCGACATGTGTGGTAGTGTAGTGCATCTTCGCAGTGTGTAAGTGTAAGCGTGTTTAAGGGACGAGGATAGGACAAGAAAGAGGGTGAAAAGAACTTGCGCAGTCCCTGGCCCATTTGTTAACCTACTGCTCCAGCATTCAACTAATGTTGACTGGAGAAACCATAGAAACTACTGATCAAAGCAGCCGGCAGTCTTTCATACAGTAGCTAAACTCAATCTAGGAAGTTTCAAAAATCCTACCACCATTAGGACTCAAACCCTACGACCTCTTGGTGAGAGGCAAAGCAGTGACTGAGTGTGAACCACCAAAGTTGGTACAGTGAAGCTGGAGATTAAGAAAAATTTACCCTGGTAGGTATGCTGCAAAGTGCTCATCTACACATCACAGCGACTCCAGAGAATGTCAACGTGTCAACAACCTTATTTCGAGAGAATCTTTGGATGAAGTGCAACTAGTGAACTGTGTTTGTGGTCTATAATATCGATAGGAAAAGGTAGCACCCTGGAACACTTGGGTTATTCAAAATTATGCTTGATCTGTACCCAGAATGTTGACAAAGCAATGCAGAGAAACCTGAACTTAAAACTGTTACAGGTGACAAAATGACAGATTCGTATTCTGGAACCAAAGACCAAGGCAAACCAAGGGCATATAAGGGGAGTGGTACCACTCCACATCACCTCAAAAGAAGCAGACGAGGAAGAACCCAGAAGTGTATCTCCTGCAGGGATGGTTATGGCTACTGTCTTCTGGAATGCAGAGGAAGTGATTCTTGTAGAATTTTTGGAGCAAGGAGAAACAATTCGGGTGACGCTTGGTGAATGTCACACCATCTCCCAACTTCCAAAAACATTGATAAAACCCCCTATGACTTGTTAGTTGAACAGAGGACCCTGGAATTGGGAAACAAATGCCAACAGATATTAATGTAAAGTGCGATTTTTCTAACTCTTCCTCTCAAGCACCTACGGTCATGATGGAATATCAGAAGGCATTTTGCATCTTACTCGTTGTGCCACTAGAAGTTGCAAGATCATAAGCTCTACTTGATAAGGTCGCAATTGTGATATCTAGTGGCACAACTGAGAAAGACGCAAAATACCATGATGTATTCCATTGTGAAGATGCAAAGTTAGAGAAATCACAGTCTACATGAGTGCTAACCTCTTTTGATCCACAGCAGAGCATACCTGCAACACTTTGGGGGAGAAGAAGAAGGGAGAAAACAACCTGTTCAGTATCTAGGGATGTTACACAGCTTGAAGAGCACCTCTGGTGAATTCGTCCTTTGAAAAATTAGCCTCGATATTCTCCTTCAAGACAACACACCAGCACACACTGTAATTGCCCACCACAGGAAAAATGGCAAAATTTCAGTGCAAAGTCATATCTCATCCACCGTATAGTCCATATCTCCTTCACAATTCCATCTTACCACTTCTCTAAAATGATGACTAAACACAGATTGTTTCTGCAACAACAAAACCATGAAGGATGTGATACTTCAAAGGCTGAGGAAGCTGGACAACAATTTTTACCACTAACAAATACCTACATTTAGTTCAATGAAGGACAAAAACTGTTGCTAAACACAGAAATAAATAATAAAGAAATAATAAAAATGAAAGTTGTGGTGTTATTTTCATATCAAAGTTTCTTATCTTCTTCTTTGAAAACTAAACGAGTAATAAATTCAGAGACATTTTGTTTCTGACTAGCCCATGCACAAGAATCATCTTCATCTTCACAGAACTAGTAGAAATTGTTGACAGCAGGCAGGAACCTTACATGAGCACATGTATATTATTTTCCCACAGCCTCAAATGTAAAGAGGAACTCTATAACAAATCATGGTGTTTGGCTGTTGAAAAATTCTGTACCTCAGAGGTCAAGAATAGTAACTCACAATTTCCATTCTTTAAAAGAGGAAAGAAAAACTATCAGTTTCCTTAGTTGTTATACTGATTTCTTTTAATAAGCTTTAATGGTCGCTATAAAAGTTTGGGAGGGTACTACTGTATACCATCAAATAGATCTCTTTCTTGCAAATATTTAAATATCAAAACCTGAAAATTATGGAAAATAGTTACGACTTCTTCTCCAAAGTACAGAATTCAATAACCCCCCCCCCTTTTTTTTGTATTCTGCAGCAATATTCTTTAATGGGACTGTTACAACACATAGGATATTGTATGTATTGTCACAGTGAAGAATTTTTAAATTCTTTACAGAGAGCTCAATATTGTTTGTTATTTTAAGGAGACAACTAATTTTTTACCTTTTTTTTTTTTTTTGTAAAACATAAAAATGTCTATCTTTTGATGAACATTTTGCTTATGCTATTACTTATCCAAGAAGAATAAATCAAAACACAAACATGTTTTGATTTATTCACACACAATTAGTTCTTGTATTTTTGGGTATTCAAGATCTGGTTATATGCAGTGCACTCACTGTTCACTTGCCTCTTAAAATAATAGCACAGGTTGTCAATCTTACTTACGAGTATAATATCTAGCAACCTTTGAGTGCAGACTGTGCTTTCTTGCTATCTTACTGTGATTTTGGTGGTTGTAACCTGATGTCGATGAACGAAAGCTTTGCAAAGCAAAGTTCAAAATGAAAATGGTGCATTTGCATTAATTAAAAAGGTATTTTGGCATAAAAAAACATTGGAAATTTTCATGATAATATGAGATGAGTAGCCATCTCAATTCACTTTTAAAGTGTGAGGTTTCCAACGCAATTCCATTCCGTTCGCTGGCTAAGGTTGTTGTCAATCCCATTTTTTGGAGCTTTGCAGCAAAGTTGGCCTTATGAGTCCAAGCAGAACTCAAGCTGATATTAGTGAACAAATGAACTTTGCACTCAACATAATCAGAGCTGCACTAGAATCTTCTGGTAAGGGCAACCCGTGTCGAACTAATGTTTTGGCCTAACGTTGTGTATACAGCAACGGTATAGCTCAGACGAAGGCCACAACACAATGACCGAAAGGTCAGCTTAACAGACTCCAATGCAGTTCAACCCAGACAGCCAAATACCAAATGACTCCTGCCGAGGAAGCCTAAGAATCCCTGTGCTAGGGACTTTATTTTTACACTTTACATAGTGGTATCAATAGTATTTCCCACATGGTACAGATAGGTACCCTGACAAAAGTAATAGCATAAATAAAACATGAATTGTGAAGTTGCAATGTTGGCTGAAAAACATCTAATCATCTTCAACAAAGTTGCCAGGAGTATTTTCATTATTCTGTGATGCAGTTCATCAATTGTTTACGTCTTAGTTTCAAACACTTCAATTTTGCAGCTACAATAATGCAATGATTTATTAGTTCCTCAATCAAAAACTTCAGGTACAACATTTGTGCAGCCTTAAATTTATGGTCAGGACTATAAGGAAAATACAATTTTTTTGTTAGTGTATGCCTTACTTGCGGCATTGACACATAATTTTCTTCTCCAAACTGCCTCTTACTTAGTTCATTGTTGACAAGTCTAACTATATCCTGGAGATGGTTGGGGTAGTGGCCCTGTTTCAGCAAGTGCGAACATAAGGTTTGCACAAAAATGGTACCTGGAAAAAGAAAATCCAAGATTAGTACCATAGTGATTAAATTTATTCAGAAAGCTTCTGAAAATATGAAATGAGTTTTGCTAGGTAAGAACATTATGAAAGAAATGATGTTTCTGGCATTATGGATAAGAGGAAAGTTTGTGTGTAAAATAAATTATATTAGAGAAGGAATCGTGCATAAAAGAATTGAGTTAACTACAAGAATTAAAACGTATAGATTTCTTTCAACCATTGCATTCTGTTCTTCCTAACGAGTTAAATCAGGACACCATATTGCAAGCTTGCATTTGAAGAGTATCTAACTGCAAAAACACATGTTCCAAGAAAATATGAGTTAGAAGTTTTATTATACCATTACTTTTTGTTAATAAACATTTTTCACAAGCACTTCATAATCTTCTTACACATCATATAAAAATATGACTTTGTGAGAACTCTTTGAAAAATCACTTGTCAATTTGAAACTTTTTAACCATTATTTATGAAATGTGTTGGTAACAACTTCAGATTGTATGCAGCAATAAATAAGAAATCATTGAAACACTTATTTTACATTGAATTAAAAGAACGTAAAGAAACGAATGGAGAGAAAGACAAGACTACAGTACGGACATCAATAAGCTTCAGGAACAATTGTAAAATTCAACAAGAAAACACACACGAAATACGTAACAGCGAAACCCGAAAGCAAGAACCAGATCAGGGTATATTGATCAGCAGGCAAAGAATGAACAGAGCCAGTAAGGATGTAATAATATGCTCCATTAGTGAGATAGGAGCCGGACAAGAGTGAGACGGATTCGATGGTGTAACGGTTAGTGTACCAGACTGTCATACCCAAGTTTGCAGGTTCAAACCCAATCGAAGCCATGGATTTTTAAGGGCGAAAAAATCCTTCGGAGGGAAAGTAAAGCCGGCTGTCCCATGTTAGTAGATTTACTTGCATGTAAAAGATCCTCAAGCCTAAATGACGCCTCTGAGCTAAATTCGAATTGCCTGTTTCGTCACCCGAGATAATACCTTCTTTCTCCGCTAGGTGGTGAAAGGAGCGTAGTTGAAATTTGCGTGGTCAGGCGGAAGAGCGGGCCTGATGGCCCGAGTCTCGCCACGTAAAATAAGGCATTAACTAACTAACTAAGAGCCCTAAAGGCAGGAACCAGGTCTACATGGCTGTATGTGAGGAAACTGGCAAGCAATACAGAATCAGAGAAAATAAAACAGAATCTAGAAAGAAAAGGAATACAAGGAAAATTATATGTGGGCAACTAAATACAGTGGGATACCACAAAACACTCCAAGTAGGTCTACCAATTGATGAAGCCTGAAAAGCTGAAGAAACCTGGCCACAAGACATTTTTAAATGTGTCTCTCAAAATTGAGAGACACAAAGGAGGTATCAGGCTCTCCAGTTCACAAAACCAAGAACAATAGGAATATTCCCAGAAAAAAAACAAAGGACCAAATAGTATTGAAAGCTGCAAAGTGGAATGTAAGAGGACTGATGTACAAAGAAGATAACCTAGAACTAGAATTGAAAGAAAGAAATTTAGATTTAACAGTTATTTCAGAAACTAAAAAGAAAGGCTCTGCACTGAGGGATCACATTTTAATATATTCAGGGGTAAAACAAAGTGAAAGAGCTGCAGGAGGAGTAGCAATAGTGATATCAAACAAATGGAAAGACAAAGTTGAAGGCTGTAAATTAATTTCTCCACAAATAATAACAATAAAGCTCAATATCGTGGAAAGGAAAATTAACATTATAGGAGTGTAGGCACCAGTAGAAGGGAGTGAGGAAGAATCAGTTAGAGGAATCAATCACATTCTATAATGACATACAAGAAAAGCAAACAGATCTTTTTGAAACAACAGAGATTTTTGAAATATGCAGACTCATTTTCAAATCTCTGTAGTAGCCTTATTTTAAAAGTTATCCAAAAATTTGTTTGCAGAGAGGAGAAATATAATGTACTTCTAAAATGTCTAGAATTTAAAGTAGAATAATATTGTGCCTCTTGAAGAAAAAAGAATTAATATTGTTTTAAATTTTTTGAAAGTTCAAAGTTTCAATAAAGTTCAAAATGAATTTTATTGTTATATATTTTATTTGTTGTTGTTTGTTGTTGTTGTTGTTGTTGTTGTTGTTGTTGTTGCTGTTGTTGTCATCACCTATTCAGAGCCTGTGGAATCTGCAATTGTATGTGACATTACAAATTACTTGTTATTCTATGCAATTGAATTACACGGGTGTACCTCTTTGCTCAATAATAAAGTGAAATAAGAATAGTTTGTATTGACAAGGGTGTATTATATGGTTATGGTTTTGTGGTGTATCGGACTGTTATACCCATGTTTGCGGGTTCAAACCCGATCGAAGCCATGGATTTTTTAGGGGCGAAAATATCCACCGGGCGCCTTAAAGCCGGGTGTCCCATGTTAGTAGATTTACTGCATGTAAAAGATTCTCAAGCCTACATGACGCCTGTGAGCAAAATTCAAAATCATCTGTTCGCTGCCCATGGAATACCTTCTTTCTCCGCTAGTTGGTGAAAGGAGCGTAGCGAAATTTGCGTGGTCAGACAGAGGAGCAGGCCTCATGGCCTGAGTCTCACCACATAAAAAATAAGGCAATTCAATTTAATCAATTACAAGGTGACATATAGAACAAGTGACAGAGGATAAGAGGGTCTTGAAGAAAAATATATATTATAGGCTTAATATGGAAATGGAAAAATAAGGAAGAGGGTGGGGTATACAATGCGAGAGTTTTCCCCATGGGTGCGCTAGTTATCTATTAAGGAAATAATTTATAAACAAAACTGGAAAAAAATTTGTTGTGACTGGAAAACTTGGAAAAGTCAGAGAATTTGAAAATCTAGAAAGCATACGAACCCTGTATTACATATTTTTATTCATTTCTGTAGCATACAGTAATATTTTGACTTTGGAATTTTGTTACAAATTTCATATTTTTATACTTTATAGTCCTTTGTGTAGTATATAATTTGCAGAGGAAAAATTAGAGAAAGAAAAATTATTCTTGCTCATAACTCATGCTCCAACTGTCGAAAACCTCTTGCAAATTTCACTACATATGTTTTTGATTATGCACTATCTGCTAATAAAGTTTCATAACAATCAGTGTCCGATGTAATGAGTGTTGCGTGTAAGAAGGTGAATGTCTCAATGTATCTTATTTGAAAAGCTTTCTCCCTTTTAGACTCTGAATTAACAAGGCGAATATACATACACCATACAAACCCTAATGAAATAGACAATATATTCAAGAAATATTTCTCTGAAATAGCAGGCAAATTTCTGCAAACAAGTAATCCAAACACTACACCTCAACAATCACCACCATTCCTTAAAAACTCTATTTCTAGTATGTACATCACAGAAACAACAGAAAAAGAAATATTGCAAATTATAAAAATGTAAAGTAAACAATCTGTTGGGATAGACAACATTCTAGACTCCTCAATAAAAAAGATTGCTGCATACATCATCAAACCATTAACATATTTGTACAACCAATCACTCACTCATGTCTCCTTCCTAAACACATTCAAAACTGCAATAATTAAACCTATCCACAAAAAAGGTAACAAACAAGATGTAATGAATTATAGACTGATTTCACTCGTCAGGATTTTCAAAAATATTAGAAAAACTCTTCTATGAAAGGTTAAAAAGCTACCTGGGACTGTAACATTATCACAGACTCACAATATGGATTCAGGGAAAATTGATAATCTGAAAATGCTATATTCGCCTTTGTAAATGAAATCCTCATGGCACTAGAGCAAAAAGAAATTCTTGTTGGTCTCTTCCTTGACCTGTCAAAAAGCTTTTGACACAATAGACCATAAAATTCTATTGTCAAAATTAGAATCTTATGGAATCCGGGGAATTGCTTACAACTGGATAAAATCATATCTAACGGACAGAAAACAAATAGTAATGTTACCTTACCTAAAAGACAACAAAAGAAAAAACAAATTACTCCGAACCAAGAGTTGTGACCTATGGGGTCCCGCAAGGATACACACTAGGCCCAATTTTATTTCTTATATTTATAAATGACCTGCCATTAATAATGGAAAACAACAAAACAGTACATTTTGCTGATGATACTAATATAACAATCAATGAAAGAACAACCAAACCTCAACAAGACAAAGCCAATCCTGCCATTGACAAGCAAATTCAATGGATCCACCAAAACAAACTAGTCCTAAACAGAGACAAAACAATCACAATGCATTTCCACAATTCTCACTCTCAACAACAATCACCAAATTTAACATTAGAAGGCAACAGCATTGCACAAGCACAGAATACAAAATTTCTCAGAATAACCATACAATCCAACCTCAAATGGAATTCACATCTAGAAGATATTAATTTAAAATCGAGCAAACTTAATTATGCTCTAAGAATAATAACAAGAAACAGCACCATTGAAACAGTCTGAACAGTGTACTTTGCAAAGTGTATTTCTTGAAGTACTCTGTTCTCAAATATGGAATAATAATGTGGGGCGAAGCATCAGAGGCTAAGCAAACATTCAAAATACAAAAGAGAATAATCCAGACAATAACAAATACTAAAAGAACAGAGTCCTGTAGACCTCAATTCAAAAAAACTTAACATACTTCCACTGCCTTGATTATTCATATATGAAGTTCTCATGTTTGAGAAAAATCTAATAGACAATGACACACCTTACAAATATAACTCAAGCTTACACTCACACAACACAAGACAAGCATATAACCTTCATCAACCATTGTGCACAAGCACACTATATAAAAAGGGTATGTTCTCTACAGGAATACAATTCTTCAATAAATTACCAATACATCTTAGAAACATAACAGGAATACACAACTTCAAGAATAAACTAAAACACTTCCTTGGGCAAAAACTTTTTTATAGTGTTCAGGAATACATCAGTAACTAATAAGTGCAATCTGATTTCAGGTGCTGCAGTAGGACTAGGTGTAGAAATAGAAAAAAAACTGGCTAAAACCTGCCTCCTTCTCCTCACCATTTCAAGATCTGAACATTGAATGTAGTACTATTAATATAATACTAATAAACATTGAATGTAATTCTATTAATAAGTAGTGGGCAAAATCTTTGTCATCTAGAAACTTATCTGACCGAAAGTGAATGAGGGAATGGGGCTAATTGATATGCGTATTGCTTTCTCTTTTATCACCTGTATTTTACGAGATATTTGAGGTAAGTTTGTTTTTTTTGAATGGGACTATACATATTTTTTCAGTCTATCATGATAAGCGTAAAAAGTCAAATCCAAAGATATAAATATTGTCATATGTTAGATAAGCATTTTTTTGAGTAACTGTGATTTTTTTGCAACTAGTGTTTAACGGATATTTTCATTGTAACTGTCAGCCCCACAAGGTCACGCAGCGCTCCCCAAGCAAACGCAGGGTTGGGAAAGGGAAGGGATTTTAGTACTTGAGGATACGAAAAATATTCACAAAACTGTTGCATTTTTTCCTGAACTCTCCTTTCCATCCTGATCCATTTTCAGATATTTTGTGTTTCTTAGGGATTGAAAATAAGGATTTGTCTTAAGTAGTATTTATTGAAATATGAGTATTTCTATCCCTAAGTTATTATTATATTTTTATTTACATTGAAATTGTTTGCTCAAAATATGCAATATTTTTTGTACAGTTTTAATTATTTATTCTTATTGTGCTTTGTTTCAAGATCCCATTAATACTTACCTTATGAAACCGCATTAAATGGAGTTGAAGTTATAAACAATTTTATTACGATACAAACTTAAGACAAATCCTTATTTTCCATCCTTTAATTCCTTGAATCAAAGAAAGACGAAAATCTGAAAATGCGGAAGGATGGAAAGCACAGTTCAGGAAAAAACTGCAATGGTTTTGTGAGTATTTGGAATACTATGTTTTGTCTTTTCAAATAAGATCCCTTCCCTTCCCTTCCCCGGGCGCACGTGTGCTGGTGGAGCGCTGCGTGACCTTGTGTGGTGGACTATTCAAAATGTCCGTTAAAACCCAGTCGCAAAAATTAAAATTAATAAAAAAAAAATGCTTATCTAACATATGACAATATGTACATCATTGGATTTGTCTTTTTACGCTCGTCATGGTGGACTGAAAAATATGTATAGTTCCATTTGAAAAAACAAAGTTACCTAAAAAATCTCGTAAAATACAAGTGATAAAATAGAAATTAATGCACATATCAATTAGCCCCTTTCTCTCATGCACTTCCGTGAAAACTGCATTGCAATAACATCGACCGTTCAAAAGTTACAGGAGGTGCTAAAGTTACGCGACTCACCGTGCGTGTGCGTGTGTGTGCGTGTGTGTATATATATATATATATGCCGTCGCCGTATGATTGTTATAAGTAGTAGCAGTAAAATTACATAAACAAGTGAATTTCACTTTTACGTTAAACAAAACAATCTGGAAATGTTAAATTATTTTGCTATTAAAAATAATTATATACTGTATAATATCTTAACCTAGCTGTAACAAGTATTGTAGTAGGCTATTGACCTATTGTAGTAGGATAATTCCTAGACTAATGACCCCATCTCCATCACGTTTTTGTCCAATTTCCCTGGTCCTTTGAGCAAATGCTGAGATGGCCCCTTGTTTTGCTTCTGGACAGTAATGTAACTCCACTCTCCCCACCCAAAACATCACTTTGATTCGTCATACACAATTGTAAATGTATATATGACTTAATAAATAATAATAATAATTATTATTATTATTAATATTAATATGTTAGTGCATATTTTGCATATTTCATTAAAATAGACTCCTCTAAAACATTTCAAAATGTCACAGAATCAATTTATTTGTGAGGATTTTATTTTATTAGAAAGAGCTTGTCACAATTTGCCTTTTTTTGTTCCCCTTTTCTATAAACGATAAAATACATAAAATGTTAATACGTAATATAATGGTAAAATTTACGTAGGGTATTTCATATACCCTACAAATGCAGTATATTTTATGATACCAAATTTTTTACCCCTGAGAAAAAATGAAAGAAGACATGCAATGTATTTCACTAAGGTGCATATTTACTTTTAGTATTTCTCCAGAGAAGTAAACTAGGTTAAATTATATTTGCACAAAAGCATATCTTTTCATTCCATGTATGCTTCTCCTGAACTTTATCAAGAAAAGTTTATACAAAAAATGAAAGGTTGTTAATTTTAATCGAGTATTATTGTGCGTATTTCAGAAGTTTTAGGTCAGAAATGCATATTTTAAAAAGCATATTTGAAGATTTATTAGGGCATAAATATCCTCTCCCATTATGACATTTATGAATTTGATAAATTGTTTATTCAACATGGCGATAAGGGATTGAGAGGTCATGCTATGAAACTGAAGGAGAGAATCAACACAAGCCAGTGAGTGCATTTCCTCACAAACTTGTACTAAATGTGTGGAACTGAACTTCCTGCGGCAAGTGTTGGAGCCAAGACAAAAAATTACTTCAAAAATCAACTAGATAATCATTAACACACATAATTACACTCTATTACAATGTAAATATGTGTAGAATGTCTGCTTATTGCCCCTGCCATTATAATATTAACAGTTATATTAATAATATCTTTTACATAGGGACCTCAAATGTTGGGTGTATTTGCTGGGTCAGTTCTGGCCTACTGATCATAGTTAGGAGAGCCCTGACTTTCAAAGTTGCTAACATACCTGTCTGACGATGTCGATATGTCGCAAAACCAGGTACAGTTGCCCAAAACGTCTGCAGGTCTGCTGTAGGAGGAATTTTTTTTTCACATTCCAAATTTGTAGGGCCATCACATTCTGGCATGTTGCAGTTATCATCACTGTTATCTTCAAGGATGTTTGGAATGCAGGGCACAGCTAAAATTACAATTTCAAGTTAATTTTCATAAAAATAATTTTGACAAGAAAGATAAGTGCAATCCATTATTTGGTTTCAAGGCCAGTACAAAAAACACATTGACTTATGGGGGGGAGGGGGACAGCAAATGCCGCTAGTGGTGGTCGAGGGAGAGAATGCAAATGTCTTTTCACCCTGACAATAATAATAATAATAATAATAATAATAATAATAATAATAATAATAATAATAATAATGACAATAATAATAGTAATATTTATTCCCATCTTGTTTTAAAGAGATAATGTACATTGTACTTTCTTGGAATTACTAACTATCGATAACCAGTTGTGATGGTTAGCAATACTGTGCTTATAATTTTTTGTCTTCTTCTACATAACATTTTTTGTGTGCCATGGTTTTTGTACTACAATTCTTTTTATTTTTACAATCCAAGTTTTGTAAACATACAAAAAATAAAAGACCTAGCCTTAAAACATAAAATAAGTGAAAATTTTCAGATGCAATAGGTATATATCCATAGACAAATATATAACCCCATAAATAAATTCATACTTAATTTACACACATAACAGTTTTAATGCAATATTTCAGTTAACTTGATTACATCATTGGTGTAGTAACTGTTATATAATTAACTTGAAGCATAAATGAAATAAGTGTTAAAATAAACAAAACATGTTGTTCTGTTAAAATTGGAAAAATGGAGCGACAATGTATGCTAAACACAGTGTTTACATAATGGGAGTGTAAATTCCCGTTGCTGACAATGTTAAAATGTGGCTAATTGAAGGCCATTACATTTTCTGGCAAATTATTAAGTGGTAGCTCTGTGATATTTTTATACAGTGTCCACGCATCTTTTTAACACATTAAATTAAGAACATTTTTTAAAAAAACCTATTTTTTGATGAAATAAAAAAAATTCATGAGAAGTATGAACTACTTTTCCCCTACATTTTCTTGTATATTCGTTTAATAAAATCCAATGTACAACAGATTTTGTAAATATGACTAATCCAGCATGTATAATAAACTTAATTTAAAATATTCACAATGTTTGAAATTTTTATGAAGAATATTATTAAAAAACTGTTTTTATAGAAAAAAATGAACGTATGGGAAAACAGGTTTAAATATTTATGCACACATGTTATTTTAAGAGACAAATAAAAATAGTTCTTGTGGTTGTAGCAACCTGATTCAGGTCTCATTTTAAACAGGAAAGATGAGGGAAAATGAAAACACAAAAAAATAAAAATCGACTTTTGGATCAAAATCAATTCACACACCCCTTAAGCTTATACTTCATTCAGGAAGTGGGGCATGAAAGAACATTTACATCAAGGAGGGAGGCATTCAAAAGTGGTTGTTATTACATGGAAGGAGAGAGAAAAGAAAAATTTGTGAACATATTTTTTGAATGGCCCAGAAATAGCATATAAAATTGTTAATACCTTTCTGGAATTCACTTCCTTGACATGCTTGAATAAAAATTAATTTTGGTTTGCCGAGAAGTTTGGGACACTGATCCCCTGAGACCATTTTCTCAATCTCTTCAACATTTATAGGTATTCCATCAACACAATAAACTTCATCTATAATTTAAAGAAACACAAACATCAGATACTTTTAAAGCAAATCTTTCACAGACTTACCACACATTTGCACAAGGAAACATTGTCTTGGGACCATGAACCTGCTTTTTCGAACTTTGCAGAAGCCTAGAAAAGTTTCCTTCACCAAAATTCAATACTACACATTTTATTTAAAACAATTTTATATATATATATATATATATATATATATATATATATATATATATATATTTATAGACATTAAATTGTGTCAATGTAACCTTTGAAAAATATCTGAACCAAGGAAATTTACAATTACATTAATTACAAGGAAAGCAACTTTTTCTATCAATTATCAAATATTAATATGAGAGGATACCAACTTACTACGCTTTCCATGTGAGAGAATACATAACACTAAAGAAGAATGTATCTTCTGCACTTTTTTCACAATGATCTGTTTTAAATGTTGAAGCAATTTGTCACTAGGAAAATTTTCAAGGATGATAGTTTCATATCCTAATCCTGTGAATGTAATGTTCAAAATTTCTCTATCACAGTCTGTCCCAGTGCGAGTACTCAATTTTTCCTGAAACATAAAAATATGGCATTGCATAAAATTGAACCTTTCAATGATTATTGTAAAATAATACTATCATCACAATTTAATCCATAATAAAAGTGTACTCACTACACCATTAGCCAAGCACTGTTCTTCACAAAAATCCCTTTGGTTGACAACTATACACAAACCCATATTATTTTTATCCATTTTGTAACAATCTGTATCAGATGATAAAAAAGGTCTTGGAGCAAAACTACGTGAATAATTTTTTTCCAAGAAATCATTATCAGGACACATTATAGACTGTTCAATTTCATGTACCTTGTTAACTTTTTGTAAAGCTGTGGCTAAATCACATTTGTTCATTTTATTTAAATGTCCAATCAAATAGTTTACATTAGATTCCTTATCATTAGTTCCATCTGAAATGTAACCCTCACAAATCAAATAGAGGAGACTGAATTCCATTAGATTTGTTTTATGAACACTAAAAGAGCTACCTTTATCATTAAAATCTTTCTCAATTAAGTGTATTAAATGAGCAAGTTCATTGTCAGACAAGCTCTCACACATTCGTAGCAGAGCTTTCCTCACACAGTTGATGTACTGTTTGTTTTCAGTTTCTTCAAACATTACTTTCAAATAATTAATATCAAAACCTAAATGCTTAATTATTTGGTAATTTTTTATTAAAATTAAGGATTCTAAAAGTTTAGAAATTAATTCCTGGTCTGTTGGGATCAGATATCTAAATAAATCAGGAATTATTTTGCTGTATTTCTCTCTTTCAAAAATATTTTCTGCCAGGATACAATAAGCCCTGAGAGGATCGTCGCACATTAAGAACACCAAGGAAGTTTTTTCATGAATGTCAAACAAGTTGTCTTTGTCTAGTATTTTTCGTAATAGTGACAGTTCGCAGTTTACCCAGGAGTGGTGGTTCATTTTAGACTTGTTCACACAACGTTCATCAATGCACTTTGCAGGTGACTTTCTTCACTCTCGAAATTTTACAGAAAGACCACACATCAATCAACTGGGCAAGGCCTTTCATTTGTGAAAGCTTTCACTATTTACAAGTTTTGGATGACAATAAGTCACACTTTGCGACGCCAATTACGAATGTCACTTCATACCACTTGTGTTAGCTAAGATTACGCGAAGAGCCACCGACCAACAAAAGCTGAGGCGCGCTTGACCTAACCCACTACAAAATCGCGATGGGGTAGACATGACTTTACTACTGCACTCCGCACTTCTCCGCACACTTCTGTTCCGCTTCTGTTCACTGCTGCGGACTGCGCGAGTCTGAACGTGCAAGGGAGGGGATGCGCCAACCACATGACCAAACTCCACGTCATCACAACACAACACGTGCACCAATGACAACTCGTCTTGACTGCACTTCATACAGTACAAGTGGCGGTCATTTTAAAAGTATGAAAGAACTATTTTCATGTCGTGAAGGTACAATGGACTCTTATGAACTACGTTATTCTTATGGATGAAACTCGTGCACGTTTTTAACGGGACTTCTAGTCACCTTTCTTTACAGGACTGTAATTTTTCTATTTTCTTTTGCAACAATCGATTTATCAACAGTGGACGAGTTTCATCCATAAGAAAAACGTAGTTCATAAGAGTCCATTGTACCTTTTTTTAACGGGATTGTTTTTTGTTTTTTTCACATTTGTTGCGCCTTCCTGACGACCCAACACATCTCCTAACCCTTGATCTCCTAAGAGAGTTCCTTACTTTATTTATTAATTTTTATTATGTAGTAATCTTCCTTTACTTTATATACATGGTAAGTCCGTATAGTAGTCGTTGTCAAGAGGACCGCCAATGACAACTCGCGTGCGCGCCTCCCATACGCGCGCGCGCCTCCCATACGCGCTCCTGCGTCACTGCCCAGCGGCCAGAGTTGGG
The DNA here is from genome assembly GCA_031308135.1 of Acheta domesticus. NCBI lineage: Eukaryota > Metazoa > Arthropoda > Insecta > Orthoptera > Gryllidae > Acheta > Acheta domesticus. The sequence continues at coordinate 210,208,750 of JAHLJT010009419.1, forward strand.
AAGGAATTAGGATACGGGTAGGGAGTAGGACCCTTCACAGGGGTTGAACTAGCCCCTGTAAAGCAGTCAACCTCGTTTAGTTAGAACAAATTTCATATGAGGTTGTCTGGGAATCGAATCCGGACCTCTTTGGTGAAAGGCGAGCGACTCCGCTTGTCCTTTTTTCTCACTGTGTGTCCTGTTCTCCCGACAAAATATTAACTGGACGCGAAATGCAACGTTTTTTTGCACTTTGCTGTAGCCTCACTGACCTCACTCTGTCTAGACGCACGCAAAGCGCAGATGTACAGATTGATAAAAAATGGTGTGATCTTCCACACACAAGTAGAGGCAATCCATGTAAAAACAAAGAGGTGGTTGTGAGTTTTGCTCTGGCTGAACCAGGCACAAATGCTGTGGTAGAAAGGGAATCGTGAATTCCCTTTGGATTGATGAAAAACCAAAAAAACAAAAACAAAAAACCCTTTTACTACCAAAATGAACCAAGCAATTGTAATTTTAGAAACTCATTTTCAAGACCTGAGCTGTAAGGAATTCTACACCCTGTTATTAAGTAATTCAAAACTCTTGCTAGATATCTAATTTTCTGATAAGTAGAAAGTTCATAGTGATGTTCCTGAATCAGAAACAAGTTCGTGTTCACCAGGTTGTTCGTAAGTTGGTTATTAAAATAAGTCTTTTTATGTATAAAAATAATTTGTGTTTCTCTTAGTGAAGAACTGCAATCACATGTGAAGCACATATTGTTTGTAAGCTCATGCTCTGTCCTTCTTTTCTTCCGTATTTCATAAATGTCCTGTTTTATGTCATAAAAACACGATCACCCTACTGTAGAAAAAAATTACGATGGTAATCACAAAAAAATGTCATTCAGTTGCTTTAAATAATTAATTAATTAAATAAATAATTAAAACGCTAGATTTCCACGGAAATGACTTTTTAAACGCCTTTTCAATCAAATTGTTAAAACATAAAATTTGGTGGAATTATTTATTTAAAACTTCAATACAATATTTCAGTTATCATAGTTGGGGGAAGTACTTTCATTGTACCAGAACCTTGAAATGTGTCCGTTAAAAAAATGGATTGTCAACGAAAATGTGTGATTTATTTATTTGTGCATTAGATTATACAGTAACATTTGCTGTAAATGGGTTGGGTTAAAAGGGTCTGTAAATGGCAAAATGCAGCCTTAGCAACGCCGGCGTAGTGGTTGGCAAGGTCAATAAACTGCATTCAGGCCTTGAATAGGTGGGGGCGCTGGCTAGATAGAAATATAAGATAATTTGGGACTGGTCTAGAAAGGAATGACTATCGAGAGCTTGGCTACTTGATTTGGTGAGAAATGGATGGATTGGCTAAGGGAGAATAGACTGTCGATTCCTGACGGAAGTTTGTCGTTTTGTTTAAAAAAAATAAGAATGAAGGATGGATACCGAGGCTTTGAGGGCTAAAAACGGAGAAGTAAATGACATTCTGATAGAGGTCGTCGAGTGGTACGGATCGCTCGCGAGTTTAATATTAGGGGAGTGGGACTTGTAAGTTTGTCGTCAGAATCAATGGTTTTCGGACTGAAAGTTGATGTGCAGCAGTTAAATTCGCTTGGGACTTTGAAAGTTTTTTATATTGCGGTTTTGGAACTTTAATGTTTTACCACGTAGTTGGGGAGGACTAGGAACTGTGAATATTAAGTAAGAACCGGTAGATATTCGAGGCAGTGAGGGCTTGATTCGTCGGCAGCGTCGCAAGATTAGAAGAGAGAAGCTGGACTTGGGATTATCATCATTCAAGTGAGAAGATACTGCGGGGCATCGTCGGTCAAGATCACGTTTAGATAAGTACTGCAGTACAAAGGTTTTCTTTTAAACGAGGTCATGACCTAATGGCAGAATAATTGTTCACAAGTCAATAGATTGTTAAATTTTCTTTTGGAAATGAAAAGATGATTTTAAAAAGTTTAGTCAATCACAACTGATAAGTAGTTAGAGATATATTTAATTATTTCCTTTCAGATTCCTCGCCATACTGTATAGTTGGCAGATCAAATAATCGGCTATCTAGGAGATAGCGATTATCCATTACGTGACCCATTGACCCAGCTAGCCGGACATTTATCCATTCGTTAAGATTAGCTGTGGAAGTATTTGTTTCAAGTATCAATTATCGTAACTTGTTCCTGGCGCCCATAGTTTTCTATAAATTCGGAACGGGTCAGGATTATAACAGTCCTAAGGTAAATGATGTCATTTAAAACGGCACGATCTCGTAATAATTTATGACGAGACATTGTTGGTACATTTCAAAAGTGACGAAAGAAAAAAACAATTTTAAAAGTACAACTTAAAAAGAAAACATCCTAAAGTAGTCAATCATTGTAAATACACTTTGTAGAGCAACATCCATCAGCAGCAGTCTTTAGAATAAAAAAGGAAAATGTGAATTGCTCGATAATTCCATGCGTTTCTATTTTAAACATATTCCTGGAACAATCTAGTGTGAAGATGTTAATGCTAAAGATTTATCACATTTCAAATAGTTTTCATTTTTTCGCTAATGGAAGGAAATGGGTTTTGAATTCGAAAAGAAAGAAAAAAGACTTTAGTGATAGAAATGATATAGTAGTGTGGCGACATTCATATCTACGCAAAATACAATTTAGAAATCAGAAAAGGAACGTGGTGTATTTAGATGAAATTTTGATAAATATTGGTTTTAGTGTACCCGAATTTGAAACAGCAGATGCTTTTTTGGCTAGATTGTCTTCAGGGCCCTACAGCTCGGGCAACAGCAATACGTTTTGTATTGCCACACACCGATGGCAAGATGAGGTTTGTAGTGGGAGAGACTTATTTCCTTAGCAAAGAAAAATTCTGTTGGCTGCCAACGGAGAGTGTTAGATTTGAACGGCAATTCAGAGAACAATTATTTCCTTTGTGCTAGGAACTGTCAGTATGAAGAACAATGCCATGTTCCATGGTAGAAAAAATGAAACAATTACCAGTTCCAATTTTCATAAGGAAGAATGTGAGAATTGTCTAGCATCGAAAAATGGCATAAATGCAAAAGATTCTCTCAAAAGAGATGTAATTCTTGTGCGCGGACAATTCAGTAATAATATTGTAGACTTAACTACACATATAGGGCACATAATTGCACATCTGGGGGAACTGTTTGCAGACTGCCTCCATTGAAATGATGTGGAGGCAGTCTGCACAAAATAATATTAATTTCAGGGCAAATAAGTGGCAATTTTGATCAACACTGCGTCTGGATCAGTCTGTTCGGAGCTATGGGTGAATTTCTGTGGGCATGTTGAAGCAGTGGAAAATGGTATGTAACGAGCAGATGATTTTCAGTATGATATCAAAGATCTAACCAGTGGGTTATCAAGTAGTTCTTCCAGCAAGGACAACAGTAATTCTGCCGTTGATAGCAGTGAAGAGACATCTCAAGTCTCGATGGAAGGGGTCGAATCCCCGTCCAATTAATGTAACATCAATTCTCTGAAAGATATGTAAAATTGATTGTTTATTGAGAAAATTAATTAATCGATATTACTTTTTTTTCATTTTATACTAAGAGAATTTATGTAAAGGGTTATGTAATTTATGTATTCGACACTTCCGCTAAAACAAAATTACTGTTATAATAATCGTCTCCTATATTATTTCAGTAGTATACCTTTCCGTTGCGGTTCTCACACGCAACCAATCTTTATAAATAAGGTCTCTAAAGAAAGAAAATTTCACGGAGACTTGACAAATTGCACTTTGACTTTAAAAATATGAAGGAAAATATTTAAAGAAACGCACCTAAATATTCAAGTCAAATGCAAGCCGCAACACTTGCCAAAGTTTTCGTCAAATAACTTCTAAACAAAGAATTCTAGGGCCTTAAAAACTAAAATTGTGAGGCCATCGGCCTCAAAGAAACGTTTTTCACACCATAATCTACAACATGAGATATTTCTCGACCTTCAATTGAATTTTTGGTTCCGCGCTTCAATACCATCAAGGCCACCTCAATATTTCAGCCCTGGCTGCTGGTAGCCATTTTTGTGGCGACATGCTTAGAAGGCTTAGATTCCTCAATCTTATATTTACGCTTTCTGTATAAACCATGGTTTCTGCAGTCTGACGAGGTTTATTTGCATAATCATTAATTCCAGATTTGCTCTCCAGCAACAAGTAGTATTATTATAATTGCTTGACACCTATGAAGATTTGTCTTATGCGTGTAGTGAAACTATTCAATTAATGTTTTGCCGTGGACTGTAAGTGCTGTGTACCTAATTGTTGAGGGATATGGGTGGACAGTGAAAAGTGAAGACTGTGTTTGTGTTTTACCTTTACCAGTATTTTCGTTATCAACAGTGATTCATTGAAATTTCAAGTCAACGGGTTCAGACACGTAGCTTTCTCAAAAGTCAAAAGCTAATATTTTTTGTCACTATCACGAAAAACTAAAAGCTAACTGTCAAAAAATACTGAATAATTACTTCAAATGTTGTCTTTAAGGAAGTGTTGTGAATTGTTTCAAGAAAACTCTCCATAATACTGAATAAATCTTAGTTGAAAATTTCTTTTAAACGTCAATTGCATTGTCTTTCATTTTATTTGATATTGTGTTAGTACATTGCAAGTAACCTTTATACATTTTTAAACAAATAAACACGTTTTGTTGCGCAAAATATTGTAGAATCACCGACAGTCCCTAGATCTACACCTTAGGTAGCTGGTTGCAACCTGAAGTAGATTTTATATTCAGCCGACACATAACATCTTTAGTCGTGATTTAGAGGAATAATAACAATAATAACAATAGTTATTTCATCAATTACATTAGTTACATTGTTAATTAACTTGTAGGTATGGTTGTTTCTATAGATATGCAAAATAAATTTAAATCCCTTATGACAAATTGCTTTAGGCAATTTGTAATGTCAATGTCATTTCAACGGCAGGCCAAATCATAAAGTTGACAATGGATACTTCTGTTTCAAGAGCTGACTACACTTGGAAGGGTCCCTACCATAAACCGTACGTTTAACCTTCTTTTTTGTTTCACTTAAACAGCACTTACTTTCTCACCCATATATTCACCAAAAATTACGCGAAAAGTACTCGAATTTCCGAAAAATTGCGCATGACCTTATTTAAAAACATGCGCATGACCTTTTTCAACGAACAGATTTCATTAACGAAAACATATCCTTAATATTTTAGTTGTAGGAAGATTACGAAAAGCTTTCGAATTTTTGCAATTTTCGAAAAACAGGAATTTTAACAAACATGAGACCTGCACCACTCTCTTCCTTCACGGCCTTCACACATCTAACAACTAAATTTAATCAACATCGATGGAGTATTTTTTTGAAAATTTGGAAAATGTCCCGGGGGCTTCAAGTAAATAACCCCTCAAAATAAAAATATCGGTTTCAAATTCAATGGGTTGCGACATTAGCCAAATAGATTTGGGAATATCATCTTTGGAGGAAATGGCCGAACGGTTTAGCTGCTAGCGTTGCTCACAGACGGACAGACAGACTTGCCGTCATTCAATTTTTCAGCGTCAAGGACCCACAAAACATGAATTCCGGCCACACTACGCGATAGAGAATATTTTTTCTAAATTTAGCAACTGGAATTATCCACTTTTTCGTTACCAGGACCCTGCAATAAGAGATTTTCTGCCGAAAATTCCCAGTTTTTCCGCGCAGCATTACATAACTTTCCCTCTACTCTGTAGCGAGAAAGTAAAAAACACTGTGCGTCACAAACAAGCACTTCGTTCTGTTCATTGCTAAATCTATTTTACGTTCTCAACTCGCTACGTGCGTAGGAAAGAGAAAGTATTTTAATGCTGCGGCAGAAATCGGCGATTTTTCGCTTTACAGAAACACTTGGTTGTCAGACTCTGGTATCGGAAAAATTGATCAAACGTGTTCCTAACGTAGCAAATTATTTCTAACATGTTGAGTAGTCAGAATTCACATTTTGTAGGTTGTTGATACCAAAAAAATCTAGTTATAGCTAAACGTCTGTATGTTCGCTCGCCTGATCAACGCTAGCGCCTAACCCAGGGCTTTCCAACTGGCGGCCCGCGGGCCGCATGCGCTCCTTTTGTGCGGCCCGCGACTGATTTAAATAGTTATTTATGTATCAAGGGCGTTAAGTAGATGTTTTTGCCCCGAGGGCGACTTCCAAACCCGAGGGCCTCTGGCCCGAGGGGTTGGAAGTCGCCTGAGGGGCAAAAACATCTAGTAACGCCCGTGGTGCATACAAAACTTTATGGTTTACTAGTTCGTTGCTGAATAAAACAAGAATTCGAAACATTTTATAATATTTCTTGCGTCTTAAGTGAAAAGACGCATTGTAACAGTCATTTGTCAATATGACGTCAGATAAACAAAACAGAGTGTATACCTAATTTCTATTGCATAATCGTTATTGGACTGATTTGTTCGTACAAAATGAAAGAATATTGTGAAGTTCCTGTGGAAATTCTCGCAAAAGCTAACAAAACTATGGACAGTGGTTTCCATTAAAATCTTGAGAAATATATAAAACTCTTTATGGTGTATTTGAGATTTACCAGCGTGAATAACAGTGTAAATTGCGCTGATGAAACGGTACTTTTAGGTTATTAGCGCCTATTGTCAAACGTTATTTAGAATATGTCAAAACACCAAAAAATAACATTTCGAGGATGTTAGCCGATGTGCCTTATATATCTTATTACTATTACGAGTACCGCCACTAAAGAAGAATATAATTATGTCACTAAAATAGATGGTACGTAACAGTGAAATGCGAGTGAATGATGGCAATTATAAGTTCACGGAAACATTTCAAAATTTCAATTTTCATATCAAATAAGCAAAATAAGGTTTATAACAATTTATTTTATTTATTTAAGCATTATGTCATTTATTTATTGTATTTGCTTGCATCTTAACTTTACAAAATCGAATTCATAACTAAGTTCTGTGTGTTGTGTTGGTATAAGAGCGGGCCATAAAGTATTCAAAAGGCCCTAGGGCATAAAGAAGCGAAAAGGCCCGCAAGGGTATTAAGTATACCGTTACGTGTTTTGTTTCAGGTCTGTAAACACACAGCAATGAACTAGTAAACCATAAAAAAATTTATTATACCAACCAAACACAATACACAATTCACCTTATTTTTATTCAATCATATATTCATGTTCTCGTATGTATAATAATCATTACGTTAAATAAAAGTCGTAACAAATATATATGTTTCAGTATAATCTCAGTAGTGAGGTTTCAATTACGGTGCGGTCCACGGCTTAACTAGAATTTCAAACGTGGCCCATAAGCCCTAAGTTGGACAGCACTGGCCTAAACACTCAAGCCGATTTTCTCCAACTCTCCGATCGAACTACACGAACTCGAGGCCCCGCGAGTTTGAAAGGGATATTATTAATTTTGGGTCTACATTACAAGCAGACTCAACATTTTGAAAATGTTCTAAAAATGCTGTAATATTTTTTATTAATATTTTATCCACGTATAGAATAACGGACGCTTCAACAAGAAACAGGGTTTCATTTTCATTGAAATACCTGATTTTTCGAAAAATGAAAAAGTTCATATTACACACTACAACTACAAAATTAAAGGTAGATATTTTTTTCTGAATGAAATCTGTTCAATGACATCTTCAAACTAGTAGTGCTCGAACATTACGTACTTCTTTGCATTATTTGCAACGGCTACGCAATATTATGATACTGTATGAACCTGCGAAAATGTTTCTAACACAATTCCTTTTCTCGATACCGAGATTCGAACTAAGTCCTTGGAGTTAAGATCCCTGACACGTTACTCTTACACCATTAGTCGCACGTCGAAAAAAACACATTCACTATGTTAAAAAAATATTGATGAAATGCATTCGTAATTTTCAAAAATGCTCTCTCTCTGACACACATTTTCAAGATAGTGTTAAAGAACAGATTTCATTTAAAAAACTCTATCATATTATAGTATTGCAATGTCATTTTTGTTGTTGCAATTTTCGAAAGTACAGAGAATTAGCCGAAAGTGAGACCTGCGCCATTTTGTAAGCACATTTGCTTCATCGGTGATCCAAATTTAAAGTAATAAGTGGAAGCGAGAAAGTAAACATTTGGAGCCGTTCACCACAGACAGCAGACCGGACGGGCAGATAGAATTTTGACGTCAATCTTTCTTCTGCATCAGGAACTCGAAAAACATGGATTCTGACATCAGAAAGTGTTAGAGGACATAATTTACTATCATTAGGAACAAAATAATTCCACTTTTCCGTTACCAGGGACCGACAATAAGTTTTTCTGTCGAAAAATCGCTGATTTGCGACACGGGATTGCAGTACTTTCTCGTTATTAAGTAAGACGAGAAAGTAAATTAGAAGTTCTTTATAGCACATAGTTTCTCGCATTATTTCTAGCTTTTGCTATTTTCGGAAATTAAGACACTTCAATGAAAATGATACGTGCTCAATTTTTAAGCGCCCTTTACCCGTGTAAAAAAATAACAAAAAAATGGAGACGTTTTTAAGAAACTTTTTTTATAAATTGCATTAACTTCAAGCAGAAATTAAGCAAAAATAATAGTTTTTTTCAAAAAAATGTACTTGGCATTATTTAAAGATTTAATTTTCTTAAACAAATTTATGAAAAAATCTATCATCAATATGGTACTTTGAGAGCGTTAATTTTTTGCAATTGCCAGAATTACTGAGGCGCATCAAAGGCTACGCCTTTGGGGCATGTGGGTAAATAGTTTAGGAAAAGTTGGACGTGGGATGCAGTTGGTCTGAGCCTTTTGAGGGAGGTAGGTAAAGGGCTTAGGAAACGTTGGTTGCGGGATGCAGACGGGCTACACCTTTTGGAGGAGGTAGGTAAAGGGCTTTGACTGCGGAATGCAATCAGGCTATGCCCTTTGAGGGAAGCATGTAAAGGGCTCTGGCCAAGGGATGCAGTCGGTTCATGCAGTTTTGGGGCGTAGGTAGAAGGCTTTTGTCGCGGTATGCAGTGGGATGAGCCTTTCTGGAGGCGTATGTAGAGTGCTTTGTCCGCGGGATGCAAATCGCGCTAAGCCTTCTCGGGGAGATAAACAAAGAAATTTGGTCGCGGGATGCAGTCGGGCTGTGTCCTTTGGAGAGGCAGGTAAAGGGCTTTGGCACAGTCGGGCTATGCCCTTTGGAGGGAGGGAGGTAAAAGACTGCAGTCGGATCAAGCCTTTTGGGGGACGTAGGTATACTTGGGTTTTTATTTCTTGACGCGGTGAGGCTCGCCTTCACGGTGGAATATCTCATGGTATTTCGCGTGGTTCGCGGTCTCTTGCGACTTGTAGCGGCACGACTGAGAACGACGCGAAATATCGTGAGATATTCCATGGTGAAGAGAAGCCAAGGAATAGTGTAGAGGGCGTAGGTGAAGCGGGTGAAGGCGCGCAGGTGCCGGCCCGAGCCGCCGGCGCACCGCGACCCCATCCTGAGCGACGGCGCGCCCACGCAGATGCGCAAGCGCAAGGCCAAGGAGTACATCCTGCTGGTGAGCCAACAATTGCAATCAGTGCTTTCACGCCCTGGGCTACCGCTCGGGGAACCGGCCTGGCATCCTGAGCCCTTGGCTGGCCCGTATCTTACAACAAATAGAAGGGGGAGTGAACGGCAACGCTGTGCCGATGCCGCTGGGTGGCAGCGGTTTCCTCGGCGTTGCCGCCTCTTAAGAGCTCTGATGCGCCGACGACCGAGCGATTTATTACAGATCTCAACACAACAGATTATAAAGAATCTTGAAGAATGTTTATCACTGAAAAATAATGTGGCCTATAATTATTTTTAATATGATTTATCTTGACATATTTTTGTTCTCGTAATTTTCTCGGGCTGCCACCGGTAGCCCCCCTAGCCCACAGTACAGCCACTGATTTCAACCTTGCACTGCACTGCTTTAATGAAATGTACGCTAAAGTAATTGTCATTAAAACACACTTAATTTAAGAAACACATGAACAGTAAAATCCAAGAGTATCATGAAATGTACAGTAATCCCTCAACATTCGCGAGAGTTAGGTTCCCCAAAACGTCCCCGAATGTCAAATCCGCGAATGTTCAATCTACCTTTTAATGAAGAAAGGTGGGTTAGGTTCCTAGATATCGAGAAATTGTTTAAAAGAGAAAGAAAAAAATGTCAAACAACTGAAGTAGAGCTGAGTAAGCGCTACTACAAACAGAATCCACAATTAACATCCCAAAGAGACGAAATAAAACAATTGTCACAAATGTGGCGGATGGGGGTAGAGTTCGGAGGGAGCCAAACGCTTGTGAGACGGTGGGGATCATCACAACCAAGGGGAAGAAGCCCTGGTCTCGGTATTAATTGAGAGACACACACTAACTTAAAATATGTTTATTATCATGAAGTTCCCTACGATAATGTGGCCATTTCATGGCGGCAGAAGGCCCTTGGAAAGATTATGCACGTCTTACGAGGCACACGATCTCCGCGCAGCTCTCCGTCGCGCTGCATCCAACAAACATGGCGCCAGTCGTCAATCTAACGCTCCAGCAGTCCCAGCTCAAGAAGGTCTCGTGTCTAAGGGTGCATGGGGTTATATGAGCACGGGTCACGTGACACTGATGACGTGCGGGTCGTTTCAGTTGCAGATCTTTTGCAAAACACCTGCGTCTCAGACAGCGCCGAGGTCGGTTCCTGCTGACTGCAGTCCATTCTTTGGCTGCTGAATCGTCAGCAGGCCAACCACAAACACCCGTCTGGACTGTGTCACCGTAACCCGAATAACTCATACCCATGCGTTTACTGAATATGTTTTTCTAAATATAAACAAATATTCCTCCTGTGACACGATATTTGAAATTTATTTCAAGTTTGAAAGTGATTGGATATAGGATATGATTAATTTTTGTTTCATCACCTTCCTCGTTGTTCTAATATCCAAATATGCAAGAGTTGCTGCTTCTATTTCATAGATTTCGAAGTAATTTGTTATTTTCATGTTCGGATCACATTCGAGTGCCCTTTCCGACTGAGCTTGTAGAATATTTAGAACGCCATTAACAGTTTTGACATTGAAGTTGCTCTAGGATGCAGTTTTACTTCCGTTACTTCATTATTACGTTCGAAGATATTTTCGCTGATTATTTTCCGAAGCTTCACTTCAGAGAGGTCATTATAAAGAGAATTGCACAGATCCTGAACGGCTTTGCTGTTCATATGGCCGAAACCCTTACCTCCAATTTGAAGCAACTGAATTGAATTATTGTACAATTTTGTTATTACATTAATGGGAATTCACATTCCAACTTTGACATTTTTGCAGGATGTGATACTTTGAGATCCGGTGTCTGCCGAGTTCGTTTCCTAGATGACGCTGATAACGGAAATGTGTATTTGCTTAACCTTTAATTGGTATCGCGGTCTGACATACCGCACAGGCAAGTTTATACTTGTGCAACAATCACTGATTGTTGTATCTACAGGTCCAGCGGCGCAGTATCTTCCGTCTTAGTGTAGATCTATCTCTGAACAAACTTAGAGCTTCATTAGTGGTTTCATTTTACAGTTATGTAATATTTTTGTGCGTATGAGATACCGCCGATACCAATTACATCAAGTAATCGTATTTTTCGCCTATTGATACCAAAATTACGAGATTATATGAAATTACAGAGATCATGATGATGATTCTGAAACCAAACAGAAGCAAGAGAATGAACATGAATATGAAAATGATTCAAATACTACCAACAATGACCGTATTTATTATGTTGTGTGCCTACGTTCCATTGATTATTTGATGTTTTCGGGCGCGTCAACGCATGTCGTTTGTCCCGTAAGTGTACTGCACGACATCCCAGGGTTGTATCGGTGATCTTTCGCGGCTGAATAAGGAGATCCGGCGCCGACCTAAACGTCGGCTAGGGTTTTTCCACAACCAGGTATCTCCCGGAGTACTGTCCTAGCTTAGTTCCCGACTGGTCCCCCGTCATTTGCTGTAGTGTGGTTGATTGATTGATTCGTGTTTCCGGGCGCGTCAACTACTTTGGTCATTAGTCCCGTAAGTGTAGTGCATTTTTTTTTCTCGGGAGGTGGCGATGAACTTTTCCCCGCTGGATGGCGAGATCTGGCGTCGACCTCCCGTCGACTAGCAGGGTTTCCCCTCAACCAAGTATCTCCCACCAGCAGGGCACCGCCCCAGTCGGGACAAGCTGTAAGCTCCCGACCGGTCTCCCGGCATGTGTGGTAGTGTAGTGCATGTTAGTGTAAGTGTGTGTGTAAGAGGAGAGGATAGGACAAGGAAGAGGAAGGAAAGATCGCGCGCGGTCCGTGGCCCGTTTGTTAGGGTACTTCTCCGGCATTCGCCTGGTGTTGATCGGAGAAACCACGGAATACTACCGATCAGAGCAGCCGGCCGCTAGAATTCTCCTCCAGACAGCGACTGAATTCGACCTAGCTGACAAGCTAGTGTCGAAAATCCTGCCGCCGTCGAGACTCGAACCCAGGACCTCCCGGTCAGAGGGACTGCAGTGTGTGTGTGTGTAAGTAAGGGGTGAAGATACGACAAGGTACGACAAGGAAAGATCGCGTGCGATCCGTTGCCCGTTTGTTAGGACACTGCACCGGCATTAACCTGGCGTTCATCGGATAAACCACGGGAAACTACCCATCAGAGCAGCCGACTTCAATAATTCTTCTCCAGAAAGCGGCGGAATTCGTCCTAGCTATCTAACTGGTGTCGAAAATCCTGCCACCGTCTGAACTCGAACCCTAGAACCCGCGTTGAGAGGCACTTCAGTAACATGAATTGAAGCCCTGTGCCATCTCAGCCGGTCGTTCCTTGATGTTGTCTCACCCACCCCGTGGTATTCCACTACGCTCGTTCTCACTCCGCCCATTGACTCTCATTCGCTTTCAACCAGACTTACCCCAGTTCCCCAATGTACGTGTGGTGACCTTGTGAAAAAAATCCTGCCAAGACCGGGACTCGAACTCGATGTTTTTCATCATCATAAACCTTTATAAAACAAATGTTAATTTTTAGACTAACAGATAAGTTCAATGTTGTCAAATAATACGAAGAATTATAGGAATTAAGCGTGAGTGGTATCACAGACCGCCGATACCAATTACAAGTTTTGAAAAGCGATACCAATTAAAGGTTTAAAAAAATGTATTACGACCAAAAGACGCACTCGCGAATGTTGAAGTCGCGAATGTTAAAACCAGTAGCATTTCTCTAATCCAGAATATTCGGAACACGCGAATAGCGAATTTTGTGGATGTCGAGGGATTACTGTATAAGTAATTGACATTAAAGCACACTTAATTTAAGGTACACGTGAACAGTAGGATGCAAGAGTCCACGCTTTATGGTCGTATCTGGAGGAAAGCAACAAATGATCTTGATGTGACTGGTGATTTGATATGATATGAATCATGAGAAGTACGGGAAACGGAAGAACTTCTATATTAAATCTTCACTAATTTTTCACACACTACTACATTAAATAACATTACACTTCATTAAATTTTCACTGATACTTATGGGTCAGTAGCCGACAAAGTAGTCAATACCTTTTTTTTTGAGTTCTTCGTCTTACATCTTCGACCGGCTCTACATTATCATAGGTAATACCACGAGTATTTGGGAAATTGTCGATAAATCCCTCACTCTCGAGGAGGGGATTTATCTGAGAATTTGCAAAGCACGAGTGGTATTTAATAGGACTATTCCACCAATGAAATTACTTCCAACAGAGTTCCAAAATGAGCCAAATATTGAAAATAACTGAAAGCTATGTTAAAACCAGAGAGATTATGTTACAGTACATACGCGGTTTATTGGACTTCGACATAGCGATCGATGTATACCGCCTCCTAAGATAGATGAGACACATTTTATGATTGGCCAGTAGGGAGAAGCGGTAAGAAAAATCGGATAAAAAAAGCGATAAACTTTTTGAGATACACTACCGTGATTGAGGTTTTTTGTATGTGTAGTTAAACATTATAGGTTTTAATTTCACGAGGGGAATAGTCACTTTAAATATATATGATTTAGCCAGACTTAGGTCACGTTTTCTCGCATTACCTACTACCTTTCTCGAACTCGTATAATTCAAGCGAAAAATCCTTAGCGAGATTTCATCAATGAGGTTTCGCTATTAGACTTCTTCCAGGCAATAACAGATTCCCTAACAACAGAGTGTTTTTTTTTATCGTTCGCCGAAGATTCCGGCCGCGTCGCCCGGGCAGTCGAGGGCTCATTCGCCCGGCAAACCGCTGACTCAACTCCCGTGCTATCCGAGAACTATCGCTGCGCCGCTTAACGTACCTTAAAGAAGATGCTGAAAGTGGTGTCCTTCGGCTCGAATACATTCTTGGCACCTCCGAAACATATTCGATTTGCCCCTTGAAGTAAGTCTCGAGGAATTGCTGCGATTTTCTCTTCAATAGAGCGCCGGAGCTCTTCCTTCGAATGCAGGTTTTCTGCATACACCTGATCTTTCAAATACCCCCACAGGAAAAAATCACAAGGAGATAGATCAGGTGATCTAGGAGGCCATAACCCACGACATACGATCGTCACAATAAACATTATTTAAAAAGTTCATGGATCGAATAGCAGTATGAGCAGTTGCCGAATCCTGTTGAAAGTAACCATAGTGCCTTTCTTCTGGTGTCAATTGTTCGAAGAATAATGCCAATATTTGATGGATGTAAACGTCAGCAATAACGGTGGTGTTGAAAAAAATAGGTCCGATAATTCGTGTTCAACGCACACCACACTCCGATCTTTATGTCGTGAAGTGGTTGTTCGTGAAGCTCTATTGAAGAGAAAATCGCAGCAATTCCTCGAGACTTACTTCAAAGGGCAAATCAGAATGTGTTTCGGAAGTGCCAAGAATGGATTCGAGCCGAAGGACACCACTTTCAGCATCTCCTTTAAGGTACGTTACGCGGCGCAGCGATAATTCTCGGATAGCACGGGAGTTGAGTCAGCGGTTTGCCGGGCGAATGAGCCCTCGACTGCCCGGGCGACGCGGCCGGAATCTTCGGCGAACGATTAAAAAAAAAAACCGGTAGAACATTGAAACAACACATACGCCTCGTTATAGGTGGACAGGCGGTACATTCCGCCTCAAAAGTACCAAGACGACCCTGATCTACTTTACCCCGGTCACGTGGAGTACATGCCCAGCAAGTGCCGCGTCACAGTGTACCAGCACGAGATCTGCAAAATGAGTAAGTCCACGCACCACCTCCCTCCGAAACTGCAATCCACATCAACGGCACGCCCGGAGCCCCGCTCACTCGCGGCCACTGGTGGATCCAGGGAGGGGGGGGGGCAATGGGGCCATGGCTCCCCAAAAGACCTACAATTTTTGTTTACCGTCCTTTATTCGGCAAAATTGATTTAAATATTTATGTTCGAATTACGTATTTATTTAAATAATGATATTGTATAGTATCATATCTACAGAACATAAATAATATACAATACAATAACAAACATGTTTAATGTTTAACAAAAATCTACGATGGCCCCTCCCAATATTATCGGCTGGATCCGCCCCTGTTCGTAGCAAAGCTCAGATCTTTCACATTCAAATTTATTTTATCATAGTATCAATGACTTCTGAATTATAATTCCCATGGTAACTAAATCTCAATCTACGTTTCGTAAAATTGTCACACGGAGTAATGAAAATGTTGAATAGAGCTCTTAAAGATACTCGTACATCAATTATTCCTGATCAGTGCAATCAGTTGCGAAGCACTGATACAACATTCCAACGCAGACCACGAATAGTAAGCTAAAGAAACAAACGTTCTTACTTCATTGTTCTCATGTACACAACTGACATTCATTCAATGTTAAATATTTCTAATATTACCGGTAGTCACGGCATATTCAATATTCTTTCCATTCATTAACACTTTGAAAGAGAAAAGTGAAGAACTCCCATTCATATGCAATATATTTGAGATAAAACTAAGATATCAGTTTCGATGTGCATTCCATAAATGCCAGAATTTATATACTAATAAATAGTTGGGAACAATGTTCTCAACACCCACTAAGACTCTTACGTACAGAGCAAATGACAGTAAACATGACATGACAATTGTCAGTAAGATTGCTGAGTATATAGAGAATCTGGACTCTGATACATTTTTACTACTACTATCAACGAGTTCTTACATAGTGGCCTGAAGCCGATGAGGTGCCCTCAACCGAAGATAGCTCAAGTCCGAAGGATTGATTGTCTTATAAGTAGGGAGCGGATTTTTATGCCCTAAAAATCTTGAAATATGTTCTCAAAAATATGCATTTATAACCTAAAAATTCTCAAATATGCAGTTTAATATGCACTTAAAATTAACAATATTTCATTTCTTCTGCAAACCTGTCTTGATAAAATTCTTGGAATGATATGAAAATTGGCTTGAAATGAAAAGATATATTTTTTGTGCAAACGTAATATAATCCACACTACTTCGCGAGAGAAATAATCGAAGTAAATATTTACCTTCGTGAAGTACATTGTGTGTCTTGTTGAATTTCTTCTGACTGGTTTAAAAAATATGTTCTCAAGAAATATCCCACATTTGCACAAGTATTTTATCACCTACAGAAAACACAAAACGAAACTGTGACTGGCTCTTTTGAATCAATGACGAATATTACGTAAGATTCTTTGAAAAGATGAAACGTTTTATAGATTAGTCTCTTTTTTAACGAAATATTCCAAAAATGAACTTATAATTACACGAATATGCACTAACAGGAAAAATCAGCCAAATACATAGCATCATATTCTAACCAAACGTGGAGAAATTTCACTTAGCTACGTCTTGAACCAACGGATAAAAATATGTAAAATCATAGACATCCGCTCCCTACTTATAAGTGATTCCCGGCGCGTCAACTGCCAAGGTCATTAGTCCCGTACGTGTACAGCGTGTTTTTATCGTGGGAGGCGGCGGTGACCATCCCTCGCTGGATGGCGAGATCCCGCTCCAACCTACCCAACATCTTGCGGGGTTTTCTCTAATCAGGTATCTCCCACCACCTTACCATTCGGGACAAGCTCTAAGCATCTGACTGGACTCCCGACTTGTGTGGCAGTGTAGTGCATGTTAGTGTGTGTGTGTGTGTGTGTGTACGTAAGGGGTGAGGATAGGACAGGGAAGAGGAAGGAAAGATCGCGCGAGGTCCTTGGTCCGTTTGTTAGAGTACTGCTCATGCATTCGCCTAGTGTTGATCGGAGAAACCACGGAAAACTACCGATCAGGTAGGGCAAGGGCACGAGGGGGGACCTCGAGCAGGCCCCGACTTAATTGGGGCTCCGCTTGATTTTTTTCGTTCAAAAGAAAAGAAAAGGCGTTCATCTCTAAACCAAAGGGGGTAGCGGAATAAGATATGCAAAACTGCCCCCGGGGGCTAAAAATTTTTTATGTTGAAGTGTTAAAAAAATACGTTTTTCGCCGAATTTAAGTCAGTTCACCCGGAGTACTTCGTACAAATGAATAAAACGTGTTTTTTTAGCTTCTTTTATAAGTTTTAATTTTCTGAACCACTTTGCGCTTACGAATATTGACTTTAATTATCCTTGAAACTTTCTATAGATGATATGGATGTTTCGAGAATTTTTTCAGGCATTTATATCCGATTTTGACTCTTACAATCAACAATGAAAGATGGAAATCGTAGAAAAACGTACGTTATTCCTTTGTTTTTTGAGAATATCTCGTGTTCTAGTACAGATAATAAAAATGGCTAAATTAAAAATGTAGCGCTATAAATTCTCTACAGTTTCACAAAATTTCAACTTTTTGTCTTATAATTTGCATGCGACAACTCAATATAAATAACACAGAAATGCAGTAATTTCTTACTTGTAATTTAAAATGAGTTTTTTTTCATTAGTTTTCGTAGTTTTTCAATTTCATTTTTATTTTATGTTTGTTACAAAGATAAATAATGAGAATAAAAATTGTATGAATTATATTATAAAGAGTAGAAATCACCCCAGCGAGCGCAAAAATGACACCCAGCCGAACTTTGACGTTGACATAGATTCGGCGATTCCATTGATTCCAGTGATTATAGTTCATTATATTTAACCCTTTGACTGATATGAGCGTGCCTCACCTCCGGTGAGATCCTTGTGCCGTGTTCTATGAACGTGTTTGCGCGCCCGGGACTCCCCGTGTCCCCAGTGCTATGGACGTCCCTTCGGGTGTTTGCTTCCTTTCATCAAGATGGCGTATTGTGCTTCTGCGAGTGCGACTTCTGGGGTCGTCCTAAGTTTCTAAGACTTTATTTCATTGCAAATAGATTGAGCTGCGATATATTTTCTCGGGCAAGATCAGTGGTGACACTTTATAGTGACCTTGTTCTCGGGTCTGGTCATTTCCCCTCCTGACGGCGCCGCGGAACCACGCGAAGAGATCAGCACCGCGGGCTACACCCCTAGCCGATGACTCAGCACAGCTGACATGCTGTGCGAGGCGAGCAGTCAAAGTGTTAAATGCTGTCGGAGGTTAACTTCATTTGTTGAATTTTCTGATTGGAATACAACTGCATTAATTTTTTATCCAATTCATCCACGAAACCTGAAATGCTGTAAGTCTTTACCTACTGTATTATATTTTGTACATAGAAAATTTTCTTGTAGTTCATTGTTATCATTGTTATGTCATTGTTATTATTATGTTTCAACTACAGGACGATTTAAATAAGATTAATGATTGGGCAAGAGGTAATGAAATGTCTGTAAATGGAAAGAAAAGTTAAGTGATCACATTTTGAAGGGCCAGAGCTTTTCATAAGATTCCTTATCAGCTAGGTAATGAAGTAGTTCTGCGAGTATCGAACTGTAAATACCTTGGCATACTCCTGGATAGCAGGTTGGGATGGGAGAAACAAACTACGTAGTGGGTAAAGCTTGGATGTCTTTGCGTTTCTTCATGCGAAATCTTAAAAAAATGCAATTAAAAAGCAAAAGGAATCGCGTATACTTCACTTGTGAGGCCGGTAAAGGAATACGGAACTAGTTGTTGGGATCCGTGCTTATAATGTTATTAAATTTTGAGATAGTGAAATAAAAAGGATCTAAAATACTTCTAGGAAGCGCAACCATCTTTCATTATTCATCTCTTTTTATACTTAGTTAAATATGCAATAATGTACCAAAACATTAACTTTACTATCATAAGTATCTAAA
Organism: Acheta domesticus; assembly: GCA_031308135.1. Lineage (NCBI taxonomy): Eukaryota > Metazoa > Arthropoda > Insecta > Orthoptera > Gryllidae > Acheta > Acheta domesticus. The sequence continues at coordinate 210,228,021 of JAHLJT010009419.1, forward strand.
ATATTCATTATGGTGGTAGTTGCTTCATAGATAAAAAATAATATGATTTGATATATGTTCTGAGAAACTACTTAAGTTAAATGCATTATATGAATATTACACTACAAATTATCTGCTCATCGAAGGAATTCGATCCAAATTTTGAATCACTCAGCAGATAAAAATAAAATTTTAATTCTTCTATGAGGTGCAGACATGCCCATATACAGTTAAAACATTCATTAGAAAGATATCAGATTTGTGACGAAATATATCACGCCTTTTTTCCGCAACAGTTTGGCATGGTCACATTTTACTTTCCCGTATACGTACGTATAGACGGGGTAATAAACGTAGCTTAGCGAAAGCTATGTAATACTGCGGAAAATAGATTTGGAGATTTTAACGGAAATTCGTGTTTTGGGGTCTCCTGATACCGAAAAAGTGTTGTTTTTTTTTCAAAAAGTCCATCCGTCAGTCCGTCAGTCCGTGTGTCCGTCTGCCCGCCCGTCTGTGCAAAACATCAGCGCTTAAACCATACGTGCGATTTCTTCCAAAATGAATATTCCTCAGTCAAACTGCGTCTACTCGAGACGCCGCGAATTTTGAAAAACTTTCTTCAAAATTTGGGGGTACTTTTGGGGGTACCCCGGACATTTTCAAAATTTTCTCAAAAACGGCTCCAAATTTTTTCTTTAAATTTCTTGAAAATAATACTTATTAAAGTAGCATACGTCTCATTTTCACGGTTAACTCTGAATTGTCGAAAATTGCAAATGTTTGAATTTTTTTTCGGCGTCTTCCTACAACTACAAAATTGAAGATATATATATTTTCCTCCAAATAAAATTTGTTCTCCAAAGTAAGTTTTATCATTAAGGTCATGTACATTTTTTTAAAAATTATGGTAGTTTTCGCTCAATATTGCGTGCAATATGTTCAATTAAAAAAAATACAAAAAGAAGATTTTCTCAAAAACGGCTCCAAATTTTTTCTTTAAACTTTTGGTAGGGATAGTGCTAAATGTACTCTATGAAATGACATAATTGCCATATGGCTCTATTGTTTTGTTTTGTCAAAAATTACAAAAATTTAATTTTTTTGCCTTGTCTCCCACGTTGGAAGTATTTAGATTAGTGGTGATTTGTACACATTATTATATATACGAGTACATGTGCTTTAAATAATGTCAAGCAAAGTTTCTCGAGAACTCAACCGTTTTCTGTGAAAACTAGCTCAAAATTCCGCATTTTCAGAAACGCTCAAACGCCATTTTCTCATAAATGGCTCAAAATGTTTTCTTCAAATTTTTTAGAACGGATAGTGCTAATTGCACTCTTTCATATGACTTATATGAGATCAATTTGGGAAATTTATGTATATAAGTTCAGTTTGTATGAGTAGAGTATAAAAGTTCAATTTGGAAAATTTTTGTGTTTTTGCAAAAATTGTAACAAATGTAATTTTTTTGAAAGATTTCTCACACCGTTAATATGCACATTACCAGTATTTTGTAAACACTATTGTATTTGTGAGTGTGCTTCAAATGACATCAAATGAAATTTTTCGGAAACTCAAAAACTTTGTGTGAAAATGAACTTCAAATTTCGCCTTTTTAATAGCGTTTAAACGTCATTTTTTTAAACGGCTCCAAATTTTTCAAAGAAAATTGCCATTTAGAACGAGGTTTTACTATTCTTTAATAGTTTAAAATTAACATTTCCTTTCTAGAATTAGGAAACCCAAAAATTAAGAAAATGTCAAAATAATGTACTGGCAAGAGAATGTGGCAGGTCCGAATAGCTATCCGAGACCGAAGGAAATAAAAAACTAATACGGGAAAGCCTGTGCCATTCTGTGGCACCACTAGTTTAATTTGAATTGAGTATCCTTTTATCTCCGTCTCTGTCGCTTCGGCTGTAAACACAAATAGTGGCGCGCTCCTGTAAACATGATTCTCTACTTGGTCGAGTTATAACACGGGTACTCGCCCGCTGGCCATCAGTTGAACAGCCCTTCTATCGCATTCATTTACCTATTAGGAATTAGTGGCAACAGGAGATAACGTCACTGTAAATGCTGCTTCTATTGAATGTCTCTACGAAACGACTGGCGACGTATTCTGATTACTAGAGACCGGGTATTTATATAATTACATATTTTCTGTCTTTCTACGTATCGTTCTCAAAATTTTATTCTTGACGAATTGTCGCCGTCCTAGCACAGTATCCAATTTTTTCGTTTCATATTTTTACATATTCGGTACTATATTACATATTTTACATATTTTGGTATTTTCTCTACATAATTTACATCTTTTACTATTTTCTCAACACATTTTCTTTATTCTATCAATTTTCTTACATCTTTTTATGAAAAGAGGTATTTTCAAAAAAATGAGCATTTGTTCCTACATCATTACGGCGTGCTACTGCGCACTCAACTCGAGGTACGCTCGTGAAGACGCGGTCGGATGTTCTCGGAGTTCGGTGCGCCTAGTTCAGTTATCTCAGTGGCCGGAAGTGTGCGCGTCAGCTACTAACATTTTCACCTTTAAGTGTGAAAAGTATCATTGACGCCGCGTTTGGCGACCTGTAACCTTAATTTCCAAGAAACTTCGGCGACTGCCATCGGGTAACACTTCGATGAAAATATTCCATGCTGCAGTGATTGTTGGCTGATTGTAGTTATCGCCAGTTTGTACGATGGCTTCTATTGCGTTTAGTCTGGCTGTTAAACTGCATATCTGGATAGCAATTTGTGAAGCTTTTACTACTGCTGGGAAAGTTGTATGGTGCAAGAGTGCATCAACTTGTGCTTACCAAATGATTTTTAAAACGACTGTATTTTTTAAAAATATTGAATAGGAAATATTCATAGGAAATTTTTATAAATGTAAGTTGGTATTATGAATTTGTGTTTTATAATTAGAGTATTTTAATGTTAGATATTATATCCTGTTTTACATATTTTTTACATATTATTACTATTTTCATTACATATTTATGTGCATATTTTGCCGTTTCATACTACATATCATACATTCCGTATCATACATTCTCTACTGATGACTCTCAAACGACAAGCACCAAACAGTTTGGTACGACGTAGTACATGTCAGTTCGCATGGTCTCTGAGGATGTTCCTACGGGAGATAACCTCGGGGCGTCGCGGGCCCGCCACCGCCGCCGATACATCTCATCACACGAGAGACCGGCCTGCCGGATTCCCACGAAGCGTCGCCAATCCCCTCAGCGACAGACGAGGGCCAAAGGCCGCTTCGATAGTGAGAAATACGCGGCAGCTCCGTCGCTAGCGAAAACACAAGCAACGATTGGCGCAGGCCGACCGGAAGCCAAGACGCGACAACAAACGCGGTTAGAAAGGCTGCTCTTGACTCTGTGGCCATGCCATTATCACCAGGGAGGGGGGGGGAGTATAAGGGCCATGGCGCCCCCAAAAGGCCTAGAATTTTCATTTACCTTCCTTTATTTGGCAAAATTGATTTAAATATTTATTTATTATTATGTAACTGTTTGAATTATGTAATTGTTTAAATAATATTGTATAGTATCATGTCTAGGTTCATAAATAATATACAATATAATAACCAATACGTTTATTATTTAACAAAAATCTACAATGCCCCTCCCCCCAAATGGTCGGCTGGATGCGCCCCTGGTCGTAATAATAGAGAGTTTTTGCACCCTCGAACGTGAAGAACTATCGACCTTCTGCGCATGCGCAGATGCACTAAAGTGATGCGTAACTGGAACTGCGCATTCGCAGAACATCGATAGTGCGAAAATTTCAAACACGAATTACGAATGAGCTACTCTTTTTCTAAAAAAAAATATAAATGTCCTTTTTTAAATACCTGTTTTTTCAGAACAGATTTTGTTAAAGCAAAAATCTCTATCTTAAATTTTGTAGTTTCAAAATGTTAAAATTTCGCAATTTTCGAAAATTCAGAGTCCGCCAAGTTCCCGGCATATGTGGTAGTGTAGTGCATGTAAGTGTGAGTGTGGAAGGAGTGAGGATGGAACAAGGAAGAGGAAAGAAAGATCGCGCGCGGTCCATGGCCCGTTTGTTAGTCTACTGCTTCGGCATTCACCTGGTGTTGATCGGAGAAACCATGGAAAATTACCAATCAGAACAGCTGGCCGCTAGAATTTTCCACCAAACAGCGGCTGAATTCGACCTAGCGATGTCGCTGGTGTCTAAGGTCTGATCAGTTGCGAATGGAAATGAATATAGTGAACATGTAAAAAGATCTTATCGAATGATAAGGGAAAATAACTTATTGTATGAGTGAACAACTGTTGGTTGAACGTTTAGTGTTTATTATGGCAAGTTTTTAATTTCGATTTCGGCTGACTTCACTCTGATGAAAGTCTCGTCCATTGCGCAGGTCCAAGCAATTCTCGTGTTACTTTGGTAACTATTCGTAATTCGTATGCCTTTGTTCAAATGCACAGAACTACAAACGTAAGCTAAAAGTGTGTTTCGTAAATGGCTTCCTGAATATACTACTTTAATGAACTCCTGATGAAAGCTAGCCCTAATTCACACAGAGAATTTTATTTGTAGATGTGAACTAATATATGAAATCTTTATTCCATTTTACGCAAAAACAAAGATGAACTTCACACTTTGCTGTGCTTTAAATTATAAAGGGAATGTATCATTATTACTCACATCCTCCTGTCCCCGCGGTTCATTATTTTCTCAAAACATTTCTGGCAACCCTGCTCGTGTGGAAAACCGTAGCATCGTCGGGACCGGTCAGAGGCACTGCAATGACTTGGGTTGATGCCTTCACTCGCCTAAGCCGTTCCAACAACCACATACATACACATTACATTTCCACTTAGTCACCATTATCATTCAAACCCTTGTCACATCGTAGAACGAGTTTCTTACTCATACACCTCTGCCGTCTATTCCTGGAAGAAACGAGTGCCAGGTTTTTTAGGCGTTCGTCACTGTGGAATCTTTTTCCTCCTAAAAGCATTTACCAAAAAAGAGATTCATGAGGGAAAAAATTGCAGAAGTTATTGAGAAATTGTGGTAGGAACGTTTTCGAAAATGCGCCATTTTTCGTTATAGTAGAAAAATATCGAGTTTTGAAAAATAATTTTTAAACATAATTTGAAGCTTCTGTGTTCACAATCGTATTAAACAATGTAATAAATCTGCAATGTAAATTTTAGCGACATTTTATAAAAAGTGTACTTTTTGAGAATTCAAAAGAACGCATCAAAATGGCGGTTTCTACTGCATTTGCGCTATCCTCACAAGAATTTTAAAGAAAAAAATTGGAACTGTATTTGAGAAAATTTTCTTTTACACATTGCCTGATTTTCAGACAGAATCTTCGCGGAAACTACTAATATTTAAAAAACATAAATATGACATTAATTGAACTCATTGTGAGGAACAAATTTCATTTGAAGAAAAAATATCTACCTTCAATAATGTAGTAGGAAAGATAAAAAAATTCAAACTTTTGCAAATTTTCGAAATTTAAAGTGAACAGTTGAAAAGAGTCAAGGCTTTTGTTTCCTCATTAACGGTACAGAAATACTTTTTGACTATCGGATAAAATATTTAAAATTTCTTTTACGGAAAAATAAGTAGGGACCACGGGGTAAAACTTATCTGATTCACAGGAAACCAAGCTGCCTCAAAGGGGAGAGTGCATCGCACGTTCTAAATTAATTTTGTCAAGAGAAATAAGCTAAATGTAATAAAATGAAAAATAATAAATTTACCACAACCTAAAAACCAAAATGAAGAAAAGTAAACGCAATTACATTTAACTCTGACGTGATGAACACCATAATCCTCAAAACGAACAGGCGAACGAACACAAATAAACAATCGGAACGTGTAGACAACAGGAACAGAAACAGAAAACGGTTGAGTTCTCGAGAAACTTTACTCGCTATTATTTAAAGCATATGTACTCGTAAATATAATAATGTGAACAAATCGCCGCTAGTGTAAATATTAACGACGTGGGAGACAAGTCAAAAAAATTAATTCTAATTTTGACAAAACAAAAGAATAGAGCAATATGGCAATTGTCATTTCATAGAGTTCTTTTAGCTCTAAACCTACCAAAAGTTTGAAGAAAATATTTGGAGCTATTTTTGAGAAAATCTTGTTCTTGTAATTTTTTATAATTGCACATATCCCACGCTATATTGCACGAAAACTACTAACATTTCCAAAACAATGTATATGACCTTAAATAAAGAACTAATTTCGGAGAAGAAACTTCATTTGAAGGAAAAATCTGTCTTCAATTTTGTAGTTGGAGAAAAACGGCGAAAAATGTCAAACTTTCACAATTTTCGAAAATTCGAGTTATCCAAGAAAATTGGACCTATGCCAGCTTAAGTGTATTTTACTCTATTCTTACAAGGCTATCAATTAATTATCGTGGTACCACAGAATAAGGAAGACACTATCGTATTTCTATGGCAGTACATATACCTTAAAGGCAAGAGAAAAATCATATTTGCAACTGTTTTGCCTAAACAAACCATAAAGAAATTCACAACGAATTATATTATTATTACAATAATAATAATTAACAATATTAATAATACAATAATAATAAACTGTCTACAGAGTTGAAAATTCCATTTCATCAAATATCTTTCTGTACATAAACTGTACATGTATTTGTGTATAATGTTACAATAACAATACTAATTATTATTATTGTAATTCATGACATGTAATAAGGGGCTTGTAATATTTACATGTACAGTACAAAGATATTTCATGAAATGGAATTTTAAACTCCATAGATAGTTTTGTAATTGAAGCTGTGAAAATACAAGTGGACCAAGTCAAATTTCAAAACTATGTGGACAACACTCTGAACCTCTTTGGATTGTTTCCATTCATAATAAAAATATACCACTTAGAAACTCATAATACCTTCTGCAGCAAGTGGTCAATTTGTATAATGAATAGAATCACACCACACACAGTCAGTCACATACACACTGCGCGTGGCAGTCACATGCCAGTAAAAACAAACACAATGAGCAACACTGATCATTGGTTCTGTCACACTGATTTCTCTCTATAGGGACACTCCTGAGAAAAAACAAAGTAGGTTTTACTAACCATTCATGCTGTCAAAATTTATCATTGGCAGATTTCCATACTGCCATCAGTAACTCCTGTTTGTGTGTTTGCAATTTTCTGCAAAGATCCATTTTTTCTTAAATTCATTAAATGCTTTTTATTATATTACTTTAATATTTAATGGTATATATTTACCATTACATGAACTATGCTGACCATAAATCAGTAACTGAATTAAGGAATTGGGCTACTTCATTAACCAAACAATATAAAATAAAGTGACACTGATGAGTGACTGTATTTGTTTTCATGCCAAAATACTTTCATTAGAATGAACAATTCACTAGTAAATCTGTCATTCCCAGAATTACTGTCATGATGTTAAATATTATTTTCCTCCAGACTTTTTTAAATAAATGCTAATCTTCTCCTCAAAAATATTTTTAATCAAGAAAATAAACTGAGTGTCATTCTAAAGAATTATGAATTATGAATAGTACTAATGAATAAAGAATTATGAATAGTACTACACAAACAGATACAAATGTGAACATAAGAAGGCATAAACTATCTAACATATGCCTAAATAATAATTTCAAAAACAATAAATTATCATAAACAGGATATAAATACTAGTAATAAGATTGATCATTCTCTTGCTTATATTTGTCTCATGAATTACCAGTAATATATCTAATTCTACAACAACAACAAAATTATCCCTTAAGAGCCCACATGAAATTGTTCATTAAGATAATACCTGCTTAATTACAATCCACTTTTTCAATATAATACTATTTATTAACATTGGACTTCTTTCCATACCTACTTCAAAAAAAATCTTGATTATATTTTACAATATTTCACAAGACATTTACAAACAAAATTTAAAAATCAAAATTAAATCAGTACAAATGCAATACTACATTAGTAAAGAAATATTCACAAATTAGAAAAGAAAAATTAGAGGAGATCCGTTTATTTACTAATTAATACTTTCATTTGCACTCTATCAATTCTAAGGAAATCTCCCAAATTTTGATAATTAATTTTAAGATGACAACACAAGCCACAATTTATATTTTTTAAAATTAACAAACACTTTTTAACAAGTCATGATTCATTAAAAAATCATTATTTAACTTACCTTTTCCTACTTCTTCATTTAACTTACCTATGTTAAATTATTTACCTTATTTAAGTTTTTTACTAAGTACTAATAAATATTGGTTGCATTTGTGGCTAGAATCAGTGTTAATGAATTTCTCATTGTTTCCTCAAGAAACAAGAACTACTGTTCTGTAACACAAACTTAAAAATTGTACTCTTAATTGAATAGTTTAGTTATAGTACCTGCAGTTTAGCTTGCAATTTCACAATTTCTGTACTGTTAAATTCTCACATACTCACTTTAAATAGCAATCGGCAAAGAAAGAATTATCTTTTTGTTAACATTTCTACTTCATGTGAATTTGCTTTTAGTACAATGCTAAAAGCGATAAGGTCATTTGGATCTCGTATGCATTCTAACCCCAAAACAAGCAGTAACAAACAATATCTGACACACGTGTAAGGAATTCTTACCTGACAAATAGGTTCCAATTTTTTCGGCATCTGTTGATTTTCGGCTCCATCGACACTTCCTGACAAACGTCACATCGTGCACGAAAACCTTTCAATATATACACATTTAATGTACACCTTTGACGCAAACGAAGGTGGACGAGAAACAAGAAAACGGAAGGTAAACGGATACATCACTCACGGAATTAATATACACGCTATTAACTTATTACTATACTGTACTGCGACAATACAGTGAATTAAGAAACGTTGGTAGAGAAAACTACCAAATGCGTACGTGTTCTTATTACGGGGAAGTCCCTCACTGGTGCAAACGTACACCGCCTTCATCTTTTCCATAGAATCAATAAAGTGGAGAAATTGGAAAACAGGTAATAAGTCTTCAATAATTTGCTAATTTTATTATTCCACTGTTTTGGAGGAAGGACAAGCACTCTGACAAATCTACGTCTTTATTAAAATCACCTTGTCAGACAGAAACAACCAGTCGTTTGTGCCGCCAAGTTGGTAATGCACACGTGATACGCTCTGCGTCGCACTTCGACAAGATTGCGCGTTGGACACTTAACGAGAAGTCCAAAGAGTAAAAGGGAGAGAGATAGCACATTATTGATAACTGTAAATCGATAAGTGTTGACGGCTTTTTCGTCGTCCTGCGGTTACAAAGAAATTATCTGGCGATTTTCATTAGCACATAAAAATTCATAGGGACAATGACCCTTTTCAGTCACTCTTCCACTGTTTTTTTAATGCAATGTTAAGAATTTGGTTTGATTTGTTCCCTTGCTTTAAAAGATTTAAGTACTTTTTCACTTACCGAAAGCAATTAATTCAGCTTTTCTATGCAAATAAATGAAAAAATTGTAGTCGTGTTGGTGTAGCGTTTTCGAAGCAACCTCGCGTAAACTATTTCTGTGAGGATTTATCTCAATAGGAAAAATACGATTTTACTTCATAAATTGTAATAATTTTATATTGCAAACCGAGGCGTCAAGGTATTACATTCCTGAAGAGGACCTACCTCAATACTGGACCCAAACATTGATTACAAAGCCGAATTGAGATTATTTTGACACAATAAGTTGATTATATTACCACGTTTTATTATCCTCATACTAATTTAAAAATATTTCAATGTACATAGTATCTGATTTTAATGTCTGACAAGAACCGGAGTGCAATTGTTGTAATACCATTTCTGATTTCTATTTCGTGTAGCCACCTTTAAAAATAGTTTCGCTGTTTTGTATTTCATAGTTCTTTATTATTACAGCAGAAAGGGAAAGACGGAAGAGCAGGCCTGATGGCCCGGGTCTCGCCACGTAAAATATGGCATTAACTACCTAAAATACAGTTGTATGACAGAAGTTTAATAGGATTAACTTAGAAGCAATAAACGAAACCAGACCCCACCCCAATATTTTCAGATTTACTGCATTTTCACAACAATGTAAAATGTTAGATTACATATTACACAAGATGTTAAGTGTTACTGAAAAATATTTGTATTCCTCGAATAATTTTTCTAAATTATTTTATAAAAAATAATGATTCTAAAAAATATAATCTCATAAAAACTGTATTACGAAAGAGGCCTCTTTTTATTCCAAAAAGAGTCCTATAGTTCCAAAAGCCGTCTTATCTCGATAAACCAAAAAAAACCAGAACTAGTGGTGCTACAGAATGGCACAGACTTTCCCGCATTAGTCTTCTGTTTCTTTTGGTTTCGGCTAGCTATTCGGCCTTGCCAATACTCTTGACAGCATCTATCGCCGCCCAAATTACATTTTTTTGACATTTTATTAATTTTTCGGTTTCCTAATAGTAGAACAAAACTATTATTTTAAGAATATAAAAAACAGTTAAACCTTGCCCTAAATGGCAATATTCGTTGCAAAATTTGTAGCAGTTGTCAAGAAAATGACGTTTAACGCTACTGTAAATGCGAAATTTGAAGCTCTTTTTCACAGAAATGTTTTGAGTTTTCGAAAAACTTCATTTGAAGTCATTTGAAGCACTTGCACTTACAAATTCAATAATGTTTACAAATTGCTGGCAATGTGCATATTAAAGAAGTGACAGATCTTAAAAAAAACATTTCTGTAATTTTTGAAAAAACAAAACAATACCACAAAATGAATTTTATATCATATTAAAGAGAGCAATTAGCACTAATCATTCGAAAAGTCTGAACAAAAATATTGTAACCATTTTTTAGAAAATGGCGTTTGAGCGTTTCTGAAAATACGGAATTTTGAGCTAGTTTTCACAGAAAACTGTTCAATTTTCGAGAAGCTGTATTTGACATTATTTAAAGCTCATGTACTTACTAATGTAATAATTTGAACAAATCGCCGCTAATGTAAGTATTATCGACGTGAGAGACAAGTCGAAAAAACTACATTTTTGCAAGTTTTGCAAAAACAAAAGAATAGAGGAATATGACGTTAATGTGATCTCTTAGTGACATTTAGCACTATCCCTACAAAAGTTTAAAAAGAAATTTGGAGCCGTTTTTGATAAAATCTGCTTCTGTAATTTTTTAAATTTCAAATATTGCGTGCAATATTGCACAGAAATTATTAAAATTAAAAAAATGTAGATGACCTTAATGAAAGAACTCATTTTGGACAACAAATTTTATTTGAAGGAAAAATCTCTATCTTCAATTTTGTAGTTTTAGGAAGGCGCCGAAAAAATTTCAAACTTTTGCAATTTTCGAAAATTCAGAATTAACTGTGAAAATAGGAGCACCTTAATAAGTGTATTTTACTCTATTCTTACAAGAAATTTAAAGAAAAAAATTGGAGTCGTTTTTGAGAAAATTTTGAAAATGTCCGGGGGGCTTCATGTAAAGTACCCTCAAATTTTGAAGAAAGTTTTTCAAAATCGAGGCGCTTCGAGTGGACGCAGATCGACCGGGGAATATCCATTTTGGAAGAAATCGCACATATGGTTTACGCGCTAGTGTTGTTCACAGACGCTCAGATAGACAGACAGACGGGCGGGCGGGCGGGCGGGCGGGCGGGCGGGCGGGCGGGCGGGCGGGCGGGCGGGCGGGCGGGCGGGCGGGCGGGCGGGCGGGCGGGCGGACGGACGTTATGAAAAGACCCACTTTCTCGGTGTCAAGGGACTCCCAAAACGTGTATTTCCGTTGAAATCTCGAAATCGATTTTCCGCAGCATTTCAGAACTTTCCCTGTATTACGTATAGTACTACGTATATACGTACGTATACGGGAAAGTAATAATATGAGCAAATCGCTGCTAATGTAAATATTAACGACGTGAAGGGCTAGTAAAAAAAATTGTACATTTTGAAAAAAAGGAATAGAGCAATATGGAATTTGTCTTCTTACAGATCACATTTCGCACAATCCTTGCCAAAAATTTGAAAAATCAATTTGGAGCCGTTTTTCTAGGAATTTTTGTTTTTATTATTTTCTAAAATTACACATATTGCACTCACACCCCCAGGCAGGGGCGTAGCGTCCATGGATGTGGGTGATGTGTTACATACCCTGACAATATCAGTTATTTTATTTTAAAATGATGGTAAATTGTCAATTTGTTTTTTTTCTTTTTCTACTACAAAATATTTCATTATATTTCAAACATTGCGCCATTGAGAACTCGATTCTTCACAAGGATGAACGAATCGTTCTGAAATGCCTCCTAGCCTGCGCTGTGAATCAGATGCACCGTGACCCGTTACATCCAGGGTGCCTACCGTGGTGCCTATAAAAAAGCGAAACTTTACGAAACTTCATTGTTCTCTTCGGTGTTTGTAAGAGAACAAGGTTAATTAATGAACATTGTCCCTTTATTTAAGTTTTATTACCTTATTTTAATGCATTTAGCAACTACATATTTCTAGCCAATTTAGGTTAAGGATTGTGCTGGTTGAATGCACAAGGGTATGTGACTGTGCAATCCACATCTGTGCCCTGGAATGGCGAGCGCCACGCGATCCAATGTGCCTACATAATTATGGAGTCGTATTTTTGTGCCGTGAACAAATTATAGCACGTGAGAAACAATTAAAAATATTTGAAAATAATATGAGAGGATAGAATTTTATTTTAACAGCCAACACAGGCTATGTTGAGCAATACAACGGTGGTATAAGGGAAAATAGGGAAATTCTGTCACACTTCATTCGAGTTGTATGCTTTTTTGGAAGACAAGGGATTGTATTTTGTAGCCGTAATGAAAATAGGGGATCATCAAATAGAGAAAATTTCATGTAATATATAAGTGAAATAATGAAATATGATAAAACTGACAAGGATGGTATGAAAATTCCAGTGTTTCGTGCAATTTCATCGGAAATTCAGATTCATTGGATTTCAAGTGTAAGCACGGTAATGTCACATGAAATTAAAAATAAAATTTCTAAAGCCTCGCTTGTCTCCGTCATACTGGATGAAACTCTTGATGTAAGCAGCAATAAGGACAACTGTCAACTGCTTTTCATTACGTGTATGTAAATTGATTGATTTTCTCTTTCCTATTATATTTTTATTATAGATCATTGTTTTCCATTTTATAAATTATGCCAATTCTATTGGGTTCGAAATGATATGAATTGGATAATTTTGAAAATCATTGGGTTTGATAGTGCTCTTTTTATTAAAGTATGGACACACATTTATATTTTGCAAGGTCGTGAACATAAGTCAACTTTTTCTAACTTTCAACTAGTAAACTACATGAAGTACGTAAGTCATTATTACTTTTACTGGATCAGTTTTTATTTTAAATATACAAGTTATTTGTGTGCTCTAATTAATCAAAGTGATAGAATGGTATTGGTGAATGAGAAATATTTAAATTATAATTAAAGTTTGGAATTATTTTCTCATTTCTCTAGTTACATACCCTAAGCCAGAACTCAGACTACGCCACTGCCCCCAGGATATAGAAAGCCTCCACACTGATTAGTGACGTCATCAAAGGTAGTCCGACCGGACAGCTGCGCAGATCGCAGTATACTAGAAACCCTTACTTCGTTTGCAATTATTATTCTGGAAACGTTTTACAAAAGATGTGTTTATATATAATGTTCACATTAGTGACATTTTATACTATATTTATTTCAAGAATCCATAAGAAATTCGTTTGAATCCATTTACCTTCATGTTTTATGAGTGATCTCAAGAACATATTTTTGCAGATACTTTACACAAGCATTTAACATTATTACAAGGAATATAGTAAAAATATAATAAAGGTAGTAAGTTATATATAAATCATAATGTATGTTCAAAAAGTCCAGTCACATTTATTAATACATTAACGCATATACAATATTATCAAATTATAAATTATCCAGTCAGATTTTGTAACTTTATTTCAGCAATTTTACAAAATATTTGGTGTTTGATCATGCAATATTTAAAAAAATGTATTCATTGCTGTCAACATCTTAATTATGTGTTCTAAATAATGTTCAATAGGACAAATACCATCAAAAAGCATGCATTCATTTGCAAGCTTTTCATGCTGAAAAAGCGATCTATAACCACATTGGTGCAAGCTACCACATCCACAGCCACTACGTACTGGGCTTTTCAACCTCCCACAATCTAATCTCACAATTAAAATAAAATTTAGTCCTGTGAGGACATTGAAAATAAAAGACAGCAACATACTATATAATTAAAATTTTTGTTTTTATGAACAATAATTAGTCATATTTTTCCAATACAATTTTTGAAGTAACTTATATTTTCAGTTATCTGCTTTACTACATGGAGAATATTAAATTCCTGATAAAATTTCAGACACAGAGTCATCTTCAGTAAAACATTTTTCTAATCAAAAACATATCTGAAATTAAATTATTGTTAATGTTTCTTGGAAAATCTTGATTTCTTAATTTCGTCACAGGAGCATTTTTCTGGAAAACGAAAATTTAAAGCACTACCTACAACTTCCGAAAGAGAAATCACTGGATGAGGATTCCACGGTAGTTTTAAAAAGGAAACGCGATCATCACTTTGTTTAACAATTGTCGAAGCTGAAAACACTGCAACTTTCCTCGAATTTTCCAATGTTATACAAGAAAACTGTTAATTATAAACTTGCTGCGAAATCACACTAGCAGCATCCACAGCTACCGATTGAGAGTTCTTCAGCCTTCTTTTATTTTCTGATGGAGTTTCTCGCCTTGTTTGCTAGAAAACGAGGCAGAGCAGTCAAGAAATACGGAAGATCCCCACATTCTGTTAATAGAGAGACACTCAATTTAGAAAATGATATTTCACCCGTCGTATCGCACATAACTGTTTCTCACAGTATATAATTCTCATGAAAGTGGTGATGGCAAACCTGTAAAATATTGCAAAAAATAGAACCTGTTTAATACTAGTAAATAATTAACAGCAAAAGCATTTAAAAATCAAGAAAATAATTAACAAAGTACAATAATATGACAACCATCGGATTTAGCAAGGACGGATTAAAAATTAATTTGAACGAATTTAGGATCTTAATTATGTTCTGCGTATATATATATAGCCTAAAAATATTTGAAACTATTTAAACGTTCGTTTCTGTACAATTTATATCTGTGTTGTCTTCTTCTGAAGGATGAGGGTCGTTCGGGTGGTATCGGACAAAGTAGAATCGGATGGTACCGGACACTTACTTCTTCGCCTTCTCTTCACTTTTCTGTATTTGCAGGTTATTAGCAGGTAATATTCGAATACTAATGTACTATATTGTCCGTGTTTCAGGAATCTATAGGTAAAATTCGCGGGAAATGGAAAGAAATAATAGGAAGATAAACATTATGAAGGTTTTTACGAAAGAAAAAACCCTTCAAAAATGATATTTGTGAAGCTCTAAATTGAACATAATAGTTGAGTTTTAGTTATTTAATTAAAGAACTGTTCTTTTCCCATGTAACCAAATATTCATTTTTTCTTTGTATTAAGCAATGAAATATTTGCCTCAATAGTGAGCGTATTTTCGATGAATTGCTGTAAAAAGACTTAAAATTATTTTACCATTATTTCTGTAAGTGTCCGATACCACCCTCCATTTCTCAGACATGTAAATAGTCAACGATTTTTACTATCCTCAAATAATCATATTATTTTACTTTCAAACCAAATGGCTTTGATAGAGTGTGTGAGTAAGATTTTGAAGTTTCATATTCTGTATTTTAAGAATAATTTTAACTAACCTTAATTAAGAAATCATATTTAAAGCTAAGGTGGCCGATACCACCCGATCTTCCCCTATTACTGGTTTTTGGAACATGTTGCAGAACATTCTAAAAGTTTTCTGCAAGGAAATGGCTACGAATAAAATGAATACTTACAATGGATGTTCTTGAAAGGTTGAAATTCCGTCGATGTACAGCAGGTCAGTTTCGTCGCATTTCATGTACAGCAGGTCATTTTCGTCGCATTTCAGTATCTTCTGAGAAACCAAATAGGCCCTACATGGACTGTACCCCCTTATAAGCGTAAGGCACGGCAGTTTAGTACAGGGCATATATATGGCTTTTTGGAAGAAACATCACTGATATTTTACCACCAATACTTAAAATAATTACTGAATATCTCCATCGATTGGGAAAATCTTCACAGCTTTCAAATTACAACACACCGTTGCCACCAAAACAACTGACCATGTGGAAATCACGTTGTCGACTAGGACTACTATGGGCGCCATGACACTACGTCACAAGCTTAGTGTGGAGGCTTTCTTTATTCAGGGTGTGTTGATTGCACGCAATATTGCGCGAAAACCAATAAAAGTTTCAAAATAATTTATATGACCATAAAGAAGGAAGCATCTAAGAAGAACAAATTTGATTTTAAGGAAAAAATCTATCTTTAATTTTCGAGCTGTATGAAGACGCTGAAAGAAAATTCAAACGTTTCAAATTTTCGAAAATTCAGAGTTAACTGCGAAAATCGGGCGTATGCTATCTTTATAAGTGTATTTTATTCTATTCTTACAAAAAGTTTAAAGAAATAATTTGGAGCAGTTTTTGAGAAAATTTTGAAAATGTCCGGGGGGGGGCTTCATGTAAAGTATCCCCAAATTTTGAAGCAAGTTTTTCAAGTCTGGCGCCTCGAATGGAGTCACACTAATGGGCGAATATCCAATTTGGAAAATATCGTACCTGCGGTTTACGCGATAGTGGTGTTCACAGACTGACGGAAGTACGGTTTCTTCCAAAATGGATATTCCCCGGCCGATAAGGCGCGAGGCGCCGCGATTTTGAAAAACTTTCTTCAAAGTTTGGGGACATTTTCAAACTTTTCTCAAAAATCACTCCAAATTTTTCTTTTAAATTTCTTGAAAGAATATAGTAAAATACACTTTAACCTGGCATAAGTCCGATTTTCACGGATGACTCTGAATTTTCCAAAATTGCAAAATATCGATTTTTTTCGGCGTTTTCCTACAACTACAAAATCGAAGATAGAAAGTTTTCCTTCAAATAAAATTTGTTCTCTAAAGTGAGTTCTTTCATTACGTTAAAGAACATTTTTTGATAATTTTAATAGTTTTCGCGCTATATTGCGTGCATTATGTGCAATTTTAACAAATTACAAAACAAGATTTTCTTAGAAACAGCTACAATTTTTTTCTTTAAACTTTTGGTTGGTATAGTGCTAAATGGAGAGATGCCGTAAACGTCCAATTGCTCTATCCTTTTTTTTTTTTTTTTTCAAAAATGACTAAATGTATTTTTTTGGCAAGTCTCTCACGTCGTTAATATTTACATTATCCGCGATTCCTTCATATTATTATATTTAAGAGCACATGTTCTTTAAATAATGTCAAATATAGTTTCTCGAAAACAACTTTTTTCCGAGAAAACGAATTCGAAATTCCGCATTTTCACAAACGCTCAAACGCCATTTTCTCATAAATAGCTCCAAATTTTTTCTTCAAACTTTTAGAACGGATAGTACTAATTGCACTCTCTAATAATTCAATTTGTTTTTCTTTGTTGTTTCAAAAATTACAAAAATGTAACGTTTTTGAAAGATGTCTCACTCTTTTTACGCTCACATTTCCAGCAAAGTGTATACGCTATTGTATTTGTGAATTAAAGTGGTTCAAATGATTTCTAATGAAGTTTTTCAAACACTCAAAAATGTTTTCTGAAAAAGAACATCAAATTTTGAATTTAAAGCAGTGCTGAAACGTCGTTTTCTTAAAAGATGCTTCAAATTTTTCAAAGAAGAATGCCATTTAGAACGAGTTTTTACTGTTCTTTAATATTCTTAAAATAATATTTCCGTTCTAATGTTAGGAAACCGGAAAATTAACAAAATGTCAAAAAATGTACGTAAGGCAGCGATAGATGGCAGCTGGCAAAAGTATGTATTGATTGTCTATATTCTACGTAAGTGATGCAGTCGTCATCACTGGCAGGTTCTTCTTAAAGGATACCTTTTGGAGACTTCAAGTTTTTATAATAGTGGTGATGAATAGGAGTTATAACTTCAAGAGGCCTATTACATCCTCCTTTTTTGCCATAGAGATCGGTCTTGATGTACTACAAAGATCTTGTGAGAGAGGTAGACTCTCTACAGGACGTCTGTTTCCATTTTTTGGATATTAATTTTTCTAAAGGTCATTTCTGATAAGAATGTAGTTTTACATTTGATAGAAAATGGTTGAGCCTTTTCTATGAGGATAATCTCATTGTCACTCAGTTAACTGGTTCACCTTCGACATTTTTTCCTGTTGGTGATGTTTTTCTAAGTTTTCTGTCGAATGGAAGTCTTCTTGGTTCATTTCTCCGAGGAAATACGTGTTTTTTTCCTGCAATCAAGAATATTATACCAATCCCTTAGAGAAAATATGTGTCTACTAGTGTTTGCTCTTTTATCAATAAAGAAAAATTCTGAATCATTTGGAAAATATCTATGTACTCGTACAAGTAAAGTTAACTCAATAGTTTCAGTGTTACCACTCTGATTTTGATATTTCATAAGAGAGTGAACATGATGTTGATGTTGCTGTTTTGGCCGCTCCATGAGTTTGAGTACATGACTTTATGTTTGGCACTATTGCAATTTCATGATTGAAATCAGAAAGTAAACACTAGATGTACCCATACACACCCATACCCAAACACTGTAAAGTTGGAAAGCACGAAACAGTTTATTTCAGTTCAATACAGTTCTGTTAAACAATGGCTATCATGTAACCAAGGAGTTAATCACACTGGCCACCGAAACATCTGATGAAATGTTCGTTTCCCAGAGCAGTTAGCACTTTGTAGCGGTAAACCAGTTAAATGTGGAGTTCGTCTTGGCCACTGACAAATATTTACTCGCGGAACACAACCATGTTAATATTAACAATTTAAAAAAAAATGCAGTTAGATTGGCTTCCGAACGCCTCGAATATCAATCACTTCATGCTGTGATATTACTTACGTTAGTACAATTCATATTCTCTTCCGGTGGCCTGAATACCAAAGTGTGCTCGGATAGTAGTAGTCTTAGCGTGGTCTACAATCCCACACTCAGTCTTGTTCTAACGGGGGGACAAGTCCCCGGGGTGGGCCCCTAGACGTTAGCCTTTATCCTCATCCCCGCCGACGCACAAGTACGCCGGCAGGCCGTTAACCGTATCCGGCCGGTACCCAATTTGCCGTCACGGCAACCTTCCCATACAATGCCTGGGTAATGGGCCGTCCTGCCAGCTCAGAGCTCCTACCTATCCGGGCTAGTACTGGTGTCAATATTGACATGACAACGCGCCACTCACATGCGCCGGGACACCAAGTCCCTCTTCTTTGCCCAGAGTATTGGGCCACTGCCACGACGAACCCAAGAGCCCAACTGGGGGCCACCCGAACTAAGGTCCGGGCGGCTCGGAGCCCCTACCCCATCTCTCCACTGCCGACCCATTTAGGCTACCGACCTGGGTCAGACCGTAACCAAGGCAACTTGACGGTAGGAATCAGTTTCCCGCCGGAGTTCTATATGTGGATGCCAGAGCATCCCGAAGGGTCTCCTTCACCCGATCCTGCCTTAAAGCCTACACGCCAGGGGCCCAACTGGTGGGTTGCCGGGTGGAACCGAACAACCAGGAGCTTAGCATCCCCTATTCACTGCCTACACACTAGGCTAACGACCTGAGTGGGGCGGCGAGACTCGAGGTACGGGTGACCGTCTACGATTCATCACCAGAGACCGTGCCCACTTACGCAGACACGATCCCCCCAAGCGGAGAAGAACGTGCTCGGATAGGTACATTTTTCGTTCATGTTTTTCCCCAACTGAAAACAGTGGAGCGCGCGCAATGACAAGCGAGAGAGCGGACGCGAGTCGAGTCGCCGGCGCGGAACGAGGCTGGGTTTTCCTTCCCGGGCGTCCCGCAAGGACGGACGGCGCGACCCATTAATCACAATCATTATGCCCCCTTGGGGCGCCCTTGAGAGTGCAGGCGCAGCCCACGCCCCCTTCAGGCCCCAAAGCACAAAATCCTTTTGGGGTTTCCCTCGAGAAAAAGCCCTTTCTTCAGTTAAATGATCACAAGTGTTGTCATTGCCAACAATGCTGTTTATTTCAAGAGCAGCTTTCGATGGCTTAGTCAGTTATTAGAACGCACAAGAAAAATAACAAATAGTTAAACAATTAAAACACGAGATTAAAACAAAACATTAGGATTGAAAGATTACTAATAATTAAAAAAAACAGAATAAACATTTTGTGAAATGAAAGAAAAGGAAAAGAAAACAAGGGGTGTAAAAGCATTTTTATATTACATAATTTTGAATACTGTAACGTTTGTGGTGGTGAATTAAAAACACTGATTTATTTTAACAAATATGTTTAGTTATGTTCCTTAATATTACACTAAAAATACTTGATTTATTGCAGATTGGCTTCACATTCCTTGTATTCTTTACTAGTTATTGCTTTCTACACGACACAGTTCTCTTGATTATTTATTTTCCCTGTTCACTTCTCTTGCACTGTCGCACAGTCCAATGCACTCACCGCCGTCCGATGCACTGAGCACAGTTCACGGCGCTGACCACAATCCACTGCACTGCTGATCACCGACTGCACTGCTGTTCACCGCGACGCACACACTTTTCACAGCTTCCACTTCAGACAAGACTGACCAGACTGTCGACGGTGGCGCATTTATACCTGGCCGGCGCCTGCCTGGACCCTTCGGGAACTCGCGTCACACTTCTTGGCGACCCGCGAATGCCCTGGAATCGTCTAGTTTGGGGGCGACGGCAGATGATGCAATCCGCGTAGCGGATTCCGGTAGATGATGCAATAATCGTTACAATACATAATTTTCACCACAAAACCTACCTTACTTCTTCTACAGCACTTCAAGGATTAGGCGGCTGTCTGTTCCGTCTTTACACATCAAACCATCTTCTACGTGGTCTTCCTACACTCCTTCTTCCTGTTGGGTTGTACTGCAGCATTTTTTTAGGTTGTATTGTGTTCCATTCTTCCTAAATGGTTTCTCTAGTCTTGTTTATGTTGTTGTATGGAATCATTTAAGCTAAAAATATTTTTCTTATATCTTCATTTCTTTGTTTATCTACCAAAGTACAACCTTTTAGATTAAGATTTACGGAAAAACAAAAAATAAACACCAACTATACGATTACATCACACAAAAGGAAGGACTTCCGAAAATATGCATGTGCACTGTAAGGAAAATCAATCTCCGCAAAAAAAGGTTTTGTTCAAAACTTAATGAAGGATATTTTTAAATTCTGGGATGATATAATCAGTATTCACAGTGAGTGCAGTTTGAAACATGTTTCTAAAAATGTAATAAATGTATTATATTTACAAGTACATGTACATGTTTGTTGAAAGGAACTTCGGCAATGAAACCCTCCTGTACACCTTCACTTAAAAACGTTATGTAGCAAATGCAATTTTAATGAGGAGAGGATTATATGCCCTAAAAAATTGGGAATATGGTTTTAAAAATATGATTTTAAGACCTATAAATTCTGAAATTTGCACTTTAATATGCACTTAACATTTACAATATTACCATTTCCTCTATAAAGCTTTCTTGATAATATTCAGGAGCAGCATGCTTGGAATGAAAATTAATATTTTTGTGCAAATATAATAATATAATCTACCTTACTTCGCGAGAAAAATAAAGGAAGTAAATATTAACCCTGGTGAAGTACATTGTATGTCTTGTAGTATTTTTTCTGATTGGTTTAAAAAATATGTTATCAAGAAATATTCTACATTTGCAGAAGTGTTTTGTCATCTATTAAAAAACGCGAACTGTGACCAGCTCTATAAAATCAATAAACGCTCACAAATAAAGTTTTCAGATTCTCTGAAAACTTGGAACGTTAAGGTAAGTCTCTATTTTAACGAAATACGCAAAATATGCGCCTATGATTTCACGAATATGCACCAACAGGAAAAATCGGCCGAACATGCACAAATACGCATTTATGCACATATTAACGAACATGCACATGCACATACGAACATGCACATATTAATCTATATAGCATCATATTCTACCCAAATGTAAAGAAATTTTTCAACCAAATGTCAAGGTTGGTGAGTGTAGTTTATAAATGCTGTGTCCAGCAATCATTTACGCACGTGTATCCTTTCATTAAACAATCAGTTAATATTAAGGAGCGGATGCCTACGATTTTGCATATTTTTGTCTGTTGCTTCAGTGTACGTATAGCTAAGTGAAATTTCTTGACATTTTGTTAGAAAAATGATGGTATTAATACTCTAGTGTGATATTACGATACGAGCGAGGAACGAACGAGTATCGTAAACTTCACATTTGCGTATTAATACCATCATTACATCGTTGTTTCATAATGTACTAACATCAATACGATGATAGTGCGTTATGAAACTATGATGTAATGATGGGTATCAATACACGAGTGTGATATTACGATACGAGCGAGGAACGAGCGCGTATTGTAAACTTCACACGAGTGTATTAATACACATTACATCGAGTTTCCTACGGCTCTTTTTCTACGACTTTTATAAGTTAAACTTTTACTTTGAATTCTTTCGTTGAATACAGGACAGTTGACACGCAGGATTCAGCCACGGCCACCTAGCGGACAGCTCTCTAACCCCACCCTCGCTTGCTGCCGCAGGTGGCTGTGACTAACAGACCGCCTGCGAGGGAGTACTGCGCTAGTCAAATAGGATCAAAGTGAAATTACGATCCAATTAATTTCTAATAATATTCCATGAAAAATTACTACTAATAAAAGAAATTAAAACTGAAAATCATAATACAATATCACATGTCATTTTAATGTACACAATCGAACGAAACATTTACGAGAACTATTCTCAATGATTAATTGTCAATACTTGGTTTGTAAACTTCTCTGTGTTTGGTCAAGAACCTGTATGATGAAATCTGTATCGAAATGAGTATCATTATGCAACATGTCGCAGCCATCAAATGATAGCGAAGTGCGTGCCCGCAGAGGAGGCGCAGCGGAAGCGCACGTGCGTGCAGCTGCCGAGCGAGTGGCGCTGCCGGCGCGAGAGCGAGTACGGCTACCAGTTCTACTGCGCCGCGCTGCGCCGCGCGCTCTTCGCCGACCCGCGCCAGAAGCCCTTCCGCGAGTCCAAGGAGATGGAGGAGCTCTCCGGTGCGCCACGCCCACGCGCACGCCCACGCGCACTCACACGCGCACGCCCACGCGCACGCCCACGCGCACGCCGACGCCCACGCGCACTCACACGCGCACGCCCTTGCGCACCCGCAAGCGCACGCGCATCCGCACGCATGCGCATCCGCAGGCGCACACGTACTCTCTCAGCACGAATCAGTGAAAAACTACTGATTTACAGTGATTATTCACTGACGGTGTCAGTTATAACCCTGTCACTGACAACCAGTGAATTGAACTGAACAAATCAGTGAAAAATCGGGTTCACTTTTCGAATCAGAGAAACTTCACTGTTTGAATCACAACAGCAGCACGTGAACGACTGAACGATCTCTGAGCGACGGTGGCGCGGCACTTTTACCACTGACGACCAGTGAAATGCTGGCGGTCATTATGAAAAGATTCGCATATTCGCTGATTGCCAGCGAAACTACACATTTCGACTGAAGATATCAGTGAATTCGACCCCCCACTGGTTGAATCAGTGGCAATTTCACTGATTCAGATTCAGAGAGTACCCGCACACAGATATTCACAAATACACAAGCAAATACACAAATACACACAAGCCCACGAGCGCGCACACACGCACGCACAAACACATGCACATACACGCGCACACTCGTGCGCTTAGGCATATGCACACAAATATACATAAATACACAAACACACACGCCCACGCGCGCGCAGACACACACGCACGCGTGCCCACACGCACGCGTGCCCACACGCACGCGCACCCGCATGCGCACAAGCGCTCACGCACGCACGCACGCACACACACACACACACAAATACACAAGTAAATACACAAATACACACACGCACGCACACATGCCTGCGCACACATACGCACACATCCACACGCACCCGCACACTGTTCGCCATAAGCGGCCATAAACATCACTTCTATACAAATGTCTCCACTTTCAATTCGTACTTTAGTCAGTAAGTGGAAAGAATTTATTTCCCGTATCTTAGGTGAAATTATCAAGATCTAAATAGAAACAAAACTTGGAAACAAATTAAAATACATGTAATTATCAATTTTATTATGTTATTATCCTGTTTTCATCAATCTATTCGAAATTATCTTATCTTAATACTATTTGAAATGCTTTAATTAAAAGGTGGAAAGGCAAATTGCACTTAAGGATGAGTTATTACTGTTGTAAAGGCTTACAAATTCTTAACATTGAAAGTCAACATATGGCAAGAACTTCTCGATCTAGCAAAACATCCATATAGGCAAAAAAATAATTGAACATTATGTATTATTTTTACAGATAAAATGAAGGAGATCATGAAAGTCAGAACTGGAGAGTCAGAGTACGGTGGAGAAATTTCAAGACTTGGCTGCGTACTCATGACACAACTGTACAATCGATGAGTTTTTTACAATCGATGGAGCAATCTATCGAAAGGAATCCACTCTTTTCAACAGTTCATCATGTACTAAGAGGGTGTGAGCCACGTGACATCTGTGTTTTCTTCTCAGTTCACCAATGTACCAACTAAATATCAGAGGAACAACGGATTTTGAAAATATAGAGAAATGTATTTTCTTCCATTAAGACCTGGGAATCTAATGAAGATCAGTATAAACAAGATCATTGTCAGAACATAATTATTTCTACAGTCATCAATGAAATTTAATATTAAAATTTTGTAATAAAATAATGTAAAAACACTTTGTTGGGATGCTTTATTTCTAGAGACCGAAAAATATGTAGAAAGAAACATCAACATATGTACATAAATATGTAATGAAAACAATAAGAACATGTAATGAATACGTAAAATCGGACAAAATATGTAATATTAAAATACTCTAATTATAAAACTCATTTACATAATAAGAACTTACATATATAAAAAAAATTCCTACAGAAATTTTAAAAACAATGCAAAAGTTTTAAAAACCATTTGAAATACACAAGTTGATGCCTACCTGCACCATACAACTTTCCCATCAGTAGTAAAACCTTCACAAATTGTTATCTAGGAATGTAGTTTAGTAGCCAGACTAGGCACAATGGAGGCCTTCGTACAAACTGGCGAAAGCTACGACTAGCAAACAATCTCTGCGGCATGAAATATTCTCATCGAAGTGTTACACGACGGTGATCCCCGAAGTTTCTTGGAAATTAAAGTTAAAGGTCACCAAACGCGGCGTCAATGATACTTTTCACACCTAAAGGCGAGAATGATTTGTCGCTGACGCTCACTTCCCGCCTCTGAGATAACTGAAGCAGGCACTTTGGACTGTGAGAATATTCGACCGCGTCTTCACGAAGTATACGTCAAGTAGATTACGCACTAGCACGCAGTAAAAAGTAGGAAAAAGTGCTGAATTTTTTGAAAATACTTATTTTCATAAAAA
This sequence comes from Acheta domesticus, assembly GCA_031308135.1. Taxonomy (NCBI): domain Eukaryota; kingdom Metazoa; phylum Arthropoda; class Insecta; order Orthoptera; family Gryllidae; genus Acheta; species Acheta domesticus. The sequence goes on from JAHLJT010009419.1 coordinate 210,253,741, forward strand.
TTGTAAGAAACTTGATAAAATAAAAAATATGTTGAGAAAATAGCGAAATATGTAATACAGAACCAAATATGCAAAAATATGTAACGAAAAAATCTGAATTGTGTTAGGACGGCGACAATTCATCAAGATTAAAATTTTTAGAACGGTAAGTAGAACGACAAAAAATATGTAATAACATAAAAATCCGGTCTCTATTTATTTCTCTTATATTGTGACACCTGGCTGTCGAGACAGAAGAAAAAATAAGAATTTTATAGTGTCTAGAAACAAATAAATTTAAAATTGTTTTAAAAATAAAAATAAATTGAATTCACAGGAGGAACGTTTACCCGTAGAATCTGAACCCCATAACAGGCGGGAAGAATATTATTTTGCAGACATAACGTTTTTAACAGTAATTTGGCAACGAAGAACTAAAGACACTTAACTTATTTTGTCACACTTGGTTCGTAAAATTTTCCATTGTTTGTAAGCCACACCGTTCAAGGTTGTTCACATGTACTACATGGAAGTTTATCAAATTACCGGTCCATAAGTTGCTTGACACCAGCAGTTATTTAGAAGTGAATTGATTATAGTAGTAAGAAACAAGAAAAAATACTGATTGTTTTGTTTCATGCTCACGATGAAGTTAGTGAATGATACATTGTGTTAGATGTTTCCAAGAAGGATTTATTCAGTCAATTAGTAAAGTTTACCATGAATAGAAAGTGAACAGAGATTGAACGTCTATTTTTAATGCAAAAAAGGTGGTTGCAAGATCATAATTACCAAGATGCGATTGAATTATTTATGCAACATTGTCTAAAACACTATACCGCGGTCGCGATAAGCAATTCATAACTTATATAAAAGATTTGAAAAGAATGGTTCCGTACCAGATCTTCCGCGATCAGGTAGACCGAAATCGGTGACTGTAGGAGAACATCTTTTGTCGGCAGGAATTTATGCTCGAAGCCTTATTGGACTTAATTTTTTGTACATACTGTGAGAGATAAAAATTACCTTGAACCAATACATTGCATGATTGAAGATTTATCTGCAACGTTTAAGAGAGCGAATAATATGCGATTTCTTGCATTATAAAAAAATATCAATGATGCTACATGTGCTTCTGACTTTAAAAGATGTTTATTGTGTATTGAAAATGCAGAATACTTTGAAAACCACTTGTAATAATAATAGTTGAAACAATTTATGTTAATATGTTTTTTGCATTGTAACACAAATGATAATAGCTATATTTGTGAAGATGCTTTTATGCCAAGCGACTTATGGCTCACTGTGTAAAAAACGAATACCCTAACCAGATTGTTGGCCTGAAGTTCTAAATCCTGAGAGGTGTTCTGTTAATGGAAATTTATTTTATCAAACCAATAAAAACATTTTAAATACTTCTTCGTACGCCGTGCGCTCAAGGTCTCAAAGTGTTCCTGAAAGATTCAGGAGCCATCAGCCTTTGGTTTGATGGGATTGGCGAGGGAACATAACCACCGATTTATGTCTCAGTGTCACAAATGTCATCGTCGTGTATTTTACTGCTCAAGTCCGCGACCTACTTTCACACCGCACACCGTAGAAAATTCTTTCAGAGCCAAGTCCCTCATTGGCTGGCACTGCAACGATCCATCCATCGGAATGAAGCGAATCGCTGTGTACAGGAAGCTGCCTACGCAACGGCTTCGCCCACGCATTCAAGTAATTTTGGAAGATTATTTAGTTGAAGGAAAAAGGATCCCTCATTCAAATTATTCATTACCAACTGTGTTTTCACACATTTCCATTATTTATAATTACGAGTATTCGACAGTAATTCAAAAGCAAGCGATTGTTTATTATTTTATGTTAATGTATTTTTACTTTCTCGCCTTACGAATTCTTCCTAAGAAGAGAAAGTTGTGTAATCGTGCGCCGGAAAACGGCGAAATTCTTCCAGAAAAACTCTTATAGCCGGGCTCAGTTAACGAAAAAGTGGATAAATCCTTTTGCAAAATTTAGAAAAAACGATTCTTGATTTAGCCAGAATCTAACACTTGATTTAGCCAGAATTCACGTTTTGTTAGTTATTGATAACGAAAAATCGATTGACGGCAAAACGTCTGTTTGTCTTTGGTCAACTCTAGCGGCTAAACCGTTCAGCCGATTTTCTCCGAACTTAACATTCCCTTTTCGACCTGGCAGATGTCGCGGCCCCTTGGATTTGAATCCAATATTTTAATTTTGGGGAGTACTTTACACGACCCTGGGACATTTTCTAAATTATCAAAAAATGGCTCCATTTTTTTTATTAAATTTTGTTGTTGGATAGTGTGAAGGACTTTTAAGAGAATGGTACAGTTCTCATATTCGTTGAAAACCCTGATTTTTCGAAAATTGCAAAAGTTCAAAATTTTTTCCAAGTTTTCCTACAACTAAAAATAGAGATTTTTCTCCTTAATGAAATATGTTCCTTAAAAATAAATTTTGAAATGAGGTCATGTACAATTTTTCGATGTTGTACAACTGACGGTAAGGGTAACGTTTCTTTTAGGCTTTTGGCCTCAACAATTTAGTATTTAAGGTCCTAGAAAGCTTTGTTTAGGAGTTATTTAACGATGTAGATTCAAAACTCTGAGATGTAGATTCAAAATGCGGATATCCATCGCACATTTCCATGGCGCATATTCCATCAATATTTAGATGCGCTTTTTAAACAAATCCTTCGTATTTTTAAAGTCAAAGTGCAATTCGTCACGTCTCCGTGAAATTCTCTTTCTTAAGAGACCTCATTTATAAAGATTGGTTGCATGCGAGAACCGCAAAAGGAAGGTATACTACTGAAATTATGTAGGAGACGATAATTTCTCCAACAGAGCAGTGCTACTTCAACAACCCTCCGCCAACACTTGGCGGTTTTTTCCGCCGTTGCACGGCACCGGGAGAAAGATCCATCAGCACGCACAGCCGAAAATCCTTCGAGACTCCAAAACCTTCAACCATCGCCATCCTCTGAACTTGTCGCCTCCACTAGCGATCACAAGAGTCATCCAGTACCATCACAAGGCGGTCTAACTCGGTGTCGAAACTCCTGTTCAGCGACGGGGTGAGCTGGGTCTAGTGATTTCGATAATGAAACATCGATATTTCCAAATATCGATGTTCAAAATTAAAACTTGGATATTAATAATAATACATCGACCAAAAACCACCAATGGTTTAAACATCGAGGTTTTAAACATCGATTCCTTAAACCTCTAACCAGGACCGATTTAACAACTTTGGGGGCTCTTGGGACTACGTTAAAAGAACCTTCATGTCTAAATGAAGAGGTAAAATTATTTTCTATAATCATTCCACCTATTATCTACCTAATGAATGAAAAAATAAAAAAAGTGTGAAATTTGTATTCTTTTTAATATATAAAGCTTTTATTTAAAACATTTCTGTCTTGTAAATGATGGACCCACTGGTTGATATACATTATCCAATAAGGCGTGACACATCACTTCTTTATGTAAATTTTTGCATATAGTTTAATCGTACATCACTTTTTACACAGTTTTTTATTTTATTTTTTGAAAAATTTAGTATTAAATATTTTTTAAGAACTATCGGTGGCCCCTTGATCGTGGTGTTTCAGGGCTCCGGTCCTTCGGACCCGTCCGTTAACATTGGCCTGCCTCTAACAGTTAACAGTTTTCGCGTAATTTGGGCGTGAAATTAATGCAATTTATAAAAAACACTTCTTAAAAACCGCTTCTAATTTTTTCTTCAAATGTTTTGCACGGATAGGATAACCTCGTACGTTTAAAAGAATGGCGCGCCTCATTCTCGTGGAACTCCCTTAATTTGAAAAAAATATGCAAATTTAGAAATAATGTGAGAAAGTATGTGCTGTTGTGGCGTCACTAGTTTGGGTCGTGTCATTTTCTGTCGAAAAACGCGTCTTTTTTATGGCAGTACTAGCGAAGCCCGGTAGACGTTCTGCCCTTTACTTCCCTCTTTCTCCTTCCCTCTCCCTTTCTCCGTCTCTCTCTCTCTCTTTTCCTCTCTCACCCCGCCTCTTTCCATCTCTCACACTCCGTCTCTGTTTGTCCCTTTCTCAGTCTGTCTGACTTTGTATCTGTGTCTCTCCCTGTCTGTCACTGTCTTTGCTTCTCTCTGTCCCTCTCCTTCATGTTTCGTCCCGTTCCGCCTCACTCTCTTTGTCTCCCTCTCCGCCTCTTTCTGTCCCTGACTCTCTCTTTGTGTGTCTGTCTATCTCTGTCTCTGCCTCTCCCTATCCCTCTCATTCTTTAGTTGCAGATTCTACACTTCTCTGAGCAGGTGAGGTAATATTGAGAAGCGCCGGACTAGCATAAATGTAATAGAATGTTCAAGAAGATATTCCTATATATCAGAGCTTTCCAACTGGCGGCCCCCGGGCCAGAAGCGGCCCGCTGGATCTTTTGGGGCGCCCCGCGACTGCTTTGAAAAATTTTACTACTACGAAATACGCGTTTTTTAATTATTCTGTTATGCATTTCTATAATTACATAACTGTGATTATAAATTTGAAATAATTATTAACATTAGTGGTCTACTGAAGGTCTTATATTGTAGAAATAGCCGATAGATTACACACTGTAGTATAATGCTTTGTATTGTTCGTCAAATCGTTTGCGCTTGCATCTTAAATTACGAAGCGACCCGCGACTTAACTAGAATTTTACATATTGTCCATAATTTCTTCTAAGTTGAACAGCTTTGCTGTACGTATATGATATATATGTATATATATATATATATATATATATATATATATATATATATATATAAGGAAAACCCGGTAGACCTTCTTCTGCACTTCATCTCCCTCTTTCCCCTCCCATCTTCCTTTCGCACTGTCTCTCCCTCCTTCCCTCACCCTGCCCCTGTCTGTCTCTGTGTGTTTCTGTCTCTAACTCTCTGTCCTTTTAATTCACATTTAGTCGCAGATTCTGCACGTCTCTGAGCAGGTGAAGTAATATCGGGAAGCGCCGGACCAGCAAAAATGTAATAGAATGTTCGAGAATAGCTAGTTCTGTAGATTACGATGTGAGAAACGTTTCTTTGAGGCCTCCAGTCTCAAAAGTTGAGTTTGTAAGGCCCTAGAACGCATCGTTGAGGAGTTATTTAACGATATAGATTTAAAATGCTGCCGAGTGTGTTGCGGGTTGCACTTGAATATTTAGTTTTGTTTTACAGCGCCACGTAGAGGAGTTACAACAGAATTAACAGCACCTAAACTTTCCGGGTGAAAAAACACTTAGAAGTGCCAACTTGATATATATAATATATATAATATACAATATATTATATATAATACAATATATATACAGTGACGAACCGGTTTTATGTCCAATACAACAGTGATTTTAATATGATAAGGGGACAGGTAATCTTTCTCGTGAATGGGCTCCAGGTATTCATGCACATCCATTGGAAAGACAGGATTGTAATACAGAAAACGTAACATATAACATTGCAAAAAATTACAATATAATTCTCCTTTCATTTGTTCCATCCCTGGAATGTTTACGAATCACTGCTACCTTTGTAATCAACCTTTAATGCACTGCTCAGTACATAAAACCTGTCGTTTAGATGACCAACCCAGCTGACTAGAGGCACCTCGGCGAGGAGGCATCTCCTGCAGGTGCGGCGTCGCTCGGCTGTCCTCGGCGCCGGTCGCATGCCGGGGCGCGGAAGGCTGCTGTGAAACGTTACTCGAACGTTTGGGCGACGTCGGACGTCCTCCGCTCAATACACGTCCCGCCACAGCCTTAATGATCTCCGAATCTCGTCCGCGCCTCTCGTACCGTCTACTTCGCGGCCGTAATGCTCACGATATCACTAATAACAATTCTCTCCGGATGTTTTACAGCCCGACCGCTGCCACGTGGTGCGGCTGGTCTACCGACAGACCCCGGGCCTTCACCCAGTCTTTGATGTTGCAAATCTTAGTCAAACGTTAACAATAGTTCGCTATGCTAGCCCCCACCTTAATCATCACTTGATTCACTGTCCACCGACACTCCAAAACACCTCCACTGTTCCTCTATTCTTTCGCATAACTACTTATGCTCACCCATCAGTCCCGTCTCGCTTCGAATATCTCCTGCTCGCGCACCCGTCCCGTCTCCTGTTAAGTTCTTATTCTCTCCCACTCCGTCCGTCTCCTTACGAGTTCGCACTCCCCCTGCCTGTATTGTCTCGCGCCCCGCGCGCGCCCTCTCGCTCGCCGCGCTCCCCCTGACTCGTTCCGAACGGGTCAGTCGACTCGGCCGTAACTACCGCTGAATTCAAACAGTGTCGGCCGCTGCATCTCTGATTGGAAACGCATTATCATCATAATTCATCTCTCTCTCTCTCTCTCTCTCTCTCTCTCTCTCTATATATATATATATATATATATATATATATATATATATATATATATATATAGCCAGGGTGTCCGGGGAGGAAACGTCGAAACTTCGAAAATAAGCTTTTAAGACAATTCTAAGCGTATTTTGTCTAATAAACTACGTGGATATTCCGAATGGTTAAGCCGCAATAATCACTCAAATTTGGCTTGAAAAAATGCTTTCTAGGCCAAAATTTGCATTGTTGAAGCATGGAAACACTCCAGAAACATTTTAATTGTTTATTTACAAAAGAAATGAATATATATATATATATATATATATATATATATATATATATATATATATATATATATATATATATATAGTGTGAGTGTGCGTGTGAGAGCGCTGGCTGCGCAGGTGCGCAGGGTCGGTGCCGGATGACACGGAGCGAGCGGGGCCGGCGCGGGCGGCGCGGGCGGCGCGGGCGGCGCGGGCGGCGCGGGCGGCGGGGGGCGAGGGCTCGCGGCCGCCGTCGTCCAAGCAGGGGCGGCACGTGACGCTGAGCGCGCCTCCGCCGCGGGCGCGGGCGCCGGCGCGTGCGCGGGGCGGGGGCGGCGAGGGCGACGCGCTGCGCGGCCACGGCCTGGGCCTCTCCTCCGCCGACGACTTCACCTCGGACGAGGAGCAGCAGCAGGCCCCGCGGCGGTGCCCTGGCGCGCGGAGGTAGCTGGCGCGCGCCCTCCTCCGCCGGGGAGGGAGCAAGGGAGATTTGTTGATTCGTTTGTGCTCGTACACTACATAGGTCGATAGTCCCGTATGTGTAGTGCGTGTTTTTATCGGTAGGTGGCGATGATCTCTTCCACACTGGATGGCGAGATCCGTCGCCTAGCGGGGTTTTCACCTCAACCAGGTATCTCCCACCAGCGGGGCTCCAGCCGGGACAAGCTCTAAGCTCCCGACCGGTCTCCCGGCATGTGTGGTAGTATAGTGCATGTTAGTGTAAGTGTGTGTGTGTAAGGAAGAGGAAGGAAAGATCGCGCGCGGTCCGCGGCCCGTTTGTTAGGGTACTGCTCCGGCATTCGCCTAGTGTTGATCGGAGAAACCACGGAAAACTACCGATCACAGCAGCTGGCCGCTAGAATTCTCCTTCAGACAGGAACTGAATTCGTCCTAGCTGATAAGCTAATGTCGAAAATCCTGCCATCGTCGGGACTCGAACCTACGACCTCCCGTTCAGAGGGAGGGAGACAGAAAGAGAGGAAGAAAGAAAGATGGTGAAATTCGGCACCTCCGTACTACGGGCTTGCGGAGTTTTCCCTAACCAGGTACCTCCCACGAGCAGGGGTAGATCCAGCCGATCATTGGGGGGGGGGAACATAGATTTTTAGATAATGAACATATTTGTTTTATATAGTTATTATATATGCACTATAGTAGTAGATATGATACTACACAAAACTATTTTTAAAGAAATGCACAATTTTAACATAAAGAAATATTTAATTCAGTTTTGCCAAATACAAGAAGGTAATCTAAAACTCCAGGCATTTGGGGGGGTGCCATGGCCCTCATGGCCCCACCTGGATTCGCCAGTGTCTACCAGCGGGGCACACTAAGCTCCCGACAAGTGTGATAGTGTAGTACATACGATTTAGTGTATAGGAAGGGGGAGGGTGTAGGACAAGTAGAGGGAAAGAAAGATCGCGCGCGGTCGTTAGCCCGTTTGTGAGGAGAGTAATGCTCCAGCATTCGCCTGGTGCTGATCGGAGAAACCACGGAAAACTATCAATCAGAGCAGCCGGACTATTGAATTCTCCTCCAGACAGCAACCGAATTCGACTTATCTGACAAGCAAGTCAAATCCTTCGACTAGCTTGTCACTTGGATCGTCTTCCGGGTCAGACCGCAGGGACAGCAGTTGATGACCTGACCCACCTTTGCCTGTGAAAGAGAGAGAGAGAGAGAGAGAGAGAGAGAGAGAGAGAGAGAGAGAGTGAAAGGGAGAGAAACGATGCTACAAATTACTAATGAAGTAAGTGCATTGAACCTATTCCGCTCATGTCTGTCCCCTGCAGGTCCCACCCCGTCTCCTTCGAGGACGATGGCGGCCTGTGCGCCAGACTGCTGTGCAACGAGAACACGGCGCGCTTCAAGCAGCCCACTCAGAAAGTCATGTGCGTGGTGGGTGTTGGATTCACTTCCTTATACACTTTATCAAAACTAATCAAGGCCGATCTCCGGTGGCCGAGATCGCTAAGACAGTAGAGTCGTAGCGATCTCGGACCGAAGGGTCGCGGGTTCGGGTTCCACCTCGGGCATGGTTGTATTTGTGTTCGTCCTTTCACCCCCTATCATCATCGTATCATGTCAACTTCACAGTTATTACAACGTTAAACTCCATAGTGGTCGCTAATAACCTAGATGTTGAAGTGAGCTTGAATAAGGAAAAAAGGAAGAAAAAAACAATCAATGAAGTTTTCTTTCTTCACCTATTTGAAGTGGGGAAAATCAAATTAAGCTAAACCTTCCAGGCCTCTTAGCGTTCGATCAATTTAAAAATAATAAAATAGTGAATTTTGTTGTCTAAAAATAGTGAGTAAATAGTTGGTTTTAATTTTAATACTATTTACCGTAGAAAACTCTTTTTACAACGTAAATTCTAATAATTCTTAATATAACTCCCGAACAAGAACGAAATTTTTCAGAATTAAAAATTTCAATTAATAACATCATATAACTAAATTGTTATACATAAAGGGGCTAGTTTGAAACCATACAATATCCATTTTTCCTGACATTTATTTGTACAGAGTCAACCTTGGCATTGCAACACTCACATAATGTCAGGTTTTTTAATATATGAAAATAATTTTATTTATTTACATAGAAATGGGAGACCAAAGTCAGGATCCTCTAAAAATTGTTGTTTAAATTTTATAAAGTATCAATAATTGAACATAAACATTAGAGGCATAATAATTTGCCAATAAAAACATTGGGGAAATCAAAGTCTAGTAAAGAAAAAAAACAAATTTTTGTATTTTATATCATCAATGTCAACAAACAATAAACGTGTTAGATCAAACTCGCAGCCATTTTTAGAGCCAATTGTGTGATCTTAATATGGTTTACTAGATAACTGTATATGGCCTAATGAATTAATCGTCCAAATACTCTTTAAAACAAGAAATAAAATGACCATGGGCTGTCATATTTCGGCAGCCGTGGCAATTATAAAGGAACATTTACAAGCTACATTACAAGCTATTACAAGGACACTGCAAACTAAGCCACCTACATACTAACAGAAAAAATCTTAATTAATCAACCAATTTAGTAGAAATTTATTGTATTCGTATAAAACATACAGAACATGTATTCTATTATAATTGTGAAAATTTAAGTAGGTTTGCAAATTATTTGAAAGCATTTTTGGGGTACTGTCATAATGCCATGAGCCGGTTCACTCGTCCTTTGCAAAATATTGTCTCCGCGCGTCTAACAAGGGATGGAGGGACCACGAACAACCACTCTTGATCTATTAGTTCTGATGCTATGTGATTCCCTTCTTCATCAGAATCAGTTTTCTCTTACTCAGTTTCCTCACTAGAACTACCAGGCGATTCGGAAAATCTTGCGCCATCACGAGGGTCATAGAGATGATCTGTGTCACTGTCTGATACTTCACATTCATTTGCAACAGAGGCGTATTTATCAATATATTTTCTATTTCCTGTTCACTAAGCTGTTTCCACGCCATGTGTTGACACTGTGATACTGCAACACAAATCCAACCAATCAATGCGATGTGAAAGAAACAAACTCAAACCAACTAAGCATAAGCGTGCAAATTCAAACAATGCTGGACGCATAGTACACAAAAATCAAGATATACAAAACGTTTTGCAGTGATGCAAACGAGAGGGACGAAGTACGAATTACAAAAATAATTACGTCTCCGTAATGGAATAAATGGATGGATAAGGTAAGAGTGTCCCCACGATTGTAACCGCCTTCTTCTTACTTTCCCGTATACGTACGTATAGACGGAGTGAATACGTAGTATAGGGAAAGTTATGTAATGCTGCGCGAAAAATGGCCAATTTTCGGCCGAAAAAAATTAATTGCCGGGCCGTGAAAACGAATAAGTGGATAAAACCAGTTGCTAAATTCAGAAAAAAAATCCCCCAACTCGTGGGGTAGCCAGAAACCCTGCTTTCTAGGTCCTTGATACCGAAAACCCAATTGAAAGGAAAACGTCCGTCTGTCCGTCTGTGAACACTGCTAGCGCCTAAACCATACGTACGATTTCTTCCAAAGTGGATATTCCCCGGTCGATCTGGCTCTAGACAAAGCTTTGAGATTTTGAAAAAGATTCTTCAAAATTTGGGGGTACTTTATATAAAGCCCCCCTGAGATTTTCAAACTTTTCTCGAAAACGGCTCCAAATTTTTTCTTTAAATTTCTGGTATGAATAGAGTAAAATACACTTATTAACATGGCGTAGGTCCGATTTTCATGAATAACTCTGAATTTTCGAAAATTGTGGAAGTTTGAATTTTTTTCGGCGTCTTTCTCCAATTACAAAATTGAAGATAGAGAATTTTTCTTCAAATAAAATTTGTTCTGCATATTGAGTTCTTTCGTAAAGGACATGTAAATGTTTCTCAAAATTTTAGTATTTTTCGCGCAATATTGCGTGCAATATGTGCAATTTTAAAAAATACAAAAACAAGATTTTCTCAAAAACGGCTCCAAATTTTTTCTTTAAACTTTTGGTAGAGATAGTGGTAAATTTACTCTATCAGATGACATAATAGCCATATTGGTCTATCGGTTGGTTTTTTCAAAAATTACAAAAATGTAATTTTTTTTACTTGTCTCTCATGTCGTTAATATTTACACTATCGGCGATTTTTTCACATTATTATATTTATGAGTATATATGCTTTAAATAATGTCAAGTAAAGTTTCTCGAAAACAACCGTTTTCTGTTAAAAGTAGCTCAAAATTTCGCATTTTCAGAAACGCTCAAACGCCATTTTCTCATATATGGCTGCAATTTTGTTCTTGAAACTTTTGTAACGGATAGAGCAAATTACACTCTTTAGTATAGCGTAAAGTTTACTTGGAGTAATTTTTGTTTTTTCAAAAATTACATAATTGTAATTTTTTTGGAAGATCTCTCACATCTTTAATATGCACATTACCAGCAATTTGTCAACAATATTATATTTGTGAGTGTAAGTGCTTTAAATAACTTCATATAAAGTATTTTGAAAACTCAAACATTTTCTGTGAAAATGAGTTTCAAATTTCGCACTTTTAGTAGCGCTAAAACGTTATTTTCTCTTAAACGGCACATAATTTTTAAAAGAAAATGGCCATTTATGACTAGGTTTTTGTGTTCTTTAATATTCTAAATTAATGTTTCCTTTCTACCAATAGTAAACCGAAAAAATTAAGAAAAAAACCAAAAATTGTACTTTTGGCGGTGATAGATGACAGCTGGCAAGAAAGAGTTTGTGGCAATTCGGAATAGCTAGCGAAGACCCAAGGAAATAGAAAACTAATACGGGAAAGTCTGTGCCATTCTGTAGCACCACTAGTTGTAAAAACGCTTCAAAATGTTTCAAAAGGCTTCAAAAAAGCTTCAAAAGGCTTAAATAGTGCAAGTTAATAAATATAATTTTTTACAATAAATAAGATTGTAATAAAAGATGTCAGGAAGGCTCAAATCTCGGAGAAAAAAATTGTAGAAGACACAACCAGAAAAAAACATGCTGGGGTCGGATTGACCCCATGTTTGCAGATGAGGGTGAAGAAACGAAACGTCGCTGAAGACCGGGCAAAATTGACGTAAGATTAAGTTAAATTTTTATGGAATAAAATAAATCAAGATTGTCTGCTCTCTGTAAGGAATCTGTTCTTAAGAAAAAAACTACTAAAGAAGTCAGTGTAGAATTGAACCAAACTCCCGTTTCTGTTTGCAGGCGAACAAATGCAAGCTGCGATGCAAACACAACATGGTGTACGAGCCACCCGAAGACGACAAGAGCCTCATTAAGATGGGGTCCCGCATCCACAACTTCTCCGGGCAGGTGCACGCCCGTCTGCGTACGTTCAGGAGCATTTCCACGCAATTACCTGCACGAACGAAATATTAACCTTCTGGTGGGCGCGCCTATTTTACTCACAGAAGCGGGCGCGTAGAAGCACTGTGTGCTGCCTCGAGAAAGCAGTCTTTAGCACCCTCAAAATTTCTATTTTTTAACTGAAGAAGGAAGAATAAAAAATCACAACTATTCATTACATTTGTAATGTGAATATATTTTATAAACCACAGAAATGTGGGTAGTTTTAGGTATAAAATAATAAATAATACATTGTTTCAGAAGACCTTACGAAACAAAACATAACTAAGAAAACATTAACTGGAAAATTACTAATTAACAATTTTCAATTAATTATTAACAATAAACAAATTAATTAAATGCAACAGTTACTGTCCCTAAATTTTAGTAAAACATCCATTGGTTTTCATGAAGCTTTTTCCAGTAACTCAAGAAGATACAATCAACCAAAAACCACATTGAACATTGCTTACAGTTCTCAAAAGACATGTAAACGAACAATCTGAATAAGTAAAATGTTCGTTTAGGATAATAAAAATACTTATACGAGTGGGCGCGCTAGAGCTGTAGTCAGATTTTTTTTGTTTTCAAATCTTCTTTACGACTGCCACGTACGTTAATCTCAAAACTATACGACCAGTAAACGCCCGTTTCTTCTCTACTCTAAAGGGCATCAGAATTATACACATGGCCTCACCTGGCGGGTAAAATATATATCAATTTGAAATACACGACAGTCTAAGGGGAAGTCGCAGAATAAGCGAAATTGAAGATATTGCACGAACGTCCCAAAATATTTCATAAAGTGACATTTTTGTCAATGATATATTCAAAAAATTAATTTGGTTGTTTTTCAATGTCAAAACTGTGTAAGTTAAAGCATTATTTCAAAACAGATTTCGTTACTGATTGTTAGAAAAATTATCTCTATTCATGATCTGAACCATTATTTGTTAAAAAGTTGCTTTCAAAGCTTACGATGAACCCATGGCTACCCTTTATAAATCTCTGGGACATTATTTTCCCAAGACTTTTGTCAATGGAGTTTGTAAGATTTTATACTTCCTGCAAATGTCACCTTATTCGTTTCTATCGTCTCTTAAGAGACGGATCACAAATTCGCTTTTTAAGCCTGGCAAAAATACTAGATATTAAGAATATGTAAAGTTGGAAAATCTTTGCGAATAATATTTTTTTGATAGTTTTTTTTTGTTGGAAATTAGGAAGATCTGTATAATATAACTATCTAGTCTACAAGTAGTAACTAAAGGTAATACATCAGCACACACTTTCTTACATTATTTCTATATTTGCAATTTTCGGAAATTCATAGGTTACAACGAAAATGACACCTGCTTTATTCTTTTCAACGTATGTTGTTCCGTTCATGAAAAAAATTAAAGAAGTTTTGGTGCGTTTTTTGAGAAAGTTTTTATGTACATTGCGTCAACCTAATAAAAATTATGCAGAAATTATTCGTTTTTTTCAAAAAATTGTAACGACGTTTTTGAAAAAGCTGATTTTACTTTTCCGTTTACATACGAATGTATGGAGTATAATACGTAGTATAGGGAAAGGTATGTGGAGCTGCGCGAAAAACAGGCGGATTTTTGGCGGAAAAAAATTCATTGCCGTGCTCTGATAACGAAACAGCTGATACATCCAGTTGCTAAATTAAGGAAAAAATCCCCTAACACGTGGTGCAGCCAGAATCCCTGTTTTGTGGGTCCTTGATACCGAAAAACCAATTAAAAGCAAAACGTCCGTCCGCCTGTCTGTCTGTTGTATGTGAACAACACTAGAGCCTAAACCATTTGTAGAACTGAAGAAACTCCTGTCCCTCTGGCCTGAGTCGAAGCTCTGAGATTCCAATTTTTTAACTCACTTTTGAGGGTACATTACAAGAGACCTCTGGACATTTTCATTTTTTTAAAAGCGACTCCAAATTTTTTCTTTAAATTTCTTGTAAGAATAGAGTAAAATAAACTTATAAAGGTGGAATAGGTCCGATTTTCAGGGTTAGCTCCAAATTTTAGAAAATTGCAAAAGTTTGATTTTTTTTCGGCGTCTTCCTTCAACTACAGAATTGAAGATAGGGATTTTTACTTAAAATAAATTCATTCTTCATAGTGAGTCCTTTCATTAAGGTAATGTACATTGTTTTGATAATTTTACTAGTTTTCGTACAATATTGCGTGCAATATATGTAATTCTAAAAAATTACAAAAACTATTTTCTCAAAAACAACTCCATTTTTTTGTTTTGATAGGGATAGTACTATATGTACTCTATGAGATGACATCAATGCCATGAGTACATGTGATTAAAATAATGTCATATAAAGATTCTCGGAAAGTCAACAATTTTCTGTGAAAGTAGCCTCAAAAAATTTCTCATTTCAAAAACGCTCAAACGCCATTTTCTCATAAATGGCTCCAAATTTTTTCTTCAAACTTTTCGTACGGATAGTGCTTATCGCTCTGCTTCATATGATGTAGAATTAATTGTGCTGTATTCTTTTGTTTTTTTCAAAAAATTCAGAAATATAATGTATTAGACGTCTCTCACGTCGTTGATATTTACTTTAACGGCGATTCGTTTACATTAATCTATTTAGCAGTATATGTGCTTTAACTAATGTCAAATAAAGTTTCTGGAAAACTTAATAGTTTTCTGTGAAAGGTAGCTCAAAATTGCGCATTTTCAGAAATACTCAAACATCATTTGCTCACAAATGGCTCCAAAGTTGTTTTCTTTCAAACTTTTCGTTCGGATAGAGATTATTACACTGGTTGGGATCACGTAGAATTAATTTGGATGTATTCTCCTGTTTTTTCAAAAATTACCCAAATGTAGATTTTTGTAAAATCTCTCACACCGTTAATACGCACTCTTCCAGCAATTTCTTAACACTATTCTATTTGTGAATTAATGTGCTTCAAACGACTTCTAATGAAGTTTTTCGATTGATTAATTGACTGATATTCCGGGCGCGTCATTTACAAAGGTCATTAGTCCCGTAAGTGTAGTGCTTGTTTTTTCCTCGGGAGGTGGCCGTGATCTTTAAAGCTTCGATGGCGAGATCCGGCGCCAACCTACCGTCGACTAGCGAGGTTTCCTCTCAACCAGGTATCTCCCACCAGCGCGGCACCGCCCCAGTTTGGACAAGCTCTAAGCTCCCAACTAGTCTCCCAGCATGTGGTAGTGTAGTGCATATTAGTGTGTGTGTGTGTGTGTGTGTGTGTGTGTGTGTGTAAGGGATGAGGATAGGACAAGGAAAAGGTAGGAAAGATCGCGCGCGGTCCGTGGCCCGTTTACTAGGGTACTACTTCGGTATTCGTCTGGTGTTGATCGGAGAAACCACGGAAAACTATCGATCAGAGCAGCCGGCCGCTAGAATTCTCCTCCTAACAGTGACTGAATACGACTTGATAGCGACTGACAGCTGACAAACTAGTGTCGAAAATCCTACCACCGTCGGGACTCGAACCTAGGACCTTGAGGGATTGCAGCCATCTTTCTCGGTGAGTTTTTTTCGAAAAATCAAATATTTCCTGTGAAAAAGAGCTTCAAACTTCGAATTTACAGTAGCGCTTAAACGCCATTTTCTTAAAAACGGTTTTAAATTTATCAAAGAAAAATGCCATTTAGGACGAGGATTTACTGTTCTTTAATATTCTAAAAATATTATTTCGGTTCTACTATTAGGAAACCGAAAAAATTAAGAAAATGTCAAAAAATGTAATTTGTGCGGCGATAGATGGCAACCGGCCAGAGAATGTGTCAAGTCCGAATAGATAGTCGAGACCAAAGGAAATAGAACACTAATAAGTGAATGTCTGTGCCATTCTGTAGCACCACTAGTTTAAAATTGATTTTATATAGGGCAAAAATCTCTATTTTCAATTTTGTAGTTTTGAAATTGTGTTTGTGTAATTTTCAAAAAATACAGTATTCGCCGAAAATGCGATTTGCATCATTTTTACCGTTCTTTGATACATACGAGGAGAAAATTTAATGAACAAATTTGGAATGGTTTTTGAGAAACATTTGTTAAAAATGCGGTTATTTCACTCAAAATTACGCGATAACATCTCATATATTCCAAAAATTGCATATGACCTTATTTTTACGATCTATGCTAAAGAACATATTTTATTAAGTGGTCATTCCATTTTAAATCAACACAGTTTTAATTAAACTTTTACCTCACCATTTTTAGATTCAGATGAAATTTGACACATAGGTAGTATGAATGAAGAATAAGAAAGCTACAAATTTTGAGTAAGATATTTCCACCCGTTTGTGAAATACAGCCATGTAAAAGTTTACAAAATTGGGTTCACGAAAATGTTTAAATTGATGTAGAACCTCTTCAAATTAAAATAGAGAGCTGGAATAGGTGTCTTTTGCAGCTATCTTTATGGCCTTTTATATGATATACAACTCAATAGGGGTTGGGTTAAAAAAGTTTTTCAAATTTGAATTTAAAATTTTGATTTTGAGTTTTTTCAAAATGCTCATATTAAAAGAAATTGAAAAAATTCTAAAATAATCCGAATATGTTTCCAAACAGATGGTGCAAGTTTAAACATGGGACTGCAATGGGTTCATATGGTAATCTTTACTTAAAATGCACAATATTTACTTACTCTAGATTTTACTGATTAAGAATGCATTTTATTTCAAATTATAAGCCCTAATATATACAAATTATTAATTTAGTGTTATTAGAAGGATTTTCGACACTAGTTTCATAGCTAGGTTGGATTCAACTGCTGCCTGCAGGAGAATTCTAGCGACCGGCTGCTCTGATCCGGCCGCTAGGCTGGATTTCCGTGGTTCCTTCTATGCCGGAGAAGTACCCTGACAAACGCGGCATGGACCGCGCTCGATATGTCCTTCCTCTTCCTTGTCCTATCCTCACACTTACAATAACATGCACTACACTACCACACATGCCAGGAGACCGGTCGGGAGCTTAGAGCTTGTCCCGGCTGGAGCCCCGCTGGTGGGAGACAGAGGTCGTCCATAAATTACGTAACGCTAAGGAGGGGAGAAGGGGTCTTTGACAACGTTATGCTGCGCTACATAGGGGAAGGGGGGCATTATTTGAGTGTTAAAAATCATTGATATTTTTTTTTACATTTTTCATCATTAGCAAAAATAATTCCTTTTTTGAGTTCTACACTGAAGCATTAAAATATTAACTAATTTATTTGTTTTAAAAACAAATAAATTAAAGTTATCAGACGTAAATTGTTACAGTAAATGAAAATATTTTTCAATATCTTCTTAACTGAATCTGCAAGGTTGGGAAGAAAATATGATATGTAGAAAAAACTGATCTGTAATACATTCTAGAATCCATTTAAATTGCCGCAGTAGACTCTCGCTCATGTGTCATCCACGACGGCGTGTGCACGGCTTGTGATCATTTTCTCGCTGATGCGTCCTTACTTCAGTCACAACTTGCCCTAATCTTCTTAGGTGCAGCCAGCACCGACAACTAATTTCTGCGTTAATTATCATTTAGAACACAAGTAAAATAAATATAGTTTTTTTACTGTGCTGTAATTTATTTTTATTTCTTGTATTTACAAGGGGGGTGTTGTCACAAGCGTTACGTCATTTATTTCGGGGGGTCTAGCACGCGTTAAGGGTGCGTTACGGGGGAAGAAGGAAATACCCCAAATTTGCGTTACATAATTTATGGATCGCCTCATACTTGGTTGGGGAAAGGCATTCTTGTGTAGCGTCATAGCACTGGGCGCGACCGACCG
The DNA here is from genome assembly GCA_031308135.1 of Acheta domesticus. NCBI lineage: Eukaryota > Metazoa > Arthropoda > Insecta > Orthoptera > Gryllidae > Acheta > Acheta domesticus. The sequence continues at coordinate 210,272,008 of JAHLJT010009419.1, forward strand.
CACAAGTCGTGCAAGGGGGAGGGGTTGGTCCTCTCGTGCCGCGCAGGGGCGGATGGACCCCTGGGGTCTCTCCACTGGGGGCGTGTCTGAGAAGGTGGCTGGCCGTTTGCACAAGTGATGTGTGACGACAGAAATCGTTCGCAGGTGGACGCCAGGCTCCATTTGCAGCCGGCTCAAATCTCGAGCGGAAATGACGCTTTGTGCGTGGGAGGTCGGTCACGTGATGCCTCGCAAGGTTCACCAACACAAGGGTGGAATAAGCTTCCATGCATTCGAGGTTGACGGTAGCGATGTGCGGAGGTGATCGCGAGCAGCGTCTTGCGAGGCGTGGCTTTTCGTCACGGGACAAGAGACCAGGGGCGGCGCTAATGTAGCGAGTTGGGGTTCTCTTGGCAAATACTGAGACAGCTCGTCTCAGGAGTCGGAGTGCTGTGGAGAGCAGCGTTCCTTAGAAGTGTTCCTTAGGAGTGTACATAGTGTAATAAACTATTGTAAATAAATATGTACAGTAAACTCCGTGTCTGTGTTCTTCCTCATCTCATGACGACGTCACACTTGCAAGCCGACATAGGTCGACTCGGGATATCGCCACCCAGCGGGGGACGATCACCGCCACGTCCCGCGGTAAAAAAACATGCATTACACTTACGGGACTAGTGGCCTCAGCAGTCGTCGCGCCCGGAATCACTAATCAATCAATGATTCACCTATTGTTACTTCTTGTTGACTTGAGTTTCTGATTATTGTCACATTTCTTTGGCTAATCATATTCATCAGGTTCTTGTTATTTTTGACATTCACCTCCCAAAACTTTTATCCCATTAATAAAACAGGAAAATTGCAGAAATTTTTTAAAAGCAATACATTTACATTTCAGAGGAATTTGTCTGGCTCCTTCTTCAGGTACATTGAAACAATTACCTTATCCATTAGCGAACAGGCTAAAGTAGTAATTCTTTGAATGAACCTGAAGAAGGAGCCAGACATATTGCTCCGAAACGTCGTAAATATGTTTTTTCAAGAAAAATCAGAATGTTTGAAAAATTGTATACGATCTTCGTTTTCATTAACGGGATAAACGTTACGGGAGGAGATTGTCGAAAGTAACAAGGATGTGACGAACACGCTTAGCCAAGTCATCCGTTGCGTTGGCAGACGTGACAGACGGCTGCACGGGGATCAGCGAGTACGCCAACGCGTTCGGCTGCGCGAGAGCTGCGCCGTGCGGCTGCGTCTGGTGCGGCTGCGCAGGCTGTTGTTGCCCCTGCGGAGGGTGCGGCGTCTGCAACCCGCCATGCTGCTGTTGCTGGTGAACGAACACTCCGATCCCGCTCTGCTCCTCAGCGGTGCAGCATTGACACGTCACTTTAATGTGGTGGAAGGAAGACACGACTTTTTTTTGTACACTCCCGATGATAAAACACGGTGTGGAATGAAATAAATTTCACACTTGAAATAATTTTTTATTTTTATTTTAAACTCTAAATAGCAATAGAATCAATTAGTTCTGCAGCAAAAATGTTGGTGAACAAAATACGTGTATGAGAGTTTAATCTTAATTTCAAGAATGTTAACTTAAGGATTCACATAATCAAGTATGTGCAGTTTTCAACCAAAACGGAACTGTTTTATAATTTTTGTTGTTGTATTTTTACAGTTTTCGTGGTTTTGTTATTGAAACAATTGACACCTCGTATCGCTTGCAGAAATGCTTGCGTATGGCTTGCAGAAACTAGTGCATAGGCACTAGGCACTAGTTTCAAGACTTAAAAGTACACTTTTGCCTCGTGGATTTCATGACTAAACTATATTTTCGTTTTAATTTAGTATGAACGAACTTAATCAACGGTCAGGACCGGACTTCATTCGCAGTAATTATCAAATAAAAAAAGGATTTCTAGTGAAAATAAGATAGACGAAGCTATTCTGTTAAACAATGCTATGAAATTATTTTTATACGAACACATTTCCGATAGAACCAGAAATGCATAAGGATGGCGCCGCAGAACGACGCCGCGCCTGCGAGCTGAGACCTGGGACTACTAGCACCACGTGACCTCATTTTGTGACGTATGCGCCATAGGCTGTCTCTTTCGTTGCCCACGGTTCAGTATAACAGGAGTCAACTTCAGTTATCGACTCTGGCCGCGGAAGCCTTCGCTCACACTTTTGTGGGTCTTTCATACAGAACTAGTGGTGCTACAGAATGGCACAGACTTTCTCGTATTAGTTTTCTATTTTCTTGGGTCTTCGCTAGCTATTCGGAATTGCCACATACTCTTTCTTGCCAGCTGTCATCTACCACAACCAAAAGTACATTTTTTTGTCATTTTCTTATTTTTTTCGGTTTCCTATTGGTAGAACGGAAACATTAATTTAGAATATTAAAGAACACAAAAACCTAGCCGTAAATGGCAATTTTCTTTTAAAAATTATGTGCCGTTTAACACAAAATGGCGTTTTAGCATTACTAAAAATGCGAAATTTGAAGCTCATTTTCAAAGAAAATTTTTGAGTTTTCAAAATACTTTATTTGAAGTTATTCGAAGCACTTACACTCACAAATATAATCATCTTTACAAATTGCTGGTAATGTGCATATTAAAGATGTGAGAGATCTTTCAAAAAATTTACATTTATATAATTTTTGAAAAAAAAACTCAAAATAAACTTTACGCTATACTAAAGAGTGTAATTAGCACTATCTGTTACAAAAGTTTCAGGAAAAAATTTGCAGCCATATATGAGAAAATGAGCATTTGAGCGTTTCTGAAAATGCGAAAATTTGAGCTACTTTTCACAGAAAACGGTTGTGTTTTCGAGAAACTTTACTTGACATTATTTAAAGCATATATACTCATAAATATAATAATGTGAAAAAATCGCCGATAGTGTAAATATTAACGACATGAGAGACAAGTAAAAAAAATTACATTTTTGTAATTTTTGAAAAAACCAACCGATAGACCAATATGGCTATTATGTCATCTGATAGAGTAAATTTACCACTATCTCTACCAAAAGTTTAAAGAAAAAATTTGGAGCCGTTTTTGAGAAAATCTTGTTTTTGTATTTTTTTAAAATTGCACATATTGCACGCAATATTGCGCGAAAAATACTAAAATTTTGAGAAACATTTACATGTCCTTTACGAAAGAACTCAATATGCAGAACAAATTTTATTTGAAGAAAAAATCTCTATCTTCAATTTTGTAGCTGGAGAAAGACGCCGAAAAAATTCAAACTTTCACAATTTTCGAAAATTGAGAGTTATCCGTGAAAATCGGACCTATGCCATGTTAATATGTGTATTTTACTCCATTAATACAAGAAATTTAAAGAAAAAATTTGGAGCCGTTTTTGAGAAAATTTTGAAAATCCTCGGGGGGTTTCATATAAAGTACCCCCAAATTTTGAAGAATCTTTTTCAAAATCTCAAAGCTTTCTCTAGAATCAGATCGACCGGGAATATCGATTTTGGAAGAATTCGTACGTATGGTTTAGGTGCTAGCAGTGTTCACAGACGGACAGACAGACAAAGACGGACGGACAGACGGACGTTTTCCTTTCAATTGGGTTTTCGGTATCAAGGACCTAGAAAACAGGGTTTCTGGCTACACCACCTGTTAGGGAATTTTTTTTCTTAATTTAGCAAGTGCTTTTATCCACTTATTCGTTTTCACGGCCCGGCAATTGATTTTTTTCCGCCGAAAATTGGCCATTTTTTCGCGCAGCATTACATAACTTTCCCTATAATACGTATATCACTCCGTGTATACGTACGTATACGGGAAAGTAAAAATCGATTGACGGCAAACCTGTGTGGCTGTCTGTGATCAATGCTAGCGTATAAACCGTTCAGATGATTTTCTCCAAAATTGAACCGCGACCCTGCGCTTTTAAAACGTATGTTTTAATTTTAGGGGCTACTTTACGTTAACTTTTAAACTGTGCAACGTCGTGGGTAGGGATCTACGTCACAAAGGAACAGACACGAGTGAGAATATACAAATGTATTTACTCAGGACCGTTTTTTCAAAACTCGACATATGTAAAAACGAAAATTTTAAGGAATGGAGTTTTCTATTTATGATAGTATTTTATAGTTTTCAGAAACTTTTTTTTCGTTATTCTGTAGATCATTGAAATTTATTTATAATTCCATAATGAAAAGCTTTCGGTTTTAGTTCTAAATCGTAGTATTTGTTTCTCAAAATCTCTAAATTGTTTTTTTGAAGAGTTTTCACAAAACTCTACATATGCTTCGTTGGATTCAGGAATTTTTGTTATAGATGTAATAAATTAACAAAACATGAGATTTCATAAAGGTATTTATTACAGACATTAATATAATTTTATACAATAATTAATAATGGTTTCACTATTTATGATATGAAGGGAAACAGGAAAAAAAATTCCATCTTTAATGGATAAACTGACATTGTGACAAAAAATAATACATTTGTGTTATTTCTTCATCTTCATAAGGAAGCACAACATTATCACTATCAGTGTTTTCATCAGAAATACTCATTTTATTCAAACTATTCTTTGTCATTGTAAAATTCATTAGCTGTTGTTGGTATTGTGAAAATCTGAGACGTTTTATCACATTAGTAGCTTTTTCAGAACTAACCATGTTCTTTCTGGATTGAATGTTTGAGGTGTTCGTGATATATTTTTAAATTTACCACGGCTTTTGGTTTAATCACATCTACCGTTGTACCATATTCTGTGTATACATTTTGTATTTTTACTTGAGGAAGTACTGTTCGCTCTTCATTATAATCTTTTTTAACATACTGTATTACTCGAGCTTCTCTCATTTTCAAAGGAAACTTACTCTACAACTTTCTTTGCACAAATCTTGTAGTCATAGATGTTCCATTCTTTTCCCAACTGTTTCACTGTTCCGTGAGATCTTAAAATGTCCAAGTATTCATCCGGAGACAAAATGGTGTCCTTCTTTCTGAAGACTTTTTCGACTCTACCAAACACTCGATCAGCTGGCATGTCTCTATGTCCACGAATGGGATACAAATGTGTTATTCTTTTAATTATTTTACTTTCCATAAGAAATCCCATCAAAGTAAACATCAATACTGTATTTTTGTTTTGACTTGTGCAAGAATCGGAAAATAGATTAATACATTTAAGCTTATTTTCCGAAGCTTCCAACTTGCATTCAAGCTCTCTTAAAAATTTTACCAGCGCACTTGAGACTTCATTGGCTCCACGAGATGACTGTCTCTAGCCAACAATGAAGTGAATATCACTTGGGTGTTGAACCTTCTTATGTACAGTTATTGCTAAATTATGGAACCAAACCTGTCGAGAATAAAATATCTCGGAAACAGATAGTTTTGGTAGAGGCTGGTTCTGTTGCATGTCGAAACACATTTTTATGGTGTCAGCTTCCTCCTTTTTCATAATCTCATTAAACTTCTTGGCCCTCATATTATGTAACCTGTACATTGTTCTGTGCTCATTTTTGTCTTCAAATCTCGCTAATTGTTTTTATTTTTTGTAAGTATTCTTTACAGGTTGGACACACGTCAGTTTTTGGACTTCCAAAACCCAAATTAAAGATTTTATAAAACAGTTTTGAATTTGGAAAGCGAGATTGTATGTAATCCACCGGAATTTCTTTCTGTACAAAACCTATTCCACATTATTTTTATGTTTAAGTCTGGTGGAAGGTAGCTTCTATTTACTTTACCTCTTGTCTTGAATAATGACTTTCTCGGCAATTGTTTGATGTGATCTATAATAGCTTCAGTATTTAATTTGTCTTCTTTTACACTTCGGTCACCACCTCTTTTCTCTATAGGATCTTTTCCTGTTGCATTAAAATTTCTGGTTCTTCTAGTTAGTCTGTCAACAGATGCACGTAACATGCTCCTATAACTTGCAGCACATACTAGAACTAATGTACCATCTGGCTTCCTTACTTTATATTTTTTAGTTATGGTCTTTAGCTTTTTACTATCACCCCGATTGATAACTCTGCGCTGCGGACTTTGGACTTGCCCTGATCTGTCTTGGATTTATGATGTATCATAGAACGAAACTTCTAAAAGATTTTATAGTTTAGTATTACAAACAACCTATACTTAGTTATAGGTTATACTAGATTATAGAGTAATAAAAATTTAACTTAAATAAAGATCTTCTTACTAATCATATCTTCAAGGCACATTTCAGAGACACGGCATATTGTCGTTGATTTGTGATATTCATGGTGACTACAAGCTATGTCTGGTTTAAATACTCCACAACTTCTATTTCTTTGCCTTTTATTGCTACAAATATCACTATTTCTCCTGCATTTTCTTCCACGAAAAACTGTATTAACAGAATCAGTGTTATCTGGATTCTCAGACATTACGGAATTCAACTTGCTCTCAAGACACCTTTGTATATCCCAGAATCTTACGCTGTACTTTGCACACTTCTTCCTACATTAGTTCTCCTCCAAACACAATGGGACATTTAAATTGAATGTTTGAAAGTATTGGTCACGAAAACTCGTGTTATGAGAAAAAGTTTTCCTTCGATTATAAAGCTTTTGACTAAATAATGTTAGGTACAAAACACATTTTCGGTTTAGCAAAACTCTACATATGCATACATATGTGTAGTTTTGCGGAAATTCAGACATTTTACAACTTTAAAACAGCCACAGTAATAGAATTTTGGTAAAACTAAGTTTAGAAATGGATAGCCGACTTCCGAATTGTATAGTAGACATGTGTAACCCATTTTGGTCCAAGAGTGCAGATGTCGACTTTTGAAAATACGTCGTAACGTGTTGTTAGAGCTAGCCACTGCCTCCCTCTCTACACGTGAACCACTTCGCCGTTTTCGAAGACTACGAACAACCACTCGTGCCTACAGCACTCCGCGCCAGCCTATGCTGCGATTTTCGTAACTTTGTCTCTGACAAGAATCAGCTGTTGCCGGTTTCATCTAATCGGGAGCTTGAACGTCACCATAGTGACGTCACTTAAGCGAAATATAAGCTCCCGATTGGATGGCAACGAAACAACTGATTCCTGTCAGGGGCAAAGTTAAAAAATCGCAGTATAGGCAGATAAAGTTTTTGCGGATTACCGCGAGGAAACCTTCTACACGTTTTCCCTCCCGAGGCCTCGCAACAGACCTTACATAACGCCGAAACACATGACCTCCTACGTCGTCTCTACCTCCCACGCTCTGCTCTGGACCTGCCTAGCCGCCGCCCCCCGGCCTTGGGCACGACACCACGCAAACCCGCCACCACCCCTCTTAGACATCCCTCTGGAAGGTGGCCTTTTGTTCGCGAGGATTTTAGGGACCTCATGCCCATACCTTGCAAGCCCGTCAGCCTATCCTGGACTCCCTGCTCAGAGAGACACTACAACTGCTCCGGGCCGGCCGATTGTAAGTCACGCGCCTTCAGCAATGCTTCTCGCTGCGGGCCCCGCTGCGAGCTCTCTGCAGAAGTTCCCAAAGGTACCGCGAGGTACCGCGCAAGACATCTCAGATGTGAGTTAGCCCTAACGATTGCCGAAAGCGCGAGCAAACTCTTTCAGAGGCTCCAGGGACATCGCGGTTCCGCGTACGATCTTGTGTAGAAGCTCACAGCTACAGCCAGACTGGGCGTAAGAATACATCCAGAGGCTACCACGCACGGAAATATTTTGCGTATAAACTTCTCTAGAGCAGTCTAAGGGATAAGAGCACATGAAATGCGTTGAAGAGGTAGCTGGCTGGCTGAGGAGTTGGAATAAGCGGCGAGAGACGAACCATATAGGCCGGGAGCCAGCAAGAAAAAACACATATGATAAGTTCAAATCTAAATCTTTTTGAAAAGTTAGTCAGCGTTGAATACTGACAGGATTTTTATGCCCTAAAAATGTTTAAATATGCTTTTTTGAAATATGCATTTATGACAAAAATTCTGAAATACGCACATTAATATACATTTATGAACTAAAAGGTCTTAAATATCGACTTTCACATGCAATTAAATTTAAAAATACTTCCATTTCCTATATAAAACTTTCTTGATAAAACTCAGAAGCATGCTTGGAATGAAATTGTGTTTTTTGCAAACATAATATAACGTAGCTTACCTCTCGGGAGAAATAATTGAAGAAAATGTGTACCTTAGTGAAGAACATTATATGTTTTCTTTCATTTATTTCGCTTGGTTAAAGAAGACAGGATATCAAGAAATATCCTACATTTGCACAAGTATTTTATCATCTACAGAAAAGAAGAAAAAAACACAAATTGTGACAAAGTCATTTTCATAAACGTACGATCACAAATAAATAGATTCTACGAAAACATGAAACATTTCCGAGAAAAGTCTCTACTTTAACGAAATAATCAAAATATACTCCTATAAATAGACGAATACGCGACAACAGGAAACTAGTGGTGCTACAGAATGGCACAGACTTTCCCGTATTAGTTTTCTATTTTCTTGGGCCTTCGCTAGCTATTCGGAATTGCCACATACTCTTTCTTGCCAGCTACCATCTATCATCGCCAAAAGTACATTTTCTTAATTTTTTGGTTTCCTATTGGTAGAACGGAAACATTAATTTTGGAATATTAAAGAACACAAAAACCTAGCCGTAAATGGCAATTTTCTTTTAAAAATTATGTGCCGTTTAAGAGAAAATGGCGTTTTAGCACTTCTAAAAATGCGAAATTTGAAGCTCATTTTCAAAGAAAATTTTTGAGTTATCAAAATGCTTTACTTGAAGTTATTTGAAGCACTTACACTCACAAATATAATCATCTTTACAAATTGCGGATAATGTGCATATTAAAGATGTGAGAGATCTTTCAAAAAATTTACATTTATATAATTTTTGAAAAAACAAAAAAAAAACTCAAAATAAACTTTACGCTATACTAAAGAGTGTAATTAGCACTATCCGTTACAAAAGTTTCAAGAAAAAAATTGCAGCCATATATGAGAAAATGGCGTTTGAGCGTTTCTGAAAATGCGAAAATTTGAGCTACTTTTCACAGAAAACGGTTGTGTTTTCGAGAAACTTTACTTGACATTATTTAAAGCACATGTACTCGTAAATATAATAATGTGAAAAAATCGCCGGTAATGTAAATATTAACGACGTGAGAGACAAGTAAAAAAATTTACATTTTTGTAATTTTTGAAAAAAACAACCGATAGACCAAAATGGCTTTTATGTCATTGATAGAGTACATTTACCACTATCCCTACCAAGAGTTTAAAGAAAAAATTTGGAGCCGTTTTTGAGACAATCTTGTTTTTGTAATTTTTTAAAATTGCACATATTGCACGCAATATTGCACGAAAACTACCAAAATTTTGAAAAACATTTACATGACCTTTATTAAAGAACTCAATATGCAGAAAATGTTACTTGAAGAACAAGTCTCTATCTTCAATTTTGTAGTTGGAGAAAGACGCCGAAAAAATTCAAACTTCCACAATTTTCGAAAATTCAGAGCTGTACGTGAAAATCGGACCTATGCCATGTTAATAAGTGTATTGTACTCTATTCATACAAGAAATTTAAAGAAAAAATTGGAGCCGTTTTTGAGAAAATTTAAAAATCCCCGGGTTGCTTCATATAAAGTAACCTCAAATTTTGAAGAATCTTTTTCAAAATCTCAAAGTTTCGACTAGAATCAGATCGACCGGGGATCCATTTTGGAAGAAATCGTACGTATGGTTTAGGCGCTAGCAGTGTTCACAGACGGACAAACGGACGTTTTCCTTTCAATTGGGTTTTCGGTATCGAGGACCTAGAAAACAGGGTTTCTGGCTACACCACGTGTTAGGGAATTTTTTTTCTGAATTTAGCAACTGGTTTTATCCACTTATTCGTTTTCACGGCCAGGCAATTAATTTTTTTGGGCCGAAAATTGGCCATTTTTTCGCGCAGCATTTCATAACTTTCCCTATACTACGTATATCACTCCGTGTATACGTACGTATACGGGAAAGTAAAATCCGGCAAATATGAACTAACATATCTATCCACATAGCATTCAATTCTAACCAAATGTCAAGAAATTTCACTTCGCTCTGCCCTGAAGCTAGGGACGAAAAAGATGCAAAATCATAGAAATCCCCTTCCTCGTTATGAGTAATAGGGAAACGCAAGTATGGCGGCTTCAGAAGTCGGCGCTGCGTAGCATTACTTTTTTGAATGCATCGAAAAACACTTGGACCGGGAGAGATGGGCATCAAGTGATGTCACTGCAGTCCCTCTGACCGGGAGGTTCTAGGTTCGAGTCCCGACGGCGCGGGCGGCGGGATTTTCGATACTAGCTTGTCAGCTAGGTTGAATTCAGTCGCTGTCTGACGGAGAATTCTAGCGGCCGGCTGCTCTGATCGGTAGTTTTTTGTGGTTTCCCCGAACAACACCAGGCGAATACCGGAGCCGTACCCAATCAAACGGGCCAAGGACCGCGCGCGATCTTTCCTTTTTCTTCCTAGTCCTATCCTCACACCTTACACACACTTACACTAACGTACACTACACTACCACCCATGCCGGGAGACCGGTCGGGAGCTTAGAGCTTGTCTCTGCTGGGGCGGTGCCCTGCTGGTGGGAGATACCTGTTTGAGGGGAAAACCGCGCTAGTCGACGGTAGTTCGGCGCCAGATCTCGCCAGCCATCGGGGAAAATATCACCGCCACCTATCGGGGGAAACACGCACTACACTTACGGGAAGAATGACCTAAGTAGTTGACGCGCCCGGAAACAAATCAATCAATTAAACTAGGCCTTGGGGAATGAGCACAGAGATAAGGCTTATTGTATATTGTTCATTAGATAGCCAAAGTTTAGAAGGTGCTGTGTATGCAATACCCAGCGTTATATCAGCGCAACGCCGACACCTGTAGACCGCCATATTTAATTCTCACTGTCATTCATAACATAGGATAACTTCTCAAAAAGTTGTAGCTTTGAGCTTATCATATGAGCCTTTTCTTACTGGTATAACGTAGCAGACAAGAGCTCTCGTCCTTTCTATGAGAGACGGTGTCGACCGGAAACCTATCAACATGGGGTCACTTCTTTTGTTTTTTACAAAGGCTCTTGACTTTCTCTCAAAAGCGGAAGGGCAATGTTTTTCCTCTGTAACCCTTTAGTGTGGGTGGTTTATGGTGCTATCACGTGACTGACCACGCAGGGCATTCGCGGACTGGTCGGTTGCTTTCGGTCGTTCATGAATACGACAGCGAAGAATACGTTCATGAATACGACAGCGCTTTCCAGCAGAGGGTGGCGTGTTCTGGCCACAATAAGTACTCGCACCAGGCAAATGAATCTCTACATGTGCTCTGTACATCAAACCATGCTAACCCTGGGCATAAAGTGTAAATAAAGGTACATGTATTAAGTTATTCTGTCGTCTTATTTTCATGAAAAATTCGCGAGAAAAACGTGGAAGTCCTTGCATTTTGTAATGCGAATTCTAAAAAAAAGTTTTGCGAACGCCAAAGAATTAGCATATCTTTTGCTGGTTCACCCTCTCATGGAATACGGAGTAACATGTTGGGATCCGTACAGAAAGTCGCATCGAAAAAAACTAGATACTAGAATGCAGAGGAAAGCGAATAAGTTTACCTACAGAACTAACTAAATAAAAAATTAATGGGAACCTCTAGAAGCGAGAAGAACAAGGGCGAGGCTTTGCGCACTTTATACATCGTACGTACATCAGCCAGCGTGGAAGCACATTCAGGTTAGACTGAAAAAACAACGACAAATTATTTAGGCCAAAAACGATCACATCCACAAAATTCGAACAAGGAAACAAAATTCATAACTTGGGAAATTCTCATTTTGTAACAGAGCAATTAGAGATTGGAACAGTTTACCCGCAGCAGCTTTGAAGGCCTTTCCTCTAAGTGCAAGTAGTTTTAGAAATAAGTTAGAACAACCTGAGAGTAATAGATGTTAAATGAATTACTAAGTGAAGTGATGCTACTTAGTGTAATCCAGAGCAAAACAGTGTAATGCAGTGAAGTATAGTGAACGAGATAAATGCCGTTTTTCAATCTAATTCAGCCAATACCAATGCAGCACTTTTCGTTTATTTCTTAACTGTGGGTGTCCTGGATGGGCGCGTTAAGGGCTTTTGGTTTATTTTAGTTATTTAAATTATTACGCTGAATCGTAAGTGAGCACCTCAGTTGGGTTCGCTGCCAACAATTGCCATTTTTCCGCAACAATGCTTTCGTCGCATGGCAGCACGGGCGGCGGCCGCCCACCCCGTCCCACCGGCGAGCCCCGCACGGCGCCCCCCCGTACTACACCCTCGCGCCTCCTCCGGCCTCAGCAGCCCGCGTTGTACCGTGCCGCCGCCGCGATGGGCTGCCACATCTCCGTCACCGACGACACCGTCACCATCGGCGAGGAGTCCGAGTCGGAGAAGCGAAAGAGGTACCGCCGCTTGAAGAGAATACGCAAGAGGCTGGACGAGGAGCGAAGGAAAATGCTGGAAGAGCAAGACAAGAAAAAAAACGCCGGGAAGTCGGAGAGCGAAGCGGAGGAAGATAAGAAGGGGAAAACGGGCAAACAGGCAAGCGTGCGGAAGCCCGGCGAGGGGCCGGGGAAAGCCGGTGCAGCGCGAGGAGGCGGGAGTGGCGTGGGGGCGGGGGCGGGCGCGGGCCAGGGCGACGCAGGCCAGCAAGGAGGTGCAGCGGCGGCCGCGCCAGGAGATCCCAGCGCAACGTCGGCCGCTGCGGACGGTCCGGGCGCGGGGGAAGCGGCCGGGCTGGGTGGTGCGGGAGGTCAAGATGGTGCCGGGCCAGCAGGCGGAAGTCAATACGGAGCAGGCCCAGGAGACGGAAGTCAATACGGAGCCGGCCCAGGAGGCGCAAGTCAATACGGAGCCGGCCCAGGAGGCGGAAGTCAATACGGAGCCGGTCCAGGAGGCGGAGGTCAATACGGAGCCGGCCCAGGAGGCGGAAGTCAATACGGAGCCGGCCCAGGAGGCGGACCGGGCGGCCAGTACGGCGCCGGGCCGGGCGCTCAATACGGGGGCGGCCCAGGAGGCGGCCAGTACGGCGCCGGGCCGGGCCGCCGCGGGGCGGGCTCGGGGTCCCGGTCGGGCCGCCGCAGCGCCAGGCGGAAGCGGCCGTGCGACGTGTGCCCGCAGGACGGCTGGGACGCCGACGACGAGTTCGGGGGCGCGGCGCCGCCGCGACGCAAGAAGAGGCGCACGAAGAGGAGGGGCGCCTCCAAGACGAGGAAGGGCGACGTGCCGGACTGCGGCAAGTGCACGAGCGGAGGCAACAAGAAGCAGAACAAGCAAGCGTCAACGGCGTAACTTTTACTTTGAACACACGCCTTCCGCAAAGGAAGATATGACGATAATATTCGTCCATCACCTGAAGTAAGTAGTTACATGTACAAAGGTACCAAACCCTTTCCTACAATCAGGGTTGCGAGATGTATTGCGAGCTCTTGTCCCCACTGTTATGTCCAGGAAAGCACAGAAATCACGTCAACACAGTTTTTATTCACCAAGACAAATTGCAATACAATGTCACAGTTCCGGTAACCAAAGGGAAAGTCCATAAATCCAAGTCAAGTTACCATATTCCAAAAGATGTACCAAATCAAGCAGCATTCTACAATAATCCGTAAGAATGTCCAATACACAATTGCCGGGTCCAAAATCTCAATATCGCAGCCGTACACTCTAACACACGCCAGGAACTCTACTCCGAAACAGTCTGTCTTCTCAGCGGCGGAGCCCGCTTTTATTAGTTCCAGCGGCGTAGCCTCGCCTCCGCTCTGGGGCTTCGCTGCCTGCTCCTCGTTTGACAGCCCTTTCCACGGTCCGCTGCTCTGCCACTTGCCGCCGTGCGCTGGCGGTTAGGCGCGCGATTTAATACATCGCACACAGCCACAACACCCACCACTACTAAGGAATTTCCCCTAATAACCTCTCCATTGAATAGGGTTGCCAGATATGTTGCGAGCTCTTGTCCCCACCACTACTAAGGAATTTCCCCTAATAACCTCTCCAATGAATTGGGTTGTCAGATGTGTTGCGAGCTCTTGTCGCCACCACTACTAAGGAATTTCCCCTAATAACCTCTCCAATAAATAGGGTTTCCAATGTGTTGCGAGCTCTTGTCCCCACCACTACTAAGGAATTTCCCCTAATAATCTCTCCAATGAATAGGGTTGCCAGATGTGTTGCGAGCTCTTGTCCCCACCACTACTAAGGAATTTCCCCTAATAACCTCTCCAATGAATAGGGTTGCCAGATGTGTTGCGAGCTCTTGTCCCCACCACTACTAAGGAATTTCCCCTAATAACCTCTCCAATGAATATGGTTGCCAGATGTGTTGCGAGCTCTTGTCGCCACCACTACTAAGGAATTTCCCCTAATAACGTCTCCAATAAATAGGGTTTCCAATGTGTTGCGAGCTCTTGTCCCCACCACTACTAAGGAATTTCCCCTAATAACCTCTCCAATGAATAGGGTTGCCAGATGTGTTGCGAGCTCTTGTCCCCACCACTACTAAGGAATTTCCCCTAATAACCTCTCCAATGAATATGGTTGCCAGATGTGTTGCGAGCTCTTGTCGCCACCACTACTAAGGAATTTCCCCTAATAACGTCTCCAATAAATAGGATTTCCAATGTGTTGCGAGCTCTTGTCCCCACCACTACTAAGGAATTTCCCCTAATAACCTCTCCAATGAATAGGGTTGCCAGATGTGTTGCGAGCTCTTGTCCCCACCACTACTAAGGAATTTCCCCTAATAACCTCTCCAATGAATAGGGTTGCCAGATGTGTTGCGAGCTCTTGTCGCCACCACTACTAAGGAATTTCCCCTAATAACCTCTCCAATAAATAGAGTTTCCAATGTGTTGCGAGCTCTTGTCCCCACCACTACTAAGGAATTTCCCCTAATAACCTCTCCAATGAATAGGGTTGCCAGATGTGTTGCGAGCTCTTGTCCCCACCACTACTAAGGAATTTCCCCTAATAACCTCTCCAATGAATAGGATCGCCAGATGTGTTGCGAGCTCTTGTCCCCACCACTACTATGAATTTCCCCCAAATAACCTCTCCAATGATACAAAATTACCCAACTTTGGAACGAAAAATATTCTTTAAATTACAGACCAACGACAGGAGTGACTATGACGATTCCATTGGCTCTCCCCTTAAATTCAAACAATTTAATTTAACCAATCATCGTTTTTTGAGCTGTTCGAAACTATACTATCATCGTTTTTCATTTTTTTCTTTCTCTATGCCTGTCACTTATTTCTCTTTTTTACATACATAAAAATGAGAGATAATAACGTTTCTTTTACTCATATTTGATAGAGTAATATTTCTATCTTGACTGGATGAAAATAATTTCCTCCAAATTTTTTAACACTCCTCGTCCATTAATTCCCCCCATTTTTTGCCGCAGCGCAATAAAATCCGCATTTTGGGGACAAAATTTCCGTATCTGGCAACCCTGCCTACAACATCTAATTTCGCCTAACAAAAAATTTTGGTTTTGGTTTCGGTTTTTAAAACGGCTCCAAATGGTTTTCCTGTATTGTTATTCAATAATTTCGAAATTAATATAAATGAAATCCGAAGTTTTTGACGACACTTTTGATCGCCGGAGCAAAAACCTCGATAATATAGCCTTAAGAAATAAGAAATATCTGGTCTTTGACAAAACCCAAGACCCTTGTGGTTTACATTATAAGTCACCTCTCGAAATGTGCACCTAACGCAACAAAGACGAAATTATGAACATCTGAAAAACCGGCACAGTGCTTTTCGACTAAATTTATATCAATATATTTAACAAAACTTTTACATTGAACACACGACGTGAAATTAACTTACCGCAGGAAGAGAGGATGAGAACATTCATCGACTCCCTGAAGTAAGTAGTTAAATACACCACGCTACCAAACCGTTTCAAACAACGTTCGATTTCGGTTGATAAAAACTTGTTTTTAGGTTTCGGTATAGGTACAACAATGTGTAAGTTACGTACATGACGCAGCTACATCAGATAAGAGAATGCAACTCTGCCTGTAGATTCCAAACATTCTAGGAATGTGAGAGGTCGAAGGGCTGTGGAATCCACGGATGCGTTATCAGTGCCATTCCTCGATTAACTAAACCGCTGGAATACATAATACTAGCGCACCCGTGCGAGAACTCTTGCATGCTATTCCCCGCCCTCTTTCTTATTTTTTCCTTTACATATTAAGCCTGTAATACATATTTTTCTTCAAGACCCACTTATCCTCCGTCACTTGTTCCATAAGTCACCTTGTAATTGATAACAATGTAATACACCCCACAAACTATACGTATTTAACTTTACTAACGAGCAAAGAGATCACCCATGTAATTCAGTCGCACAGAACATCAAGTAATTAGTAATTTCACATCACAGGTTCGGAACAGGTGGGTAGAATCGAGAAGCGTCGAACCAGCAAAAATATAATAGAATGGTCAGGAAGATCTCATCTCTAGGTTATTGTGTAAGGAACGTTTCTTTGTGGTCGTAGACCTCAAAACTTTAGTTTTCAAGGCCCTAAAACGCTTTGTTTAGGAGTTATCTAACGATATATATTAAACAATCCTGACATGCGTTGCGGGTTGCGTTTTACATGAATGTTTAGATGCGTTTTTAAACAAATCCTTCGTACTTTTAAAGTGAATATGCAGTTCGTCACGTCTCCGTGTAATTCTCTTTCTTTAGAGATCTCATTTACAAAGAATGGTTGCGTGTGAGTGCCGCAAAGGTAAGGCATGCTACTGAAATAATATAAGAGACATTATTAAATGGTCGTCGAGAAAATGTTTTAAAACGCGAGGCAACGGGGCTGCTTTGAAAATTTTCAAATGTTTCCACGACCCCCGTCCCCTGTGCGCACACCTCTTTTCATCTGTGATTTTCTGGCTGATTTCCTGTGGAAGGCGCGAAACGAAAGAGCAGGCAGTTGATGCTCATTGTTCAGAGGGCGAACACACCACGACACTTAATGCCATTTCCGGCTCTATTGAGGCTACAAAGGCATGACGCATGCGCTTAAAGCCTTCTTATAGTTTTTGTCGTTGGCTTACGTCGTAGAGAGAGTCACTATATTTGCAAGTATATCTGCTTTCTTTCACTATTAAAGCACTCAAAATCCCAGTCACTCAATTACCCCGTCACTACAATAATTGTGGTAAAAAAGTAACAAAACTATTTAATTCTCATGGAATTCTTTTCTCTGTATATGAAACACGCAGTAATACAGTTTTCTGAGTAATTAAACTTTTTGTTTCGTTTTGAGCATCGCTGAGGAATAATATGAGCATCAGGAATAAACATTTCTTTACCAGAAATAACTAACATTTTTTGCAGTCTGTTACTTGGAATTACACGTTCCTAAATAAGATATTTTATTAATGAATCATTCACTACAAAAAGAGCACACAATAAAGAGAAGCTATAGCTATACTGATATACAAACATGTCAAGAAATTTTGAAAACTATACGACTTGATAAATAATATAAGACACCCGGAAGCAATGAGAGAAGAAGGGGTCAAAAGTTCATGCGATTTGCACGCTCAAATTGCTCTTTTAGGGTCAAAATGTAATATTGAGCTAAGAACAATAAATCAACAGCACGGAATACATTAATCGCCTTTTTTAGTAACTGTACATTCGTATGGTATTAAATATAAACGAATTAACGCTTAAATGATGTTTGTTACGCCTTTAGGTAAAAAACTTATAAAAATAGTGGCTAGTGTTCTTCCAAATTGGATTTACTCTATAAATAGTCTCTAATCTTGATGCCGTCAAGACGAATGTAAGCATAAGTCACGAAAGAACATTAGGCGAATCAGTCAGATGATAGGTGATAATATAACAAAAAAGCAGATACATCATCATTAAAAACATAACCCTTCCTTTTGCTTTGCACACTCGAGAGTAAAAAGATTTTATTCCCTCGTGAAAATTATCCCGCTCGGTTTGTCACCTCGAGGACCAAACTCTCAACTTGCGAATAAAATCTAATTTTACTCCCTCATATTTTATATTACGATTTTAGAATTGTTTTACAATTTACGAATATTACTTTATTATAATGATTTACATGTTGCTGATGAATTTCGGGGAGGTATCAGAAATCACACAAGCAAAAATTACAATTTAAACGTCAGCAAAATACCAGCACACCTGGTCAATTTATTTTCTTTTATTCTTATCCCGTTTCGTAACTAAAATTATTTTAGAAATTTAAAAATAATCTGCGTAAAAAACGGGAACATATACAGTTTTATACACTAAAGAAATCCAATTTTCTCTCAGGTGGCTGAAACTATTTTAATCTATTTGTTTGTCAGTTATAACCAATGTTATATTTAGGAAGACAATATACGATCACTTTTTTTATTGACTACATGACAGGTTTAAAGGATTTGTCCACAATGTGGATAACAGTACAAAAAGGAATGTTCTTGTTTAATTAGAATTCTGTCATTTAATGTGGTTATAAAGAAGATTTATGAGACGGTTCGTAATAGAAATCTTATAAATTTGTAAAAAGTGTCAAAGGTTTTATCTATTTCAATGTCTTGTATTTCCTGTACCTGAAAATGAGAACATAAAAGAAAGAATGTTGTTAGATAAGCATTTTTTTGAGTAATTTTCATTTTTGCGACTATGGTTTGTTTAACGGATATTTTGAATGTACTTGTAACAGTCCGCCATTCAAGGTCACGCAGCGCTCCACCGGCAAACGCGCGCTTGGAGAAGGGAAGGAAGTTTAGTACTTGAAGATACGAAAATATTCCAAATATTCACAAAACTGTTGCAGTTTTTCCTGAACTCTGCTTTCAGTCCTTCCCCATTTTTATAAGTAGTATGTATTGAAAAAAATTGTTTCCATCCCTAAGTTATTGTTATATGCTTATTAATATTTAAAGTGTTCGCTCAGAATATGCAATATTCTTTGTACAGTCTTAATATTTATTCTGATAGTGTTTTGCTTCAAGATCCCATTAATATCCTGTGATATAAAACCTCATTAAAAGGAGTTGAAGTAATAAACAATTTTATTACAATACATAGTTATGACAAATCTTTATTTTCAATTCCTTCAACCAAAGAAGGACGAAAAAATTGAATATGTGGAAGGATGGAAAGCAGAGTTTAGGGAAAAACCTGCAACAGTTTTGTGAATATTTGGCATATGTTTCGTATCTTCAAATACTAAGATCTCTTCCCTTCCCGTCCCCACGAGCGCGTTTGCCGGTGGAGTGCTATGTGACCTTGTGTGGCGGACTGTTACTAGTACATTCAAAATATCCGTTAAACCCTAGTCGCAAAAATCAAAGTTACTCAAAAAAAATGCTGATCAAACATATGACAACATGTATATCATTGGATTCGTCTTTTTACGCTCGTCATGATAGACTGAAAAAATATGTATAGTTCCATTTGAAAAAACAAAGGTACCTCACTATCTCGTGAAATACAAGTGATAAAACAGAAATGAATTCATGTATCAATTAGCCCCATTCCCTCATGCACTTCTGTGAAAACTGCATTGCAATAACGTCAACCGTTCAAAAGTTACAGGGGTGCTAAAGTTACGTGACTCACCCTGTATATATACTGTGAACTAACCAATAAAGAAAAGGGATCGTATATTGTCTTAACTATTTTAATCCTTTTGGGTATCGAATGGGAGGGGTAGAAGCACAGACCTCGTGCTCTCTAGTGCTATTGATTATTTTACCGATTACCATAACGTACTGAAAAACGACAAATAATCAATGAAATATCCAAGTATACTTTCAGATGAAACACATATTTAATATATTGTATGACATTGTTTGGGCAGACACGAAATTAACTTCACCCGTTGCGATTTACTTTTTGTTACGAATCTGCTTAATTGAATGTTACCGCAACAGCGTATGCACACGTAAATGCCGCGATCGCCCATAAATTCAACTGCAGCTGAATTGCCACTCGCCAAACGTGGCTGTCCGTTGGCATCTCTCTCAAGGTCATTCAAATAAGAACACTTTTGAGTTCAAACAAACTACATATTTTTCTTGAATTCAAGTAACCATATCAAATATCTTATTCCTTACTTGAGAATCACCAATTAATGTTAGTTGGAGTACTTTCCTCAAGATTTCCAATACAGTGAAGTCGTTACTATTTGGGTTTAAAGCCGGAATGTCACATTAATATTTCCGGCCTACATTAGCGAACCCTATCCACCCTCCCTCTCAACAAACTCGCCTCCAGGATAATCCACGCTGCATTAATTCTCAATTGTGTCTTTTCACGAGTTCACATGACTAGAACAAATTTCTATTTCTATTTCGTAACACTTTTAATTGCTTTGGCAGTGAATTAACATTTTCAAGCGTGGTTTAAACTTTTATAATACTCTGTTTAACATATTTTTAAACGTCGATGTATTAAAGACGATGTTTTCTGGTTTTCGAGGTTTTGGTGGCGGATAAAAATTTTCCCCAAACACAATTTAGTAAAAGTTGTAATTGTAAATTAACATACACGGCTACTGTCAAATTTAATTTTGCTGCGCACGAATTTAATTGTTGGAGGATACTAACCCAGATTTAAAACGTCTATGGTTTTTGGTCGATGTATTATTTAGTCCACACTTTAATTTTAAGCATCGATGTTTTAATGTTGAGCAAGGATTTTTTAAAATGTTCTACATCGATGTTTTGTTGGTGGATCAAAAATGTCCACGGTCACAATTTTGTAAAAGTTGCAATTATAAATTAATATGTACGGCTACTGTCAAATTAAATGCTGTTGCGCACGAATTTCATTGTTGGAGGATACTAAACCAGCCTTAAAACATCGATAGTTTTTGGTCGATGTAACTGATGCTTTAACTTAATTTTGAACTCCGACGTTGAACATCGATGCTTTGATGTCGCAACCTCGATGTTTCGTTGTCGATGTCGCATCACTACTTTGTTTGCGTTGCCGAAACAACCAAAGGGTGACATTGTCTTAAGGGGTCAAATGTATATCCCTGTACCAACCTTCAAAAATCCTGGTACTTTCACTAAAATTCCTGGTACCATTTTAAATAATCTCCTACATTATTTCAGTAATATACTTTTCTTTTGCGGCTCCCACACACAACCAATCTTTATAAATGAGGTCTCTGAAGAAAAAGAATTTCACGGAGACGTAACGAATTGCATGTTGACTTTAAAAATACAAAGGATTTGTTTAAAAAAAGCATCTAAATATTCATGGAAAATGCAACCCTCAACGCACGACAGGTCTTTTGAATCTATATCGTTAAATGCGTTCTATGGTCTTAAAAACTAAAATTTTGAGGCCAAACATCCCAAAGAAAAGTTCCTCACTCTAAAAACTCTCTACAGGATGAGATCTTCTTGACCAGTCTATTACATTTTTGCTGGTTCGACGATTCTACCCCACCTTTTCAAAACCTGTAGAATCTGCAACTGTAAGTGAAATTACTAATTACTTGACATTCTATGTTATTGAATTACACGGGTGTACTTCTTTGCTCGATAATAAAGTTAAAAAAAGAATAGTTTGTATTGACAAGGGTGTATTATATTGTTATTGCAAGGTAACGTAGAGACGTGACAAGAGGGTCTTGAAGGAAAATATACATTACATGGTTAATATGGAAATGGAAAAATAAGGAAGGGGATAGGGTATAGCATGCGGGAGTTCTTGCACGGGAATGCTAGTTATTTAAATTCTGCAATCGTCGTGCCATGTTTCCCGCGCTCTGTGCGCGCAGGCGGTGGTGCCGGCGGTTGCGCATTGTCGCGCCGGTCGCCGGGCACCGGAAGCGGTGCCACGCGCGGCTCGTCGCCCGCCCGCCCGCCCGCTCGTCACTTCCGGCCCGGCCCCCACATCGCACCCCTCGCGTCGGACGCAGCACGTAATGGAGCTCCTTGCGCTGCGCCGCACTCTCACAGAGCTTTAGGAGCCATTCTGAAGTCTACAGGAACGAGACTCAACTTCGGTGGTAGGGGTATGTACCGAAAACGTCGCCAGCTACTTGAAAAATAAAACATAACTATACTTCGGTTTTTCCTTTCTTGGCGCACGGGGTGTGTCAATAAAATGGAATATCTCACGAAATACCGTGAGATATTCAGTTTTATTGGCACACTCCCGTGCGCCGAGAAAGAAAAACCGAAATGTACACTTCTTGCGCTTCAGAGACATCACGCGGCGAAAGAACCACGAAGGAACCTGTCAAAGCAGCCAATGGCAGCAAAGCCAAGCGTTTCCGCGGGAAGCAATATTTATTTACGAGCATTAACGGGACACGCCCTTGACAATAATGATAATAATCATAATTAATAAATCAATTATTATAAATTTCTCACATAAATACAGCACAGACAGCGTAATGACCTATTAGTAGAGCTGCAATTCACTGCCTCACAATCTTCTGGATGACAATAACAATGAACTCGATTCGGTTCCAAGTCGGCTAGCACCACAACACTGCACCGTTACTACTTCTTTTCCATCGTATTGTCTTGGATTGAGGCACGCCCACAAGACCGCCACAGCAGTGTCGAGCGTCAAAAGGCCAGCATGCGTCATTATGCAACTGACCGGCGCCTTCATGAGTAAGTTCCTGCACCCACCGCGTGATGTCGCTGAAGTAGGAAGGAATCCAGTTTTGTTTTATTATTTTCCAAGTATCTGCCGATGTTTTTCATACACACCCCCACCATGCCTCCAACACCGGAGTTGAATCTCCTTCCTGTAGACTTCGTGGAGCAATGTATCCGCTTTGATTACATAAAGTGAAATTTAGGAGTCGTCCATAAACTACGTAACGCAAATTTCGAGTATTTTCAATACCCCCCTCCCCATGTAACGCACTTCCCTATCACTATTTAACGCTGCCTCAGACCCCCTTTCTCCCCCTTTAGCGTTTCGTAATTAATGGCTGATCCCTTAACGAAAGCGAGAACAGTTTCCACAGGCGTACGGAAGGTGGGTGGGGGAGAGGCACTTGGGTGCGTGGGTTGTTTGGGTGGGGGTGGGAGTGAAAATTATGAAATAGTGCCCGCAACCCGCCGTTGTGAAACGTTTTGTTTGCCTAAATACGTTCGTATATTTCCCGTTTTTGACCTGGCCTGATAAAATTGGAAGCATGATTTACGATTTTAGGGGAAGAGACTACAAGATCTACAAATTATTTGGCAACCCTCCAAAATCAATTGCATTTATTAGTTGCGTTATTAAAGTTATAATCTAACACTCATTTCAGCATTATAATTAATTTACCAGTAATACATGTCACATGTAAATAAAAAAAACGTTTAATAGGGGATCCTGAAATCTTTTGACACATTGTTTTAGAATGGGCACGTCTGTCAGTTTCGAAATAAGGAATATTAGAACACCTTGTGTTTTAATTCCATGGCCTCCTATTAACCATCTACCAACATCAGTGTGCTGACCAGTCTCGAATTGCAAAATGATATATTATGATGTTTATTTCTTATACATCTGCCATCATGAGGGAAAATAGGCAAACGAGAGTAAGCTGAAATGAAATACCCAAAGTGTAGATAGTTGTTTAAGGGAAGAAGATTTCCATTCTAAGATAGCCAAGATTATTCATGCCACTAGTTTCAGTAGTAAACGTTTTTCGCCTGTCCAATGTGAGTTCTTTGTAAAGAAAGGTGACGATGTGGGGCGTGTATCAGGCATGTCTCGAATAGCACTGTAAAGCGCCATAATGAAGCAGTTGAATCCCAGGGGCGTAGCGTGACTCGCGCGTTTGGGGAAGCTCAACAATAACGCGAACTGAAGGCATCATGATCTTTAATGATCTCTAGAATCTATGTTATCAAAACAAATGTTACAATACTTTAACAGATTTTCGTCAGGGGACTGCTTGAAAGCAAAATATGCAATAGCTCAGCTTTAATTTTAACGCGCGAATGGCAATGAGATCAATTGTGAATTTATACATTTCATACCAAAATAATATTTAATACATTTAAGTACGAATTCAACTTCTGAGATATTAAGAGTTAGAAGGCAAGCATTATTTCTACTGTGTGTGCCCATGGCCAGGGACAGAATCACGAGTGATAAAGAAAAATATTTCACTGACAACCTCAAGTGTGCTGCGCTCCCGTACATAAACGAGCAACTTGCTCATAAGCATTTTCTCAGTCGTATGCTAGCATATCGGGACTCTGAAATCTGTGGACAAGAGTGAAGCGGGGAGGAGGGAACTTTACGTCTTTGCTCGTCGCAATCTCGCGGCAGACGCTAGAAGCATTTTAGCGACCAAGCAAAGCCAGCTTGTAACAACGCGCCGAATTCAATCATAGGAAATCACGTTATAATTAATACAAAACATGTTTCGCTCAATGTGTTTCATTCACTTGGAAGATTATCAATACAATATTTAGTATTCTTTGATTAATATTTTACGTGGGGATGCTCAGCATCTTAGCGTTCCCTGACGCTACCCCACTGTTGAATCCAGCGTGGTGTGTCGATTGCTGCAGTTCGAGATCTACGATGTAGCACGAACTTGGGCCGTCGTCAAACCGTTGTCATGGGGTGCAACCAAAGCATTTACACCGATTCCGACACGTACACCTACAGCTACGAAGAGTACGACGATGCCAACCTCAAGGACAGGGTACGCTCGCACTAGCCATGGACGATTATTAAGACTAAGTGTACAGGTACTAATTCAATTATTTAACATTTGTCTGTTCATATTGTAATCATTAAATTATATTATATTTAGCCCAAGTATTTCGAACAGACCATTATTTATTATAATAAATAAATCAGGTAATTGTGCATTTATTGTAGTAGCAACAGGTTCCAGGATATTATTTTCCTCCTCATCAAGCTAGGATAAAAATATTGAAAATAATTAATTCAATGAAAAAGAATTCGACAGTTCGATATTTTCAATGAGAAATCAGTAAAGGATTACTCAGTATATATCATATGACGCCTCCACGAAAACAAAAAATATTGCCAAAATGTCGTGATTGCCATTGCAGAGAATATATGTGTTATAATTAGAGACAGGATTACCAGGCAAATGCATGTTTTTATGTTTCGTAGAGATTTCAAACTTTGTGAACATATGTTTCATGAAAAACTAGTTTAAAAATGCCTACTTTTTCGTTACATATTTGCATGTTTTGGTAGTTTTTTGGAAAATTCATGCAAAATGAATATTCGGGTGTTTTTTAATGAATACTGCATATTTACTGCACACATTTAGACTTCTATCTAGCATATTTAAGGACTTTCATATTATTTCTCTGCATAATTTGTGAATATTACAACTGAGGCATATTTTGTATAAATAGTAAATTGATCTTAGATCCTGAGAGCACGAAGTTCGCTTTGGTGCTTATTGTCATTCTTCACATGTTAACTTTTCTGTACATTACTTGGATTTGCGACGCATTTACACGTGCGGTGAGCAACGATCGCGAAACGAATTATCAACGCCACATCATACGTCGCAAAGGATACGGAAGATACCCGAAGCCAAAACTCAATATCCTTTGATAACTGACAATGGGAGAGGAAAATAGTCAAGAAGCAGGCTCTCAGTCTGCTTGCGTGCAACAGAGGATTAACATAAGTATCTTAATTGAAAAGTGAAGTTTAAAATAGTTCCTTCTAAGGCTTCGTGTACAACACTTGTCAAACAAAGAATTGGAAACAACGATTTTCTGGAGGATGGTTGGAAATATAATTTATTCCAATTGTTGTAATAAAGAAGTAGATAATACTGTAAAAACTGATCAATTAAAAAAATATATGTACTGCTGTTGTTTCCCTAATCGAAATGTTTAGAGCTGAAGTCTAATGTTTCTGCAGAAATTATATTCAAGTAATGTGAAATACTGAAACTCAGAAAAGGATAAACCAAAGTCAATGTAAAAGGCACGAAACTAAAAAAAAGTTTAATTTTTATTGAAGTGAAAATAATTGTTATCGAGATACTATTAATACTTTTCTTGCAGTTTTGAGATTTTTCTGAGGTTCAAGAAATTGTTTTGTATAAACTGTTCGGCGCATTGTTTCTAAATAATTATTGTGTGTACTAGTATGCATATTCTTTCCAAACATTTTTCTCGAGTTTCAGAATTTTACCTCTATTATTTTGAATGTTATTGAAAAAAATGGAGCATTTCATATTTTTTCTTTTAATTTCATTTGAAGTACTAGTAGCATCGCTGTGTCTGTAAAAAGAATACTTTTATCAACAAGAAAAAGTAGTAACGCAAAACAACTTCGTACTAAACAATTTCTATGACCATATCTCAAATTCGAGCCTATGTAATTTCTGCCCAGATAGTTTGAATCTGAACGATTAGATAAATACATGTGCGCTTGTCTTAAATTAAATCTGACATTATTTCTTACAATAAATAATGGTCTGTTCGAAATACATGGGTCAAATATAAAGGTACTATTTCAATTTGTCGCCACCACTTGGGAGCACCAAAATGAGCAAAAATTACTTTAGTAATCACGTTTCAACAAATGGTCTGATTCTATGTGTAAACGGCATTTGACTCTTAATCAATATACAATTTACGCTGTGAAACCATTAAAAACATCCAAAATTCATTTTTCAGGTAATAGCTCTGAGAAATTGCTTTTCGTACTTCGGGGAAAAATTAAAAAAAGGGGGGTCCATAACACGATGGCGACTTCCTTCTTGAATCCATCCATCCAAATGACATGATTAGGAGAGTCGTAAAGTGGAAAAACCCGCACATATCTTATGGAAATGAGGTTTCGCTCAAATTGCTGAAAATTTGGTATATTGTTTGTAGTTCACAATGATCAAAAGTTGTTGTGGCTGTTAAATAAAACAGCTGTTCTTTTTTTATCTAATTTACATTTTAACCTTCCGGGGGTCGCGCCTATTTTACTCACAAAAGCGGGCGCATAAGAGCACTGTGTGCTGCCTCGAGAAAAGTCTTGTGCACCCTCAAAACTTCTATTATTATTTAATTGAAAAAAGAAGAATAAAAACTCACAACTATTCATTACATTTTCAATGTTAATACATTTTATAAATTACAGAAATGTTGCTATTTTAGGTAGAGAATAATACAAAACATGGTTTCAGAAAACCTTATAAAACAAAATATAACAAAAAAAATTAAGAAGAAAGAAATTGTTATTAAATAAACAAATTAATTAAATGAAACAGTTACTGTCAATGTAAAGAAATGTAATGTCAATGTAATGAAACAGCATCAATTGGTTTTCATGAAGCCGTTTCCATTAATTCACGAAGATGCCTGATTTCTTCGCCTGTTTCATCCCTTCAGCCAAGAAAAACAAAAATAAGACTACAAGTAATAGGAAAAATCAGCAAAAAAACAACAACAACAACAAATTTCAGCATCTTTTAGTTTGCACAGAGTGCTGCCGCGCGCCCCCCGGAAGGTTAAAACAGAGATCGTGTAGATTTGTCGGACGATAGAAAGGCACATATGAGCTGTCAAAGCGTATTCAATGAAGCAGTCTGGTTTGCATAGAATTGTGAATTATGACATTTCATTTTCCGAAAAGTAACTGACTTTAAATGTACTGTTTTTGCATTGTGAAAGTTAATATTTAAGATAAAACGACCATCAAGCACACCGATAGAGAGAGGTGAAAGGAATCACGATAATCAAACACCTTGATAGTGAGTGGCAACGGGACTTATGATTCACCCTACCGTGTAAGGCAAGGAGACCTATGGGGATCAAATACCACAACTTGGAAGGCAAGGGGGCTCACGGTAATGAAGCACAGTGACTCACAGTAAAATATATATATATATATATATATATATATATATATTTATTAATACTTGTTCGACAAAATATTTGTCTTTCAAGTGTGCGAACATGAATGCTTACATTGAAAGGAACATGAGGAGAAACTTAAATAGAAACCTCTAACATACTACTGACAGATATTTTTCATTTTGATAAAACAATGATAAAAATAAACATTGGTTATAAATATTACATAATAAGTGAAATTTATACAATAAATAATAAACACTATGGAGTTAACTATGGAGGATGTAATAGATCTTTTTAATATCGTGATTTAATTCTGGGAAAAGGATTAGCTGTTTTTCCGAGTTGAAAAGATTTATAAGCAGGAGAAGAAGTAAATGAAGTATAGAATTTGTCTGAGAGTCGAAGGATCCAGGATTTTAGAGGTAGAATACTTAGTTTATGTAATATTTGATCGTTTCTTATAAACCAGGGGGCTTTCAATATTTTTATTAGATATTTATTTTGTATAACTTCTAATTTGTGAATATGCGATTTTGCTGCACCACCCCAAATGGGGCATGCATATGTCAAAGATGGGCGAATTATGTATTTAAATATGGACAAATATCAAGTAAATGGTATTTATGGTATGTAGGATGGACACACAAGTATGGACAAATAGTATCAAGTTGTAATCCAAGATAGGTAATTGGTAGGGCCCGGATAATTATGTAATTACATATTTTCGTAAGGTAACTCTATCAAGTCGAATCAACGATATGTTCACGTTCTACATTGGTTAGTGGCCAAAATCGTTGAGTTTTTAGTACATATATTTACATATTTTGCCCGAATTTACATATATTTACATATTTTACACAAATGAACATATTTTTACATATTACTGATTTTTTCCATTATCCTACATTTAAAAAAATAATTCTTTACTTTTTCTATCTGTTTTTGATAAGGAATCACCCAAACAAGCAATTCAGCATTGTCAGACTTTTTTTTCTGTAGCCCCCTCACTAAAATGAACCTATGATTACGCGCTGAAATGAGTGTATCCATAAATGCCAACGATATTGGAAGTAAAAGGGGAAGGCGACGATGCAATCCATAGATTCTGTTCTGTTAGTTTCCAGAGCGAGTATCGCAGAGAACAGAAAGGAAGTTTGAAATTTGTGAAAATGATATCTCGCACCCACTGCGCATATTTTAGAGGTCTCCTTTGACCTTGATACCCTTCACCTGAAACTACACGCACCAGCTCAAGAAGGGCTGTTGACATTTTTCTTTCCCTGGTTTTTACATGCGTCCCTCTACCGTTGTTCGTAAATTAATTTAATATTTCTTTAGGTAAATTATTAAAAGACTGTTTTATGCAAGGGCAAGAATGTATCGTTGATAATTCTAGTGATTTTGAAACATTGTTTATAAGAATTGAAATTTCGTCATCTATGTCAGAAGTAAAGAGGAAGGATATTTTGAGAAGTATTGCATATAAGAATTAAATATAGTGCAATTAATCCTTCCTTTTACGAGAGAGTTATTAAATTGATATAAAGCTAAAATTGTATGACAAGTTATTAAAACTGGATTGTGGTCTGAATTTAAAGCTGGAATACAATATTGCAAAATTGGAAAATTTATATTTTGGGAAAGTACAATATCAAGAATATCCCGAAGAATCTTAGTATTACATGAATAATAAATTGGCTGAGAAGGAGCATGAATTGACCAATTATTTAAAGTAGTTAGATCATATAAGAATTGACCTTGTGGAGAAGTGGTATTACATCCCCAAGCTTCATTTTTGGCGTTTAAATCACCGAGTAGAAGTGTTCTTGCATTGTGGTTTAATAGTAATTCTAGAGTTACTTTAGCTAATTTTTTGTTAGTTGGTTTGTACGCTGCTATTATATTTATAGGGCCTACAGAAAAGAAAACAGTGAAGACTACTAATTCTAGATCACTAGAGTTGGGAATATATATTTGTAAATGTTTGATTTTTCGACGTATAAAAATTGCTACACCTCCTCCAGTAGTGGTAGTTGTTCTATCTTCTCTGTATGTTTTATAATTTGGAATGTTACATTTTTGGAATGAGTTAAATGTGTTTCTGTAACACAAGCAATATCAATGTTA
This sequence comes from Acheta domesticus, assembly GCA_031308135.1. Classification (NCBI taxonomy): domain Eukaryota; kingdom Metazoa; phylum Arthropoda; class Insecta; order Orthoptera; family Gryllidae; genus Acheta; species Acheta domesticus. The sequence continues at coordinate 210,302,005 of JAHLJT010009419.1, forward strand.
TGATTTTATAAGAAATATTTAAATTCAGCTAGTTGGCGTAGAAGACCATTAGCATTCCAATTTAAAAATTTTACTTTAGTGTGATCCATTATTAAGTATTTGTGAAATAACGTCTTGAATTAATCGGTGTATTTGTGGAAGTAAAGAGTTTAGTATTTGATTTGTTACAATGGGAATGTACGTATTAATGTCTGAACTACTAATGAGAGTGGAATTAAAAGTGTTGTTAATTAGCGTTGGGAGTTTGTAGATATTGCAGGAAGATTAGGATAATTATTTATATTCATAGAAGGGGGAGTTATTTAAGAGGTCAGAGAGGACTTGATGGTGGAATGAGGTTTATTCTTTGAATAATTTTGTTTTTGCAAAGGTGCAGATGAAGATAACTTTCGATTAGAATTTGAAACTATATTTGTAGTTGAAATTAAGGATTGTTTCGTAAAGAAAATACATCCTCTATAGTTAGCAGTGTGATTCTCATGACAATTACAACATTGAGGGATAGAATTTCTTGGTTTCTTGCACTTTGAATAATGATGTTTCTCAGTACATCTCACACATCGAGGTTCTAATGTGCAGTTGGCTTGTGTATGATCGAAGTTTTGGCAATTTTTACACTGTATAGGAAAATTTGATTTGGAACGAAATGTAATTTTCACAATACTGTTAAATAGTTTATTCAGTTTTATGATATCCTTATTAAGGTCGTTGTCTGTGAGTTCAAGTGCACAGATTTCTAATGGTTGTCGATTTTTATTTAATAATCTATATACAGATGTAATAGTATATGTTGTAGATAATTCAACTTTAATTTCTTCGTTAATGTATGAAATAAGAATATTATATAACATTGCTGATGTTTGTTGCATGGGATGACGATAGGAAACATATCGAAATTTTTGTGTATTACAAAAAAGTCTATACTTTCGAAAATCATCAATGGAATCAAAGAAAATGGAAATATAATCACTTTTAACTTCGGTAGTAAAATCTGATTGTGCAATTTGTTTTATCTCTGAAATAAATGAACCAAAATTATTTAAAATCTTGGAAGATTTTGATATATTAATTGGAGGGATGGAAGTTTTATTTTGTTTAGATTGATGCGTATCTTGAGCTGTAGAATTAGAATCATCTACTTCCTCTGGAAGATCTTGATACGGATTGGAAGTAGGGACAGAATAAGATGTAGAAGGATCACCCATAGAGTCAGTTAAACGTTTGCGCTTAGAATTATTGAGGTCCATAAATGTTAAATTTTCAGGTGGTAATGAAGAACTAGAAGATTCAGAAAACTCACTTGCATTATTAACTGTCACTGCTTGGTTTAGATTCATAAGTTCCAGTTGAGATTGAAGTTTTTGTTGTAATTCTTGTGCGTGCTGTTTGAGGAACATAATTTCTTGTTCTAATGCACTGAGTCTTGACTGATATATTGATATGACCATAATTAATTCACCACTATTTGGAATGTCAGGAATACTAAATAAGGTAGGATTTTCCGTATAATTTTGATTGTTTACCATATTGAGTGAGTCAGCTATAAGCTGACCCGTAGCAAATACTATAGAGACAATACAGGACACTTCCCCGTTCTTCCACGCAACCGATGGAAACAAGTTCCCACTAGTGATCCTAGTGTCAGAACCTGGTAATGTAGCGCCAAATAGAAATGTCAATATGATTCTTACTGAAGAAACAAATATATTTTAATCTACCTAACGAAATAAGACTTATTTTTACCTACTCTCGCTGTGATTTAATTATATTGAAGGGCTCAAATTACGGAAAATTATAATGTACACTGTGTTATAATGGACATGAGAACATTGAACATTTAATGAACATATAATGAAAATTATTTTCACGAATAAAGTTGTTACAAATGCAAGATTTTTCTTGCCTAAACACTTCCACTGATTCATTTGGCTTTTTTTCCATTTGCTTCCTTTAAAAAGCACTGTATCAATACATTGATACCTCTGCTTTCATACACATTATTACACCCCTTACATAAAATATTCTGCAAGTGAATATTAATGATTTGCATTAATTGTTTTTGTACGTCAAGTTTACTTTGACGTAAACAATTTAAAAAGTGTTTATTGAAAACATATTCAGTCTTAGAAAACTAATGGCAAATTCATTTGGGTAGAAAAGCGTGGCATTCACATACTGTTTAATCAGAATATGCGAGTTTCTTAATTTATACTTTTCATCCAAATTCTGTTAGGCATTTCTACAACTATCATATGGCATGGTACTACACAACCAGCCACATTCATAGGACTCAGCGTTTTCCTGTACGAAACTTGTAGGAATATCTTCAGAGTTCTCCATTTCGTTACGCATGGCACTGGGAATGGCAATGTGCAAGTAGTCTCCCAATTAAGTAATGTTATAGTTTTTAATGCATTTTATTACAAAGAGAAGTCAAATTGTACTAAACTAGCGCCATTCATGTTCAAGATTCTTTTAATTTTTACCTGTTTATATCATGAGGAAATGTGAAGAACGAACGCGAGTTCTGCTGTATTTTATAATAAAGCCAAAAACTACAGAATTGTTGCCTGCCATACGTAGAATGATGTAAAGAACAGTGTTGTAAAATATGTTTTCCAGAAATCGACCAGAAAGACAATAAAATGAAAAGAAATCAAGCAGACAACAAACACCAACAGAGCATTGAGGTTAGGGTGTATGCGTTATTACCAGGTTCTGCCACCAGATGGATGTTTCTCGATATATCGCGAAGTGTCCTGTATTGTCTTTATAGTATTTGCCCGTAGGGCAACTTGAAATGTCCATAAAATACTGCTCAATTCACTTCAGTTTTTGGTATCAAAAGAAACAGCAATTAATTCAGTTTATAGTATGACTATTTGTTGCTTGTCACTACTATCACAATATTTACTATTTAACAAAATATATAAGAGGATATTACAATTGATACTTTTAAGTCGAGGCCTCCTAGGAATCCGATGATGAAATAAAAAAATTACAATTCTAAACAAGTGAGGTTGTTTCATTTGAATGTACTTTGAGTGCACCTACGTGCTTTTCTATCATCCGACAAATCGACATGATCTCCGTTTCAAAAAATACATTAGATCAAAAAGAACAACGTTTTTGCTTAACGACCGTAACGACTTTCGATCAGTATGACCTAAGGAAGAACATACCAAATAATCTAACTAAATTTTCAGACCATTTGACCGAAACCTAATTTCCATTAGATTTGTGCGGGGTCTTTTGGGAAAACATGATGCTCATGGCAAAGCATACGCTCATTTGGCAAAACATAATTCCCCCATGCCGCCTCTGTGCGACACACACTGCTATCTGGGCGCTGCTTCAGGCCCTACTTGAAGGGCAACAGGCAAGCGTCAGTTTACGCTTTTGCTATACACATTTCAATATTATTTTTGCCACACAAATCAATAAACTATATCAGATCAAGGACTCTACAACAAGTTCCTTCAAACACCGGGAAATTGAAATATTAATACCACTGAATGTGCAGAATGGGGGCGTGGCACAAGCGGGCATGGGCATTTAAATAATTATTTTGGGCATGTAAATGCACCTCAGACGAATCTGACTCTGCGACAAGAATCTACAAAGTGCGATCTTATTTATAGCGATGAAAACCAAACATTGAAGTTTTCAAGAAATTTCATCAAATTTCACAAATGCCTGTGCTATTTTCAAATTTTAGGCTCTTGTATATTTCCCAAAATTTTGGGCACGGCTAGTTTTAGTCAATATCTATCATGGCATACTTGAAAAATACAACTTCGCATGAATGGAGGACAATAAAAAAGCTAATTAAAGGCTGTGTCAGATCATATTTTTAATAGACAAAAGTTTCAGCCCATATTTAAAAAAAATCAGGACTGCACAAAAAAGCAGGTAAAACGTTCTCAGGGGAAATGTAAAAACTCAAACACCTCAGAAAAAATACTAAACGTCAAATATGAAATTAAAGGATACTTGAAAACTAGATGCAAACAATTATTCCGACCATTAGATTCCAAAATTCAATGCAAAGCAAAATAAGTAACATACGTTATTACGGACAAACGTCAGAAAAAAATACTCGGAAATTCAAAACTTCAGAAACAAATACGAAACCCTAACTAAAACTAACGGCTAATGGAAGGCTCTAGGAATAAAATTGTTCCAAATCATATTTTTCAAAAAATCAGGGCTGTGCAAAGAGAAATAGGTAACACATCTTCTTATTGGTGCATATATGCGAAAACTCAAAATCATCAGAAAAAAAACATGAAACCTATCCACAATAAAAAAAGTGTTGAAAGGCGCTTGAAAAAATTGACGCGTTGACATAGAAAAGGAAGAAAGTCAAGAAAAGCACATTTTACAACGGAAGGAAAAACACTTTTGTCACCACTAAATGAAATGGAAAGACTTATTTTCGAAAAAGTTACAGAGCATACAAAGTAGCATTACAAAATATATTTAAAGCAATATGTTTCATTTTATAAGGAACGCAGTTTTTATGAACAAAGGTGGCGGTAAAATGCAATGTACTTGATGTTCAGGAATTCCAACATTGACATGAGATTTTTTAGGGTCGGTAATGGTTGGCTTTCTTCCAATTGCTACTTGAAAATGAACTTTAGAGACTTGTTCTAGACAGAACTACCCCTTTTCAAAATATTACGTTCTCTACATTGTTCCATTTTGCTGAACGAATTTCTTACTGCAGGATAATTATCCAAATGTCAGTTCGAGGGCGATGGAAAGAAAGTTTGGGAAATGCTATCCTAAAAACTCTTCGACGAAATCGCTGGTTGATGTTTAATTCAGGGTAAGCTTCCGTTAGCAACTTCCGTACTTCGTTCTTCTGAACGTCATAGCTGCCGAACACTATAAGTGGTCGTCCATAAATTACGTAACGCTAAAGAGGGAGAGAGTTTGAGGCAGCGTTACGCTGCGTAACATAGGGGTAGGGGGTATTAGTTAAGTGTTGTGTAATATTGATATTTATTTTTTTCCATTTTAACAATTGCTGATAAAGTAAAAGTACTAAAACATTATACAACAATAAGTATGTCTATCATTTACAAGGCAGAAATGTTTTAAATTACAGCTTTATATATTAAAAAGAATACAAATTTTACATAGCGTTTCGGAAACAGATGGTTTTCATCATCAAGTGACAAATAAATAAATATAATATATAAAACAACTGAAAAGTACAAAACGGAAGAATTACGAAAAATTAATATACACAAGTCAACAGAATGCACCTTGTTAAAACTTTAGAAAAATTTTAAGACGATATTACTAAAGTATGAAAGAAATTAGAGAAAGAGAGAGAGATTGTAAAAACGGACAGAAAAAAATTAAAAATAACAGTAAGAGAAATATCTTAATTTTTAGAAAATATGTTTAATAAACCATCATATATTTTCCATCATATAGAATCCAATAAATTTACAAAATTACCATGTAAGAACAATAACAACATAACTATTATATCACATTGAAAATTTTAACTCTGTAGGTTGAATAATTCACTATAAATTAAGGGTTTAATTACACTTTTTATCGATTAATTAAAATTCTCCTTGTGATGAATTAATGAGCCATTCACTCTCAAAATTTTATTTTTCTTCTTTAAGATCACAATAAAGGCTTTAAAATCACAATAAACAAACTGATAGACGATTTTAATTGAAATATAAATTGGTTTGTTTGAAAAAATTAAATCAGAATTTGTCATTTTTTATATTGATTTTTTAAGTGATCGTCACTCAAAATAATTATATGGGTATTATCAACTATATCAAAAAACTCTTTCTACTAATCCATATGTTATATACCTTAGGTAAAAATTCAGATGAATTGCATGAAATTTGCAAAGCAAGGAGCGTTTTGAATACATGAAAATGCTGAAAAAATGTTATGCGAGAAAAAGCAAATTGAAAATTAAAATATATGAAGTACTTAAACATATCCCTACACATCTGATATTATCCAGCTGCATACATGATACCCTGTTACTTCTTTTTCTTTAATTCAGTCACAGTTTTAATCAGTTTCAGCTTCCTTCTTGCTCTCTTGTGCCCCCTCTATACTGACAGTTCACTGTGCTGTAAGCGACGTTTGTCCCTAGCTACACTAATTTTCTGCCCTGACGCTGTAAGTTTTGTGCCAGTCACATTTTCCCTAAGTTTTTGATAGACCTCACATCCCATGTTAAATTCTGAAATGGCAGAAGCTTCTCTTATTTCCTAACATTTTTGGAAATTAAATCTTTCTTGGATCACCACTCCAACACTGTGTAGTGCTTCACTGGCATTATGGGTCTTGCCTAAAGAGCAGCGCTCCTGTAATTCATTTCATGCAAATCTTTGATACACTAGCATCATTTTTATAATCACATCTGAAATTAAGTTCTGTCATGTGGAGGTGGATCATCACCAGCAGCAACAGCTCCATTATAAAAACACCAGGAATCTTGGTTTCCTGGACATTTGAAGTGCTGTGGTTTTGGTCTGTTGACATGCAATGATATATTGTAGCATAAGTGGCACTCTTCATCTGTTGCACATTGGGAACATTTTTTTATAATTACATTGCGACAGTAAGCTCCCAATTTGACATTAGTATCTTCTTTCAGGCTACTCCACATGGAAGCCACGTTGTTTATATCACTGTTAGACGCTCTAAACTGTTCAACTGTTTTCCAGAATAGCCAACTTTACATGAAGAAATTCCAGCTAATATTTCTGTACCTCACAACTCGCCAATTTGCACATTATTTGGAAATTTTGTCAACGAAAAGTCAGTTCGGGGTTTTAAAGAGCCACGCCCACTTACGCACGACCCTTTAAATCGTCGCGTCACGTCTGAAATATTGCGTGAAATCTAAAACCGATTTCAAGCCATGAAAGTAGAGATTATAAACATAATAAAAAACATAAAACAAAAAACAAAAATTGATATTTTTTCGATTTTTGGCTAAAATTTCACCGATGCAAATTGCCTTCAGTAGCAGTACTAGTAGTAGTAATAAGATATATGAGGCACATCCGCCAACATCCTAGAAATCTTATTTTTTAGTGTTATGACATATTCTAAATATCGTTTGACAATAGACTCTAATAACCTAAAAGTACCGTTTCACCAGTGCAATTTACACTGTTATTCACACTGGTAAATCTCAAATACACCATAAAGAATTTCGTATATTTCTCAAGATTTTAATGGAAACCATTGTCCGTAGTTTTGTTTGCTTTTGCGAGACTTTTTCGCAGGAACTTCACAATATTCTTTCATTTTGTACGAACAAATCAGTCCAATAACGATTATGCAAAAGAAATTAGATATACACTCTGTTTTGTTTATCTGACGTCATATTGACAAATGACTATTACAATGCGTCTTTTCACTTTTAGACGCAAGAAATAAAATTTTTCGAATTCTCGTTTTATTCAGCAACGAACTAGTAAACCATAAAGTTTTGTAAGCACCACGGGCGTTACTAGATGGCCTCTGGCTCTCGGGGTTGGAAGTCGTCCTCGGGACAAAAACATCTACTTAACGCCCTTGATACATAAATAACTATTGACTTCTTGTATTTACAAGTGAGTGGGTTGTTATCGCAAGCGTTACGTAATTATTAAGGGGTTGTCAAGCGTGCGTTGCGGGTGCGTTACAAGGGCGAGAGGTGGTTTCGAAAATACTCCAAACTTGCGTTACGTAGTTTATGGACGGCAAACAATTTAAGGACTTTGAGCAATTTGCTCAAAGTAATTACATACATTTAGATCGTACAAATAGACTAAACGTGTTACCATTGAGTATAGATAAAGTAGATTTCATTGCAGGTGAAAAGTATAAATTACTAGCTTGTGTGGAACAGGATTTGGAGGAATATTGTTGACAATTCCTATTAGTACAACATTTACATGGTAATGAACGGTTGTTTTTAAGAAGGCGGCTTCTTGATGTACGCCCATCTCCATGCCCACTCACCACCAATGCAATCTTGCGTTGTTCTTTGAAACTCAATCTCTCATTCCTTTCACGGTGCCATTCTAAACCATTGACGATTCTCCTTATTACCTTTTCGATGAAAATCTAAAGAATGATGTTTTCACTTACTGCCTTTCCCAAGACAACGCCTCATTGTTCCAACATATATTTTAAAAAAATCGGAGCTGTGCAAAGAAAAAAGGAATATATACGTTCTTATGGGGTAATATAGATAAAAACTAAAACACCTCAGTACAAAATGTGAAACCCTACAAAATTAAGGTTATTTAAAGGCACCAGGGAAAAAATCCGAATTTTATATTCAGGGTCACTCTCTTCCTCGTTTTCTCTTTCTTTCAGGTTCACTCTGTTCCTGTTAGTCTTATTACAGCCCCAATTTTTGAAAAATACGGGCTGGAAAAGTTTTCTTCCCTAGAGCCTTTAATTAGGTTTTACAGTAGCGAATAAATTAATCCGAACACACGCTGTCCTTTAGAACACTATTTTCACACTGGAAAACTTACGAAACTGAAACTTTTCATGCACTTAATAATTTATATGTCCTCCTTTATTGTTAATAAATTTATTTATTCTCTTAGGCATTGACTCAACTAAAATTAAACGTTGTTTTTTGATTTCTTCGTCACGAAACCAGACACTCACAACTGACTCAAGAAGGATTATTTTTGTGTCACATTTCATTTTTCTGAGTCGATTGGATTTAGATTAGTAGTCTTGCGATTGGATTTAGATCAGAAGTATTTCCTGGCTACTGGAGCACTTGAATATTGTTCCTTTTGCAAAAAAATTGGCAGCTTTCTTCGATATTTCCGTGGTGTTATATCAATTGGACTAATGGACAAAATTAGGAACACACTGAGAATGATGCTTACACAAAATATTACAATAAACTGACCAAGCCTGAAACTACAAAAACAAATGAATCACCAACAATGAAGATTAAGATAGCGCAACAATGAGTGGATCGAATTAGACAAAACAGCTGCGTATCAAAACCGTCTTACCAAATAATGAAAACATTACAATTATGTCTGTTCGAATTAATTTGTTCGTACTGTAATTTTGAGCAGCAAGGCGGCGACGAGGCGGACGAGGCGGCCGACGCGGAAGGAGCACACGGAGCGCGCGGGGAGGGCGACGAAGAAGGCGCAGGAACGGATGAAGAACCACGTGATCCGAACGCCCCGGTGGCCACTGCAGACGAACCGGGCGCAGGTGAAACGTGTCCCGGAGCAGAAGATGGTCGTTGCATAGCGGCAGCACTGGGTGATCAAGGGGATTCGGCCGGTGCAGCAGGCTACGAAGGTTGTCCGGGCGGACTAGCAGGCTACGAAGGTGGTCCAGACGGTCCAGAAGGCTATAAAGGTGGTCCGGACGGTCCAGAAGGCTATAAAGATGGTCCCGGCGCTCCAGAAGGCTATAAAGGTGGTCAGGGCTGTCCAGTAGGTTATGAAGTTTGTCCGGGCGGACTAGCAGGCTACGAAGGCAGCCCTGGCGGTCCAGTAGGCTGTAAAGGTGGTCCGGGCGGTCAATACGGCGCCGGCCCAGCGGGCGGTCCATTCGGAGCCAGCCCAGCAGGCCCTCAAGGTGGTCCGGGCGGCCAAAAAAGTGGCGGTCCAGTGAGCGGTCGGGGTGGACCACGCGGCCCATTCGGCGCCGGCCCAGCAGGCTCCCACGCTGGTCCGGACGGTCGAAAAGGCGGCGGTCCAGCGAGCGGTCGAGGTGGACCGCGAGGCCAGTACGGTGGCAGTCCAGCGAGCGGTCGAGGTGGACCGCGAGGCCAGTACGGTGGCAGTCCAGCGAGCGGTCGAGGTGGACCGCGCGGCCAGTACGGTGGCGGCGGCGCGGTGGGCAGTCGTAGTGGACGGAGTGGCCTGCACGGCCAATGCGTCGGCTGCCCGGCGGGCGGGGTAGGCGACCGAGGTGCCCCGTGCTGTGAGACGGGGCCACACAGCGGAAGGGCGGCCCGGCCGGAGCGGCGAAGCGCCAGGAGGAAGGCGTGCGTGGAGTCGACCCGGCCGTGCTCCATGTGTGTGTGTCCCCTGGAAGACGGCGAGTGTGGGTCACCAGCGCTGCCACCCAGGGCCAAGAAACGGGAGACCAAGAAAAGAGTCGCTTCCAAGAGCAGAAAAGCTGATTTGCTAGATTGCGACAATTGCAGATGTGCAAGCAGCAAGAAGCCCGCCAAGCATACATCCACAATTCACTGAACACAGACAACTTGAATTACTAAAGGAAGAAAGGAAGAGAATACTCGTGGATCTCCTGAAGTAAGTAGATAAATATATTAAGGCACCAAACCGTTTCCAACAACTTTCGATTTCGGTAAATAAAACATTTTCGTTTTGGTTTTAAAATGGTTTTCCTGTATTATTCAATAATTTTGAAATTAATATAAATGAAATTCGAAGTTTCTAACGACTCCTTTCGCCCCAGAGCTAAATCCTCGAAAATAAAGCATAAAGAATCAAGAAATATCCGGTTTGCGTAGGTTAATTTCAAATGAAATTATTTAAAGACTGCCCTTCTTGATATGATTTTTAATTTCTTGGAAGGTCCATTGATTTTTTAGGCACACATTCACAATATAACAAAATTTATTTAACAATTTTTATAATGACATTTTAAATTTTTCGATCAACGAAGGTCCTTGCACTTTTGGCAATATTTCTCTACGACCTCGAAATATACAAGACATCACTGATTTTTGAAATTTAGAGAAAGCTTCATTTTTTTGTGTACAGTATGCTTCTTAACATTGCGTAAATATTTAATAGCCTTCATGGAGGGTTTTTGCTGTTGAGAAAGTTTTGTAAACTAAGCCAAGGAAAAGTCCACACTAAAGTACTTTACCCTAATAGTCCTTCCACTCCAAGTTAAGGATGTGGCATCAATGTCGATGTGTTCAAAATATTAAGGTTTTTGTGAAACATCGATGTTTTTAATCATTGGTGCATCAACGCCGATATTTTACAACATCGATGCATTCTGTACGACGTATTTCCGTTTCCGAGGTTTGTTTGCAAATTCCCTTAATCACAATTCTGCAAAAGTCAAAAAAATGAAATAATAACTGATGGTAATATATACTTTCATGTCTTGAAACTAAACGAACGCTCATCGACCAAACTCCTTTAGCCCCGATGAACCCCATGCCATTGGATTTCCTTCTTCCTCTACTTCTTCTTCTTCTTCTTCTTCTTCTTCTTCTTCGAATTTTCGGCATAAAATTAATTCGTTGCCGGGCCGTGGTAGCGAAAAAGTGAACTAATGGTGCAAAAGAATGGCTCAGACGTTCCCGAATTACATAGTTTTCTGTTTCCTTGGGTATGCGTTAGATATTCGGAATTGCCACATTCTCTTGCCACGTGCCGTCTATCGCTGCCAATTTACATTTTTTTGACATTTTCTTAATTTTTCAATTTCTAAATGGTAGAACGGAAATATTAATTTTAGAATATTAAAGAACACAAAAATCTCGTCCTAAATGGAAATTTTCTTCTAAAAATTTCTAGCCATTTCAAAGAAAATTGCGTTTTAGCGCAACTAACAATGCGAAATCTGAAGCTATTTCTCACAGAAAATTTTTGAGTTTTCCAAATGTTTCTTTTGACGTTATTTGAAGCACTTACGCTCACAAAATATAACAACCTTTATGAATTGCTGGCAATGTGCATATTTTCTTTCAAAAAAAGTTACATTTGTGTAATTTTTGAAAAAAAAACTAAATAAACTTTGTCATATTAAAGAGTGCAATTAGCACTATCCGATCGAAAAGTTTGCAGAAACTTTTGGAGCCATTTACGAGAAATTGGCGTTTGAGCATCTCTGAAAATGCGGAACTTTGAGCTAGTTTTCGCAGAAAACAGTTGAGTTTTCAAGAAACTTTAGCTGACATTATTTAATGCACGTGTACTCATAAATATAATGTGAACAAATTGATAATATAAATATTAACGACGTGAGAGACAAGTCAAAAAAATTTCATTTTTGCAATGTTTGAAAAACAAAACAATAGAGCAATAAGGCGTTTATGTCATCTAATAGAGTACATTTAGCACTATCCGTACCAGAAGTTTAAAGAAAAAATTGGAGCCGTTTTTGAGATAATGTTGTTTTTGTATTTTTTTAAAATTGCATATATTGCACGCAATATTGCGCAAAAACTATTAATATTTTCAGAACAATGTACATGACCTTCAAGAAAGAACACACTATGAAGAACAAATTTTATTTGTAGGAAACATCTATATCTGGAATTTTGTAGTTGGAGGAAGACGCCGAATAAAATTCAAACTTTTGCAATTTCCAAAAAAATTCAGAGTTAAGCGTGAAATTAGGACCTATGCCACCTTAATAAGTGTATTTTACTCTATTCTTACAAGAAATTGAAAGAAAAAAATTTGAGCCGTTTTTGAGAAAATTTCGAAAATGTTCGGGGGGCTTCATGTAAACTACCCCCAAAAATTAATGAAAATTTTTCGAAATCCCAGAGATTTGACTCAGGCCAGATGGACAATGATTTCTTCAATATGGAAAAAATCGTGCGCATTGTTTAGAAATTTCATTTCCGCCGTTTGTATTTTATTTTTACTTTCCTGTATACGTACGTATACGCGGAGTGATATACGTAGTGTAGGGAAAGTTATGTAATGCTGCGCGAAAAAATGGCGAATTTTCGCCGGAAAAAAATTCATTGCCAGGCCGTGATAACGAAAAAGTGGATAAAACCAGTTGCTAAATTAAGGGGGAAAATCCCCTAACACGTGATGTAGCCAGAACCCCTCTTTTTGAGTCCTTGATACCGAAAAACCAACTGAAAGGAAAACGTCCGTCTGTCTGTCCGTCCGTCCGTTCGTCTGTCCGTCTGTGAACACTGCTAGCGCCTAAACCATATGTACGATTTCTTCCAAAATGAATATTCCCCGATCGATATAGTTCTAGTCAAAGCTTTGAAATTTTGAAAAAGATTCTGTAAAATTTGGGGGTGCTTTACATAAAGCCCCCCGGACATTTTCAAACTTTTCTCAAAAACGGCTCCAACTTTTTTCTTTAAATTTTTTGTATGAATAGAGTAAAATACACTTATTAAGGTGACATAGGTCCGATTTTCAAGGATAAATCTGATTTTTTCGAAAATTGCAAAAGTTAAAATTTTTTTCGGCTTCTGTCTGGAACAACGAAATTGAAGAGAGAGATTTTTCTTTTAAATAAAATTTGTTGTCCTAAGTGAGTTCTTTCATTAAGGTCATATACATTTTTTGAAAATTTTAGTGGTTTTCGCGCAATATTGCGTACAATATGTGCAATTTTAAATAATTACAAAAAACAGATTTTCTCAAAAACGGCTCCAAATTTTTTCTTTAAACTTTTGGTAGGTATAGTGCTTAATATATTTTATGAGATAACAAAAACCTCACATTGCTTTATCCTTTTGTTTTTTCAAAAATTACAAAAATGTAATATATTTGACTTGTCTTTCACGTCGTTAATATTTACACTAGCGGCGATTTTTTCACATTATTATATTTATGAGTACATGTGCTTTAAATAATGTCAAGTAAAGTTTATCGAAAACAACCGTTTTATGTGAAAACTAGCTCAAAATTCCGCATTTTCAGAAAAAATGCCATTTTTTCATAAATGGGTAAAAACAATTTCTTCAAACTTTTCGATCGGATAGTGCTAATGACACTCTTTAATATGACGTAAAGCATACTTTGAGAAATTTTTTTTGTTCAAAAATTACACATATGTAATTTTTTTAAAAGATCTCTCACATCTTTAATATGCACAGTACCAGCAATTTGTAAACATTATTATATTTGTGAGTATACGTGCTTCAAATAACTTCGGATAAAGTATTTCGAAAACACAAAAGTTTTCTGTGAAAATCAGCTTCAACTTTTGCATTTTTAGTAGCGCTAAAACGCAATTTACTTTAATACGGCGCACACTTTTTAAAAGAAAATTGCCATTTAGGACTAGTTTTTTGTGTTCTTTAATATTCTAAAATTATTATTTCCGTTCTACCAATAGGAAACCGCAAAATTAAGAAATTGACAAAAGAATGTACTTTTAGGGGTGATAGGTTGCAGCTGGCAAGAAAGAGTATATGGCACTTCCAAATAGCTAGCGAAGACCCGAGGAAATAGAAAACTAATACGGGAAAGTCTGTAGCACCACTAGTTGATTTTTTTCGTGTTAACCCATGTTTCGCTGGCATATATGAGTGTAGGGACCGCCATTGTCGTGTAAAACTTAAGACGTGTCTCCTTTCGTTTTCGATTTCTCAGATACATGTGAATGGTTCCACATACATTTCGGAATTTAACTAGCTTATTTTCCGTGTTTGGATTTCCTTTTTCTTCATTATTCATTTTGCACATTGAGAGGCGGTCAACGTAGCGCTGAGGGAGTAAGACCTGGCTCTTATTCTCGTCCTCTACTGCGAATGAACAAACACGGATATTGTCAAATTACATTTTGTTACATACCACTTTAATGTTTGAGGTTACTAAACCAGCTTGAAAACATCGTCGTTGAAAAACATGGATGGTTTTTCGTCGATGTTCAAAATTACTTGTACAAAATTAAAACATTGATGTTTTATTTGATATTTGATATGATTTAAATGAACATGATATTTGATAATATCGATGTTTTGTTAACGATGACGCATCACTACTTCACACAGATTGGAATTTTCACATGTGCGATATTGTTGACATCACATCACAATAAACAATTTGTTAAAGCTAGAGTGAACTGCCTGCTTTAATAATACTGCAGTCCGTACCGTAAAAAGGTGTATTACGAGGTTTGTTTCCTATAAAAAATTATCTACAATCAAAATCGACGATTAGAGAAAGCAAAAATGAATTAAGTGTAAATGAAGCCTAAGTGTAGAGAATAGTCGTTTAAGGTAAGACCATATTCTGTGATACAATTTGATTACTTCCTGAAACCCGTTTCAAGTACGAATAATTTTTTTTATTTTCGCCTATAAAATATTATTTTCTCACTTGTTTTTTACGTTCTTGCTAAAGAAATGTAACGTTACGGGTCAATTTTCAGCCCATGACTCGAAATTGTAAGCGCCATTTTAATTGAATCGGTAATTTCTTAGACAACACTAGTCCTAAAAAGTAAATTTTACAGAAGGCTCCCAATAAGTGAAATGCAAAGCACTTGAATGACACTATTCGTGACCCAAAACATCACGACCTTATCTTTAATCTGTGCTTCACTACGGAATTTTGAAGTTCGTGGACTCATGTTGATATGACAAGATAAAAATATCAAGTCAACGATAACTTCAATTTTCAGTGTATTCAGTAGAGTAATTTTTTACATAATCTGATAAAGTGCAATAAAATTTAATCGTCTTCTTTTGTATTTGGTCAGTATTTGGTCATTTTTTGTTGTCCTCACAATAAATTCTGTGTTTTTCTGGAATCTATTACATCAGTTCCTTTATGTTTATTGGAACCATCTTATTGTAAGCTTTTTCTATAGGTAATTTTGAAGCTACATTTTGATTCTTTAGAAGTGAAAATCGATATTTCATGAGGTCATCAATCCACTCATCACATTGTATACTACTTCAGTCCTGGACGCATGTGGTTTAAGTGAAGATTGCTGAATCTAATATTCATATTCGCCCATTATAAGGAGAGTCATGTTCTTTATGTTTCAGAGCGGGTATGGACCCACTAGGAATATGTTTCTGTGCATAAGAAAGTGGACTGATGTTGTTCATTTCTACAAGAAAATTGTCTATATACTGTTCTATATTATTAAATGAATATGGCCACTGATTTTTCACAACAGACATAATGTTTTTATTCAGATTTTCAGGTAGAAAGATAAGGGTTTACATTGCGACGTTTCGGGGTATATTTTCCCCATCTTCAGGCTATTGATTTTTAAATAATCGGTTGCATTGTGCTCAGCCATGTAACAGGCATTTTGTATGTGCTTTGCACGCTATTCTGTTCATATGTATGTATTAGTTTACTGAATATTTTTGTTTGATCTTTCTTTGAATTGGCGAGTCTCCATATATATACTACTTATGCTGTTTAGGCCACTCGTACCTCGATCGCCCTGTGAGGCGGTTGTTGAGTCCAACGTGGTCGGGCGGCTGCTGTAGTCGCTATCATGGGGTGCGGGCACAGCTGCGGGCACAGCGTCTACACCGACACCACCTCCGTGGGGGACGTCAGCAGCGGCATCCTCAAGGACAGGGTGCGCCCGCGCTGGCGAGACTAGGGCACTTGCGTTGTTCTGTCCTTTATTGCCCTCTTTCTCCTTCCCTCTCCCTTTCTCCCTGTCTCTCGCTCTCTCTTCGTCTCTCTTTCCGACTCTTACTCTCCGACTCTCTCTCTCTCTGCGAATCTCTCTCTCTGCGAATCTCTCTCTCTGCGACTCTCTCTCTCTGCGACTCTCTCTCTCTGCGACTCTGTCTCTGCGACTCTGTCTCTGCGACTCTGTCTCTGCGACTCTGTCTCTGCGACTCTGTCTCTGCGACTCTGTCTCTGCGACTCTGTCTCTGCGACTCTGTCTCTGCGACTCTGTCTCTGCGACTCTGTCTCTGCGACTCTGTCTCTGCGACTCTCTCTCTGCGACTCTCTCTCTGCGACTCTCTCTCTCCGACTCTCTCTCTCCGACTCTCTCTCTCCGACTCTCTCTCTCTCCGACTCTCACTGTTCCCGTCTCAGTCTGTCTATCACTGAATGTCTGTCTCACTCTGTCCCTCTCAGTCACATTTAGTGGCAGATTCTACACGTGTTTGAGCAGGTGAGGTAATATTCTGAAGCACCCGACCAGCAAAAATGTAATAGAATGTTGAAGAAGATCTCATCCCGTAGATCACAGTGTTAGAAATGTTTCTTTGAAGCCTTTGACCTCAAAATTTTAGTTTTTAATGCCCTAGAATGCTTTGTTTAGGAGTTACTTAACGATATAGATTCAAAAATCCTACCCAGTGTAGCGGGTTACATCTGATATGAATATTTAGTTTTTTACTCTACAGCGCCATCTACCGCCAGTTTTTCGATATTTTAATATCTCTTTTAACATTCTCAGTCGGCTGAAGACAGTCTCAGGGTGTTGAAGAGGACTCCTATTTGTCCTTCCATTTTCTTGGAAATGGCGTCGAAACATCGTCTTTGACCCCCAGGTCTCCGCTTGCCTTTGTATATCGAATCTGATCTGATACACTTAAGGAAGCATTTCTGATACTGACAATTAGTTTTATAGACTACATTCATTCTGTTTACAACGTATTAACACAAACCCTGTTAAATTTTAGTGATTTTCAGGCACTTTCACAACGTTCGCGAGTATCTGTTTGAGATCCTGAAATCGGTTGAATGGTTTAGCAGCTAGCGTTGTTCACAGACGGACAAACAGATGAACAGACGGACGGACAGACGAACAGGCAGACGGAAAACCAGACGGACAGAGAGACAGATGGACAGACATACGGACAGACCGACGGAAAGACAGGCAGGCGGACGGACGGACAGACAGACGTTTTGCCGTCATTAGATTTTTCGGTACTGAGAACCCACAAAACTTGGATTCTGGGTACACTATGTGTTAGAGGATTTTTTCCTTAAATTTAGCAACTGAATTTATCCACCATTTTGTTACCAGGACTCGGAAAAAAGAGTTTTTCTGCCGACAATTTGCCGATTTCCGGCGCACGATTACAATACTTTTTCTCTACTCCATGGCGGGACCGTAATAATACATTACGAAATGATGATGTAATGATGGGTTTTAATACTACAAGAGTGTGATATTACGATACGAGTGAGGGACGATCGAATATCGCAAACTTCATACGAGTGTATTAATACCCATTACATCGAGTTTCATACGGTACTTTTTCTACGACTTTTATAAGTTAAACTTTTACATCAAATCGTTTCGTGGCAGTGACTATTCAGGATTCAGCCAAGGCCACGTAGCGGTCAGCTCCCTAACCTCGCATACCGCCGCAGGTGGCTGTAGTTACTAATTCGCCTGCGAGGGAGTACTTCGCTAGTGAAATAGGATCAAAGTGAAATTACGATCCACTTTATTTTAAATAATATTCACGAAATAATTACGAATAATGAAAGAAATTAAAACTGACAAGCATCATATAATATCAAATGCAATTTTCATGTACAGAATCGAACAAAACATTTACTAGAACGACTGTCAATGATCAATAAAGTTCTGTAACTGTCAATACTTGGTTTGTAAACCTCTCTGCGATTGGCGAAGAACTTGTATCATAACGAAATCTATATCAAAGTGAGTATCTTTATGGAACTGGTCGCAGCCATCAAATGTTAGCATTGTACCACAACGGAAGTAGAAAATAAAGAGTTTTCCTTGTTGATTGCAACGTAGGATGTGGAATGTACGGCGAAGCACGTAATAGGTGGAGCAAACGGAGGGACAGGCGGACGGACGGATAGGCAGACGGACGGACAGGCAGA
Source organism: Acheta domesticus (assembly GCA_031308135.1). Taxonomy (NCBI): domain Eukaryota; kingdom Metazoa; phylum Arthropoda; class Insecta; order Orthoptera; family Gryllidae; genus Acheta; species Acheta domesticus. Next base: position 210,320,535 of record JAHLJT010009419.1, read on the forward strand.
CGGACGTAGGGACAGGCAAACGGACGGACGGACAGGCCGACGGACGGACGGACGGGCAGGCAGACGGACGTACCGACCGCTTTCAATTGTTTTTTTGGTATGAAGGACGCACAAATCAGGAATTCTGGCTGCAGCACGTGTTAGGCCCTAACACGTGCTAACAGTTAGGGGATTTTTTTCTAAATTTAGCAAAACACTTTTTCGTTACCAGGGCTATGTAATAAGAGTTTTTTCTGCCGAAAATTCCTCGCTTTTTCGCGCAGCGTGGCATGACTCTGTCGTCCGTGGCGAGCGGGTAAGAGCGGGTGGCTTGCAGGACGTGGAGTGGACGGCGAAGCCGCCGTGGGGCCGCACGTGGGTCGACGACGACGAGGAGGACGAGGGCGCGCGCCAGCGCCGCGAGGAGCGCGAGCGGCGCCGCTGGCTGCGCGAGCGCGCGCTGCGCAAGGCGCGCCGGGACGCGGCGCTGCGCAGGGCCGCGCGCGAACCGCCCTGCCAAGTCTGCAAGGACGACTTCCTCAAGTGGTGCGACACCCACCACGCACATCACAACCGGCACTTTTAGCCACACGCGTGAAAGAGTAGCCGCGGTAGTAATTGATTGTTTCGTGATTCCGGGCGCGTCAACTACAGAGGTCGTTAGTCCCGTAAGTGAAGTGCGTGTTTTCCCCTCGAGTGGTGTTATTGACTGATTGTTTCGTCATTCCGGGCGCGTCAACTACAGAGATCGTTAGTCCCGTAAGTGTAGTGCGTGTTTCCCCTCGGGTGGTGTTATTGATTGATTGTTACGTGATTCCGGGCGCATCAACTACAGAGATCGTTAGTCCCGTAAGTGTAGTGCGTGTTTCCCCTCGGGTGGTGTTATTGATTGATTGTTACGTGATTCCGGGCGCGTCGACTACAGAGGTCGTTACATGGGATCGGCCATTTTAAATTTTTAAAATCTGACATCAGATTTGTATCCAGAGATCCAAATCCTCTAAGTATTAATTTTCATGAAAAATGGGCGATTAGAACAATGTACGGGTCATAAAATCGTAAATATAGGGGAAATGGTACTTTTCACCCATTTTTTAACAATACGTAGGTCATCAAAAAATATATATATTGTACAAGGGTTGTTCGGTATCAATGTGGGAAAACAGTAAAAGTATTCAGACATTTTCGATGCATCTATTCTGTTTTACAATACCAAATGTCAAAGAAAGTACCAAAAACTTTTTTAAGGATCAGTGCGCCCCCTAGAATTATGATAAAATCGTTATGTTTCACAAAGCATGTTTTCTCATAGAAAACTTCAATTGAAAGCACCCAGCGGGTTAAAAAAATCAACCCACCATTATATATATATATATATATATATATATATATATATATATATATATATATATAGAAACGGGTTTCTATCAAATTATTTATTAAAAAATATTTGAAACAGTTTTATCAAATTCAAGATATCTATTATGGACACGTTGTGCTTCTGTCATGGGTTCGAAAATGCAAAGGGCACAATTCGGCTTACCTCATCGTTCAACCACAATCTGCCCCCTGTAGACTCGCTTCCATACGGAAAACGACAAAACCTGAAAGTGATTTTAATGATGTGTCAGATTGCACAATAATAACCAAGTTTGTTTTTTGTACTTTCTTTCGCACTAGAACAGTTTGAATTTATTATAATTAAAGATTTCATTTAAATCGAAACAACATCATTTGAAAATTATTAACTTTGGGCATGACCATGAGAAATAAAATAATTGTTCGTACAAACGTTAACCTGAGCTTTCTTCCCATTGTATCGTTGGATGCTTCGCTCGGACGCTGCGTATCTCCACACCATCACCTTCGACCGACCGGTTACCAGCTCCAGTCTTGGTGCCTACTATCTTGTATCTTCCGGCACGCCACGAAGTCACTCCCATACACATAATGCACTAGCCTCCCATATCACCATCAGCACTGGTGAAAATAATTAAAGTTCAAATAAACAGTTCTTCAGTTATTTACATATTCCGATTCATTTGTAAAATAAAGTCCTCGCCTTGTTCGGCAAAATAATTACAAGTTCATTAGCCTAGTGCTTCACCTTCGTCACTGGTGAAAACTAATTAAAGTTGACAATTTTCTTAAAAGTTCCTCCCTATCGGTAAGAAAATACTCCAAGCCAATGCACGGTTTCACCAAAATGTTTCTATCATCCACTTTCACTAGCGGAAGAAAAAAGTTAAAGTCCCGAACTGTATCTCCGGAATTTTTATAAGACTCTACTTTCGATCACAAAAATATAAGTCTAAACTCGGACACGCACTCCCTAATTCAGAGATGATCCTCTCTCTATGAAATCTGAGCACCAACTAATTTTTTCATTCTTCAATCCAGGAAAACTCGTATTCATTGTCCAAAATTCTGTTTTACATTCCCTACCAACGGATTTTTATTATGTATTCACTCCTCTAACCAAGGTGCACTCTCGGGCGAAATTTCCACTCTTACACACGCATCTTTCGACTGATTCTACACCACATCCACGGGCCCATGAAATTGTTTACCTTTGTTACTAAGGTGCCCGTTTACCAAATATCGTGACATGTTAAACATCGCTGTTCTCCCTAGCAACCTGTTACTAAGGTACCTAATTCTAATTCAAATTAGCATTAAAGCCTTAAATTATTCAATATCGAATGCCCTCCCGCATTTGGTATATCATAATATATAATATACCAATTTTTTACAGCGTATTGGATTATACTTGGGTTTTTATTTCTTGGCACATGGGGGTTGTCTTCAGGATGGAATATCTCACGGTATTTCGCGTCGTTCTCAGTCGTGTAGCCAGGAGTCGCTGATCGCTAGCATTGCTCAAAACAGTCGTAATCATGCGACTCCAAACGGTACTACAGATAACGACGCGAAATATCGTGAGATATTCCATCGTGAAGACACGCCCCCAGAAATAAAAACCCTAGTATAGTAAATTACACGATGCCCATTTGTTTAGATGATGCAGTTTCTTTGAGCATTACTCTACTAGGTACCGGAACTATCGTTTTCGGACATGGCACTGGTCTCTTCCCCAAGGACGATCGGAACTGTGGCTTTGTGTCCAGCTCTAGTATCAGCTCTTGTATCTATTTTGGGAGTATCAAAACTCCTAATACCAACGTATTGATGCTTTACTCTGTTCTTCGGTAGCACACAGTGGCATAGCGTGACTCGCACGTTTGGGGATGCTCAACAATAACGCGAACTGAAGACATCATGATCTTTAATGTATTCTAGTATCTATGTTATCGAAACAAATGTTACAATACTTTAACAGGTTTATGTCAGGAGACTTCTTGGAAGCAAATTATGCAATTACTCAGCTTTAATACTCATGCCGATTGGCTATGAGATCACTTGTGACTTTATACATTTCAGGCGAAAAATAATATTTAAAATATTTAAGTAAGAATCAACTTCTTAGATATTAATTAAGAGTTAGAAGGCATGCACGATTTCTACTGTTTGTGCCCATGACCAAGGACAGAATCACGAATGATAAAGAAAAATATTTCGCTGACACCCTCAAGTGTGCTGCGCTCTCGTGCACAAACGAGCAACTTGCTCATAAGCCTTTTCTCAGTCGTATGCTAACGTATCGGGACTCGGGCATCTTGTGGAGAAGAGTGAAGCAGGGAGGGGGGAACCCTGCCGTCTGCGCATGCATCATTGCGCGTCGCAATCTCGCAACTGACGCTTAGCGTCCAGGCAATCAGATGCCAGCTTGTAACAACGTGCCCAATTTAATCATAGAAAAACACTTCAAAATTAATACAAAACGTGTTTCGCTCAATGTTTTTCACTCACTTGCAAGATTATCAATGCAATATTTAAGGATTATCAATATAATATTGATCGTTTGGCGTGGCCATTCGTAGGTACCACGAGAACTACCTGCCGGGCTGCGAGGTGGCGGCGTGCGACGTGACGAAGGACATGAAGTGCAGGGAGGAGTGCCTGATCGACCCGATGGAGGCGGAGGAGGACCGGTGCACCGGCGCCAGGAGGCCCAGGAGAGCCACGCGCCCCTGCGATGGCTCCTGTCGAATATGATGCACGTACGCTCATAATCTCTCTCTCTCTCTCTCTCTCTCTCTATATATATATATATATATATATATATATATATATATATAAAATAGGATGGAGGTATGTGTATAAGAGAAAAACTCCAACACCGTTGGACCGATCTCCATGAATGTTGGCACTTCTACGTGTTTTTTCACCAAGAAGGTTTATGTGTTTTTAATTCTGCAGTAACTCCACTACATGGCGCTACATAATCGCTACATATTCGCCTCAAATGCAACCTGGAACCAACTCGGCAGCATTTTGAATCTATATCGTTAAATAACTCCTGAACGAGACGTGCTAGGGCCTTAAAAAACAAAATATTGAGGCCGAAGGCTTCAAAGAAACGTTTCTCACAGTAATCTACTTCTCACACCGTAATCTACAGAATGAACAGTTCATTCTGTAGATTACGGTGTGAGAAACGTTTCTTTGACAGGGACAGGGTGAGGGAGGGAGAGACAGTGAGAAACGGTGATGAGAGGGGAAAAAGGGAGATGAAGAGCAGAACAACGTCTGGCAGGTTTTCCTAATAACAATATAATCATAATAATAATAATGTAGATACGTTTGTGGCGGTGATGGTGGAACGGTTAGCGTATCGGACTATTGTACCCAAGTTCGCGGATTCAAACCCGATCGAAGCCATGGTATGTTAAGGGCGAAAAAATCCTTCGTACGCCTTCCTTCGGAGGGGATCTAAAGCCGGCTGTCCCATGTTAGTAGTTTTACTGGATGTAAAAGACCCTCAAGCCTAAATGACGCCTCTGAGCAAAATTCAAAATCGCCTGTTTCGTCGCCCAAGGAATACCTTCTTTCTCCGCTAGTTGGTGAAAGGAGCGTAGCGAAATTTGCGTGGTCAGACGGAAGAGCAGGCGTCATGGCCCGAGTCGCGCCACATAAAATAAGGCAATTCAATTCAATAAGCAGATGGTGAGCTTCAAATAGGTTTGGACCATACAGAATCAATCTTTGTAGATTTCAGGAATTAAAACGTTTGTAGTTGATATATCTGTTATTTTCTCGACGTTTCACATATTCAGCATGTGCCTTGTCAAGAACAATAAAAATATTGCAAAACGGTTGACAATGGCACAGATAATACATGTGAACATAAAAACAAAGGAATACAAAAATATTAAAATCACTATTTACAATTTGGTGTTTACATCAGAGCACAATATATTCCAAAATGAGAAGTTTCTAAAAACGTTGAAGGTTCTGTCCATCTTACTGGTTACAATAATTCATTCGTCAAGTGTGGCATGCAGCAAAGATTAGATACGTTAAGGAAATGGCATTGGAAAATTTGTAAATCATGGATTGCACACCTAATCTTGTGCTTGACAGGTTTTAAATTAAAGGAGGTGATGAAGTATTTTAACTACGCAAAAGCCAAAAATGGAGTTTCAGAAAGAGAAGTTTTCAAAATATGGAGAGAGCGGAACTCAGATATGAGACATACTCTAGATTCAAAGAAGTTTGCCAGTCAACGACGATACATACTTAGCACTGGCAAATTCTCAGCAGAACGACTTGCAGTCATGCAGAGAAACGCACTTCGATCGAACTATCCACATGAACATTGAGAACCATCTAATATCCCTGAAAACGATGGTTATTTTGAAAGTTCATCTCTTCCCAGTGAAACTCGTCAGTAGTGAAAATTCACCTGGCTATGAATTACACGATAAGAACATGATGCGGAACCTCCGACGCGAGATAGAACGAGTTCGTCAACGTCCATTTGAATCTCGTGTACCGTGGAGGAGAATTTTCGAAAATGCTAAAGCTAAGAGAGTGAAGAGGCAGCGAATTCTGTCTTAAGTGAGATAGAGACTCCAGATATAGATATACACATTACTGAAATAAATCACATATTGTATGCAACTGGATATCTGGTATCTCAGAAAATTTTGGGGCCAACCAAGAACACCAACGGCCGACGGCAAAACAGAGTAAACAGCCCTGTACCCCCATCGACGAAAAGAATTATGAAACGGATCGCCGACACTCGGCGTGATATATCACTCATAGACGAGACATCTTCTAAATCAACGCATACCTCGAAAGTTCAACAAAAAATACTCCATTTTGAACAAAATTACCTAATTGAAAATGACACAAGGCTAATAGCTGAGAAGCTAAAAGAGAAAATTCAAGCATGGGTTCAACGACGTTACAAACGTAAATTTCCGTGTACAGAACCGGTTGTTTGAAACAGACGCGAAGAGGTCCTATTGCAGTCTGACTCAAAAACCGAATGGCAATGCTGCCCCTCCTTCAAAATATGACGTCGAAACATTTTGGTCAGGAATCTGGGAAGAAATCAGATTCTACAACAAAGACACATCTTGACTGCAATTTGAAATTGATGCTGCCGATGGACTCGTGGAAACAGTGGAACATATTAATGGATTCTCGGAAGAGGACCTCTTCCAAGCAATTAAGAACATGCGAAACTGGAAATCACCCGGGATCGATAAGATCCAGATTTATTGGAATAATAAATTAGCATCTTTACATTATCATCTAGCAAAGGCTGTTAATAAAATTTGAGAAAACCCAAAGGAATCCCGGAATTGTTCACTCGCGGCATCACTTATTTGCTACCCAACGTGGGAGACAGCTCTTTGGCGAAGAACTACAGGACAATCATTTGTCTGCCAGTACTGTACAAAATTATAACTGCATCCACAGCTGACAAAATGTAGACACCAGGAGGAGAATAATCTCGTGCCAGTTGAACAGAAAGGATGTCGTAAACGTTCTTATGACTGTAAGAAAATCTTGCTTCTAAATGAAGGCATCTTGAATGTTATAAGGAAGCAATGTCGTAATTTAAACATGGCTTGGATTAACTACCAGAAAGCCTTCGACAGTGTACCACACAATTGGATTTTGAAGTCCCTGGAGATCTATCGATTTCATTCTAGACTCATTGAGTTTTGCAAATATATAGTGCGATTTTTCTAACGCTGCTCTTCAAACCGCTATGGCCACAATGGAATATCACACGGCATTTCGCGTCTTTCTCCGTCATGTCGCTAGAAGTCGCATGATCGCAAGCACTGCTTGATATGGTCGCGATCATGCGAGATCTGGCGGCACGTCTGAGAACGTCGCGAAATATCGTAACATATTCGATCGTGAATGCGGGCCTTAAAGGGGCAAAGTTAGAAAAACCGCAGTATACTATGAAGTAATGGAGTACCAGTTTACTAATATACATCGGCAAGGAAGTAGTAACAAAACTAAAGCAAATTGGGAAATCATAAAACATACAACCACATCATCTCGATACCTGGTAGAGAATGTTATTTTAAAGGATAATGAAAGAGAAACGAGTAATCCGGAAAAAGTTGCCAATCTCTTCAACAAACACTTTTCTATAATTGCGTCTGATCTCACGAAGGGACTAAAACCACAAAACTCAACATCTTACACTTCCCAAAAAATTTCCGATACGATGTTTATTTCCGAAACTTCTCCCAACGAAATCCTCAGAATAGTCAGTAAACTAAAAAATAAATATTCATCTGGTTTAGATGAATTTCCGGATTGTTTATTAAAAACTTGTGCACCTGCCTTTATACATCCGTTAACTCACATTTTCAATGCTTCTTTATGTACAGGAATATTTCCAGATATTTTCAAAACAGCAAAAATTAAGCCACTTTTTAAAAAGGGAACAAAAATGATAGTAAAAAATACCGGCCAATTTCTCTTTTGTCAGTTTTCTAAAAAATTTTAGAGAGGCTTTTCTACTTACGAATGAAAACTTTTCTCAGGAAAAACAAAGCGTTTTCAGACTCACAACAGGGTTTTAGAAAATCAAAATCTACGGAAACTGCAATTTTTTCTTTTCTCAAAGATGTTGCTTCATCAATAGACCAAAATGAAGTACCCATTGGAATATTCTTAGATCTTTCAAAAGCTTTTGACGTTATTGACCATAACATCTTGCTCTCAAAATTACCTTCGTACGGAATTCGTGAAATTGAGTTTGTTGAGCACTCCTTTTGCTTGTAGTTCATTTACCGTTGAAATTGATTTTCTATAACTCGGGAACAAACATTTTTCAAATATTTTTATTTTTCTAAAATAATTATTTTCTAAATTCATTTTTTCGTTTTCTATTTTCGTAGTTTCTAAATTTAATTGTTTAAATTCTGGGCCTCAAGAAAATGTGCGCAAATAAATCTCTTTCCCCACGAGTCATATACAGTTTTTACTGTTTTTTGACAAATAAATAAATAAAGTAGTAGAAACCAGAATCATTCAGGAGAATTTGACAAGGAGATTGGCTATCCCCTCGATCCGACGTTATGACCCAATTCTGGGAGTGAATATGTGGAAGAGCAGTGCAACATTCTTGCTGCATCTAGCCTCGTGGATAGCAGTTGGTCAGCCTGCTTGTTTTCCACTCCGCGGCCCCGGGTTCGATTCCCGGTCCACGCAAGAATATAGTGTGCGTTTTCCTTGCAATGTCCCAGTATATGTTGCTGTGTAACGATGAGAAAATCCACTTCTCAGGTTGAGAAGACCGGAATACGGCGTAGGGATGCATACTTGCTAACCAAAGTCTTATTTTGAATTCACTTCACGCATCAAAACCGTTCGCAAAGTAGTTTTCTACATTACAATAATGAAATGACATAACCACCAACTACCTGAACCCAATCTAAAATCGACCTTTCATTTGCTTCTCGCGGATTTAGTTGCGCATTTGTTTCTTCCACAGTGCTCTGATTAATATTCGGAAGAAGTCGGATGTAAACTTGGCGTAAAATCATAGTGCTTGTAACTTAACTCAAAGGTTACGTCAAGGCATTGTGAATTGTCACGCTTAGTAACGCACTTCTAGGTTTTGCGACTACGTTACGATTACGATTGAGTTTGCATTTTGAACGAGCCCTAAAGCATCTGCATGAATGTACATGTCTAAAAATATCGTACCGTGTCTGCTCACGCACGTGTCTTTTCGCAGCAGTTGCTTTTGTTTTGTTTCCTAATCAAACCACCATTTGTCTTGTCTTAAGCAAAATCAACTTCGATTCGCAGATTGGCAGATCCCAGATCACCGACAGTAAGAAAAAAACCGCAAATTTCATCCGTGTACCACAAGAAACGTCACACACGAGTTCGAATCTGCAAAGTATTGGGACAGCACGCCAAGCCATGGATCGCCGATATGCGGTTCTGGTTTCTCATAACAAACACATCTAAACAAAAGTCGTAAGTAAAAGAACAAAAATATTGCAGAAAAAATAATTTAGAATCACATATATTACATTTCCTCAGTAAATTGTGGGAAAGAGGGGTATTGGAATAACTTCAACAATACGATCTGGAATTTTCTGTCGTAAAATCCGCGTTTAAAGTTCTTGTGTGCTACAGCATTGCACATATGTGAAGATTAAGGTCTAATGGGGTTATTTCCAATATTGGTAAGATAAGGAAATGTATTTCACGGGATTTGGACGGAGTGAGTAGAAAAATTAAACCATTAGTTTGCCCACGTTTCGGAATAATTTTATTCCATCCACAAGACTGATGTAAAAAGACAACGTGAAGACAACTTCAATTGAAATATACACATACACTAATTAATAACATGATATGCAAAATGGTACAAGATGCAAGCATCTTACTAAAGAATTATGGATTTTGTATATGTTTGCGTATTATGTTATTAATTTGTGTAAGTATATTCATATTGATGTTATCTTCTTGCTTTTTACACCAGCCCTGAGTATGCCACCTTTTGCACTTCGCTTAATCACCTTGTTTACCTTTTTAAAATAACGATAGAAATTGTGTTAGGTCCATAATAGCTTGTGCGCATTAATATAATATTAAAATGTGTAGTTTTGGTAATGTTTAAAACTCTGAAAGATAATCTATTAGTGAAGATTCAGTGCCGAAAAACAATGAAAGGAACAGTGAAAGTGTAAATTTCAAGAATTTTGTGAAGAAAGAAAATACAAATGGAGAGCAAACACTACAAATGAAGAAATTACACAATTTTAGGCATTTAATATGCGAAGATTTGATGGGGAAGAGTACAAATAATATGCTATCAAAACTATGTGGAATGTTACAACCAACATTATTCAGGAAAATACTTTAATGAGTATACACGTGTGTTCAATCCATTCGAAATTGACGAATTCCGCTGCTAATTCAGCTTGCTATTTCAAATACTTACACGGAAGACCAAGACGTGGAAAATTCAGCTTCCTACAACTTTAATAAAAGCATTTTTAGTAAATGTTCTTATAAAGTAGCTTTGTTATAATTGTTTTCTGGAAGTTTTCTTACCACAAAATCGAAACATATCTGAAATCATTTTCTGCATTAAACTGTTATTCAAATGTTACTTGATTGTAAGTTATTCCAGGATGTAGTGATAACTTGGATCCGAATAGAAGTTTCACATATTCCGGTAGCAATTTTGAGTAATATTTCTATTTGTCGTAATTCCTGTGATTTGAATTATCCATTCGATTCAGGTAATGTCTTAATTCGTGAAATAGTCACACTAAATATCACTCGAAGTGCTGTGATATAACTTATGATAAAATTTAAGGGTATCCTGTAGTCTGAGAGTACCCGCACTTTGGTGCAAACATTCCTTGGGAATGTGGAGCAAAAACCTTCCTTTGTCATCGTTTCTTCTACAAACAACCATTCGCCAACTCCATATGAAAATATGCACCACGCTATTGCATCCACCGTACTTTCACCGTCTGCTGCAGATTTCGTTTTTTTAAGTGTTCGTTGACCTTGTGTCAAACTCTAGTTCTGCCTTCTGATTGCCACAAGGTAAAAATAGGCTTTCGTCAGACAAAATAATATCAGATCACTACTCAGATCCCTTGTTTGGATGCTGTTTCGCGAATTCAACCTTTTCTTTCTATTGAACTTGATTATAAATGGCTTTTTCCATGCCAATCTTCCATTAAACCCTTCCTTTTGTTAGCACTTTCCTCACATTTTCGGGGTGAACTTTCTTTCCACATTTTTCTCACAACTCAGCAGCAATTTTCGGTGCTCTTAATCTTGGATTCTTCCTCACTTTTCTGAAATTAGGCATCTCCATCTTCTTGATTAAGAATCTGTGGACGATAATTTTGCAGCGTGCTTTCTATTATATCCTCTCATTCGTATCGACTTACAATATCGTCACTGGCGAATCCAGGAGGGGGGAAGGGACATGGGGGCCATGCCCCCCAAAAGGCCTAGAGTTTTCGTTTACCTTCCTTTAGTTGGCAAAATTGATTTAATTATTCATTTATGCTCGAATTATGTAATTGTTTAAACAATAATGTTGTATGGTATCATATCTACACCACATAAATAACATAATATAACAAATTTGTTCATTATTTAACACAAATTTACGATGCCCTCCTCCTAAATGATCGGCTGGATCCGCTCCTGGATGTCATGGACAGTACTTTCTGGCAGATTGAGCATTTTGCCAAAATCTCTTGCAGAATAGCCCTTTTCAAGATTGAACACACAAGTTATCGCTGGTCAAACGAAGTATTCCTTTTCGGCCCAACGTCGTACTTTCACCGCACAGGACGAAGTTACCCGTACTTGTTAATACTAGAATGTCAAGTCCATTCCAGCGTATATCACTAAACTTTCTCATACAGTCTTCGAAAATCTACCCTCAGTTACCGGTGCAGCTTATTTCAATTCAGGAAAAGAGCATCCCGTAGAACCTCGTCCACGTAACCGACTCCGCTTTCACATCTTCCTCCGTAATCTGGCTGATATTAGGTAATGAAATAAATATTCCTCCCACTAGCAGTCAAAAGTATGTATTCCTCCACTGATTCATTCTAATGTTAAAGGGCCAGCAGCAGTAGCCACGCACGTTTGAAGTATCGTTGGCAGCAGTTCGTATTTTAGTTCCAGTAAGAAGGTGATGTATGAGAGCGCGCCACTGTAATGGTCTCCACCACGGTGTAAGGGAGTTGAAAGGCATTTGCGAGGAACGCGTAGCTTGACGGGAATGGTAATGAGAAGAACGGTAAACATCTATCTTGGCCCGGAAACGGCAGGCCTCTCCACCAATGAAAGTGCAGCAAATGGCTATGAATTTTTCCAGCTTATAAAGTGAGAGACACTGGTCTGCAGCGAAATGTAGTGTTATATTGAGGTTAGAGCGTGGATTGGACTAGAAGTTACAGTTTGAGGCGGATTTTGTCTGTTAATGTTGAGTTGTTTCAGTTCTTTTTAGTAATTGTAGTTTAATAATTTTTCTGTTCATATTAATACTTAGAATTAAAAATACCCCCTTAATATAATTTTTATACTTGTATTTCTTTAAAGTATATTGGGGTTCTTTCTTTTTTGATTAAATTTTAGTTGGTAGTATTTTCTGTAACTTCGTAGAAGTTGTTGCATTTTTTATAATAATTTCGTTTCCTTCTATGTACTATTGTTTCGTTCATGAATTTATTACGCATAGCAGGACACGCAAGCACAACAGGTAGATGACAAATGAAATGGTGAACAGAACAGCGTAGTTACAACAAGTGCATTGGTTCCGGCAACTATTTATTGAAGTTCTCTTTTTTGCAGCAAAAGGTTCGTTGGCCTATTGCTTTTCCCGTGGTCGCTTGTTGTGAAGTGCACGTAGCTCGCGTCCCCGTTCCTCACCTCGCCTTCGCGTTGCCGTTCGCGTTCACAGGCTGTTGTGGAGCAGCGTGTGGGGTGACCGAATATTAAAAAGAAAGACTATTTAACCCTTTCAGTCACGTTTTTTTTTCCTTTTAGTAATACAAAATTAAAATTGTTATGCTTTCTAATTTATCATTAATTTGTCTGTCATTATCAATAAAACACTTCGGTTCACGCACGCCGAAATTTTGGATCGTGCCATACATAGGATATTATGACCACTATCCTCGATGAGAGTTTGAGATCTTTTGCGGACAAAGGTTTTAGGAAGAAAATTGTGTTATTTTAATTATTCTTAAAGATGCAAACATAAAAAGAATATTTATTGATAACACAGGCCAACAACTAAAAAACTTTTTGTGGGTGTTCACCTAATTCTTATTATTTTATGTGTGATAATTCCAAAAATAACAATAAAAATGCCGTATCACCCTTTTGTTCTCATTTTAACATTTTATCTGTATAGCTAGGCAAATGCTGCTCTGAGTATCTCGATATGTTGGAGATGCAGGAAGTTATAAATTCCCATATTTACTATGTGAATGGGATAGTAGGGCACGAGATTAGCATTAGTCTAGAAAGAATTTGCCTGTAACAAAATCTTTAAACCCGGGGGAAAAGAACATTATACGGGAACATATGGTGGATCAACACACGATTCTCCTGCGTCCATTGCACATAAAACTAGGTCTCATGAAACAATTGCCTTATCTAAAGATGAGTAGTGTTTCAAGTACCTTTGTGAAAAGTTTAGGAAATTTGTCTGCAGCAAAATTATTAAAAGAGGGTATCTTCATTGAGACTGACAGAGGTTTGATTCCCAATTTGAACTACATTTGACGAAAAATCAAAATGAAGCCCAGAGTGCTTTTAATCACGTTGTTCATAAGTTCCTAGCCAACAAAAAGTACCAAGATTATCAAGCAATTGTTGTCAATATGCTGAAAGATTTGAAGAAATGGAGATGATTAATTAGCCCCAAGATTTACTTCTTAAACAGTCATTTACAATTCTTTCCGGACGATTTAGATGATGTAAGTGAAGAACAAGGTGAGCATTTTAATTAAGATCTGAAAGTGATGAAAAAACGTTATCAGGGACGCTGGCACACCAATATGATGGGAAATTACTGTTGGTCACTTCATCGAGAGTCAGCAAACGGCGTAGAGGAGAAAGAGCTATTTCAGGGGCTTTAAAGAAAAGAGACAAAGAAAATATACGTCAATGGATACATAAAGACTGTATAATGTATTGTTAAGAATATAAAGATATGTTTAAATAAACTTCTGTTGGTATTTTAGAGAACGTTTATTTTTCACTTCATTAGCATATATAGCATAATATCCCATATCTTAATAGATTAAATTCTGGCCAAACTGTGGGTGATGGAAAAAAATAGAGTTCAGATATGAATCTGAGTACAAACCTCACTTTTCAAGACACAAAATGAAACTTCAACCACATCCAGCAAAGAACACGACGAACATGGATAGCCATTCTGGGTAAAATGGGGCCTATAGGTTTATGTTCCATTTTTACGTCGACCGCCTCAATTATTGTGCGCTCTTAGGATGTGTTACTCTAGGGGACTGGGATCTTTCTCACTCTGGAGAACAATGTCGGTTTGCGATGGTGCGTAAGGGACTGCCGTACCCAAGTTCGCGGGTTCAAACCCGATCGAAGCAGTGGATTTTTAAGGGCCAAAAAATCCTTCGTACGCCTTCCTTCGGAGGGGAAGTAAAGCCGGCTGTCCCATATTATTAGATTTACTGTGTGTAAAAGATCCTCAAGCCTAAATGACGCCTCTATTCAAAATCAACTGTTTCGTCGCCCATGGAAAACCTTTCTCCGCTCTGTAACCTGACGTGTAGGTCGGTTGTGGGGAATTTGTGGGAACGTTGCTCTTTTCATGAAATTTTGAAAAATAAACACAAAGCCGTTACCACAGAACAACATTTAATTGGATACGCTTTGAAAGCAAAAAAATACAGAATGACAACAACATTGACCATAAAACAGAAAACAAACAAAAACCCTTTGACAGTAAAGAAAAAACATGAAGAGGATAATTAACTGCAAAATTATGAATTTTAAAGTTTGTACAAATTAGAATCCTAGCAATATCTTCTGTGACAAAAAATGAATTGAAATTCAACAAAATGAATAAAAGAGATATCTGGGGAGATGAGTGCACATAAAGTTACTTCAGAGGGATGAGCACAGGCATTTCGGACGACAGAATGTCGTAGTGCTTTCTGTTTACAAAAATTGCAGTTAACCGTCCATCAACCAGACCAAAGTCAAGAATTCATTGCAATTACCAAGATATATTTTGCGTACAATTGAAATGAATAAATAGTTTTGAAAACACAGAATATTACAAAAAGTTGCTTGAAAGCAAACTAAACGTGTTTATTACATAAATGTAAAAATTAACATTTATTACAACCTAGTACACCTTTGGTTGAAATTGAAAATATGTTTTATTTCTACTCAACAGGCACTCAAGTTTCAATAAATAGTTTGAGACATTTAAGTTCACTTAAATACTTCAACAGTTTATAGCAAATATATTTTTATACCCTTTAAAATTATTCATAAATAACACAAGGTGTTTTATAACTTGACTTGAGTTTAACACTATCATCAAAACCTTTTTTTTTGAAGGCAGAAGCTGCACTAGCATTTCATTAACATATCAAGATTCTTTCACAAATCAATGATGTTCTTCCCTAAGAAAGACACATTACTTCAAATATCTTTTGAAAACAGTACACAATGACTATGAAAATACCAATGGGACGGGTATATCAGTCATTAAGTAAGAATGTTAATGGCCAAAAAACAATCTGACAGTGAACTACAGGAACAATGCATCAACCTGGATTCTATAGTCAATTGCTTCCAAATTCTCATTACTTTTTATAGTATCATATACAAAATTATTTTATCTTGAACACCGACCTTAATTCGGTGGCCGTGGCGTTCGCCACCAGCGCAAAACTCACAGCGAAGAAAATGCGGCTGCCGACGCTCTATCGTGGGCCTAAGCACGTGTTCTCTCTGTAACCACGTCTTTCTCCAAGACCAGACGCCTCCGTCGATCGTGCCTCTGCCGTGTGATTCTAGCCACCACTGGCACAAACCTCTCCTTTCTCGCTAACTTGAGTTCGCGGCCACACCATCAGCTTCCAACCTACTGCTTACGGTTCAAGTAACTTTCTGCTATGTGCCATGCCTACTGCAAGCTCCCATCATACTTTCACGGAATCTCTATTTCAATATTATTCCCTGCCCTACGCCGGGCGCGGGCGCAGTGGTTTCCAACCAGGCGGCGCGCGCGTTTAGGCGGCGGTCGCGCGGGGATTTTAATTGCCGAGTGTGACCACACTAAGTTTGTTCACAGCTAATTGGTGGTGGCGAAATTTGCGTGGTCAGACGGAAGAGCAGGCCTCTTGGCCTGAGTCTCGCCACGTAAAATAAGGCATCAATTCAATTCAATTGAATATCGCAACCTTGAGTGGTCGTGTGACGTTGCGCAGAGCGGTCGGAGAGCGCGGTCTGCCGAGCTACGGAGGCCGCCGCCCGCCCCGCCCCGCCCCGCAGCCCCCGCTGAACCTCGCGCAAGAGCCCTCAGGGTCCAACATCATTCCCCTGCACGGCGATTCAACACTGTAAAAAAAATCGAAAACATTAAAGCAGACATTAAAAATAGTAAACAACACGAGTTTTTTTCCATAGATGTATTTAAAACGTATGTACAAAAATATTCGCTTACTAACATTTTTTGTCATTTCAAATTTGACAAAATCACAAAATAAAATAACATCATCATTGTTGTAATAACATCATTATTATTAACATTATAACATCATTAAATATAATAACATCATCAAACTAGAGAAGAAATCAGTGGGGCGACATTCTTTCCCGAGTCAGCAACGGTTAAGTAAAAGTAAATATAGCAATTTCTGTTCTTATTAACATATCTGAGCCACCACTTCTAAATTGGAATTGAAATTTGACTTGAAGAATATTGTAGAACTGTAAAATATGTGCATGTTCTATTTGTGCATTTTCATTGAAAAATTTGTAGCTCTTTTAAGAGAAATGCGTTTGAACGATTCTAATAATCCGTATATTGAAGCTAATTTTTATCCAATTTTTTTTCACTTTTCGAGAAATTTCATAAGAAATTATTTGAAGCAATTGTACACACTATTATAAATACTATATAGTATTTATAGATAGTATACTATAAGAAATACCCGTAATGACCGATATTTAAAAAAATTACTTTCCTTAAATATTTGAAGAAACAAAAGAATACATCAGAGTGGCATTTATGTCATTTTATTAATAACATTTAACACTATCAGTTAAAAAATTTAAAGACAAAAATTAAACCGTTTTCAACAAAATACAATCTGATCATTTCTAAACATCCGTAATTTTGAACTCATTTTCACAGAAAACTTTTGATTAGTTGAGAAACTTTACATAACATCATTTGAAGCACGAAATGCTTCATAATGTATACAATTTGAGCATGGACGTTGGAAAGATATAAAAACATTACATTAACATAAGTTTTGAAAATATAAAAGAATGCAGTAAAATGACGTTTATGTCATCTTGTACAGAACATTAACAAAAATTACAGAAAACTAGTGGAGCTACAGAACGGCACAGACTTTACCGTAATAGTTTTCTATTTCTTTGGGTCTGGGCTAGCTATTCGGAATTGCCACACAGTAAGGCCAGCTGCCATCTATCGCCGCCCAAAAAAATTTTTTTGGTATTTTCTTAATTTTTCGGTTTTCTAATGGTAAAATGGAAATACTAATTTTAGAAAATTAGAGAATACAAAAACCTCCTACTAAACGGCATTTTTCTTTTGAAAGTTTGGAGCCGTTTTTATGAAAATGCCGTTTAAGCGCTACTAAAAATGAAAAATTTGAAGCTCTTATTCACAGACAATTTTTGAGTTTTCATTAGAAGTCATTTAAAGCACTTTGACTTACAAATACAATAGTGTTTACAAATTGCTGGTAATGTGTATATTAAAGGTGCAAACCATCTTAAAAAATACATTTCTGTAATTCAAAAAACAACGAACAGACGGACAGACAGACGGACGTTTTGCTTTCAATTAGTTTTTCGGTATCAAGAATCATCAAAATTTGTATTTTGGCTACACCACTTGTTGGGGGATTTTGTTTCTTAATTTAGCAACTGGTTTTATCCACTTTTTCGTGATCACAGCTTGACATTTGTTTCTGTGGAAAATCCACCGTTTTTTCGCGCAGCATTACATAACTTTCCCTATACTACGTTTATTACTCCGTACGAATACGGGAAAGTGAAAATTGGGGTCGTTTTTCAGAAAATCTTGTTATTAATATTTTTTAATATTCTTCATATTTTCCTGAAAATTACTTGATAATTACTAAAATTTCCAAAAAACCCATCTTCGCAATGGAATATGTCACGGTATTTCGCAACTTTCTGTCGTTCCGCTAGATTTCGCATGATCGCGACCGTATCGAGCAGTACTTGTGATCATGGGACTTCTACCGACAAAACCGAGAAAGACGCGAAATGCCGTGACATATTCCTTCGCAAAGATGAGATTTGAGTGGCCTTGCGGGCAAAATTAGAGAAATCGCAGTATAATTGATAACAATATAATACACTTGTCAATATAATAATACTTGTCAATACAAACTATTCTTATTTAACTTTATTATCGAGAAAAGAGGTACACCCGTGTCATTCAATTGCACACAATATCAAGTAATCAATCATTTCACATTGTTGCAGAATCTATAGGCTCTGAACAGGTGGGATAGAATCGAGAAGCGTCGAACCAGCAAAAATGTCTGTAGAATGGTCAAGAAGATCACATCCTAAAGATTACGGATTCTGTAGATATATAGATCCGTTTTTTAAACAAATTCTTCATATTTTTGAAGTCAATGTGCAATTCTTCACGTCTCTGAGAAATTTTCTTTTAGAGAGCTCATTTATGAAGACTGGTTGCATCTAAGAGCCGCAAAAGGAAGGTATGCTACTGAAACAATATAGGAGGCGATTTTTATATTTTGTTACTGGGGGAAAGGGTTTTCATCAAGCTTTAAATTGTTACTTCGGGGACGGGGTGGGGCCTGGAGCCAACGAAGCAGGCGCGTTTCAGTGGGAGAGCATACATATGTAAAATAAACACTAAAATTGTCGGACCCGTGGCCGAGATAGCTAAGGCAGTAGTGACGTGGCGATCTCGGACTGCAGGGTTGCGGGTTCGAGTCCCGCCTCGGGCATGGTTATATTTGTGTATGTCTATGTGTGTATGCCATCCTTTCACCCCTCACTATCACCATTTCATCTACCCCAGGGCTAACAACGCTGATAAAAACGCTAATAAAACGCGAAAAAAACGATAATCAAAATGGGATCCAGCTAAAAGCTGATCTCCTTCTAATGATGTTACATGTCCTGCCTCCGAGATAATGTTTATGAGCCCCGCTAAAGGCAATATGAATGTACGTGTGGTCCGAAACGCCTATACGCGACCAAAAAAAACTCAATTCTCAGAACTGTTACAAGTATCTTTAAAGTCAAGATGATATAAAGGCGGGAAAATGGTAAAAATGGTCTTTATTTTTTAACAACAGCCCAGAACTCGAGAAAATCTGGAAAAAACATTCACAACAATGTAGAACTTGAGAGGAACTCTTGAGACATTTTAGTCTCTTCCAGCGTTCTAAGACACATAAGTACAAGACACAAAAGTATATTTTGATATTTTTTTCAAAAATATTATTGCGTTTTTATTTGGCACTGAGAAAATTCCAAAATTTTATCTGATCGTATTAATTTTTATTTTATTGTTCATATTTTTTCAAGGGGATAAAATAGTGTTTAAGATGACAAAAACATTTAAAAGACGTTTTTCTGCAGAGGGGTGTGGGTGGTTGGGTGTGATGGGACAGGTGATTACTAACCCTTAAAAAACATTATTTTTATGTTAGAGTTATAGTGTAACAACTCGTATGCCATTTGGTTCAGGGAACATTTTTGTCATCTTTTCCGGGGGTACACTTTGCCTTACGCAATTTAAGTACGGTCCCATATGAAATTAAGGAAATCCATTTTACCCGAAGTGCAATGCCTTGGCCTTTCCTATACCTGTTTTTGTGAACCCTGGTGACAAATTTTAAGAATCCAAAGCATATTGGATTTTTCTAGTGCAGAAGGAGTACATTTGCCTTCCTAAAACGGAGCTTAGCAAAAGGCTGCAACAAAAGCATTTCCTTCGAATTTTCGGCGCAACATGCAGAGGTGGCTCCGAAAATTCTACCTACAGAGGTTGCTCCGAAAATTCGAAGGAAATGCTTCGCACTAGAAACAAATTCTCGATACTACAAGCAGGCAATTGCTCCTCGGCCGAGCAGTTACTCACCTATGGAGAAACTGCTCAAAATAAGAGCAATTACTCATGTCTTTTATTCATGGTAATTGCTTTGAAAACTCGAGAAAGAAGTAATATTTGATTTTCATTCTGCAATGAGTGATACTGTCTCATGCATAGCGCAAACCCCTCCCTCACGCTAATTGTGCAACCCGGCGCCCTGGCGCCGTCTGTGCCCAATTCGTCGCGCGCCGCTGAGCGCCCAGTGCCTCGAACTTTCACAACCCAAAGGGTCATCCCATGGGCATAGTCGACCGCCTTCGGCAGAGGGCAACCCCGGCCACCCCGCCTCGTTCTTTGTTCCGAGGGTAGGCAAAGAGAATACGAACAGAATACAGCGCCAGATAATCCCTTAGGAAAATAAACAGTCGGTGTGAGGGCGTTCGTTGATTGATTGATTGATTGATTCGTGTTTCCGGGCGCGTCAACTCCTTTGGTCATTAGTCCCGTAAATGTAATGCGTGTTTTTTCTCGGGAGGTGGCGATGATCTTTTCCCCGCTGGATGGCGAGATTTGGCGTCGACCTACCGTCGATTAGCGGGGTTTCCCCTCAACCAGGTATCTCCCACCAGTGGGGCACCGCCCCAGCCGGGACAAGCTCTAAGCTCACGGCCGGTCTCCCGGCATGTGTATTAGTTTAGTGCACGTTAGTGTACGTGTGTGTAAGGTGTGAGGATAGAAGGAAGAGGAAGGAAAGGTCGCGCGCGGTCCGTGGGCTATTTGATAGGGTACTGCTCCGGCATTCGCCTGTTGATCGGAGAAACTATGGAAAACTACCGATCAGAGCAGCCGGCCGCTAGAATTCTCTTCTAGACAGCGGCTGAATTCGACCTAGCTTAGGATGTAATGTCGAAAATCTTGGCATCGTGGGAAATGGAAGAGTAGGACCTCCCGGTCAGAGGGACTGCAGTGACATCAGGTTGATGTACTGAGCCATCTCTCCCGGTATGAGGGCGTTCGGGTAGCGTCCGTATCACGTGAACACCACGTGCCCAGCAACAAAGGCCAACCAATTAGGGATCTGGTGACAAACTAGAAAAAAGGAGGGGATTACTTTAACAGTCAAACACGCTAAATCTCAAAACTTTCCAGAAAATTCCAGAATATAGTAATTTCAACCAATCCAAAGTACGGAATCACACACGTGACAGTGCGCGCGGACTCGAAGAAAAGGGGTAGGGAGGCAGGAAATGCGGGAGCCGGGGCGAAGGAAAAAGAAATTCACTTGCTCTTCTGACTAGCTGGCGGACGGTCAGTTGCTGGCCGACGACTGACTTGCTGCAATGAAAAACAACGGCGGAGTGTAACTAACGAGACAGACTAGACATTGCAAAAAATACTACTGTCTGACGGTAACATCGCTACCTTGTGCTTGACTCACACCTGTCGACACAAGCGTAGTCACCCGCTACGACACTCGTTCTGCGTAACGACGACTCGTCTGCGTAAACGCGGTTAAGGCGACGTTTGACGACCTGAGACTCGCACGACCAACCGCACGACGTCCCGGAAAGCTGCCGAGATTGCCTTCACTCCTGGGGCTCCCGGCCGGCCGATTTCTGACGGTTTCCGCGGTGCCCTGGCAGGCCCTTCCTCTCAACGCACACCGACCGGCATCGGCGGTACAATTGCTCGAGGTGAAGCGACCACGACATACTCATCGCCATCTTCTGTGAGTGTATCCATCTCCATAACAAACCCATGATTGTAAAACAAAAACTTCAGTGAGCAAGAGAGACATTTTTAATTTTTTAAAATAAACGTGTCCACGCCACTCTAGCGACTAACACTCGTAAAATCTACTTCCTGTGTATTATTTATAAGTAGTAGTTGTAGCATAGCTTCGACCCAGGGCAACCCCCCCCCCCTTGTGACGCTCAACGCCGGCGCATTGAATATCAGGTGAGGCATTCGCTTGGCGCCCTAATATAAATTCAGCGTGTGCACCCTGGTATCCAGGTGTGACCGACGCACCATTCGTGTGACGGTCATTCCTAAACTCACGTTTATGGCACCCGCCAACCGCTCCAGTATCCGCCGGAGCGGCACGGTTTCACCACAATTCATATCAGCCGTGGACTAACAATAGTAAGACTGGTTGTCGTCGTCGCGTGGCACCGGGAGATTCAGCCGTCCACAGGTCGCCTCAGCACATGGACGCGTCTTCGTGACCGCTGCCCCTCTCCACCCATCCGCGCGTCCCTCGCCTTCCGCCGCCAGAGGGAGCGCCGGCGACGCCGCCGCGGCGAGGAGGGAGGCTCGCGCCGGGCGAATAGTCGAGCAACGCCGCCGACACGGGGTGCGGTAAGTCCAAAGAACCGAATTACCCCCCGGGAGGGCCGTATGGAGGGTATGGGGGCTACCAGCCATATCCAGGGCAAGGCTACCCGCCCGGTCAGGGCCCGGCCGACGGGTACCCGCCCGGTCAGGGCCCGGCAGGTGGCTACCCGCCCGGTCAAAACGGGAACTCGCCGTCCGGTGGGCCAGGCCAGGCAGGAGACAGGATGTCGGATCAGGCCGGCGCCTGTGAAGCGACGTGTCGAGGAAAGGAGAGAGATCTTTGTCTTCCTAAAAGCGCACAACCCAGAAAGAAAGGGAGATGTATTTCCCACTCGTGTAAGACCGCGGCGAAAGAAAAGAAAGAAAAGAAAAGCTGTAGTGAGTACACGAGTGACACGTCCGCGAGTCTCTCTGATACGTCATGGTCTGATACGATGGACGAAAAGAGACCATCGCAAAGAAGAGATTCCCAAAGGAGAGATTCTCAAAGAAGAGATTCCCAAAGAAGAGATTCCCAAAGGAGAGATTCTCAAAGAAGAGATTCTCAAAGGAGAGATTCCGAAAGAAGAGATTCCCAAAGAGGAGATTCCCTAAGAAGAGGATCGAGTTTTCGAAACAGTTTCAAGCTTTCGCGTAAAAAGAGTGTGTGTGGCGTGTGCTCATCGCCTTCACCATCAGAGTGCGACGCAGCCAAGTCGGAATCGGAATCGGACTCGGACGATCCGGAATGCGTGTCGCAAACCAAATCAAGCGCGTCGGGGAAAAGAAAAAGCAAGGCCACCTCCACCAAAAAGAAACAAAAGTCCTCAAAGAAAAAGAAAAAGGGTAAAAAGAAAAAAGGTAAGAAAAAGGGCAAAAAGAAAGGAAAGAAATCAGGAAAGGAAAAAGACAGACCCTGCCGCGTGTGTGTCACCGAATTGCTCAAGCAATTCGGGTTCACTAAGGGGAAAGAAAAGAAATCGTGCCGTGACGCGGAACAAGAGACCTTCCAGGTCTGTCGGAAGGGCAACCGGCCTTGCCAAGGCACCTCGGACCAGCCGAGCGGCGCAGATGCTGAGGCGGCGCCGGCGGACGGGGCGGCCCCGCAGGCGGCGCCGGAGGGCGGCGCGGAGCCCCAGCCGACCGCAGCGCCGCCGGCGGACGCGCCGCAAGGCCAGGGGCGCGCCTCCCAGACGCGGCCCTCGCAGGTAGGGGGCCACCTCCCCGGCCAGGGCCTTGCAACTCTCCATCAAAACCGGAGACAAAGCTTGGGTGTGCTACTATAGGAGGCGCCGGGGACAGCTGCAGGTTAGGGCTCGCCAACTTCCGCACATAAAAATTGGTTGATTTCTGAGAAATACGAAAAGTGTCTTCTAAATGTTCAATTTATTCATAATAAGAAACCGTTGAAGGAAGCGCGAACATGACACTATTTTTTGTAACATTTCTCGCCTTCTTGCGTCTCGCGAACCTAGGAAGCAGCCACGTAACTTTGAAGTATCGTTGGCAGCAGTTGGTATTTTAGTTGCTGTAAGAACGTGATAGAAGAGAGCTCGCCACGGCAATGGTCTCCACCAAGTTAAATGGGAGTTAAAAGGCCCGGTCTCCAGTTTTGCATCAGAGCAGGGGCGGATCCAGTGGGGAGAGCTTGCGGGCCATGTCAAAAGGTGTAGAGTTTTCGTCTATTACCTACTATTATTTGGCAAAATTGATTCAAATATTTATGTTCGAATTATGGAATTACTTAAACAATAAAATTGTAGAGTATCATATCTACAGTACATAAGTATCATACAACATAATAACAAATATGTTTATATTTTTAAAAAAATCTATGACGGCTCCCTCTAAAACGACCGGCTGGATCCGCCCTTGCATCAGAGTCTTCGTATTTAGAAAACGTATGCTGTTTTTTACATTTAATTGAAATTTACATCTCCAACGGAGATCATGTAGATTTGTCGGATGATAGAAAGGCACAAATGTGTACTCAGAGCATGTTCAAATGAAAATCCTCACTTGTTGAGAATTGTAATTTTGTTATTTCATTTTCCGTGAGTCACTGTGCTTCATTACCGTGAGCCCCCTTGCCTTCCACGTTGAGGTACTTGATCCCCATAGGTCGCCTTGCCTCACACGGTAGGGTGAATCATTGCCGTAAGTCCCCTTGCCTCTCACTATCGAGATGTTTGATTATCGCGAGTCCTTTTGCCTCTCAATATCGGGTTGCTGTGTTTTAGTTTTAACAAATATTAACTTTCACAATGATATAACAGTACATTTGAAGTCAGTTACTTTTCGGAGAATGAAATGTCATAATTCACAAGAGAGCACATATATGCTTTTCTACCATCCGACAAATCGCTATGATATCGCCTTTTAAAATGCACATTAGATCAAAAAGAACAATTTTTTTGCTTAATGACCGTAACGACTTTTGATCTATATGACATAAGGAACAGCACACTAAATTTTCAGACTATTTGACGGAAATCTCATTTCCATAAGATTTGTGCGGGGTTATTGAATTGAAGTTTAAATTTCTATCCTTTTTTAGACAAACGAAAGAAATTTCTAATTTTTTACCTTATTTAAAAGGGTGTGCGTTGAATGGCAACGAGATGATTTAGTTTATAAAAATAATTTTTATCAGTTCAATAGTTTATATATCAGTTTTAATAGTTTATAAAAAGTTAAAAATTTCATTCGTTTGTCTTTTCTTTGAAAATCTTTTCTTAAAAAATCGACCTTGGCGTTTTCGAATTGTATTCCGGCTCACGTGAAATCAATTTGAATACAAATTACACAAAGTTGAAAGCTCTTTTTTTATAACGATATAACAAAGGGAAGATTTCGTTTCAGACTGAAATTGAATGGATTTAAAAACTACATGTTCATAATACTTAAATACGATGTTAAACGTATGTATTTCTGGAGCTAAATCTGAAGAAACGGATTGAAACTTGATTGAACCTGTGTACAAAAATGTATAAAAATAGCTGAACATTCATTACACAAACAATTTAAAATAAGGGTGACAACTAATAGGTAAACATTACATACAAATTTGGATATGCGTGTACCTCTTCCTGCAATGAGTCTCCGCTATTTTGAAATTTGGGAGTTTTAGCGCCACGCGTAAGATAGCGGCGTTATGCACTAACAGTCACGTGATAGATCTACTTCTTATATTCTGAAGGAAAGCCGATTCAAAATTCCATACTGTAAACTCATTGCGAAGGCCCACAAAATCTAAAACTCCCGGCACAAGGTAGATTTGTTATACTCTTCGACTCATATCGTGGTTGAAATGTCTCACTACAAGCTTACACTCTTTGATACATTACGCAACTTCTTTGTTCAATGCATGAAATGCTTCTTTTGTCATAATGCATAACGCAATGACCCTGTTGCTAAAACTCTTCTGAACGCTGTTCTTTACGCCGTATGAAGTCGTTCGTCACGTGATCAATAGAGTTTAAGTTTACCTCCTTACGCCTGGCGCTAAAACTCCCCAATGGGACGAGGCGGTACACAACGAGATGGAACGACACGGGACGGAAAGGGATGGGACGAGATGGAACAGGATAACTAGTGCTGCTACAGAATGGCACAAACTTTCTCGTATTCCGGTTTTGTATTTCCTTGGGTCTGGACTAACTATTCGGAATTTCCACAAACTCGTGCCAGCTGCCATCTATCGCCGCCCAAAGTACAGTTTTTTGACATTTTATTAATTTTTCGGTTTCCTAATGGTAGAATGGAAATACTAATTTTAGAATATTAAAGAACACTAAAACCTCGTCCTAAATGGCAACGTGCCTATTGGCAGATGGCGCGGCCCTCCATGGCTGACCAGCTGGCCGGGTCGCGGGGCTCGTGCGTGAAGCCGACGCCGTCCAAGACGTGCAAGATGTGCGTGGAGGAGCTGAAGCGGCAGCTGTCGCAGAAGTACCTGCACCCGTGCAAGCGGCAGGCCTCCATCCCGATGGTGCCGCCCAGAGGCGACGACTGCCGCAAATGCGAGGAGGCCGCCGCTGGCCAGGCCGGGCCGTCGGAAGAAGACAAGGACGAGTGCCGGAAATGTGAATACTGAAAGTAAGTAGCCCCTTCTGGATAAACGCCGCAAAAAACTATATCCACAAAATACACTAAGTGATCAAAAGTATTCGACCCCGTGGCTGAAAGTGACTTAACAATTCGTGGCGCCCTCCGTCGCTAATGCTGGCATTCAATACGGCGTTGGCCCACCCTTACCCTTGATGATAGCTTCCAGATGGAAAAAGAGAGACAGATGGGAAAGAGAGAGTGGAGAAAATCAGAAACGAGGAAAAAGACAGAGGGGGAGGGAGAGAGGAGAAAAAAGAAGGGGAAAGAGAAGGGAAAAGAGAGGGGAGATGAATATTTCCTCAATTATTTCTTCTGGGGCAGCAACACGCCGAGTACCAGCAAGTTATTATAAAAAATATGAATTACAACTATTTACAAAACGATACAGGTATACAATTAACAGGGTTACTATTGAGTAAGAGACAGTGTAAGAGTTAGGAAGCATAAAAGCGGTATCTTTGTATTACTCATTCTAATAACTGAAACAGAAATAAAAATGTTGATTTGAATGAATCTAGTTTATTGAGTTTCGTTTAAGTTCTTCTATTTGTTTTTGAAAAAAAAATTGTTACAAAAGTATAATGAAAATAAAATCCTCAACAAAAATCCCTAAAAACGTTTCTCCCCAAAATTCCACCAAAGAAAAGAAAAAAAAGAAGAAAAAAAAAAACAAAAAAAAACCACCAAATTTAGTGACAAAATCCCCAACCTGACAACACTGGATGTAATCAGTATAGAAAAATTAAACATGCGACATTACATATTCTGTACAGAGAACGCCCTGTTTGACTATCGCGTCCTGGCTTCACTTTCCGGAACTCTTTTTCGCTTGCTATGCAAAAGGGGTTATGTTTTTTTGTAGTTTTGATGGCATTATAATGTGCTGAATTGAATGGGTGAGATGAATAAGGTACACATTCCCATTTCCTTAAATTTTTATGAAATTAAAAACTATTTTTACCTAAACTGTCGGTTTTACAACAAAATTTTTGATGGATTTCACCTTTCAGTTCATCCAGTCCATTTCTGAAATTATAGGTGTATATGTACAAGTGGTGTGGCTAAAAAAGTAGAAAATATGTTGTGGAATATGTTCCTTTTTCAACTATTTTTTTTAAATGTATTAAAAATGTTTGTATTATACATAAAATGATTTTTAAAATATATTTAGTTCAATTTTTTGTTATTAAAGGTCGCATTAACTACTAGTACATTAGCGACCACTATTGGATGTAACGTTATGTACGAAGATGAAACGATATGGTGTTGACAGGAGGTGAAAGGGCGAACACATACAACCAGAGGCGAGACTCGAATCCGCGACCTCACGGTCCAAGATCACTACGGCACTACCGGCTTAGCGATTTCGGCCACATGGCCGACATTTAGTTAGATTTGGTAAAGGTAGATTAGATTTATGTTATATTGGCTTGAGCTTTGTTATGTTAGCTTAGAGCGGGTTTACGAAGAACACGTCAGTACTTTATACAAAGAAAAAATTTTATCTCAATATCCAGTTCAGAATACAAAATGTATACTCGTTTTTTCAACAATTACTACTTGTCAAAATCATTGAAATCATTATCGTCGTTGACATCTTTCGGGCTTTTTCTTGAGAGTATGACTTTGTTTCCGGGAGAACAACAATGTTCATTTTATTCAATATGAAGGTGTATTTAAGTACACCAATGTACAGTGATGTTTCAACAAAACCATTATGAAGTGCCTGCAAGTACTTAATTTGAATGCTACTTTCACCTGTTAGGTGATTTTAACAAAATACTGGGGCCACCATTTCTTAAATTCCAGAAAAGTATTACTATTAATCAGTGGCGTGCATTCAACGCACCGAAATCGTCAAGCAGTGCAACGCAATAGCAAGAATGAACATTTAATGAATATTGAAAATTAAAATTACGATGAACCGTATGTCACTTGATCAAAAATATTGCACCCACTGTGCATTCTACTACGATCTTCGCGCCGGCCCACCGCGCAACCCCAGCTGTAAAACCTTCGCTGGGACGCGGAGCTGCGCGCGCATCCCATTCACTGGGCCAGAGGCAGGCGGTGAGCGGAGGGAAGTCAAGGCAGATACTCTGTTGAGACCAGCTAGCTAGGGTAGATGACGTTACTCCCACTCCCTTGCTTCAGCAGGCCTCGCCTGATTGTGAATGCAGTACTTCCCGCCAGAGAGCAGATGAGAGCAAACAAGGCATCTCGCATTTTACTCGTAAGCTAGTGCCATTCATCATTATTTTAAATGGCATGGTTTATTAGTATAAATTACCGTAGCGTTTGTCGAGAAGTTTACTCGCGTAACGAGGAGTGAATTTACCGGCTAGCACAGCACTTCGAGTGATATTTAATACGACTATTTTACGAATAAACACATTACATGATTTGAAACGATAATTTAAATCACAGGAATTACGAAAAAGGGAAATATTACTCAGAATTACAACCGAAAATGAAAACCTTTCATTCATTCCCGACTTTTAATGTATTGACTTATTTACCATATTCATTTTCAAAATTGGTAAAAACATAATTTACCAAATTTTAAAGATCTGGTATCTTTCCAAAGTGTTATATGTAAATTTTTCTTTTCAAAATCCTGAAAAATTATATTGTAATTGAGTAGGAAATAAATTATAAAAAATATGAATATCAGTTTAATGCAGAAAATGATTTCAAATAGGTTTCGATTTTATAGTAATGAAACTTTCAAAAAACAATTATAACAAAGCTACTTTCAAGAACATTTCTTAAAAACACAATTATTTAAGTATTAGGGAGTTGAAGTAGTAGAGTAGGGAATTGAACACACGTGTATACTCATTAAAGTTTTTTCCTGAATAATTTTGGTTGTAACGTTCAACATAGTTTTGATAGCATATTCTTTGTACTATTCACCATCTAATTTTCGCATATTAATTGCTTAAAATAAAGGTAATTTCTTCATTTGTAGTTTGTGCTGTCCATTTGAATTTTCTTTTTTCACAGAATTCTTGAAATTGTTTCCACGCCAATCTGTTTCAGAGTTTTAAACATTAGCAAAACAACACATTTTTATATTATAGATGCTCACAAGCAACATAATGGACCCAAAACAATTGATATCTTTATCTTCAAAAGGTAAACTAAGAGATTACAGCGGAGTGCAAAAGTAAACAAGGTGATATTCATAAGGCGATAGAATCTGGGATTTGTTTAATTTGAATATATCCTTGCTTAGCATTGGTTACTTACGACACGGACAGACATGAGTGAAATAGTGCACATACAAGGAGTTAGATTCGATACAACACTCCTATCATCGAAAGAAGACTTTCGCATCTAGCAAAATGAGGGTTCAAGAAAACATGCGCGGATAATACAAACTACAAGAAGTGCTGCACATTCTGCAATGTTCCTGCTTTTATTTCCCGTCCATTGGGATATTTAACTGGCAACACACATGCATTAATAACGTGGGAACGGTCGCACCTCTGCAAACTTAATTTGGGAGGTTTTTCATTTAGATGGGAATATTTTATGTAGTGTGTGTTCAATGTTTTCCATCTCAATTAATACACTAAGTTGACGGAGATGACATCATTTTATTACTCCATTTAATTACTTTAACAACACCACATCAGAAATCCCACACTTTAGTGTGTGTTCGCCAGTTATTACCAATTGTATTTATTTCCTTCATAAGGCTCATTAACTTCAACACCGATGTTATTTTGGAAAACATGTAGGCAAATTCAGAAGTGTATTCTCATTGGAATCAGGAGAATCATTTCAATCAATCTCATTGGAGTTCTTTCAGCCGATCTGTCGACTCATCACTACAGATGCTAGACAACGATGGTGATATCTACGTTTTTCCTATTTGTAACATTCATAATCACGAGCTTTGTTAATGGTCCTTATTGAAAATATTTAATAGGCACATATTAATATTCAATTTGTGATTGGAATCGATGCAAAATGACATACGATATTTAACCATGGCACACACCCTAAAGTTAGGAGATGTGTGACCTGTACCTGTTTTCTAATGAGCCACTCATTTCTTTGATGGATTTTCTCCCAGAATTTTTAAAAATTCCTGATTTCTCTTCAGAAGATATCAATTCTTTACTCCTTTTGACGTGTTCTCATCGTCTCATATTATTTCAGTAGTATACCTCCCCTTTGCAGCCTTCACACGATCTTTATAAATGAGTTCTTTAAAGAAAGAGAATTTCACGAAGACGTGACGAATTGCACGTTGACTTTAAAAATATGAACGATTTGTTTAAAAACTTATCTAAATATTCATGTAAAATGCAACCAGCAACGCACGTAAGGATTTTAAATGTATATCGTTAAATAACTCCTAAACGAAGCGTTATAGGGTCTTAAAAATAAAATTTTGAGGTAGTACGCTTCAAAGAAACGTTCCTCACACCGTGATCTTCAGGATGAGATCTTGACCATTCTATTTCATTTTTGCTTGTTCGATGCTTCTCGATTCTACCCCACCTTTTCAGAGCCTGTAGAATCAGCAACTGTTTGTGATATTACTAATTACTTGATATTCAATGCGATTGACTTACACGGGAGTATCTGTTTGCTCGAGAGTATAGTTAAATAAGAATAGTTTGTATTGACAAGGGTGTATTATATTGGTATCAATTACAAGGTGACTTATAGAACAAGTAACGGAGGATAAGAAGGTCTTGAAGAAAAATATATATTACAGGCTTAATATGGAAATGGAAAAATAAGGAAGAGGGTGGAAGTATAACATGCGAGAGTTCTCACACGGGTACTCTAATAAGGCTTATGCCGTATATTCAATTACAGAATTACCAAAATGAACGAAAAATTATTTTTTCGTTTCCTTCAAATAATTGACTACCTCAGTCTTTGATCAATCAAACATCTTTGTAATACTATATCTGCTAAGTAGCTAGGGATCGCAACGTTGGCACTCGTAAAACGGGAAACATTCCAAGTAATTGTTAAAACTTGGTTGTTAACAGGTGGTGAAATGTATAATACTACTACTAATAAGATTAATAATAATAATAATAATAATAACACTGTTGCAAAGTTTAAAAGACCTGAATATCAATGTGAATATTTATAAGACAATGCAAAAGGCTGTGGTTATCTCAACAACAGGAATAACTCGAAAGTTTATGGGAGTAGGATAGATATGAATTCGTGACAAAAAGACGTCGATAAATACGCTTTGGTCTTGTATAACCTGTGTATTTGTCCTTATGATAAAAGAAAATAAACATTAAAATAAAATGCATAATAATAATAATAAACCCCCGAGCTGATGTACATAGACTTTGTGTCACGTAAGGAAGGAGGAAGAGGCCTGAGACAAATTGAAGCCTCCTGGCACAATGCAATAACCGGGATGGGAAAGTATGAAGTCAGCCATTAAGATGACCCACTGATGAGGCAGGTCATGAAATCTGACCGAAGAATGGGAAACAGAGGCATTGTTAGTGTAGCAAAAAGCATTGCAAAGAAAACTATGCAAGACACGTCAAATAACACAGACACTGAACGTCTGGTACTACTAAACATGAAATGTGAGCCACAAAAATTGTTAAAGAAGTCGTGGAGGGACAAACCTCTCCATGGACAATATTTGAAACGAATGGACAAGGTGCAGCTCAATAAAGATCAATCATTTCTGTGGCTTAAAAGGGGAAGAATGAAGCCAGAATCGGAAGCACTTGTAATAGCTGCCCAAGATCAGGCCTTGAGAACACGACATTATGATAAAGCGGTTCTCAAAATTTCCCAAGATGATAAATGCCGCATTTGTCACGAACACGTAGAAACCATTGATCATATTGTCTCAGCTTGTGCAATTCTAGCAAAGACCGAATACTTGAAAAGACACGACAGGGTGTGTAGCTACCTCTACTGGCAGATCTGTACCGACCTCGAAGTTCCGAACACATGCCCCAAGTGGTACGAACACTCACCGAAACCGGTGACGTCTGTTGGATTGTGTACGATATTGTACGACCAACAAATTCAAACTGATCGCACGATAGCGGCAAACAAACCGGATATAGTCATCCGGGATTTGGAGAACAAATCGTGTTTACTTGTCGATGTTGCTGTATCTTGCGATCAAAACGTCGTTACCAAGGAGGCGGAGAAACGTCTTAAATACAAGAGTTTGGAAATCGAGATCAGCCGAATGTGGGGCGTAAAAGCACAGGTCGTCCCGATAGTTATCGGAGCTCTGGGATTTGTTCCGCAAATTTGTGTAAGAATTTGTCTAAACTCCCAGGTAATTCAAAAGACTGGGAGGTGCAAGAAATCGCTTTATTTGGAACAGCCCACATTTTGCGTAAAGTATTGTAGAGGCGCCGACAGTCCCTGGATCTACTACTTAGGTAGCTGGTTGCAACCTGGAGTAGATTTTATATTCAGCCGACACATAAGATCTTTAGTCGTGATTTAGAGGAATAATAATAATAATAATAATAATAATAATAATAATTAGGGCCCGGATAATTATGTACTAAAAATTGGGGAAATATGTATATATATATATATATATATATATATATATATATATATATATATATATGTATCATAATATACAGAAATATGTACTCAAAAGTATGAAATATGTAACATTAAATATCATTATATCAATAATTTTTTTATTAAAATACCTTTATCTTAGAATATATTGTTCTGTAGACTTAATACAAAGACTAGCATCAAACATTATAGTTTTCATAATACTATTATTTACAAAGATCCCGTATTAATAAGAAACCTATATCATCTCCGATATTATTTCAGTAGTATAGCTTCCCTTTGCTGCTCTAACACCCAAACAATGAGGTCTCAAAAATGAGGTCTCTAAAGAATGAGAACTTCAAGGAGACGTGACGAATTGCATTTTGACTTTAAAAATATAAAGGATTTGTTTAAAAACATATATAAATATTCATGTAAAATACACTTTCTCTTCTTCTCCGTGTTTTCTGGATCCAGTGTGACGGAATTTTCCCTTCATAGCACCGCACTAATAGCACAAATTGTTTCGAATCCTAGGTTTTTCTCCAGAACGAAAGACCTCTTTTTCTTCAGTAGATCCCCCTAATGACCCTCGAAGCAACTGCTGATTGGGTAATTTCCAAGCTACCAGAAAGTTTCAGGGAAGATGTTTACAAAAATTTAATTGTAGTGCTTCCTGAAAAATGAGGCAATATAGTTAATCCCGTTACATTGTTAAAAAGTTTTGTAATAGTTTGATGGTTGCATTTGGGTAACACTTCACAAGTTAACAAAATAAGACTTACACTTTTAAACGTTCATTAAACCTATCACAACCTTGCCAATATGATTTCCTTGCACATCAGTTCCACGGCGAGATTTTACTTCAGATTTTCGGTCCAAAGATATAATTTACGAACAACGGTATAGGGACGCATGTAAAAACCAGGGAAAGAAAAATGTCAACAGCCCTTCTTGAGCTGGTGCGTGTAGTTTCTGGTGAAGGGTATCAAGGTCAAAGGAGACCTCTAAAATATGCGCAGTGGGTGCGAGATATCATTTTCACAAATTTCAAACTTCCTTTCTGTTCTCTGCGATACTCGCTCTGGAAACTAACAGAACAGAATCTATGGATTGCATCGTCGCCTTCCCCTTTTACTTCCAATATCGTTGGCATTTATGGATACACTCATTTCAGCGCGTAATCATAGGTTCATTTTAGTGAGGGGGCTACAGAAAAAAAAGTTTGACAATGCTGAATTGCTTGTTTGGGTGATTCCTTATCAAAAACAGATAGAAAAAGTAAAGAATTATTATTTTAAAATGTAGGATAATGGAAAAAATCAGTAATATGTAAAAATATGTTCATTTGTGTATATAACGACCCTTCTCGGGGGGCGAGTGTCGAGGCGTTCTCACGAGGTGGGAGGGCCGAGCGCCCCGGAGAGGGGAGCCCGCATGTGGTTGACATTTGGCAGGCTACGTCCCGGGGTCAGTCGAAGGGGCGGTTTCCTGGAATGTCATTTTTTTTGGAAGCGAGCGGAGGGGGAGAACTGGTGGAAGCGAGGAGTGTCGAGGAGAGTAGTCTTAGAAAAGAAATGTAACAGGAAGGTTGCGACGTTTGGACGCTTCCTCTCCGATTTAGGGAAATTTATACTTAATAAATTAATTAGTAAAATAATCTGTGTTTGCTTCATGAAGAGCAGGAGAAACCCTAACAGGAGAGAAAGAAAACTGGTGGCAGCGGTGGGATGTCGGAAGAAAACCGTTAATTGAAGATTGAAGTATTGCCAGTGTGTGCAACGTATGGGAACTGTATGTGTGTGTAAGATACGCACTAGTACGCAACGCCGCAACTTTATGTGAAACGTATGTACGTGAATCACGGGAAATGTTTCGTGAGAATTTGTGAAAAGTTGAACTGGAAATCGGTGACAGGATAACCAATCCTAAGAACTGTCGTGAGCGAACTGTTTAAGCGGGATGTCCAGGTATCCATCACGTGGTGTTGTGTGACCGGAGCAGTGACGAGTTCTGTTACGGAGATATCAAGCGAAGGCTTGTAGAGTGGCAGAATCTGTCGGAGGCGACCGGGAAGCGACCGGAGAACGTGAAATGATGGTTATCGAGCTGTGGACCCTTAAATGCTTCGCAGTTGCCGTGTGACGGGAGCAGTGGCTAAATTCTGCAGCGGAAATATCAAGCAGATGTCTTGCGGAGTTGCTGAATCTACCGGAGGCTGCCTGGAGGTGACTAGAAATACGAAACGACTGTGAACGAGCTGTGAACTCTTACGGACTTGCAGTGCCTTGTGACGGGAGCAGTGGCGAATTTCTGTGACGGAGACATCAAGCAGAGGGCTTGGGGAGTTGCGGAATCTGCCGGAAGCTACCTGGAGGTTACTGGAGAAC
Organism: Acheta domesticus; assembly: GCA_031308135.1. Classification (NCBI taxonomy): domain Eukaryota; kingdom Metazoa; phylum Arthropoda; class Insecta; order Orthoptera; family Gryllidae; genus Acheta; species Acheta domesticus. The sequence continues at coordinate 210,356,121 of JAHLJT010009419.1, forward strand.
GAGATCGACGGTGAACGAACTCTGTGAACTTGACTGTTGGAACAAGAATATTTACTAAAGTATTTTGTTGTGTGACGCCAGAATTTAGCTGTATCTGGTGATAAAGTGCTGATAAATCAGGTGAGCTTGCTTCCCTTGTTTGCATGCAAATTGTGTGTAGCTTACTATTCAGCTGGTTATTGCTATTGTATTGCATTGTTACTTGTAAAACAAAATGTCGGGATTATCGAAAGATGTTTTGTTAGAGCTCGCGGAAGCACTAGGAATTGAGTCGCCTCTGAATATGACCTTAAGACGCCTTGAAATTGCAATTAAGAGTCATTCGGATTTCGATGAGGAATGGTTTCAAGGGAGTCTAGAGAGAATAGCATTAGCTAGAGTAGCAAAAGAAAGGGAAAAAGAGTTAGAATTAGCTAAATTAGAAAAAGAAAGGGAAAAAGAGTTAGAATTAGCTAAATTAGAAAAAGAAAGGGAAAAAGAGTTAGAATTAGCTAAATTAGAAAAAGAAAGGGAAAAAGAGTTAGAATTAGCTAGGATTGAGGCTGAAGTGAGAATCAGAGAAGTTGAAACGGCTTCTAGAGATAGGTCGGTTGCAGATGACAGTCATGTTACTGGGTCAGAATAATAGATTTCACGAAAGTAGGCAATCCTTGTTAAAACAAATGGGTAAATTTCAACCGGATGTGGAAGAAATTTATCTTTTCATCCAAAGATTTGAGCAGAATGCGAGAGCTGATAACCTTGATATAGGGAGATGGGCTCATTTCGTAACGTGTTTGATGCCTCCTTCTGTGGCTGAATATATTACTCGCGAAAATATGGATGGAGTTGCATCGTACGAACAGATTAAAGAGTGGCTAATTAATAAGTATCAAGTGACGCCGGAAAAATTACGCCAACAATTTTTCGAAATCAAGAAAACCCCGAACCAAACTTGGAAGGATATTTCTTATGAGCTCTACACGAAATTATCAGGTTGGGTTAAGGGTATGCGGGTAGAGACATTAGATGAATTGTTATCATTACTCGTGTCGGACAGAATGAAACGGTTAGTTCCATACCAGGTAAGAGAGCAGCTTTTGATGCAGTGGCCCAAATTTAAAAACCATAAAGAGTTTGCTGATATTTTGCAACAATTTGATGATGCCAGGTCAGGTAGTGGGTTCAAAACTAGCGATCAGCTCATAACGGAAAATAGAACAAAAAGAGGGCAAGCGAGTAATATTAACAAATGGTCGAAGAGCGGAACAAATAATTCTGAAAAGGGTAAATTTGAAATAAAAGAAAATAGAGGTTCTCGGGAAATAAAATCATCGCCTACACAGATTAATAAAATTGTTCCTCTTCCTGCTGATGCCGAGAAAAGAAGGGCATTTACCTGTTATTATTGTGGATCAGTAGGGCATATTAAAAGGCACTGTCCTAAATACAAAAGTGAAGTAGATTCTGGAAAATATGAAAGGGTTCAGGAAGTAGAGGTGCAACCTGTCTTAGAAGTGAACAAGGTAGGACTAGAAATTCAAAATCCAGGACTAGGGAAAAGAAATTGTCAATTTGATATGAATGATAGGTACAGCAACAACTTAATTAACGGTTATTCTATTAAGGTTCTCCGCGATAGTGGGGCTAGTATTGACGTGATTTCCAGGAAGTATGTAGATAGAAGTCACTTCACGGGGGAGTCTGTTTGGGTTAAAAACCCTCTAGCAGAGGAACCGGTTTTTCTTACCTGTGGCAGAAGTTGAAATTGTCGGATCATTTGGGAAAATTTTCGGCAGAGCTGTAGTGGTTCCTGATAGCCATGAAGTTAATAAATATTTGCTTGGGAATGAAACAGCTAGGAAAATCGATGAATTAAATGACAAAAGACTTATTGAAGGAAATGTTTTCACTTCTGAAAATAAAGATGAAATTGAACATGTAGTGAATGAGGTTAAAACGAGGGCGGCTAGATTAAAAGAGGAGAGAGAAAAAGAGCGAGAGCAAGAATTGTTAATTGTGGAGCAGCATGAAAGAGAGCTGGCTTCTCAGGAACAGGAAGACAGTGATAGGGAATTCGGGAATTCTGAAAATGAATCAGATGAGGTAGGAGAACAACCATTGCATTGTAAAATAGCATGTTTTACTAAAGAGAAATTCATTGAGGCTCAGGAAGGAGATATTAAATTGAAAGAACAAATAGATAAAATACACAACGGGGAACGTGATGATAGATTTATAATCAGGCAAGGTGTTCTGTTATATAAGGCACCTAACAATGATTCGGAAGGGTTAATAGTTGTGCCAGAGAGCTTGCGAAATGATCTATTGTCCTTTATTCATGATCATGCAGTGGCGCATTTGGGAATTTATAAGACACGGAAAGCTTTGGAAAAGTATTTCTATTGGCCCAATTTCAAAAATGATGTAACGAAATTTGTGCGATCTTGTGATCGATGTCAACGAGTGGGTTATGGGACAGACAAGGGAAAAGCACCGCTAGTTCTCGTTCCCACTGTAACGGATGTTTTCGAGAAGGTGTGCATAGACACTGTAGGACCGTTTCCAGTCACTACAAATGATAATAGATATATTCTGACTCTGATTTGCGAAATGTCTAAGTACCCAGAGGCTGTTCCATTAAAAGACATACAGTCAGAAACTATTGTACACGCTTTATTAGAAATATTCTCCAGAATCGGATTTCCGAAAGTGGTGCAATCGGATCAAGGCAGGTCATTTGTTAGCAATTTAACAAGTGAGTTTTTGGAAGAAATGGGAATTCGAGTACTGCATAGTTCAGTTTATCACCCCCAAACAAATTCAGTAGAGCGCTGGCATAGAAGCTTGAAGAAGGTGTTACGAACCGTGTGTCACGAACAACAAGAGAGTTGGGATCGCTTCTTACCGGGTGTCCTACTAGCATTTCGAACAGCTGTTCATGAAACTACGGGATTTTCTCCATCCGAACTAGTTTACGGTCGGGAAATTCGAACTCCTCTGACATTATTGAAGGAACAATGGCTAGGACAGAAAATGACAGATTCATCAGAAACACCTGTAACTGAATATGTATTTAACATAATAAATCGGTTGCGTAGATGCAGAGATCTGGCGATCGAAAATACCGAGAAAGCTAAAATTAAAGGTAAACGGTATTATGACAAAAACGTCAGAGTCCGAAATTACAAACCGGGAGATAAGGTACTTATTCTGTCAGTATTGGGAGGAAGTAAATTAGGAGTAAAATGGAAGGGGCTAGGTGAAATTATAGAACAAATCTCACCAACCAATTATTGGGTTAAATTCCATGACACTAATAAACAACAAGTGTATCATCATAATTTGTTAAAACCTTACTACGAAAGAATAGAAGGTGTGAACTATGTAGATTTATTAAGCAGTATTGATGAAGAGGTGAGTGATGATGAAATCCTTGAAATAGATGAGAAGGTGAATCCGGAGTGGATTAAAGAAAGCAAGTTAGAGGAAAGGGTAAATAGTGAGCAGGTTGCCCAAATAGTGTCATTACTAGCAGAGTTTAAAAATGTATTTTCTACAAAACCCGGGAAAACTGATGAAGTAATTCATGACATCCAACTAACTGAGGAACCCTCCTTTAAAACAAAATGCTATCGTTTCTCTCCTAGGCAAAGAGAAATAGTACAGAAGGAGATTAAAAGGATGTTAGAATTGGGAGTTATCAAAGAGGGGGTTTCAGATGTGTTATCTCCCATGATTTTGATTGAGGCGCCAAATAGAGAACCTAGACTCTGTGTAGATTACCGGCAGCTGAATTCTATTACGAAACCATGCATGGAGCCGATGCCTCATATTGAGGACAGGATCAACGAAGTCGCTAGTGCCAAATTTATTACTCTATTTGATCTTTCAAAGGGCTATTGGCAGATTGGCATGTCTCCGAACGCACAAAGGTATGCTGCTTTTGTGACGCCAAATGGAACTTACCTTCCTTTAAGAATGCCATTCGGGTTGCGAAATGCACCTTATGAATTTTGCAGACTTATGCGGCATGTGTTTGAAGGTCTTACGTGTGTCGTTACCTATTTAGATGATATTGCGGTAATATCACCCACCTGGGAAGCTCATTTAAGAGATATTCGCCAAGTGTTGGAGCGGGTAGATCGGTTTGGTCTTACGATCAAACCAAACAAATGCAAAATTGCGCAGGACCGGGTCTGTTATTTGGGACATATGGTAGGACGGGGATGTCTTAGTCCGGTTCAGTCAAAGGTTAAGGCTATTTCTGAATATCCTACACCTAGAAATAAAACTGACATTAGAAAATTTTGTGGTCTGATATCTTATTACGCACGATACATTCCCAACATGGCGGTCATAGCAGCTCCGCTGACTGATTTGACAAAAGGAAAACCTAGGAAGGGAATCATAACTTGGAATGAGAGTTGTCAGATAGCATTTGATCAATTAAAGAATATTTTAGTATCTGCTCCAGTATTAGAAGTTCCCAGAGCCGATTCCGAATTTATCATGCATACAGATGCTTCGGACTCAGGTGTCGGTGTCGTGTTGAACCAATTAAACTGTGCTAATGAAGAACATCCAGTTATCTATCTTAGTAGGAAATTTAGAGGAGCGGAATCTCATTATTCTGTGATTGAAAAAGAATGTTATGCTCTAGTCTGGGGAATCAAGAAGTTAAGGTACTATTTAGATAATTGCAAACCATTCACCATTGTTACTGACAATAATCCTCTTAGCTATCTTCATTCCAAATCACCTACAAATTCGCGAATCATGAGATGGATATTGTTCCTTCAACAGTTCAATTTCAAAATAAAACATCGGAAAGGGAAGGACAATGTAAATGCTGATGCTCTCAGCAGAATGTATCAGAAATCAGCTGATTAGTGGTGTACATACGTGTGCAAACAAGTATCCTGGAAGTGAGACTCTAGGTCACTAACGTACATTGAGATAATTCCTATACGGTTCATGAAAATGAAGCTTACGATTGAAAGTTGTGGATGTGTGTACTCAATGTAAATTAAGAATTCTTATATGTCATGAGTATTTCTATTTTTCAGTAATTCAAGTGTTCTGTGTAAATTAAGAATTCTTATATGTTATGTGTATTTCTATTTTCATTAATTCAATGTTCTGTGTAAATTAAGTGTTCTTTTATGTTATGGGTGATTTCTAGTTTCAATATTTGACGTCTTCTAGGTAAATGTCGTATCTGTATTTATGTGTATGATCCAATTTCAATAATTGTAGGTACGTAAGTGTCACTATGTACGTCATGTATGGGTAGTGTTCGTTACTTAATGTGCTTAGCGAACTGCCAGGCCCATCTTACGAACCGAGGAGGGGAGGGTTTTATAACGACCCTTCTCGGGGGGCGAGTGTCGAGGCGTTCTCACGAGGTGGGAGGGCCGAGCGCCCCGGAGAGGGGAGCCCGCATGTGGTTGACATTTGGCAGGCTACGTCCCGGGGTCAGTCGAAGGGGCGGTTTCCTGGAATGTCATTTTTTTTGGAAGCGAGCGGAGGGGGAGAACTGGTGGAAGCGAGGAGTGTCGAGGAGAGTAGTCTTAGAAAAGAAATGTAACAGGAAGGTTGCGACGTTTGGACGCTTCCTCTCCGATTTAGGGAAATTTATACTTAATAAATTAATTAGTAAAATAATCTGTGTTTGCTTCATGAAGAGCAGGAGAAACCCTAACAGTGTAAAATATGTAAATATATGTAAATTCCGGCAAAATATGTAAATATATGTACTAAAAACTCAACGATTTTGGCCACTAACCAATGTACAACGCGAACATATTGTTGATTCGACTTGATAGAGTTACCTTACGAAAATATGTAATTACATAATTATCCGGGCCCTAATAATAATAATAATAATAATAATAATAATAATAAATCGAGGGAAGTGGCTCAGGACATAGCGTGCTGTCGCCGCAGTTGTGAGGCCCGGATTCGATCCCCGAACTGTTCAGCAGATTTCTTCAAAATTGATATTCTCCAATCGTTTAGGCTGATGTCACGACTCCTGGTATTTGAGGCCGATATTTTAATTTTGGTGGTACTTCACATGAAACCCGTCGGACATTTTCAAAATTTTCAAAAAAAGCCTCCAAATTTTTTGATTAAATTTTGGTGTTGAATAGTGCGAAAGATGGTTAAGAGAATGATGCAGGTATCATTTTCGGTGATATCCCCGATTATTCGAAAATTGCAAAAAACAATTTCACAATTGCGAAATTGAAGGTAGAGATTTTTGCCTCAGACAAAGTCGGTTGTGCATAATTAGCTCTTTAAATGCTGGCATGTACAATTGTTTGAAAAAACAGTAGTTTTGGCGTAATTTGCACTTGAAAATTTCAAAAATTTTGTTTCTCAAAAAACACTCCAAATTTTTTCTTTAAATTTTCTTCACTTTTGTAATAAGAGACGGTAAAAAATATGGTGATAGTTTTGATTAGACATTTAAAACTTAATGAAATTAACTTAATTAAATTTAAAAACTTAATGAAATTCGAGCATACAATTGATTTGTTTAATGACGCAGGGCGCTGGGCCGAGAAGACGGACATCTGCCTGCAGCCACTCGCCGCGTTGCCTCGGGCGGTCGAAGAGCCGACCGCCGCGCCCCTGCTGGCCTGTGGACGAAGCTCCCTTGTGCTCCTCCACGCGTTGCGCCCGTTGGCGCCCTGGAACTGGAGGGCAATCCAATAAACTGCGATTGGCTAGCACAAGGAACACATTGCTGTTTTATTTCGGACTTTATCTTTATCTATGGATACTAGCGAGTTTGTGGGCGGGAAAGTGAGAAGTGGCATGTTGGAGTGTTACAGAATGAAAATTAGTGAAATAGGTGGTAAGAGCAGTAAAGGGAACTGAAAAAGTGAAAGTCCACACTGGAAGAGTCCAATGCCGATGTACAAATGAAAGTAATGTTAACTGAACACTGTAGAGAAAGTTCTGCATCAAAGTAAGTAGACAAGTGTGCACACTTGTCTACTATAAGAGAAACAGACAGCAAACTGAAAAACGCAAATCGCTAGCAACTGTGGTGTCGTGGTAGCTAACGAGCTCTATGAACAACCAGTAAATTTACAGTGTGTAACAATGGTGTAGTGCTCTGGGATTACATTCGCTATTTCTACCTCCCGTTTCTGAAACTCTCACTCCTCCCCGCACCCTGGCTAGAGCAGATCCTCCACCAGGGCCTTGCAACTCTCCATGAAAACCGGAGACAGCTTGAGAGTGCTCCTGTAGGAGGAGCTAGTGTCGCCGAGTACATGTATAGGTTAAGCTCGCCAAATTCTGCACATAAAAATTGACTCATTTGTGAGACATACGAAAAGTGTCGTCTAAATGCTCAATTATTCATAATACATGCACCTAAGAAACCGCTGAAGAAAGCGCGAACATCGACGCTATATTTTGTAACATTACACGCCTGCTTGCGTCTCGCGAACGTACATAGCAGCCACGCACGTTTGAAGCATCGTTGGCAGCAGTTGGTACTTGAGTTTCTGTAAGAAGGTTGGCTGATTTCTAAGAATTGTTCTTCTAAATGTAAAATTATTCATAATATATTCATATAAGAAATCGCTGAAGAAAACGCGATCATCTACGGCATCTTTTGTAGCATTACGCGTTGCGTCTCGCGAACCTTCGCAGCAGCCACACGTTTGAAGTATTGTTGGCAGCATTTCGTATTTTAGTTGCAGTAAGGTGATAGAGAATAGCGCGTCACTGTAATGGTCTCCACCGTGATCTATGGAAGTTAAAAAGCCCTGTACTCCACCTCGGGCTGTTCATTGGACACCCAGCGCAGAGCACTCACAGCGCCCCGTGGAGTGCACGTCCGCCTCCCGGGACGAGCGGTGACCGCACGCAAGGCGACAAGACAGCGAAGTGTCCTCCGCCTGGGCATGTACTATTTTTATTTGCGTACAGGATTCGCACCCCAGTTTTCGACCCAGGCTTCATTGGAAGCCTACCCCCTGTCGCGGGTCTGGGGACACACCTCGCGGACGGTGCCCTTCTGGAATTTGATTCTCGCTTTCTCCGCCGGATGTCGGTCTCGTTAACTATATCTTAAAGTCTTTATTTACAGAGAGTAGCGCACTCCATTGTTCCACCGATCGCGCCGTTTTATGTCTAGTTGTCAAGAGAATTGCAACTATGTAATATTCTGTATATTGAAAAGCATGAGTCTACCCCGAACCAATGTTAATATTCTTGAAAATCTTCATAATGTCACCAATTGTAATAACTTCCTTTCAGTTCATGTTTGGTGCCTGATGGAGAGGATATTATATGGCGGCGGTTGCGCTACTCTCGGATTATCTAGGGGTCTACTACAACCGATCTGTCTGGTTAAGAGCAAGTGAGTTCTCGTTAGGGCAGGATATTGTCAGATGATTTAATTTTCGCAGGTTCTTTTACATACCATAAGAGTGACACGGCTTTAGTCAGTTTTCCGCCCTTGGAAAACCTCCGCCGGGATCGAACTCGCGCACTGGGGGCTCGCAGGCCAGCAAGCGAACCCCTCACCCACCGGGGCGACATCCTGGGCATGTGCTAGGTGCGCATTGTTTGGCGGGTACATGGTCGCCCCAGCCGCCAGGCCCTTATACTGCGATTTTTGTAACTTTGCCCCTCAAGGCTACTCAAATCCCATCTTCGCGATGGAATATGTCACGCATTTCGCGTCTTTCTCGGTGTTGCCGGTAGAAGTCGCATGGTCGCAAACACTGCTTGATACGGTCGCGATGATGCGAAATCTAGCATAACGACGGAACGAAATACCGTGACATATTCCATCGCGAAGATGGGATTTGAGTGACCTTGAGGGGCAAAGTTACAAAAATCGCAGTAGGCATTCATGCTCGCGCGTCGGGGGAACATCACAACCAGTGGCGGATCCAGGGGGGTTATGCCCCCCCCAAAAGACCTACAGTTTTCGTTTGTTTCCTTCCTTTCTTCGGCAAAATTGATTTACGATAGACTGTTCGTAATTCCGGGCGCGTCAACTACTGAGGTTATTGTTCTCGTAAGTGTAGTGCGTGTTTTTTTCATCGAGAGGTAGCTGTGATCTTTCTCCGCTGGATGGCGAGATCCAGCGCCGACCTACCGTCCACTAACGAGGTTTCCCCCAACCAGGTATCTCCCACCAGCGGGTCACCTCCCCCGCAGGGACAAGCTCTGTGCTCCCATCCGGTCACAACTCCCACTCGGTTGGTCAGTTTATGCGACGCCCTAGGATCCCACTTGGTCGACTTCATTCCGATGCCCGCCGGCGCCCTCGGAAGCATTGCTGCCAACTGAGCTTTAGCTCTTATCCGCACCCTCTGTCGACGCACAAGTACGCATCCGGCCGGTACCCAGTTAGCCCTCGCGGCAACCTCCCCATTCAATGGCTGGGTTGGGCCGCTCTACCAGCTCAGAGCTACTAGCTATCCGGGCTAGTGCCGGAGTCAATGTTGTCGTATGACATTGCGCCACTCACAAGCGCCGGGACACCGAGTCCCTCCTCTTTGCCTAGAGCAGGGCTGTCCAACTTAGAAGGGATAATGGGCCACATATCAAATTCTAATTACATGGCGGGCTGCGCTATAATTTAAGATGTTTTTTACCCCAACCACTGAGATTATACTGAAACGAATATATATTAGATATAATATTTATTCGACATAATGATTAATGTGCATACAATGGAAAATTAATATATCATTAAATAAAAATAAGATGAACTCTGAGATTGTGTTCTATTTGGTTGGTATAATACGACTTTTCAAAGCAGTCGCGGATGCGCAAAAAGATCCGGCAGGCCGCCTGCTGGAAAGTATTCGGCCACTGTCACGACGAAGCCGAGGGCGATGGCCGAGAGTATCTCCCCACTGCCTTCACCTTCAGGCTAGGGACCTGGGTGGAGCTGGAACCAAGGAAACCTGACGGAAGGTATCAGTTTCCCTCCGGACTTCTGTACGTGGATTCCAGAGCACCTCGAGGGGTCTCCTTCACCCGATCCTACCTTACGGACGACGTGTCAGGGGCCCAACTGGTGGGTTGACACGTTGAGCCGACAACCAGGAGCTTAGTATCGCCTACTCACTGCTTCCACCTTGAAGCTATTGGCGTGAGTGCCACCGTGAAACTCAGGGTCCGGGTGATCGTCCACAACTCTTAACCAACTCTTAACGTGCCCATCTGCACAGACACGATTCCCCAAAGCGGGGCCTCCATAGGTTACCCTACGCAACGCACTGGGTTCGTCCACTCAGTGACCCCCTCGGCGGGTATAGTTGGGTCCGTTGCGTGGCACCGGGGACAGGGCCACTGAAGTTGCCCAATTCGCTTCCCGCTAGACACCTCGCACAACACCCCCTGGCCACGCCCCGTAAACCTCCGCCGACACCCTGCGGACGCAGCGCGCGCGATTCAGTTGGGGGGCGAAGTCCCACTCCACGAACAGCTACGGCACGCCATAAACCAACCCCATGAGAATCGCACTGGGACGCGATACGACGTTGCGGAAATTTGGGTGAACGTGACGACATCGACTCCTGTCTGACGCGCCGTGGCCACGCGAGCGCATGGGGAGATCACGAATGTGCAGGCCAAAAATGGCAAGCCAACGCTCAACGTCTAAACTGCTGCGCCACATGGCCGAAGCGTAGTGACCTGTCTACATAACAGTCGCATTCCATGATTTACGCAGACTAATCGTGGTGAGTACTCCAAGTAGAGCGACAGCACATTTTACAAAAACAACCAGTACCTAAGAGGTCGTCCATCAATTACGTAACGATAAAGAATGGAGGAGGGGGATTGAGGCTGCGTTACGCTGCGTTACATAGGGGTAGGAGGTATTCGCTTATTGTTACGAAACACTGATATTTTTTCAACTTTTGCAGAAATAATTTCTTTTTTTTGAGACTTCTACTAAAACATTAAAATATTAAGTAATTTAACAACAAAAATAATCACAAATTGTTAAATTATCACAAAACAAAATTGTCACAAACGGAGATATATTTTCAATTTTGTACTGAATCTGTAATATTGCGAAGAAAATATTCAAAATTGGTACGTAGTTTATTCTAAAATCCATTTAAATTGGCGCAGTGTACTCTTGCCTAAGAGCGTGTGCATGACTAGTGATCAAACATTTTCTCGCCTTTGCGTCCTTCATTCGCTTCCAATTTGCCCCCATTTCTCGCATTCACAAAGGAGAGGGCTGTCGTCGCAAGCGTTACGTAAATATTGAGGGGGATTCAAGTGGGCGTTACGGGTGCGTTACAGGAGCGAGATGGGATATTCAAAATACTCCAATTTTGCGTTACGTCCAAATAACTGAATAGAGGTCATCGTTTGTATTTTACTTGTGAAGTTAATCATAGGCAGAATCAAAGTGCAGATTTTAAGCAGGAATTTCAAGTTTATAACACGAAGCTTTTCAATTAATGTAATAAATGAAACATCAGTCGTCTAAATTTTGCAAACCAGGAATATCATCAATGGTTAACAATTTATCTTTCTATATCTTTTCTATATTTTTCTTCCGTTTTCATTTTTTTCTTTCCGCGTCTTTGTCATTTTGTAACATTAAATTGTTTAAGTACAAATTAAAAGCACATGAGGAATTCTTGCGACATCTCTCGGCGATTTCTGTGGTACAACCAGCTCTCTAGGCAGGGGCGGATCCAGCCGATCTTTTTGGAGGGGGCCGTCGTAAATATTTGTAAAATAATAAACATACTTGTTATTATATTGTATATTATTTACGTGCTGAATATATGACACTAAAATATTGTTTAAATAGTTACATCATTCGAACGCATATAAATATTTAAATCAATTTTCCCAAATAAAGGAAGGTAAAATTAAGCCAAATCAAGGTAGGGGTATTAGGAGGAGAATGGCCCCAAGCCATCCCCTTGGATCCGCCAGTGTCTCTAGGTGTGGACGCGGGACAATGCATTACAACAGTGCAGGGACAATGTCTCGCAAATGCCCCATACAAAGCGATGCTAGGTCAAAGGCCGCTCGACAATAGCCGGCAAGCGGGAACGGCAATGTGAAGGCGGAGACCGAAACGGGAACGCGAGGTACGTACGCTTCACAACAAACGCCAACGGGAAGAGGAATAGCGCTATGAACCCTGCAGCGACAAAAAAAATAACTGATACAGTTGCCAAAACAAAAGCACATCTATCTGCGCTGCTCTGTTTACTCTTTGCTTTGCCATCTGCCAGTTTTTTGCGTGTGCTGATGTGAAAAATGAATACTTTAACGAAAGAATATCAATCAGAAAAAAATCATCAGAATGAAAAAAGTGCAAAAACTATTTCGAACTTACGGAAAATACAACCAACCAAAATTTTATTAAATCCAATGTACTCAAACGAAACATAAAACATTATTTTGTGGGAAATTTTTATTCTATATATTAATATGAACAGAAAACGAGTTACACTGAAAACACTAAAAAAGAACTAAAACAATTCAACGACTAACAAAACTCGATTCAAACCCTAACCTCGCAAATCCACGCTCTAACCTCAATATCGCACTACACTCTCAACTGCGCTCCAGACCAGTTTCGCGCGCGGGCCGCGCGCTCGATCAGCTGGAAAGCTTCGCCGCCATTTGCTGTACTCTCATTGGTGGAGAGGCTTTTCGTTCCCGGGCCAGATGTTGACCATCCTTCCCGTTTCCGCGAAGCTTCGCGTTCTCGTCGTGTTATGAACGCCTGCCTGATATGTCCGTCTTTCAACTTTCTTTACGTTCCCGTTTCCGGGCCGTTGTGAATGAAGCCCCGGCGGTGTGTCTGGGCAGAGGTCCCGCGGGCGCGGGGCCGGCCGCCGCCACGGGGTGCGTGCAGGGCAAGCGCGAGGCGGACGACGCGGCGTACGCGCCGCCGCCGCCGGGCGGGTGGGCGGCGCCCTGGCTGCAGTCGCGCCTGGGCGAGGGCGACGCCATCCGCGTAGCGCCCAGCCACTCCCCCGAGTGCCCCGCCCCGCGCACGTGCCCCCGCCCGGCGCGCTCCCCGTCCTCCTCGGCGGCGTCCTCGCGCTCGGCCGCGTCCTCGGCCTCGTGCCCGGCGGCGGGCACCGCCTCGGCCCCGCCCCCGGGCCCCGACGCGCCCACGTGCGTGCCCAAGGGCACCATCTGCTACACCTTCCACAGCACGCCCTGCTCCTCCGCCACATTCACCAGCATCACCAGCACCGCCGTCACCTCTGCCGCCTCCAGCGCAGACCCCAAGGAGGTGAGCGCTCACGGCCCCCGTCACACGAAGACACTCAGCAGCGCTACCGAGTGGCTCGGCTGGTGCCAAAGCATTGGTTTAAGGGCCCCTTCACACGTAGACACTCAGCAGCACTACCGAGTGGCGCGACTAATGCCAAAGCATTGGTTTAAAGGCCCCTTCACACATACACACACAGCCGTGCTACCGAGTGGCGCGACTGATAACAAAGCTTTGGTTTAAGTTTTGGTCTGGTTTAAGGTTAAAACGTTTTAAATTGGTCGCTACTGCACATTCATACGGAAGTGAACGAATCTGCTTACGACTAAGGCCGTAAAACATGTTGCTCAATGTTACTAGATGGTCTTCTTTTCTTGAGCTTCAGAAAAAAATGTTTCGCCTACCTACGCGCGGAGGTTTCAGTTCACCATTTCCATCTTCACATATAACCTTGTACTGCTTCTTCAAAGAACTGTAAGAAATCCCTGAAGATTTTGCAGCCCTAAAAACCGATTATCCATCCTTCATGCACTTCACAGCTGTATATAGTTCTTGTAAAGTCCCCTTTGCCTTATCTGTGCTCCTTCGCCTTTTTTGAGGCATATTCTGGAAACAAAATAAACCGTATTGCAATGATTTTGTTGAATTGTGTTCAGTTACAATAGTGAAAGTGAAGTGAAAACAGTGATAGGGTTATCAGAGCTCTAGGATCCAATTACCTCTCGCTAATGGCTCTCATTACCCAAATGGTAGCGTATTTGTTTAAATTACAAAATGTAGGATAAAATGATTTTTTATTCCAGTTTTAATTTGATACCGTTCAACTGCATGAATCATTCAATCATTACAATATACAGTCGACTCCGGTTATAGTGAACTTGGAGACTTAACATGTTTCGTTCACTATATCAGAGGTTCACTTCAGCCGATGATGTCAAAATTAAATGGAATTTTTCCACAATGATTGATTTTATCGATATACCGCAAGATTCATTAACAACACGAACTGAAAATTTCAATAACGTTATTTGTATGAAAAAAATTAAACATCTTCAATTGTTTGCTCCGTACATTTTCATTTGATCCTTCTCCAGAGTTCGAGGTATCTCCACACTTGATTTTGCATTACCCTCTGTCTCTAAGTATCCCCTTCTTGACCCCTTTCAATGCCTCTTGCACTGTTGGAATTCCATCACAATCTTCGAAGGTCCTTTTAATCTCTTAATGATAGAAGAGATCCAATTCATTTCCAGAACTTCTTTCCTACATTCACTATAGCCGGGGGTCACTATATCCGTGTTCACTATGACCGGAGTCTACTGTGTTACGATCTCTGTATAAGTTGTATAACAAACTCACCGGCTTAAGATAACAGCAGCAAAAATTACAGGCGGGCAATCCAAAACGCAGTGCGTTGTCTGTTAGGTGAACGGAGTGCGATGCGCCACAGCCTGTTCTTTTTTCAATTGTCCCTCCCTAGTTGCCCTGGAGAGGCGGGAATATATTCAAAGTACGGAATGAAGATTTCATCTCCTGCCCATTAGGCTTGTGGAGAAATGGGGATGGCTTTCAATTAAATAAACTACATAAAATCTATCTTAACAACTAACTAAAACTGCAACAGCATCTCCGCTTTGCGAGTGGCCTAATTTTATATTCTGGTTCCTCGCTGGTCATCCACATCGGTTCTTTGAACCGCTCGTTCTGAGTAAGATTGGTGACCTCTATGGAACCTTCAACCTAACTCGCAGGGTTCCAGCGCGCGAAAGTAAAATTATTGGGGGTACGCTCCTATCATCCGTAGGCTCCCATTCGCCCGTTCACCCCTACTTATTCGCCCGTATTTTCACGCAAAATCACGAGAAAAGTACTCGAAGTTTCCAAAAATTGTACATGTCCTTATTTCAAAATCTATCTTTAAGGAACAGAGTTCATTAAGGGAAAAATGTCTTTAATATTTTAATAGTAGCAAGTGGTCAACAAATTTTGAACTTCTGCAATTTTCAAAAAAATCAGTTTCCAATGAAAATGAGACTAGCACCTTTCTCTTTAACGTGTTTCACACTATGCAACAACAAAATTTAATAAAAAACGATCGAGCCATTTTTTTGAAAATTTGGAAATTGTCCCACGAAATTGTTCCACCCAAAATTAAAATATCCGTTTCAAATTCTAGGGGCTGCGACATCAGCCAGATCGATAGGGGGATATCAGTTTTTGATAAAATCGACTGAACTGTTTAACCGCTAATGTTGGTAGATTTACTGCATGTAAAAGATCCACAAGTCTAAATAAAGCCTCTGAGCTAAATTCAAATTGCCCGAGTAATACCTTCTTTCTCAGCCTGTTGGTGAAAGGAGAGAAGCGAAGTTTGCGTGGTCAGACGTAAGAACAGGCCTCATGGCCTGAGTCTCGCCACGAAAAACAAGGCTTCAAGTCAATTTTTGAAACATTTGAAGAGCAGTTTATTCACCTTTTTGTCCATGTTTTAGGTCAATGCTTTCCAACCGCATGCGGCTCGCCGGATCTTTTTGTGCGGCCCGCAACTGCTTTGAAAAATGTTATTATACCAACAAAATACAATACAATTGCACAATTCATCTTATTTTTATTTACTGACATATTAATATATACATTAATTATTAAGTACGTAGAATAAAAGTCGTATCTAATATATTTGTTTCGGTATAGTCTCAGTAGTTAGGGTAAAAACCATCTTAAACTATGGTGAGGTCCGCGGATTCACTAGAATTGAATGTGGCCCTTAAGCACTTCTAAGTTGCTTAAGGGCCACATATTAATCATAATAATATCATAAGGGCGGCGATGATGTAGCGGTTAGCGTAACGGACTGCTAAACCCAAGTTCGAGGGTTCACACCCGATCGAAGCCGTGGATTTTTAGGGGCGAAAAAATCCTTCGTACGCCTTCCTTCGGAGGGGAAGTAAAGCCGGCTGTCCCATGTTAGTAGATTTACTTACATGTAAAAGATCCTCAAGCCTAAATGACGCCTCTGAGCTAAATTCAAATCGCCGGTTTCGTCGCCTCAGTAATACCTTCTTCCCGCTCTATCCGGGAAAAGGAGTGTAGCGAAATTTGCGTGGTCAGACGGAAGAGCAGGCCTCATGGCCTGAGTCTCGCCACGTAAAATAGGGCAATTCAATTCTAAGTTGGACAGCCCTGCTTTAGGTCATCAAAGTCCGCCCCCTACCGTCCACTGAAGGGCGCGTGTGCGTGTGTGCGCAGCGTGAGTGCGTGCGCTGGCCCAGCAAGGTGTGCCGGGAGCAGGGCCACCCGTGCACGCCCTTCGCGCGGCGCTGCCGGCCCTGCAAGCGGCGGCGAGGGCGAGGGCGCGGGCGCGGGCGCGACAAGCCGCGCAAGGGCGAGTGCAGGGGCGTCTGCAAGTACTTCCCGCCCGGCAGAGACATCATCTACCATCCGTCTGCCGCGCCCTGCTTCGGTGCGCACCCACCCCGCGCCCTTTCTAGGGTTACGCGATCGCTATCGTCCCCTAGGGTCAGATTAGGAGTTCCCAACTGGGTCGCTATCGACCCCTAGGGTAAGATTATGGGTTCCAGCGGGGTCGCTACCGCCCCTGGGGTAGGATTATTAGTTCCAACGGGGTCGATATTGACTCCTCGAGTCGGATTACGGTTCCCAGCAGGGTCAGTATCGACCCCTGGGGTCAGTTTAGGGGTTCCAACTGGATCGGTTTCGACCCTTGGGGGATGAAATTGTGAATGGTGTTGAAGAGTGATGACTGGGAGTCTACAGTCGAGAAGGAACCGACAAATGATAGGTCTGATGAAGATCCCATTGAGTACAAAAAATATATAAACTTGATAATTAATTTCTGTTTGATGTAGAGCAACAAGCCATATAAATTACATGTGCTTCTTTTCTTTCCTTTGTTCATCCTTAGAATCATGTCGTACCCGTGCACCGCATCGGTCCCCAGAAGTATGGGAACCTAACTATATTGCGATTTTTATAACTTTGCCTCTCAAGCCACGGTAGATTATCACACGGCATTTCTCATCTTTCTCGGTCCTGCCGCTTTATGAAGCATGATCGCAAGCACTACTTGATACGGTCGCGATCATGAGATACCTAGCGGCCTGACTGAGAAAGATGCGAATTGTACAGTCACATATTCCATCGTACGCCAGGCCTTGTGAGGCAAAGTTTTAAAAATCACACCATAAGGACCCTGCGGACGGATATCTGCAAAGAATAAATCAAATTGTACTCCATGCTTTTTTCTCCACTCCACTCATTATTCCTGTGTACCAATTACATTGAATTTCATGTGCATTGCAGATAGCGGCTCCGTTTGCATTTTCTGCACTGGGGTACCCAGACCTTAGATATGGACCTGTGTAGGATGTTTAGAAAACTGAAAAGAAATAAAATATTTTCACAACATATTCTCTTGCGGAGAAAAGGAGTGAACTTGTAATTTATTATTCTCTGGTTTGTTGCTGTTTAAAGAAAATAATACTTACTGCAATATTACTGGAGAAATGCTTTTAAGCATTTGAAAAAGCTCACCATTTTGTTACAATTGTACAGCAATGAAGATAGCTAGAAACTCGGCTAGTCATAATTGAGGTACGGAGCTGTTTACTCTGTGTGGCTGCCGGCTGTCAGTGTTCTCGGCTGGCTCCAGTATTATCTGAGATACCAGATATCCAGTTGCACACACGATAGATTTCAGTAATATCTAGATCTACCTGGGGTCTGTACAACCTCATTGAAGACAGAATTCGCTGGCGCTATACTCTCTTAGCGTTAGCATTTTCGTAACTTCTCCTCAACGGAGCACGAGATTCGAATCGTGTCCATATGGTGCGATTCACAGCCAGATGAATTTTCACCACTGACGGATGTTTCATTTGGAAGAGATGAACTTTCAAGAGAAACATACTCCGCGTTTCTTTGCATGTCTGCAAGTTGTTCGGCTGTGAATTTTCCACTGCTGAGTATGTATCGTCATTGACTGGCAAGCTTCTTTGAATCTAGGGTAGGTCTCGTATGTCCCGCTCTCTCCATATCTTATACTTCTATTTCTGAGCCCCCATTTTTTATTTTGCTTAGTAAAAGCACATCACCTCCTTGAGTTCATTCCGTGTCCATGTCTAACGATGACTTCGAGCTACTGTTGGCTCTGGGTCCCTGGGACTGTCGGCTCTGGCTATCCGTTGGATAGCTAGACATCGACAAGGTGATATTAGCACGGTTTCTGAGCAGGTATGGGACATTGGTAGAACAAGGCACATGACGATTCATTACATTTCTTGTTCTATCCAATTTGCTCATTGATTTTAAGTGAAAATTCGCAGGACCCAAGTTGGAGTTCACAGATCATCCTTAACCCTTGGGTTGTTTTCTGCCATCCGTTACTGCTAACCACAGTGGCCTCGGGGAATCCCCCTCCCAGGGCTCAGCAAGGGGTCCCTCCGATCGCCAGTCGGCATTACTAATCCCTACTTTCACTGACTGCTGAAGGCAGCCTCTTCGCTGGCTAATGCAAAATTTGGCTAATGCAAAATTCGGGCATCCACTTCAATCAGTGGCCTGGTGTGCCAACCCAGTTTCTTTCCTGTACCCTCCATGCGCCGATAACAAGTCCAAAAGTTCATGACCCTTTCCTCTCTACTTACTTCCCACTCTCCTCTAGAGAACTTCGTCTGACCCGACCCCTCACCTATAACCTATTCATCAAGGCATCAAAAGGCCCTACCAGTAGCTGGAGTACCACTGACATAGCTCTCAGGCTTTCTTTCTTTCTTTATTTATTTATTTACGTAAAAAAAAGTTAAAAACTGCGTATGACGAGCTATGTGGAGAAGTGAAATTTGTGCACGTTTTCATAATTCTGTGGTCTCTATCCTAAACCATATTCTAGTCGAATTTTGAATACAGAAAAGAGAGGTTTTTTTCGAGTTTTGTTGACAAAAATATTCGCTCCTATATAATAAAATATATTTTCAAAGGTAAATTAGCTATAAATTCCTGCCCTGAACCCTCATGTTCTTCATGAAAGAATAATACTTTTTGCCGCGATAATATGAAAAACAATAATTTGAATAACTATATTTCCCACTGAAATTCAGAAGACGTGCACAAATAATGAAGTTACATTTATGTCCAGAAGCAAAACAAGGGACCATCTCAGCATTTGCTCAAGTATCAGGGAAACTGGACGAAAAACCTGATTGAGAGCTCGATGGGGGTACTCAAGCTCCACCAACTACAAGGTCATGTACTCCCAGGTGGAGTTGTCTTTATCGTTATTATCTATTATTATTACTGGGACGCGAATGTTTACGACCTAAAAATGTTAGAAATATGCAAGCATTTATGACTTAAGAAATATGAAAATATGATCATAAATATTTAAAATTGTTTGTTTGCATTTTCGAAACCTTCCAAATCCTTCGGCTGTTTAAATAACCATTATATTGAAAATATTCTTTTAAAATCTATCGCATTCACAATTCACACCTTCTGAAATGGAAAATGTAATCAAAAAGATAAAAATATGACAAGAGTACGAAACTGTATGAGAAAATATGACCATAATATGCAATGATATGAAAAATTAAAAGAAAATGACCAAAGGATTAAAAAGAGCCGAAATATGACTGTATATGGCACATGAAAATTGCATACTTGTAGTAATTATAGATAAAATCACGCTTATCTTAAATTTTCCACGAAAATAACACAAAGAAAAAATATTAAGATAAAAAATATTTAAACTGCAATTGGATATAACCTTGTGGCAGCTAATTACAAAAACATAAAAATACACAGTCTCTCAGTAATATAGATCACTAATACCAATAATAATAATAATAATAATAATATAATATAATTATCAAATTATATAATAATAATTACGGTACAATAATACAAATAATGATAAAATAATGATAATATAAAAACTCACTCATTAAACATTAAATTACATTAAGAGAAAAAACTTCTATAATCTAACTCCACACTGAATGTTTGAACAATTAGGATCCCAGTGTACTTCACTTCACTAAGACCTATAAAACAGTTTTTTCTTTATTTCTCTATACCAGGGGTCTCCAACCCTATGCCCGCAGGCACCATGGGCTCGCAAACCGTTTTGAATGTGCCCGCTGCTCATGAAAGCCGCCGCGGCGCTGTGCGATTGTAAAGGTTTTCTCCTTTTGTAGAAATATTTGAGTAAAAAACTTCATTTTGATTTTTGGTTCAACGTTTATTTTGGCAGCGAAAACCAATGTTTCTTTATGTAAACATATGTGAAGTAAGATATTCACTAACGATCGTCGCGTGGTCAATGTTAATAAATAGTGCCAATTTATTTTACATAAAAATATTAGCAACGATTTTCATGTTTATATTGTATATTTTTAATTAAACATTGGTTTTGCACAGTTTGTGTATTATTGCCAGTGTCCAACTAAAAATTTACATTGAAAAAATTAATGGTGCCCGCCGCCTCATTGGCATTACAGTATGTGCTCTTAAGTGCAAAAAGTGTGGGGAGCGCTGCTCTATACTCGTACATGTGATAGCCACTGCTTCTTCCAGCGCAACCGCGCTACGCGCAGTACCGCTGCCTGGACTGGATGCGCGGCTGCGTGCGCTGCGTCGACGGACAAATGATGACGTGCGTCAACAACATGGCGCCCAACGGCCGGCTCAGCTGCGTGTGCCGCCCCTGCTGCCCCGGCGCCTTCGGCTGCGGCGGCTGCTGCTGCTGCTAACCCCCCCAACCCCCCACGCGCGCACACCTTGCGGAATAAAGCCTTTTCTATTTGAATTGCATTGAATTGAATTGCCTTATTTTACGAGGCGACACTCAGGCCATGAGGTCTGCTCCTCCGTCTAAGCACGCAAATTTCGCTACGCTCCTTTCACCATCTAGCTGAGAAAGAAGGTATTACCCGGATTTCCAAACATGCGATTTTGAATTTAACTCAGAAGCGTCATTTAGGCTTGAGGATCTTTTCATCCAGTAAAACTACTAACATGGGACAACCGGCTTTACTTCCCCTTCGAAGGAAGGCGTACGATGGATTTGTTCGCCCTTAAACATCCACGGCTTCGATGGGCTATAACAGTCCGATACGCTAACTTTACACCATCGCCGCTACAAATTCGTACGCCACTCTCCCTTCATTCAATAATGCTCACACTTGCCTTTTTTGTTACTGAGCGCAAAGACTGAAAGGAAACTACAGTTTTCACCTTTGAGAATAAGACAGTCGGCTCCGGCTATAGGGACCTCGGATAAAGGGATCGGAACCCTGGGTTTTCGTCTCCTATATTATTTCAGTAGTACACCCAGGGAAGGTGTACTATTGAAATAATAGCCTCTCACATGCAACCAATCTTTGTAAACAAGGTCTCTAAAGAAAGAAAATTTCACGGAGACGTGACGAATTACACTATGATTTTAAAAATACAAAGGATTTGTTTAAAAAACGCATCTAAATATTCATGTAAAATGCAACCCGCAACACACGTCAGGCTTTTTTAAATCAGTATCGTATCTATCTTTTTTTTAAATCTATAACCAAATCTTAATTCACTGGTCTCATTTCACTTACATTAAAAATAAGCATAAGAAGATTCGGTTACAGTAAATGGTTACAATAATGTCCTGGAAATTAATTCCTCTTCGAAAAGCACATCCCGCCTCAGTGCCACAAATTTCATCACTCGGCAGCTTAAAATATCATCGGCCTGAGGTCATAATCCAAGAAGTCTCCCCTCAGGAGAAGGTAATTGACCCGGAATGAGCACCTTACTGAGGACTATGCGGCAAATTTTGATGACTTAAAACATTGCCAACAATGATCAATGAAATGCCATTAAAATGTTTTAAAAAAACAAAAAGCGAAGAAAATTGACGTAGAAAAGCGCTCGAAAACAATTTGGATGAACAACTTAAGCTGTTGGATACGTTATTGGTGTAATCGAAGCTTCTTCTATTCGTGCAAGCTGAGTGTTCTTGCAGACTTGCAGTTTGGATGTTCTTTACCGGAAAATCTGTCTTTAGTCATCCCAAATCGTCTGAAGCGACAATGGCGATGTTAGGCGTCACAGAAATCGTATAGACTATACAGGAATTCTGCAGGGAACACTTGTTGCATTATAAGGTTTCGAGTTATCTATTCGTTACTTTATCATAACGTTAAGGAACCCTATTTTTGAGACAGCTTTCATTGTTTTAAAAACACATAAGAATTGTAATTTCTTATTTCATACTTTATTTTCGTGTCGTACGACGTTTCGACGAGGTTTTTCCGTCATCTTCAGGTACACAATCATCAATTACATAGTATACGTGTTGACCTTGAATTGGTTAGGTCTAGAAACAAAGAAATTTATACATAAAAATATAGTACTACTATTAATAATAAATAGAAATAAGTACATAATACAGAAGGATATTTATTTTGTATTTTATAAGTTTCATAAAAGATGTAGAGATTCATGTCGAAAGGTTCCTCTGTGTAGAAGGTATAGTGTAGCCGTTGGTCGGAATATGTTCGTATGGAGGGGGGAGGCTATGTATACTCTATGGAATGAACACCAGAGGGGAAGGAGAAGATGCGGCGACATTTGATTTGAAAAAAAAAAAAAAAAAAACAAGAAAAAAAAAGAAAAAAAAAACACACACACACACTTAAAGATTGAAAGTAAGGTGCCATAGTTTCTAGTAAAACATTTGATTCTGTTGCTGAATTTAGAACTTCACGAGTTTTGATATTTAATATTTTCATTGTTAATCATTTGTAGTAACTGTTCCCCTTGGCGAGAATTCTGGGATTTTGAAACTCTGTATTGTGGTTCATTTGTAGTCTACGTTATGTCATAGAATTGTGCTTATTGATAGATTCATTAATATTGCGTTTTTTTTTCATTAATTCTCAACTGTAGCTTGCTCTTGGATTGTCCAACGTATTGAAGGGGGCAGTCCAAACCTAATAGTAACTAAACAGAGTTCTGAGTTTCTAATGAAGGAATTGGATCTTTCTTGTGCTTTATTATATTTTCTTTAGTCAAAATGTTATTCATTAGGTGAATATTATATTTGCATTGTATCGACTTTGCCGAAACCGACAAAAAGGGAAAAATTAAGACATAAAAATGGGTTATTTCCTTCTGTTATAACATAAAATTAATTTCTGTATTAAACGGAACAACGGTTCTGAAATGAAAAGAAAAACTGGTATTTCATTGAAATCCGCCCATACTGATGCCATGCCACTCGGCTTCTCTGCGAGAGCAACAACTGCCGGGGCTTCTACTACGCACTGAAGGCATAGAAGGCAATGCAGAATCAAGTATGGAGACATTACGAACTCTTAAAAAGGATTAGAGAAATTACTAATGAAAAAGAACACAATTGAAACAACAATTGAAAATAACTGATTTTTAAGAACAAAGATATTGAAATTTTCATTTCGTTTGCTGCATCTCTATATTAATAAAATAATTGTGGAGAAATTCTACTTAATTTGGACATCAACGGATATAGTGAACCTCGGATATAGTGAACCAGAAATGTTAATCCCCAGAAGTTCGCTGTAACCGCAGTCGACTGTATAAGGGTTGGTTTTGCTAAATACCCAGGAACTCAGCAAAAATCTAAAGCAACGAAACAAGTTTCAGTTTTGACTGAAAAATGCAATTATTACTTTGACAATTCAGTCAGTACGCGCAGTATGAGAATAAGTGCAATAACACAAACTCAGTGCATCACAGCTTACGACATTGTTTTCCGACGCACGATTACAATACTTTCTCACCTTGCAAAGTAAGGCCATTGATTTTTAGTGACGCGTAGTGGAGAAAATTCCCCATGACATCAGCCCCTATCGACAGCTATGCGTCTGAAATATGTAATATTTCTCTGTTCCATTTATTTTCTAGTTCTTGTGACATGTGCTACATCACAATATTAAAGTACGTAGTATGTACTAAAGTATCATTCTTTTATTGCATTACACATACTAAGTGCATAACTTGTATAATGAAAAAGAGGGTCTTGTAAGAAAGATATCTAGCCCAACATTTTTTGTAATGCGAATTAGTAGACTTTCTTAAAACAGTTCCTAATAACATTTGTATATTTAAATATTTAAAAAAACGAAATGCAAAAATGGCTGTTTGTACTGACACATCAAAATGCGTTCAATATGTGAAAGTCAACAAATAAAAACTAAATTGAATTTCTGATTAATTAATGGGCCAGATTAAATCTTTACATTTAGTATGTAACATGCAGATAAAACATTCTACATCTGCAAAATAGTGAAATACTTTTATCATTAAACAGTGCTACCTACTGAGTATGAAAATAGCGGCATTTAAAAATAAATCGCTTTTTTATGGCCAGATGATTAAGATGGCATTGACTCAGTCTCCTTAGCAACAGCAGGTATTGGAGAAATGAAATATTTCTGCAGTTCGCTGTGAAAAATGAATTTTTGAAAGTACTGTGCATTGAACGCAACAGACAGTTGATTTACTCTCATCCAAACGACATTATATTTATGAGTAAGTGCTAAGCGTGAGTAGTTTAAATTGTGACACGCGAGGTAAGTAAGACCTTCATTCTGACTACGAAAGAATTGAACAAAAAAGGAATATGATTCTTTAAGTTCTTGAAACGTATTCCATATGCACATTCTCAGAGTTAACTGATTTACCTATGTCTATAAAAATTACCGCATGTTATAAACTACAACTTTGTGTTTAAGGATTGCAACGTCCGGTGGAATTTAACCTATTTTTGGGGTTTAATACGTAAACCTCTCAACTAAGCAAGGGGCATTTGATGCATTAAATTCACGAATAAAAGATTTAAAGCACGATTGTTCAATATTGTGCACAAGGTTTCAAAAAGTAACTATTTTTCTCTGAATATGAAGTGTTGTAGAGACACTTCAGTGAAATTATGAGCATTGAGCCATCGAAATAATACTAGTTGTAAAAAATTTGACAAATACAAAATAACCTTACGCAGTCACCAGAAACCTGCATCTCTCCGTCTAAACACGGTTAGACAGCCTACGATCCATCAATCGAGACGATTCGACGCCCCTCGGTCTCCTGATAAGGAACTGCGGATCCATCCAGAAGATTATACGAAATTTCTCGAATAAACGTGTTGTTTTGGAGCTACGAAAACGCATTGTGGGTGATATGATAATACGACTTAACGGTTAGAGATGGCACAAAGTCGATGTTTTTAAAAGGTTTAAGAGATTTATTCATGGTTACTTTTGTGAATGTCTCACTCTCATATCATTTTAACAAACACTATGATTTATGGGCCATTTGTTCATAAAGGGCAGAGGTAAAGACGACTCCTTTACATTCGATAAGGATTATTTTTACCATTTTATTTATACATGGCCAAACAATAAAATGTATTCATTTACGTGTAATAGTTCAATGGAAATAGGATGAAAAAATACCACCTGTTATGTCATATTTAAAATATAAATGTTTTTAACATCGATGTTTTTGTCGAAGTTTCCATCGAATTCGTAAATCTTTTGGCGACGTTTCGAAATATCGATGTATCGAAGATTGGATAAAATTGGCCATCACTACTTACAGTATCTCCAGAGGTCATCTGTTGCTCATTCGATACCTCTCGGCAAGACTAATGGATTGGCACAATGCTCAGCCGATAGTATCGAGAGGGTATCGGCCCGTTACCCTCTCGAATATTCTGGAATAATACTAGAAAAAGAATTTTTTTATAGTTACAAATCACGCGCGAATTCATTGGCGGAATGCGGTGAATTACTATGATCTCGATGACAGTTCGTTTCACAATCCTAAACTTTTCACCAATTTCTTTAGAATATTGTATTGATGAGATGTCTGTGACTTTTGTCACAAATGGACCAGTAATGAGCTATTTAAAAAAAGATGTATGTAGAATGAGGATAACTCGGAGTATTCAGTAGTGATGAGAAACACGTGTAGTGGGCATCGTGTGGTAGGGATAGTGGTAAATGTACTCTATCAGATGACATGACAGCCATATTGCTGTATTCTTTTGTTTTTTCAAAAATTGCAAAAATATAATTGTTTTGACTTGTCTCTCACGTCGATAATATTTACATTAGCGGCGCTTTGTTCACATTATTATATTTATGAGAATACGTGCTTTAAATAATGTCAAGTAAAGTTGCTCGAAAACACAACAGTTTTCTGTGAAAACTAGCTCAAAACTCCGCATTTTCAGAAACGCTCAAACGCCATTTTCTCATAAATGGCTGGAAACAATTTCTTCAAACTTTTCGATCGGATAGAGCTAAATACACTCTTTGATATGATGTAAGGTTTATTTTGAGTTTTTTTCCATAAATTACTCAAATGTAAATTTTTTGAAAGATCTCTCACATCTTTAATATGCATATTACCAGAAATTTGTAAACATTATTATATATGTGAGTGTATGTTCTTAAAATGATACCAAAGGAAGTATTTTGAAAACTCAAACATTTTCTGTGAAAAAGAGCTTCAAATTTCGCATTTTTAGTAGCGCTAAAACACCATTTTCTTTAAAACGGCACAACATTTTTAAGAGAAAATTGCCATTTAGGACTGGGTTTTTGTGTTCTTTAATATTCTAAAATTTCCTAATATTTCCGTGCTACCATTAGGAAACCGAAAAATTAAGAAAATGTAAAAAAATTGTAGTTTGAGCTGTGATAGATGACAGATGGCAAGAAAGAGTATGTGGCAATTCCGAATAGCTAGCGCAGATGAAGCAAATAGAGAAGTAATTCGGGAAAGTCTATGCCATTCTGTAGCACCTCCAGTTGTTTTATGGATCAACATCTTGGTGATGATGCATTGTGAATAAGAGAACAACATACCGATTCACAGAAAAACAAATCTAGAGAGAAGTAAATAACGCACGAAAGTGGAAAAAAAAATATTGAAATTTATTGACACTCCTTGTCTGGTGGGGTCCACACAGACATAATAAACAATAAAATACACCATCATCTGCTGGGGACCATGAACGTTGGGAAATTTTTGTTTGTGTTCCTGTTGTGTGGATGTATGTTTTACAATGAAATTTTGTATCAAGTTGTATTCCCAGATACTTGGCTGGTGTATTATTTGGAACCCACGGAATATTTTCATGGTGCATAATTAAGGGCATATCTGGAGAGGGGTAATGGCATATCTCAAGGCGAACATTTATGCATGCGTTTTGTCTGATTTATTTTAATTCTCCAATTTTTTGCCCGTTCATTGCATAGGGGTCGTCCGTAAATTACGTAACGCTAAAGGGGGAGGGAGGGGGTCTGAGGCAGCGTTACGCTGCGTTACATAGAGATAGGGAGGTGCGTTACAAGGGGGAGGGGGTAATGAAAATACTGGAAATTTGCGTTGGGTAATTTATGGACGGCCCCATATGCCAATTATCCTGATTTCCAAATCCCAACAAAGTAAAACGGAGCTGCACCGTGGAACAATGCCGCAGGTCGCCGGATGCAACTAGAGGCGCGACGTCGCGTAGCACCGGAAGCCCCACCTGCCCCCGGAAGGCGCCCCCCACCCCGCCGCTCGCCCCGCCGCTCGCCGCGCTCCTCTACAGCAGGTGGCTGCAGCCTTCTTTAGTCCAGGTGGTGTCAATATATCTGATTGGTCGATGCTTCCTGAGTGGACAAATGCTATTATTATTAAGGTGGCTCCACACATTCGTCATTCGGCGAACAGCGAGCAACCTCTCGCCGAATCCCGACTAGTGTGGATGGGTCGCTTGCTATTTTCCGAAAGACATTCCGCGCTCGCCCTACGCACCGCGTGCAGGTCTTTTGGACACATCAATGGAACATTCGCTGAACCCATCGACTGGTCGGGATTGGGCAAGCAGTAGCTCGCTGCTCGGCGAATGCCGAATGTGTGGAGCCACCTTTAGTCTCGCTAATGTAGTTAATACTTTATCCAGAGAGCTGAGGCAACCGCGCTCCTGTAGAACAGGTGGACGCAGTTTTTTTAGTCCATGTTATTTACTAGCGTTCCCGTGCTTGAAGTCTTGCATGCTATACCCCATCCTCTTCCTTATTTTTTCATATGCATATTAAGCCTGTAATACAGATTTTTCTTCAAGACCCTCTTATCCTCTTATCCAATATAATACACCATTGTCAATACAAACTATTCTTATTTAACTTTAAAATCGAGCAGAAAGGTACACCCATGTAATTCATTCGCACAGAATATCGAGTAATTAGTAATTTCACATACAGTTGTACATTCTACAGGCTCTGAACAGGTGGGATAGAATTGAGAAGCGCCGAACTAGCAAAAATGTAATAGAATGGTCAAGAAGATCTCATCCTGTAGATTACAGTCTGAGGAACGCGTCTAGACCTCAAAATTTTCGTTTTTAAGGCCCTACAGCACTTCTTTTAGGAGTTATTTGACGATAAAAATTCAAAAACCCCTGACGTGCGTTGCGGGTTGCATTTTGCATGAAGATTCAGGTGCGTTTTTTAAACAAATCCTTAATATTTTTAAAGCCAAAGTGTAATTCGTCACGTCTCCATGAAATTCTCTTTCGTAAGAGACCTCATTGATAAAGATTGGTGGCATGTGAGAGCCGCAAAGGGAAGGTATGCTACTGCAATAACAGAGGAGACGATAGATGACCGGCAATCGCCCAACTCAGCCCCCAGCAGCCGTCGCCTTCGCCATCAATTTCACCTCCCTTTCTTCTTCTTCTTCTTCTTCTTCTCCTTTCTTTTATTTTAGACTGTAGTCTGTCTTTGTAAACAAAGGAAATGTATTTTGAAAGAATTGACTTTTCATGTAACCACTTTCAGGAGTTCACATTCTGCGTTGTCCAAACTACCATAAATTTACGGTTTCTTTCCATCGTGTTTTTGGGCGACCCACTCTTATCCTGCCTTCAGGTCTTCTGTCTCTGGCCACCTTCACCAGTCTATCTTCCTGAAGGAAGATTTGTCTACACGGTCATTCCATTGTGTTCTACAAGACAAAGAAGACAAGTCCTTCCTTTCTGTGGATTTTATTTCTGCCTTCAAAGAGACTACTGCAGTGTTGTCAAGGTCGATGCCACGAGCGGGAGCACGAAATCGCCTCTCCACGCAGCTAATAACTCCGCCGCAAGAGACAACGCCATCCCTATTGTAAAACGGCGGGGTTAATACTAACTAGCGTACCCGTGCGAGAACTCTCGCATGTTAGACACCACACTCATCCCTATCCTTCTATTTTCATTCTAAGAGGGAAAGTAGTTAACGAAACGTGTTTATTTGTTTAAAATCTATGAAGGTAATTTGCAATGTACTAACACAATTACAAATAAAAATAAAAAACAATGCAATTACTGTGTAAAAGAAATTTTCAATGAATATTTATTCAATATCATGAATTTGCTTGGAGCAATTCCCAAAACTTACTTAAACACGTTTGAAGTAATTATTCAATACTCTTTGTCAGTTAGGTTTTAGTTTTTCGTGAAAGTCACAAAAATATTAGCTTTTTACTTTTGAGAAAGCTACGTGTCTGAACCTGTTGACTTGAAAATTTCATCGAATGATAACGCAAATATTGGTACAGGTAAAATACAAACACAGTCTTCACTCCTCATTGCACACCCACATCTCTCCACAATTAAGTACACAGCACTTACAGACCATGAAAAAACGTTAATTGAATAGTTTTATTACATGCATAAGAAACAATCTTCATAGCTATCAAGCAACTATAATAGTACTTCTAATTGTTGCTGGAGAGCAAATCTTGAATTAATGATTATGCAAATAAACCTCGTCAGACTGCACAAACTACAGTGTTAACAGAAAGCGTAAATAAAGATTGTCGAATCTAAGCGTTCTAAGCATGTCGCCACAAAAATTGCTACCAGCAGGAAGGACTAAAGTATTGAGGTGGCCTTGATAGTATTGAAGCGTGGAACCGAAAAGTTAATTGAATGGATCGGAGAGTGTCTCATGTTATAGATATTGGTGTGAAAAACGTTTCTTTGGGGCCTGTGGCCCCAAAAGTTTCCTTTTTAAGGCTCTAAAATGCTTTCTTATGAGTTATTTGCCGATGTAGGTTGACATGTGATGCGGGTTGCATTTTACATAAATATTTCGTTGGGTTTTTCTTAAGAAATCATCCATATTTTTAAAGTCAAAGTGGAATTCGTCAAGTCTCCGTGAAATTCTCTTTCTTTAGAGCCCTTATTTATGAAGATTGGTTGCGTGTGAGAGCCGGAACCCAAAGGTATACTACTGAAATAATACAGGAGACGATAGTTCCCTCTCCCGACTCTAGTGGCGCAGAGAAGCTCGTGGCATGGCACGGTGCCGCGAGGCGTGCCACTGCCACCAGTAGGAGACCTTGACCCCACTGGCCTACTGCTTAGGTGCCTTAAGGCCGAGATTCCAGAGCCTCCAAGCGCTGACGACCCGCGTCCGTTTCGCGCCAGGGAGTCGTCCGCCGCCCCGAGCAGCCGCCGCCGCCGCCGCCGCGACGGGGTGCATTTTGGCGCGCCACTTCTCCGCCACGCGCTTCCGCCCGCCGGGCCTCGCCCACGCGCGGCCCCTGCACCCGCGGCCGCGCCACGAGCACCC
This sequence comes from Acheta domesticus, assembly GCA_031308135.1. Taxonomy (NCBI): domain Eukaryota; kingdom Metazoa; phylum Arthropoda; class Insecta; order Orthoptera; family Gryllidae; genus Acheta; species Acheta domesticus. The sequence goes on from JAHLJT010009419.1 coordinate 210,387,006, forward strand.
CCCGCAGGTGCTTCTAATATGCATTTATCACCTACAAATTCTGAAATACGCACTCTAATATGCATTTATGACCTAGAAGTTTTGAAATACGCACTCTAATATCTATTTATGAACTAAAAATTATTAAATGTGCACTCAAATTTACAATTGTGATCTAAATATAATGAAATGTGTACTCTAAAATGCATTTATGGCCTCAAAATTATTAAATATGCACTCTAATATGCATTTGTGACAAAAATTATTAAATGTACACTTCAATATGCATTTATTGACCTAAAATTATTAAATGTGCACTCTAATTTGTATTTGTGACCTAAGAATTCTGAAATATGCAATTAAAATAAACGTATTTCATTTCCTTTATCAATTTTTCATGATCAAATTCAGGAGAATTATGCTTGGAATGAAAAGATATACTATATTTCTGCAAACATAGTATAATTTACCTTTCTTCGCAGGAGAAATAATTGAAGTAAATATTCACCTAGTATGACTTGTAGCATTTCTTTTGCCTAGTTTAAAAAATATGATTTCATGAACCTACATTTGCACAAGTTTTTTATCTCTTTGAAATTCATGAACGCTCACAAATAAAAATATTCTACGAAAAGATTAAATGTTTTAAAGATACGGCTTTATTTTAACGAAATATGCAAAATATGCGCTCGTAATCACACGTATATGCAACAACAGGAAAAATCGGCCAAATATGCACAAATAGCCACGAACATATTAATCTATATAGCATCCAATTATAAAAAACGTAAAGAAATTTTATTTATCTATGCTCTGAAGCAACGAACAAAAATATGCAACATCACAGATACCCGCTCCCTACTCATACACGTTATTGCTTGTCACTGCCTTCAACACTGAGCAACACATACACTGCATAACTTACCTGGATCGAGAGGGTCGTGGTTACTGGCGAAATATGAAATCAGTGGAATGTTGCTACATGTTCTTTTATGGAAGAAATTATGAAAGAGAATTATGAGACGGAAATATGTAAAGACAGCCCGAGTGAAGTTAGTTCAGTTAATTAGTAAATAAGTAAATGTAAATAATTAAAACTAGGTAAACAATAAAATCTTGAATGTATCACGGGCGTTAACTGTTTCTAATGATCTTGGACGATAGAAAGCTCTCGAGCTTTTGTCGCTGCTCGAGCATTAGAAGCCTCATAACGCCCTTACATAAGGACTAGTACATTTAAATAAGTACTAGTACAGGTAGAAACTTTGGTTGGATCATGAACGTCGAAGAGCCCCTGGGTAACACGTGATCGTCAGTAACGGTAGCCAACTTGGATCTCCCAAGTTCGTCTTCGGGCGTCCCACAACGAACTGTAGTGTTGGAAAGATTAGCGTAAGATGGCATAAGATCATCATGGAAAGTTCAACGAGCCAGAAATATGTTTAGGAGCGGTAGAAATGACCATCTTCGGACGCTGTGTAACCGGAGAATATCTGTGGAACCCAAATAAAATTTGGACCTGACAAGGTCGTCTACGTGCGACTCACGAACGATTCAAAACTTCTGTTCGAATATTTGGACGGTCGTCTTTAACGGTCTCAGCCACACAAAAACATAATTTATATATTACGATAAAAATTATAAGGTCATCTTTGGGCGCTTCGTGACCAGCGGATATACAAAGATCCAAAAGAAATTTTGGACCTCCACTCCCCCCCTCTCTCACTTTTTCTCTTGGTGCCGCCCCGACACACTCCACAGATCGACCGGATGGTTTCATAGGGCAATGTCCAATGAGGAGATAGTCCACAATAAGTCAAAAGCCAATAGCAATGACTTGGATGTCTGGGAGTCACCGCGTCGTAGATGCCAACGTTTCGGTCGCCATTATGCGACCTTTGTCAATACAATTTGGATACAAATTCTAAATAATCAAAATTCAAAATAATTATTTTGCGTATATTTTGTTTTCAACAAATGGAGTTTACTGTAGAAGTAGAAATGAAAAATCTGACAAACTCGCATATGAGACAAATCTGTAATTTTTTTCTTTCATACTAAACAAAAAGGGTACCCCATTCTAAGCATTGTTTGGGAGAGGGTATTTCATTTAAAACATCCGTTGTTAGATGAAATGTGCGAGTACAATAAGAGGAATATTCACTCCAAGATAATGTAATTGCAGAACATTTTTTGAATACTGAATCACTTAACTTTTCTCAAGCTTTCTGCATTTTGGAGGCTCACTTAATATTGATACTTTATTCGATATATGTTAAAAAATAGAATTTAATTGATAAGATAAAAACCATTTTATTCGACACCTTGTAGTGAATTAATACTATCATGAGAAAATTGCATTAATGCTTACCAATTCAGGAAATAAAGCAACATCGCAAAAATTCAATAAAATATTTAGAGAAAAATTACATTAACATTATTATTTTATTATTAAATTACATTAACATTATTTTTTATTAAATGTCGTTATCGACATTTTTACAAAATATCTTTCAAAACATGATTCTCAATATTTCGAGCAACTACTTTCTAACATTTCTGAGTTAACCGGTTTCAACCAAGTTTCTATTTTTTATAACGGTTCTGATGAATGTTTTTATTTCTTTATATTTTTAATAACTAACACAATCCCGGTGATAACAGATAATCAAGGGAATCATTTCTAACGTAATACTCATGTTAATATATAGAGATTTTCTTGGGATTCAAACTAACATGTCAGTGGTAGAGATTTTACCTATGAGAGTTAATACAATTTATCAGTGTGAATATCGATTCTTATATTCATTACAGAAATGCAATTGGGCATTAAATTGCCATCACTGAAAGATATCTTACAAATAGGATCAAATACGGACAACAAAAACTAAAAAGAATTATCTACTGATCAAAAACTGTGAAATAATGTTAATAATGTTGCTTAAAGGGTAAATATGGCACCTAAAACACCCAGAATCTAAAACTAGTCTCAAGCACGGTGATTCAAGCCAGAAACAATTCGTTTTCAGAGTCGAGCGCATTTACCAAAAACTATTATGAAAGTCCTTCGCAAGTGGACGATTGGTTGTTGACTTCCATAAAATGCAGATTGGCTTAAGAAGAAAAACTCTCAGATTGTAAAAGTCACAAAAGCTCACATCTCTGCGAGGCTGAAGATGCGCCTACTAAACATGTCTTGGAGTGAAATTCCTCGACATTTCACTCTCTTTCTAAATTCTGTTGTCTTCCCTCAAGGTGCAGAAACCAGACGACGTTAGGCCTCAGAAAACCATGGTACGGCACCGCGGAATCACGAAACCACTTAACATCAAGAAAAGTAAATCCTGTCCTTCAACAGATGAAAAATATTTGCCCAATGCGAAAGAAAAACCGACAGTACTGCAAAGAACTTCACCTGGCTCAAGTGGTCGACACAAAGCGACAACGTGGGATCTTGGAATCACAATACCAACTTTTAAGATCAAGAAAAGTGGGTCCCCACCTTCCAGAGATGAAAAATATTTGGACAATGCAGAACAAAAAACGACTAATCAGCAAAACATTTCTCCATCTGACAAAAAGAGACAAAAAGCGAGTGTGTGGGATCTCGGAATCACAATACCAATTTTTAAGATTAAGAAGAGAGGATACCCACCATGTACACATGAGAAATATTTGGACAATGTAGAACAAAAAACGACTAATCAGCAAAGGGTTTCTCCACCTGAAAAAAAGAGACCAAAAGCTAGTGTGTGGGATCTGGGGATCACAATACCATCTTTTAAGATAAAGAAAAGAGGATCCCCAACTTCTACACATGAAAAATATTTGGACAATGCAGAACAGAAAACGACTAATCAGCAAAGGGTTTCTCCACCTGACAAAAAGAGACCAAAAGCTAGTGTGTGGGATCTGGGGATCACAATACCATCTTTTAAGATAAAGAAAAGAGGATCCCTATCTTCTACACATGAAAAATATTTGGCCAATACAGAACAAAAAACGACCAATCAGCGAAGAGTTTCTCCATCTGAAAAATGGAGACTAAAAGCGAGCGTGTGGGATCTCGGGATCACAATACCATTGCTTAAGACCAAGAAAATGAAATCCTATTCTTCCGAAAAATCTTTGGCTAAAGAAGATGAAAAGACGACTGAATTGCAAAGAGTTCATTTCTTGGACGACGCTGTGGCAAACGTAGCCATTATTTTCAGCACAGGAAGTACTGCACAGGATTTAAGCATGTTACCTCTGATGGATAAATTAAAGCCAGTAGAGGCGAAAAGCTCTCCAAATAATGGCGCACCACCAAACCAGAACGTTCCTGAGCAAAACAGGCTCGACGAACAATCACCAGAAAAACGAGAGTTGCCATTTGTCAAGTACCAAAGAGAGAAACGGAAAGAACCGCCAGAACCAGTGTACTTAGAAGAAGAAACGGCGTCTGAGGATGAATCTGGGAACCAAACAAATAATTCCACAGAAAAACTCGTGAGAAAACCTAAAAAGGCAGCAATATGCAGTTCGGTGGGTACTTTATGCTCAATAGCTTCTGCAGAGGCATCTTCCCAGTCGTCCGCAGGCATATGCCCTGCGAATAAGGTACTCTCTTCATCCAAGGAGACGGAAAGTCTAGGATCCAGCACCGACTACGAAGACGCGAAGTCCGAAATCGAGATCGCCGCCGCAATGGCGGCGGCGGCGCGGAACGAGAACGGCAGGGCGGCGATGAACGAGTGCGACAAGGGCGATTCGCGTCGCGAAAAGAAACACGACGCGAGGGCTGCAACAAAGACAGCAAGCCACCCACTCCACAGCCCGTTGTCTGATAACGATTGTCCGTCCGAAAAGACCATCGCCGGCGACGTAGGGGACTCCGAAACCAGTCAAACGGCCGCTCACGCGACAGTTGAGGCCACGAGCACGATTGACGAAGTAACAGGAAATAAAAGCAAACCTTCGGAAACCGAAGATCAGAAAATAACGGCAACTGCAGGTGGAAAGGAAGTTGTTAATGTTGCTACAGGATCCGAAACTGGAAATACACAATTGGAAGGGGAAAATAATAGCACAGTCAAGAAATGAAAGCGAAACAATCATGGAGCCTGAAGAAACAAGAAACGAAAGACATCAGCGCCTACAGGAAAGCAATTGTTGATGATGAAGAAACAGTTAAAAATAAAAGAATGTTCCAGATGGTAAAATAAATAATAATGAGGAAAGGTTAAAAACCTAGAGAAGACGAGCAGTAAGGCAACGACCATACCACAGAGCGACTTCCAAAAACAAGAAAGCAACATACATGTTTAGAGGTTGAGTGAAACTTCAAAGCTTTCTCAAACGGTCACTGAAAACAAATGCGTAGCTGATGACACTGATGGCAAATGTGAAGAAAAAGCAATCGTTTCAGCTGTCGCCAATCTTCAGTGATCTGCGTATGTGGATGTAAGTTTCATGCAATTGTTTCTAAGAGCTATTTGCACTTGCTATGTAGCAATGTGTGCATTTGTAATATATTCGAGTTTCTTTAATTTAAAGAATTTAAACGTCTCCCAATATAATACATATTGTGAAAACAATGATTGTTGTTTTGAGGAAACTGGCAACACTAGTACACTACACTACTAGAACACTGTCATGAAATCGAATGTTACCATAGCATGTAGTACCCTACACGTTTAAACTCTACCCAAGCTATACAAATGCTGTTGACAACATTCATTGGTATCGTAAAACTAAGACGAAACACTTAAATATTCTCCGTCTTGGAAGTTTTCCATTTGATACAGGTTGCAAAAAATTCAATCAGCAATATTATTTTATACTGTTGTATAAGTAAGACATACATATTTAAAAACACATTATTATTATTATTATTATTATTATTATTATGCCAATTAATGCTGTTATTATTCTAAAGAAATAGAGAATTATTTTCGGGTATATCGACGTTGTAATGCAGAAAAGACTCAATTAAAAAGCATCTGAAAGCACAAGAATTCATTTCCTACAGCAATACAGAATTGACTATTTCAGGTAAGAAGGGGAAAATCACCGTTCCGTATGCTATCAGAGGACATGATGTTTATGCCTTACTAAAGATCATGCCAGTAATTTACAAATAAATTGCCTTCTTTAACGAGCCATAATAATGCACAGTGCCCCAAAATCATCCTGTCCCCGGGCTATGAAAGTTTGTCAAGTAAATGTAGTTCTCAAGTGTAATACAGTTCATTTTTACTTTCCCGAATACGTATGAATATACGGAGTAATATACGTAGTGTAGGAAAAGTTATGTAATGCTGCGCGAAAAAATTGCGAATTTTCTGCAGAAAAAATCCAGTTGCTGGGCCGTGATAACGAAAAAGTGGATAAATTCAGTTGCTAAATTAAGACAAAATCCCCTAGCACGAGGTGTAGCCAGAATTCCTGTTTTGTAAGTCCTTGATATCGAAAAAACAATTGAAAACAAAACATCCGGTCGTCCGTCTGTCTGTCTGTCCGGTGTATGTGAACAACACTGGCGCCTAAACTATACGTACGGTTTATTCCAAATTGAAGAAACCCCTGTCCATCTGGCTTGAGTCACAGCTCTGAGATTTTTCGGCCCCTCGGACATTTTCGACATTTTCTCAAAAAACGGCTCCAAATTTTTTCATTAAATTTCTTGCAAGAATAGAGTGAAATACATTGGTAAGGTTGCATAGGTCAGATTTTTCACAGTTAACTCTGAATTTTCGAAAATTGCAAATGTTTGAATTTTATTCGGCCTCTTCCTCCAACCACAAAATTGAAGATAAAGATTTTTCCTTCAAATAAATTTTTTTTCCTTAGTGAGTTCTTTCCTTAAGGTCATGTACATTTTTTTGAAAATTTTAGTAGTTTTCGCGCAATATTGCATACAATATGTGCAATTTTAAAAAATTACAAAAACAAGATTTTTTCAAAAACGGCTCCAAATTTTTTCTTTAAATTTTTGGTAGGTTTAGTTATGCATTTTATGAGATGACAAAAACGCCATATTGCTCTATTCTTTTGTTTTTTCAAAAATTGCAAAAATATAATTTTTTGACTTGTCTCTCACGTCGTTAATATTAAATAATATCAAGTAACGTTTGTCGAAAATTCAGCCGTTTTCTGTGAAAACTAGCTAAAATTTCTGCATTTTCAGATACGCTCAAACGCAATTTTCTCATAATTGGCTTCAAAATTTTTCGAATTTTTGGAACGGATAGTGGTAATTGCACACTTTAATATGATGCAAAGTTTATTTTGAGACATTTTTTGTTTTTTCAAAAATTACACCAATATAATTTTTTGAAAGCTCTCACATATTTAATATGCACAGTACCTGCAATTTGTAATGGTTATTATATTTGTGAGTGTAAGTGCTTCAAATGACTTCAAATGAAGTTTTTTGAAAACTCAAAAATATTCTGTGAAAAAGAGCTTTAAATTTCGCATTTTTAATACGGCGTATACGCCATTTTATTAAAAACTCAAACTCAAAAGTTTCTTAAAAACTGCTCCAAATTTTTAAAAGATAAATAGCCTTATAGTATGAGGTTTTTGTGTTTTTTAATAATTTAAAATTAATATTTCCGTTCTACGATTAGGAAACCAAAAAATTGAGAAAATGACCAAAAAAATGACTTTGGGCGGCGATAGATGGTAGCTGGCAAGAGTATGTGGGAATTCCGAACAGCCTCCGAATTCCAGACCCAAGGACGTAGAAAACTAATACGGGAAACTCTATGCCATTCTGTAGCACCACTAGTTGATTTTTTTCACCGGTAGAGCAGGTTGTATTTATATTTCTACAGAGGTACCTGTAAAGTAGTAGCGTGTGGGGAAAGGTTTAGTTTGGGTAAGCAATAAAATCTTAGTTTGGAGAAAACAAGGAATAAATTATTGAGCCAACGCTTTTTCCTACGCTCAACGCTTTTTCCAAACCCTCTCTTGTCGTTAAGGAGGCAACATTTGAATTGGGTCGTTTTACTAAAATAAAATATAGATACTTAACTTGTAGTTTCAGTACTTAACTCAATTTTGCCAAAAATTGACTTGAGAACTTTTACCCCGAGACCACAGAACTGCTAGCGTAAAGCAACACTATGCTTTCGATAAATTAGAAGAATTGTTATAAATAAAGTAAGATTTATTTTCTGTTAAAAATAAAGTTTTTTTCTAAGTAACAGGGTACGCAGTGCGTACCTTGCGTACATGAAGGACACGTCCCTGCTGCAACGACGGTTTTATTTTACCACGAAAACAGAGGGCTTGAAGAGAAATGCAGTAGTTATGAGATGTAGGAAGTACTCCAATTCACAAAATTATACAAGGAAAAAATGCCCAGATCCCCGTCCCTCAATCAACAGATCCTGACTCATAATCCTAGTGTTTGACGAAGGTGAAGTAAGTGAAATCACACACTGTTCCCGCATGAAACATCGCATCGGTTAGTCACGAAGCTTCCCGAGAAGATGGTGGTACTGAAAATAAAACAAAAGATCTTCCACAAAGAAACATCTTAATCTACATTTCCTTTAAAAAATTGTACCAGTATAACATCCAGTAAGTTTCAAAATGTTACAAATATTTTCCTCTGTCTAAAAGTAGTTTTAACCTGTAATAAGATGATATTATGGGAAATAATAGACATTTTATTAGAGAGAAACCATTTTGGTTCTCCTTTTTCAATCTTGAATGTTGGTCTATTTCTTTCCAAAAAATGCCAAAAATTTAAAGACGGCAACAACAAAGCTTAATTAACAAACGTTCTCGTTTAATTTATTAGGATTAAGAATTGAAAATATGTAACAAAATGTGTCCCAAATTGTTTGTGAAGATCCTTACGTACACCTAGAAGTAAAAGCAATATTGTAATTGAGGGCAAATTTTGCCATTTTTGCACGAGAAAATCACTGGAGTTGTGAGTGTTGGCTGAATGTTTTTTTTGTTTTTTTTTAATACAGAAGATAGGTTAAGGTTTTAATAGTCAAAACTCCAAAAGAGAGTTTGAGGGGATCGTAACATGGAAATGGAAATGGTTTCGGAAAACTCGGCTGCGTCCGGTCATCTGTTGACCATCTGTCATTGACCCTCAAAACCAAGGACAGTTTTATTTTTCAAAACTGATAGTCTATTTATTTAACTTGAGTTCCTGAGAATTCAAGCGGAATTCTTAATTTTTGAGACAAAGAAAACGTGGGAATATGAACGCTCACACATTCTTATTACTAATACTGCAGTTATGAAAATCTGACCATTTTGTCAATTGAAAAATCTTCTAATTTTTTTGTAGGAGCGCTTTTTGACCAACCTCCAAAAAAGGCTCAAAAAAGTAGAGTAAAGAATGAAATCGAGAATGTTGCAGAAAGGAGAAAAGAAAAGACGAAAGTTAGTGCATGTAATGTCGAATACAGAATCTTATTTTATATATCCATGAGTCAAGTTCACTGTAGCAAATTCTATTAAAACATGTTTCTTCTTACCACTGTGGTCACTCGTTGTCCTCGCTTTGTCCTCAGGCCTGCCAACCATCCAAATGACGGGCGCGCGTCCCCTCCGACAGTCCACGTACCGGCGGGACTTCAAATGGCACTGCCCCGCCAAGAAGTAAGTGCAGGGGGCTGCGAGCAACTCGGGGTCTTAAGTCGTGCAGCAGTCTGGGTAATTCGAGGTGGACGAGGCCGGGCCCAGTTCGAATTAATGAAAACTCAAAATTATCGAAAATGATTAATTTATTAAAATAGAAATATATACACAACTTTTAAACTTCAAAGTATGTATATTTCAATAAAAAATGTACGTGCATAATATTATTACATTAATTGTTGATGATAAGTTAATTACATATTAAATAATTATGAATTGTTTTTTTAAATACATTGTTTCTTTTACGTACGGCAATATTACGCCATCTTCTGAACATCATGTCGGCTGGAGTTGCCTCAGGTTGTAGATGAAGAAAACAGATGGAGAACATTTTTTAAGTTTTGGTAATTTGTTTCGGGAATATTTTTTTAAATTTTTATTTTAATTAATTTTTGTGAGTTGGATTCACCTCGGATTAATGGCAAAATCGAACGACTGAGACTCGAATTATCAAGACTACTGTATTTACACGTAGGCATATTTTCAACATCAAATAAAACCTATAGAGTGAATAATCAATATACGAGTTATATCGAGACTATAAAATACCCAGAATAAATTGAAATAAATAAAATAAACACAATGACAAAAGAAATAGGCAGAAGAAAGTCGCAGGAAGAGGTGGAAGGAATGTCATTCGTGTATGAGGTGAAAGAAAGTGAAGGGAGAGAGATGGAAAATATTGGAAAGAGACGGGATAACAAGGTTTTGCATTGGGAAGGAGATGAGAAGTAAGATCTAGTAGGGGTAAGAATAAGATAGGTGATGTAGGAAGTGAGGTAATGCGGAGACATGGTGACGTGCAATTTAGGGGGTGGAAGAAATTTGAGCACGAAGAAATAGAGAAGGTACAGTAAGATTTAGGAATATTATGCAAGTGGAGCGAGAGAAATCATGATAGAGAAAGAGAGAGGAAACAGGAGGATAATGTAGGAATAGGAAACGTTAGGGAAGACAAAGTATCAAGCATACTCATGATTTGGTTCAATAAGGAAAGGTGAGGAGGTCTAAGGAAAGTGGAAGTGATCGGGAAGTTGTGTAAATAAGGAAGAAAAACTGAGGAAATAAAGACAGAAGAAGGTATGAGGGAGGAATGGAGTTTTTAAGACGAAATTTTGCAATGATGTGTCTAAAAATGAAAATGAATCTACTCCCTAGCGAGGAAGTAAAAGCCCAAGAGTGGGGCCTCCTCTTGGGCAAAAAGCAGTTCGTTTCAACCGCTGGATGAGACATCTATTCTCTCCCGGGGGCATTTCACCGCGTAGTTTTACTTTCTCGCCTTACGAATATTTCTGTGCGTAGCAGTGTATGCATTCGTTCGTGCTTGGTTCAAGTGTGTTTCAAGGCGGAGGGGGCGATGGAAAGAAAGTATTTAATTTACGAATTTATTTAGTTATTAAAGAGTTGCAATATATTAAATGCACTTTCAAGTTACCAACATAACATCTGAATCAATTGCAACATTTTAAAAGCTAAATGAGTTCATGTTATCAGCGATTATAAAGTTTTCTTTCTGCGGAATACCTACCGCGAGAAAATTAAACCAAGCCGGCCCGGGAAGAGTACCGACTACTGGCGCTCGGTGATGCTGGTTGGGTACCATCTTCTCCAACGTCGTAGAAGCGCGGAGGGCACGTGGTCTGGACGCCTGATGCAAAAATGTCGCAGAAAACTAACACTACGGAGCCCAATCCAAACAAAATCCAGGAGGGAAATCGCCTTCTGAAATGGAAGGGCAATATCATGGACTACATGACAAGACAAATTTGACAGAGAATGCTTTTCTTATTCGAGCCGAAACTTGGAAAATAAGCTATTAAGAGACAATTCTAAGCATATTTTGTCTAATAAACTACGTGGATATTCCGAATGGTTGGGCCGCAATGAGCACTCAAAATTTGGTTGGAAAAATTGATTTCTAGGCAAAAATTTGCATTATAGAAGCATAGAAACACTCCAGAAACATGTAAGTTGTTTATTATTTACAAAAGAAATGACTATATTTGCTCAGACAGAAAAATTAAGCGAGATATAAAGAAGGAGTTGAATTGTGTAAATTGGATGCTTTTTTAGTTCTCGCTTAATTTTTCTGCCTGAGCAAATATATTAATTTCTTTTGTAAATAATAAACAACTTATATGTTTCTGGAGTGTATCTATGCTTCCATAACGCAAATTTTTGCCTAGAAATCAATTTTTCCAACCAAATTTTGAGTGCTCATTGCGGCCCAACCATTCGGAATATCCACGTAGTTTATTAAACAAAATACGCTTAGAATTGTCTTAAGAGTTTATTTTCGAAGTTTGGACATTTCCTCCCCGGACACCCTGTGTATATAAAGAAATGTGTTGATGCTTTTTTTTTTTTTGGCTTAACGAGCGTCCTCCCTTTTCCATGTACAACGCTAGGTGGGGCGTGGGAGGGGTGGGGCGGGGCGGGGGCGGGAGGCGGTTGAGCGACGTGCGCGCGTTCCTCGCCCAGCGTGCGCGCGGCCGCGTGAGCGCGTGCGCGAGCGCGAGCGCGAGGCCGTGAGCGCGAGGGCGAGGAGGGCGCGGGCGCGGGCGGGGCGAGGCGGAGCGCCGCTGAGCGCCGCTGAGCAGCCATGGCGTGGGCGCGCAGGCCGGCGGGCGCGCAGGCGCCTCCGGGCGGCGCCTCCTGCTCCGACGCCTGCCCCACGGCCGCCACCGGCGCCGCGCCCACCGCCGTCGACTACTGCATCTGCAACCAGCCGCACGCCTACCTGCGCAAGGTAGAACATCGCTCAGACACAGACACACACACACACACACACACACACACACACACACACACACACACACACACACACACACACACACACGACACACTCATACACACATTTAAATAGTCCTTCGTACGTCTTCCTTCGGAGGAGAAGTAAAGCCGGCAGTCCCATGTTAGCAGATTTACTGCATGTAAAAGATCCTCAAGCCTAAATGACGCCTCTGAGCAAAATTCGCAATCGCCTTTTTCGTCGCTCAAGTAATGCCTTCTTTCTCTGCTAGTTGGTGAAAGGAACAAAATAGTAAAAAAATTGCGTGGTCAGACGGAAGAGCAGGCCTCATGGCCTGAGTCTCGCCACGTAAAATAAGACAATTCAATTCAATTCAATTCAATATAACCCGACCAAGCGAAGTGTAGGACTGGCGATGAGGGCAGCATTGCGCTTTGTTTCGCTTCGGAAAGAGAGATAGAGCTACTGGTATACTCTGGGCAACTGGAAACTGAAGTACTCATCTAGACCAAAGTCCGAAGAAGGTAGATGGCCCTCTTGTAATGTCATCTTAGGTTCAACAATACCTGTCTAAAACTACGGGAAAATGCCGATGCGTTCGAGTATATTTTAATAAATACTGATATCCATATAAAGAACCGAAGTATTTTGATTCCTTAAAAGTAATGACATATTGCAGTCATGTTAAACAACAAATTTTACAACTTGAGTAAATTACGTGATTCGTTTTAATTGAAAACATCTAGGAATTTTTTGTTTTACTTCCAGATTCCCATAAAATACAATGTAATGGAAATGTGTTTCAAATCGTTAATGAGAAATCAAATTATCAAGTGCTTTCTTTGTGGTTATAGTAATGTTTCAATGGAAAATATATGAAAAACCTACTTGCGTTGATTAATTTGCATCACGGCAAAAAGGTTTCATTCCTGTGGAACAGAGCGTGAATGCACCCGACTCTACCGCACCGGCGCGGAAGCGCGACGCAGCTGTTGTTAGTTCTCAGATGTGCCGTTCCCTCTTCATTCCTACACTTCGCTCGGTCGGGTTATACACTGATTCACACACATACAGACACACACATTGATACATACATACACATATTCACACACATTTAGACACTTCCTAAAAACGCACATAGACACATCATATAGAATTTTGAACTCAGATTTAAGTCTGTAGAAATATTTAGAGACACTGCAGTTGCAAAGAAGTGTAGCACGAGGGTGCATACATCAGTGCTGAGCCAAATTGTTATGTTGTGTAGTTAATTTATGTTCCTTCAACTTTATATACAACGTATCTTACAAAACCATTACTACATGTTTAAAATATAGAATGCAATTGCGATCTTTAAAATAAATTTTTGTAACAATGAAAAATCATAGATCTAAAATTCAGATGGTTTCCCAAAAGCCGATATTTTAAAAAAATCGATAAAACAGTCTACCAAAATATCGATATTTTGATAAGAGAATCCATCTATTAAGTAGATCAAATTGTCGTATCCAAGAACAGTCACTCATCTCAAAATTTGTTTTAGATAAGTGAAGAAATATTTTTAGGATCAACAGAATGACTTTAGGAATTATTCAATTTTACTGGTGTGGCGAACGTATCCGAAAGTCAATACACCAACGCAGTGCGAATCCCTTGGTTGCGTTGGTGTAAAGTATCTGAAAGTCTACACACCAACGCAGTGCGGATCCCTTGGTTGCGTTGGTGTAGCGAGCGCATGCGATAGTCAACTCACCAATGCAGTAATTGTTCCGTAAGATATAGCGCATCACGAATGTGTGGAGGAAAGCTCTGCCGTGTGGTTTTGGTGTTTGCGCTTTTCCAGCTGTGCGGGGAATACCCGTTCTTGCACGACGCTCTGCTGCGCAACCCACCTGACGGCCTGTCTTCTCGCATTAAACAGGATACCATGACGACCACCTACCAGGCAAGCTATAATGCCAAACTGGAGCCCTTCATTGTCAAGGCGCCCGCTGAGAGCGAGTGCTCGGCCTTGCCCGACATTTGCCGCGACTTGCCAAACGAGTGCCCTTCGGGGCCGGCGGGCCACTGACAGGTAAACTCTAGGGGCCGAATTCATGGACTGCGCGTGCGAAGGGCTAAAGGGACACTCGCGCCGGGGATGCCAAGGTTGGCAACCCAACCGATGGAAATGGCTAGAGTCCCTAGATCAGTGGTGTGAAGGTCTTCTACTAGTGGCAGTGGCACTCTTCGTGGCATCATGGCATTCCACGAGCTTCTCTGCGCAACTAGCGTCGGGAAAGGGAGCTATTAGTAGTAACCCTGCAAAGGTTTATAATAGGGATGGCGTTGTCTCTTGTGGTGAGGTGATGAACTGCGTGTAGGGGCCATTTCGTCGTGGCACTCGTTCCACGGTCTCCCGCTCGTGGCATCGACCTTGACAACACTGCGCTACATACAGAGAGTAGCACATTCCGTTGTTCCACAGATACTGCCAGTTTATATCCATTTGTCAGGAGAAATGGAACTACGTAGTATTCTGTATGTTGAGAAGCATGAATCTACCCCAAACCACTATTAATATTCTTGAAAATCTCCATAATGTCACCAATTGTTATAATTTCCTTTCAGTTCCTCTTTGGTGCCTGACAGGGTTGTCGGGTTAGAGGATATTAAATGGCGGCAGTTGCGCTACTCTCTGTATCTAGGGGCTCTAGAAATGGCATGCTACGAGAGCAACTGGTGTCGAGAAACCAAACAGTGGTACCCGCGCTCATTTTTTTTACGTCGATGTTGTTGAAATCTGGATCAGCGTGTTCGTCAAATGATATGAATTATTTCGATAAGGAGTGAAACTAAAAATAAAAATGTTGATAAGCATCACAACAAAAATATAATTTAATTTATACCAACATCGGCCTAATCGTAACTCAGATGCAAGTTCCAGAATCGTTTTCACTACTGCTCTCTTGGGGCAAGGAGGGGAGATGAGCGGAGAGGAGATTTCATTACGTCACCTGCGCCGCCGATTCTCACGAATGGTAACAACCTTGACATCTCTGCCTTAGGCAGTAAGTGGTCAATTACAGAGATCCATAATTGTTACGATACAGAGATACATAATGCGAAACGAGTTCTTCCTTAAGTGACAGAAAACGTGCGAACGTGTCATTTGCACCACGTGTTTTGCGGTTCTGTAGCCAAAAAATATACACTCACAATATTTTCGTACAAAGTGCGCCGAATTTCCCTTCACGTTTTCACAATCGTTCGTTTTTGTACACATCCAGTGTAATCCTCGTTCCTGCATTTTTGTATAGCAAATGATGTGCGATTAGAACACAAAAGATCTGCTATATATCATTGCTAGGGAGAGGATTTTTATGCCTTAAAAAATCTTGGAATATGCTTTTAAAAATATGCATTTATGACCTAAAAATTCTGAAATACGCACTTTAATATGCATTAAAAATTAACAATATTTCATTTCCTGAAAAAACTTTCTTCATAAAAATTTAGGAGAAGCATGTTTGGAATGAAAATATACACTTTTGTGCAAACATAATATAATCTACTTACTTCGCAGAAAAAAACTTGCAGTAAACATGCTTAGTGGAGTACATTATTGTTTCATTATTTGTGATTTAAAAAATATATCAAGATATATCCTACATTTGTACTCGTATTCATCAATAGAAAAGAAAGATAACTCAAACTGTGATAAGCTTTTTGTAATCAATTAACGCTCACAAATAAATAATTCTATGAAAACCCGAAACGTTTTAGAGAAAAGGCTCTAGTTTAACGAAATATGCTCTCATAAATTCACGAATATGCAGCAACAGGAAAAAATCGGTCGAATATACACAAATATGCACTAACATGTTAATGTACAAAACATCCAGCTCCAACCAAATGCCAATAAATTTCACTTAGCTATTCCCTGAAGCAACGGACAAAAATATGCAAAATCATTGAAATCCAATTCCTAATCATTGCCATCGATTCTCCTAGCAATGGTGACGCGTCACATGAGAACTAACTAAACTTGATTTCGAGGAGGATTTCTGTGAACACGCAAGGGAGGTGGAAATCTGCCTTATAAGAACGAATTTGGGCTAACTTGAGATCGCAGATTATTTACGCGTGAGATCCGGTCACTAAGGAAGACAAGCGTTCGCTATGAATTCGGCCCTGCGGCTGCGACTCTCTCCCGAACGGCTTCTCTGCGTTTCTCTGAGGATCTGCAAGTCTCCGAGTGCTCATTAGGATTTCGATGCAATGACTTTGGGCAGGGCTTTCCAACTGGCGGCCCATCGGGCCGCATGCGGCCCGCCGGATCTTTTTGTTCGGCCCGCGACTTCTTTGAAAAATGTTATTATGCCATCTAAATACCATACAATTGCAAAATTCATCTTATTTTTATTTAATGATATATTAATTTTGTCGTATGTACATTAATCATTAAGTATGTTGAATGAAAGTTGTAACTAATATATGTTTCAGTGTAAACTCGGTAGTTAGGGTAAAAACCATCTTTAATTCGGTGCGGCCCGCAGCTTAACTAGAATTTGATACGTGGCTCAAAAGTCCTTTTAAGTTGTACAGCCTTGACTTTGAGGTTTCTACTGAGTTATGCAGACGTTTACTCGCTTTCACTGCAGGTACTTAGCATTATGCACCTGAGAATTCTATCATACACTGCTAAGCTACGTATAGTACGTCAAGCACAATGTGTTTCTTAGAGTAGGGGAGAGAGATAGTCCTCTTTTAGTCCTATTACCAAATGAAATATTTTGCTTTGATGATTGAGGGAAAGTTGATATATTTTATGTTGAAATACACGGAGAGCCACGTAACTTTAGCATCCCCTGTAATTTTTGATCGACTGAAGTTATTGCAATGCAATTTTCACGGAAGTGCATGAGGAAATGAGGTTAATTGATGTATGTATTCGTTTTTATTTAATCATTTGTATTTTACGAGATATTGAGGTAACTTTCTTTTTCCAAATGGAACTTAAATATTTTTTGTCTACCGTGACGAGGATAAAAAGACAAATCCAATGACATACATATTGTTATACGTTAGATAAACATTTTTTAATAATTTTGAAATTTTGATTTTTTTGCGACTCGCATTTTACGGATATTTTGAACGTAACAATCCGCCACTCAAGGTATTCATTACGAGTACACTTCGTGACTTTTCGATGCCGTTTTATCCACTTTTTCGTTATCACGGCCCGGCAACAAATTTTTTTCTGCCGAAAATTCGCAATTTTTTCGCGCAGCATTACATAACTTTCCCTATACTACGTATGTTACTCCGTATATACGGGAAAGTAAAATTAATTTTACACGAATAAAATGAGTCGAAGTTGAAAAGACGTGGCTTGTTTTAGCATTTACATTTCTATGCGTCTTTCAATATTTCATACTTATGATTTTAACCAAACAGTCCCTGGTCAAAAACAATTGACGTAAAAATACTATACTAATTAGGCAAATGATGGATCGAACCTACCTAGCAGTCACTGGGCGGATAAATGAAGTGCCAGGGTCAGTGAGAGGTGTGGAGAAGTCGCAGCTTATCGCACCAGAGTAGATGTCTTCATTCCTATTTTCAACTGGAATTTTATAACGAGATTTGTGGCAGGTTGATAGATAGTAGGCCTACTGTATTCTTTATTAGTACTCATGGAACCCGAGAAGCTCGATTCCCACAATAGCGAACTATCTGGGATGGCCGTATAAACAGAAAGTGTTGTGGCTCTGATGATATGTCCTCAACAATACGAAGAATTCAAAGAAATGACTACACGTTATTAACTATAACAGCTTATCTTATGTCAGTTTCCAGATATCTCACAATAATATCAAGAGGTCAGCCGTCGTACTCAAGAATTTGTATGTACTGGAGATATTCAGCTTCTGGACACATTAGATGCCTTCATAAATTTATCACAGGGCGATGCACTACAAACAGCTAAAGAAAGTCAAGAAACATAGCTATTCCAGTCTTTAAAGAGTTCATCAAAGATACGTTTTTGTAACATGTGTCTTCTAGGTTCATTTTCCGCCACACATTTTCATTCAAAAAAAGTTATTTTTGCGTGAAACATGTTAATAATAATTTAGTTTATGAAATAAAGAGACTGTTGAATAGTTATTTTACAATATCGTAAATACCAGTGAAAATACCATAATTCGCACAAGATATTCTCCTGTAAATGACCAGGAGCAGAAGAGACAATCATTGTGGAAGAAACGAAAACTCATCCAAACTTCGTCGTATGAACATAGTACCTGATAGCCTCGTCTTCCAAAATCGTCTTGTCTTAATGTCCAGATGCAGAAGAGACACTCATTGTAGAAGAAACGAAAACTCATCCAACTTTTTAGAGTCATATTAACGTAGTTCCTGAAATACTCCGCGTGGTTTCTATTAGGTGTATTAGGGAAAGGAATGAATTCAGTGTGTGTGTGCCTCCACCCCGACTGCCCTTTGCAGCACAGCACACACCACCCTGCTCCTTCCAGGGTTGCCTTATTGGACGCAATTTCGCTTTTTGGGCTGGAAAACGGCTCCTGCGGTCGCCTCCATCACTGTTCATACCAGTGATACGTGCAGCACGATGCCACTGATACCGTCTCCCGGCAAATTTCCAGTAACAATAATCCGCAACGACTCAAAATGTAAGTGTGTTACTATTGAAATGAATTAAAAAGCATTTAGTAGGAAATTGTAAGGGTTTTTAGATACATGGGTAGCGATGTTCCTTGTTATAGGGCCCCTAGTACTGCAAAATAAGTTGGAAATTAGTATAGCTAATTACCTAACGACACTGATGAACAATATAAGAAATGGGAAATAAACTTTAAAAAATTATAAATAAAAAATATTTATTCATAATTTTTATTACCTGTTGTTTGGGAGCCTTTCATTTCAACCTCAGTAGCCAGGTACCGGGCTTATCGTTCCAAATATTACGTGTATTGTTAATGTGCAATCATCACTTTAAGAAGAAAATACCTGCCTATAAGAAAACGGCAGTGTCCTTTGGTATCGCTTATGTTAAATAAAATCACGGAGTAAGATTAATTCGGCCCCCATACTTAACAAAAAATATCCATACATGATCTGAAGCAAAAACGTCAACCTTTGGTAGCGATCGAAGGTTGAAATTCTCACATCAGCTCTTTAATTCTCACGTAGCCAATACCACCCACAATGCTTCAGATCAAAAAGTCGCTTGTAAGATGAACCATCCACCATCCAGCTGTTCCTCGACGCTTCCTGGAATTGCCAAAATACTGCAAAGAGGTTCCTTTCAAAGTAGCACAAAGCGATCGTTATTAGGAAATACTGCATCATGAGTACATGAATGAATATTCATTGTTAGTTCCGCGAAAGGACACATTCGGATCATTTCCAATGAAACATACTAATTAAGCGGCTCAGAGACTAAATGGGACGCGCCCAAATTGAGATTTCGATCAATTCTTTGATGTTTCCGGAAACGTCAACTGCAATGATAATTAGTAGGGAGCAGATTTCTATGATTTTGCATATTTTTGTCCGTTGCTTCAATGCATAGCTATGAGAAATTTCTTGGCTTTTGGTTATAATTGGATGCTATGTAGATTAATATGTTCCTGCACATTTGTGCATATTTAGCCAATTTTTCCTGTTGGTGCTTATTTCTGTAATAATTATAGGCGCATATTCTGCATATTTCGTTAAAATAGAGACTTATCTCTAAAACGTTCCAAGTTTCCATAGAATCCATTTATTAGTGAGCGTTCATTGATTAGAAAGAGCTAGTCACAGCGTGAGTTTTTTTTATTTTCGATGATAAAATATTTTTGCATATGTAGAATACTTCTTGCTATCTTTTTTTAAATAAGAAACTTGTGGTGCAACAGAATGGCACAGACTTTCCCGTATTCGTTTTCTATTGCCTTTGGTCTCAGCTAGCTATTCGGACTTGCCACATTCTCTTGCCAGCTGCCATCTATCGCCGCCCATAGTACACGTTTTTGATATTTTATTAATTTTTCGGGCTCCTAATAGTATGGAAATATTATTTTAAGAATATTAGAGAACAGTAAAATCTCCTCCTAAATAGCAATTTTCTTTGAAAAATTGGACCCGCTTTTAAGAAAATGGCGTTTTTTAAGCGATACTGTAAATTCGAAACTCTTTTTCACAGAAACTTTTTGAGTTTTCGAAAAACGTCATTAGAAGTTATTTTAAGCACTGTAACTCACAAATACAATAGTGTTTACAAATTGTGGGAAATGTGCATATTAACGATGTGAGAGATCTATCATAAAAATTACAGTTGGGTAATTTTTGAAGAAAAAAATGGAGTTATTTATGAGAAAATAGCGTTTGAGCATTTCTAAAAATGAGGAATTTTGGGCTAGTTTCCACAGAAAACGATTGAGTTTTTGAGAAAAGTTATGTGACATTATTAAAAGCACATATACTCATAAATATAATAATGTGAACAAATCGCCGCTAATGTAAATATTAACAATACGAGATATGTCCCGTTTATACATTGACAACACTTCTCATTACCTCCCATTCTTGAAATAACAGGAACCTATTTATTGTTAAAATATTAGCTTCTAGAACATTTTGCGCTATTGAGACGTTTCAAGCTACTAGGCAGGTTTAGAATATTGAAATGGCCAGTCCCGAAATGTACATTGAAGTGTTTAGATAGAATCGGGAAGCAAAGGGAGAAAAGTAAGACTTTTATGAGAAAATGAAGTTGGAAGCCAACACTTCGTGTTTCGCACGTGTCCAGACAGCGTTGAACTGAAGGTTGGCGGCTGCGCGTTTGTCGCTGAAGAGCGCATTTCCTCAGCGCGGGATCCGTCTGCGTTTCCATTGGCCACCCGGGAAGTGGCCGTTGCGCCCGGGAGGTAACGAAAGACCGCGTCGGTCGAAGATTTGTGTTGTAGAAGCTCACAAATACTGCAGAAACATGTTAATTGTTTATTATTTATAAAAGAAATTTACATTTTTGATCAGAAAGAAAAATGTTCATTTCTTTTGTAAATACTAAACAGTTTATATGTTTCTACAATGCAAATTTTTGCCTAGGAAGCATATTTTCAAACCAACTTTTGAATGCTAATTGCGGCTGAACCATTCGCAATATCCACGTAGTTTATTAGACAAAACATGCTTAAAAATGTCCTCAGAGCTTATTTTCGAAGTTTCGACCTTCCCTCGCCGGTCATCCTGTATATATATTTCCCCCTTTTTCTCCCAATACTTTAGAGAGAAGTATTCGCATCACCTCAGCAATACGATCTCAAATTTTCAGTCGTGAAGTCTGTGTTTAACGCATTGCGCTGTACTATGCACACACGCCAGGAGTTGGATGTTGCCCAAAAGTTGGTCAGTGAAAGACCCCCGCGCGCGCTTTAGCAGGGAGAGCGCAGCGTGATCTTGGCTTCTGGACTTACATTCAAAATATCAGCTGCACACGAGTTGCAAAAAAATCAAAAGTACTAAACAAATGCTTACCTAACATACGACAATATGTATAACATTGGATTCGTCTTTATACACTCGTCATGATAGACTAAAAAAATGTGTAGAGTTTCATTTGAAAAAAAATAGTTAACTCAATCCCGTAAAATACAAGTGATAAAATTGAAATGAATATATGTATAAACTAGCCCCATTCCCTCATGCACTTCATTACCATTCCCCTTAACTATGTGAGATTAGAAGCTGTTGAGATGAAATTGGTAAATAGTTAGGGGGAAGGTCTAATTGTTCGGGAGACAACAGATCAAGATATTTTAATTTTGGGGGTACATTACATGAAGCTCTAATGACATTTTCAGGGGCACTATCTTCTACGGAGCCCTTCAATTGTTTCCCTGGCAAGGGGAAAATACGTTTCCAGCAAGCGCCATCAGAGTCTATCCGGTAATGGTCAGGCCTAGCGGGTCGGGTTGAAGATAGAAATATACCATAAACACCAAATTCTAGAAATGAACGAAGTTTCTCGGTATTGCGTCGTCCTAAAACGTACATCCGGTTAACTACGTTGCAAGATTGACTTATCAATGTTGCCATTTTACATGATTATTGCGACATAACCGACAAAATCTATTTGCAAAAATTGTTAAATGAGTTTATATTAAAAAATGCAAAGCGCAGCGCCGTTTTTGCATTGAAAAAATGAACTCTACTGAAGTTATGTAAAATAAATGTGATAATTTGGTGACAATTTTATGATAAACATGAAAATTTCAAAAATTGTTTTGTATTTTTTTTTCTTCATATACATTTTCGGTGGGAGATGAAGAGGGGGCTAGGAACTCGTATCCGGGTGAACTACCGACACGGACCTTTTTGAATTGAATGGTATTGCCTTATTTTACGTGGCGAGACTCAGGCCATGAGGCCTGCTCTTCCGTCTGACCACGCAAATTTCGCTACGCTCATTTCACCAACTAGCCGAGAAAGAAGGTATTCCTTGGGCGACGAAACAGGCGATTTTGAATTTTTTTGCTCAGAGGCGTCATTTAGGCTTGAGGATCTTTTATATGCAGTAAATCTACTAACATGGGACAGCCGGCTTTACTTCCCCTCTAAAGGAAGGAGTACGAAGGATTTTTACGCCCCGGCTTCGATCGGGTTTGAACTCGCCAACTTGGATATAACAGTTCGATATGCTAACCGTTACACCATCGCCGCCGCCGAACTGGACGTGGACGTAACACCAACCACTAGCTTAATAATCGCTCCTTGTGTGTATACAATTGCCACCTTTCTCGTCACCTTTTTGGACGCAATTACGGTCGGAAAATATGTTCCGTAGTCGTAAAGAAATCCAAATTGTGACCATGTTACCATGTGACCATGTCCGACCGTAAATGCTTGGTGTCTCGGTTTAGCTTAGTGGTTAGAGCTGCTTGGCGTACTCCAGAAGACCCGGGTTCGAGGCCCTGGTCGGAGCGACCAATTCTTTGAACATGAGTCAAAGAAAAGTTCAAAACAAATTGAATCTCCCGACGAGTCTGTATGGCCTCTTGCCTAAAAAAAATTGAATCTCCCTATGAGTCTGTATGATTTCATGTCCCTACGAGTGCGTATGGTGGCACATGCGCAGGCGGAGGTGTCGGCGCTGGCGGAGCTGCTCAAGTCGGCCTACTCGTCGATGCAGCCGTGCGACGACGCGGACGAGGTGGAGCTGCACGCCGGCCCGCCGCCCGTCGCCTGCGTCCAGCCGCACCTCGACTGGGCAGGTGGGCGGTGCGAACTGCACTGGCGCGCGCGCAGTCGAAAATAAAGAGGGATTTCCTTATCCCTTCAACTTTTTTTTTTAAATTTGCATACGACATACACTGAGGTGGTGAAAGTCGTGCGTTACCTCCTAATATCGTGTCGGACCTCCTTGTGTCCGCTGAAATATAGCGAATCGACTTGGCACGCACTGAACAAGTCGTGGGAAGTCTATGTTGCGATAAATAAAATTATTCCATAGTTTGCTACTTGGATTATTAATTTCGAACACAATAATATCTTTTGAAATACGTACTGGCATCAATACATCACGTGTTTGACACTTTTGGAACAAAATAAGGAAAATTGTTAAGGGGAATTTCCATGAATTTTAATGATTTTGTTAATCTTTTTCATTGATTTACGATTGAGTCCAAACAAACTGACTTCAATGCGTTTTTGACTCACTGGAAAAAAAAAGAGTTATTTATGACATGAAGGACAAAAGTGACATTTTCTTTTGAGCGTGGGCAAAGTTGCGACAGGTCGAAGGGCTGAACGGTGCAATCCTACGAGCGAAATAAACTCACTTTTATTGCACAATTTTTTAAGACAATCGTTCTGACTTTGTTTTATTGTAATTCAAGTATTCAAATCACTTAATGATACCTTAAGTTCACTAGTAGCTCGTGCTACCAGATGAAATTATTTTGTGTTTTTTATTGCATTCACTGATTTATTTGAACACTTGAACATCGTCTCACTTCTAGGATTAGGGCTAAAAATTGAACTTTTAGCAGGTTATGCACGGGCGGATTTACATATGGGCGGAACGGGCTATAGTCCGGGGCGGGAAAGTTTCCAAAAATTATGTTTTGAATTTTAATGTCATTGTGGGGGAATGAGGCTGTGAGAGAGAGAGCAGCGGACCCTTTTTTTGTATTCCGGGAATATCCTGTTCTCCTTCCCCCAACACCTTCAATAGTTCAACTTATTTCGAAGGACCAGCTTTGGACAGGTTGCATCTGTTGTCTGTGATTGCTGCTATTGTACTTTAAGGAAAGTAAATTTGTGAGTGACATAAAACACATATATTAAATTCAAGCATAATAGGCAAGTAAGAGATACATTGTTTGATCAACATTTGCACAGTTACACATGCGGACATTTTCTTCCGCTCGCGTCAGGGGACACGAGGCAGAAAGGCTCGCCATGAAGAAGCTGTCATAGTCTGGCGCTCGCCAGAAATACCATCACATAACACGTGGCACAGGCAGCATTTCAGGCAGCGTTGATGGATTCCCCTCGCGTTAGGCAACACAAGGGAGAGGCTCGTATGAAGAGATTGCAGCTTACGGTTGCTAAACGCTGCACTTTGAACTGAATACGTAGCACGTGTCAAAACAACGTTCTGCGAGCATTTCACAGACTAGACCTTAAACTGAACATGTAGCACATGTCGAAAACAACGTTTTACGAGCATTGCATTCACGAGGCTTGCTGCCACGAGGCTGAGAGCAGACTGCACTTTAAAACTGAATACGTAGCACGTGTCGAAAACAACGTTCACGAGGGTTGCTGCCTCGAGGCTCAGACCAGACTGCACTTTTAACTGAACATGTAGCACATGTCGAAAACAACGTTTTACGAGCATTGCATTCACGAGGCTTGCTGCCACGAGGCTGAGAGCAGACTGCACTTTAAAACTGAATACGTAGCACGTGTCGAAAACAACGTTCACGAGGGTTGCTGCCTCGAGGCTCAGACCAGACTGCACTTTTAACTGAACATGTAGCACATGTCGAAAACAACGTTCACGAGGCTTGCATTCACGAGGCTTACTGCCAGGAGGCTCACACAAGACAGAGCTCCGGATGCGTCGGGTGACGCACGGAGAAAAACTCGCAGCCAATGAGCGAGTGTCACTGGAAATTGAGCTTTAATGATTAAAATGAAAACGTTCGAGTTTTATAAATTTAGCGAATGTTTTAATTGAGATTTTGAATTTGGTGAATTTTGAACCTGGTGAATTTGTTTTAAACGCATTATTGATTTGATTTGATTTTGTAATTTTATATGACAGCGATTACGATTTCTCGGAATCGCTGTGGCTGTTTAATTGTTGTCTTCGATTTGTGCCGGAATGAAGCTGATGAATGTTACTGCTCAATTATTTTACAGACGTGCTATTTTAAAATTTTAAGGAGCCGTATTCGCTCCGCTGTCCCCCCAGAAATATTGTAATTAATATTATTTGTTATATTATTATGTAGTGTGCTCCGACAGTCATGTTTATTCGAAACTAAAAGTGAAATTAACCCATATTCCATCTTTTTCTTTCTGAGACATCTCATTTGTGAAATAGTGAGAAATCATTTTCGGTATTAGTTTTTGCTTCTAAAGAAACCTCATTAGTAGGGCCCGGATAATTAAGTACTAAAAAATAAGAAAATATGTACATATATATGTACTATAATATTCAAAAATATGTACTAAAAAGTCAGAAATATGTAACAAATTAATTATCATTATATCAATTCCGTTTTATTTAACTTTTGTCTAATGTATTTTTCTGTAGACATAATACAAATAAAAAATAAACATAATATTGGTGACAATTTTGTTACTTACAATGATCTCCGTAACAATAACAAACAAATATTTGTTTCAAATTCTCAGAAACGAAACTTCTCCTGTTATCTCGCAAGAGGGCCTTGTACTGACTAAATGAGCGTTCCACATCGCACGAAGTCACTGGAGCATATTTAAACTTGCAAATATCTTCTGGCGTGTAGTCTATATCCAGTGTGACAGAATTGTCTCCACATAGCACAACACTAATTGCACAAATTGTTTCAAATCCTGGGTTTTTCTCCAAAACCGAAGTCATCTTTTTCTTTACTAGGTCTCCAGTTAATCCTCGAACATTTTTTATAGAATCGACTGCTGATTGGGCAATTTGAAGGCTGTCGGAAAGCTCCAGGGAAGACGTCTCCAAAGATTTAATTGTAGTGCTTAGAAGTGAAAAATTTGACTTAATGTACGCAATGTCATTTTTCATCTTTTCATTAGCAAACAATTGCTTTGATATACCAATGGATGCTGCAGCTTCAGAATCAAACTGATCAATAACTTGCTTCACAAAATCGAAGTTTTGCGCGTAGTAATTCACAGCATCAATCCAGGTGCCCCATCTCGTTAAAATAGGTTGAGGAGGCAGAGGCACTCCCGGAAGAAGCTCTTTAAACTTATCCACTCTGCTGTGAGCCTTCAGGAACCCTTTTTTTGTACTGGATATTAGTGCATCAACTTGATCAAACTGAGATCTAATCAGTTCTGCAACGCGATGAAATGCATGCACAAGACAGGTTAGATGTAATAATTTGGGATACAACACCTGTAGAGCTTCTGCTGCCTTGCACTTCGTACGGCGCTGCATCAGTTACCAGAAGTAAGACATTACTATGCTTAACTCCATCAGGCCACAGAAGCCCCATTGCATCATTGAACAGTTTTGCAATCGTTTTATGATTGCATTTGGGTAACACTTCACAAGTTAATAGAATGGACTTATACTTTTCACCGTTCATTAATCCTACTACAACGTTCCCAATGTGACTTCCTTGTACATCCGTTGTTTCGTCAATTGATACCCAGATGGGGCCATCACCAATTTCCAAGCGAATGGAATTCATTGTTTCCACATATAAATCAGGGACCTAGTTCTTTCTTATTGTAGATTCGTTTGGAATTGTTTCACGTGTGTATTTTTCCAGAAATTCACGTAGAACTGGATTGCTTATTTTCCAAATAGGTATATCTGCACAAACCATAGCACGACACAAATCAATTGAAAACTGAGATTTCTGAGGCCCTGGACTATGGCGAGCATGAGATTCTGTCAATAAGAACTGTTTTTGAGTTTGAATATTTATTTTCGAAATTCGTGTTTGATGTCGCGATGTGGCTATATGTTGCAATACTTGAAAGCGCTGAGCACATGCCACACCTTTTTCACATACCTGGCAAAAAAGTACTTTTCCATCTGTAGAAAGATGTTCAAATTCTTCTGTGAAGTGCTTCAATCTTACACTCACACGCAACACTCACCGTGCTGGATACTCGGATTGACATGAAATTTTACCAGCTTGTTCAGCACCTTTCAAAACCCCTACATACAATTTTTTACGTGCTATGGAGCATTGCAAGTAGTGGTTTTGCGACAATTAGTATTGAGACCTTTCGTGGACCTAACCGTCTGTGGTAGAGAGGAAATCGCTGATCGGCGCTGGATCTGCAACCGTTACTCACACGCCGGCCGCCGCTATCTGTCCGCAGGGTCTCGGAGGGCAGGAGGGGTGACAAAAACGAGTGTTAACATTGCACGTTCAGAAGGACGAATAGGAAAAGAACAGGACTGATTTGAGTGCAACTATTAAATGCATACTCACATTATTTATACATATGTATGATAGGATTTAAGTTAAAACTTAGACAAGGCTTATTAAATAATAAATACGTAAATAAATAAATGTACAAATCACGTGTTTAACAAAAAATGTTCGTGTGCTTACTAACACACTCCAAAGAACGTGTGTCATCAAACAGGGAGGGCCTTTGCCATCCTTCTTGAAAGAACGCGCTTGGAAATCTGACAGCAGTTGATAGACGCCGCGTAACGTTCCAGGCGCTGCCGAAGCAACGGCTGCCCCGCTGCGGGAAGCGCGGAGGTCACGAAAGGTCCTGGTACAAAACACCTATAAAACACTATTTCTAATACTCCATAGCACTTAAAAATTTGTATGTAGGGGTTTTGAAAGGTGCTGAACAAGCTGGTAAAATTTCATGACAATCCGAGTATCCAGCACGGTGAGTGTTGGGTGTCAGAGGAGTTTTGTCCTTCGGCATTTTTATGTGTAGTAAATATAAACTAATTCCACAATGTCATTGTTGAATGTTCTTCAAGGATTACAGAATAAAAACAATGCTGATTCAGATTTAGCCAATTGACTCTTAGATCGTACAAATTCCACTTTCTTTAAAGATGATCTTACCCGAAGCGCTATCGCAGGACTGCTCTGAAAAGATTCGGCCTGTGCCAAATTCTCACACTCGGGGTTTACCCCCCTCTCTACTACGTTTAATTCAATCGCCGTGAATTATTTTCTGTCCTTTTCTTGTCGAAAAGCTACAGCGCCACATCATGATTTTACATCAGATTTTCTCCGTAAAGGGATAATTAGGTTCGGGTGTGACAAACAGGGCAAGAAAAATGACAACAGCGCATCCTGAGCTGCGTTCGCGCGTGTAGTTGCTGGGGAAGGGTTTCAAGGTCAAGGGAGAGCTCTGAAAGATGCGAAGTGGGCGCGCGATATCGCCTGCTGGACGTATCATTTTCACACCCCAACTTCCTTAGTGAGCTGTAATCTGTTCTCTGCAATACTTGCGCTGACACGCAACACTCACCGTGCTGGATACTCGGATTGTCATGAAATTTCACCAGCTGATAGAACACCATGCAAAACCTACATACGCAAATTTTGAAGTGCTATGGAATATTATAAATAGTGTTTTATAGGCATTTTGTATCAGGACCTTTCGTGACCTTTGCGCTTCCCGCAGCGGGCGAGCTGTTGCTTCGGCAGGGCTAGGAACGTTACGCGGTGTCTTATCAGCCGGTGTCAGATTTCCAAGCGCGTTCGTTCCATCTGAACCTGCAAAGTGAACACCCGTTTTTGTCACCCCGCCTGCCCTCCAAGTAACTGAGACCTTGCCGACACGCCGATAGTGCAGGCGCGGAGTGTGCGTAACGGCCGCAGAACCAGCGGCGAGCAGCGTTTCCGCCCTTCTACGGTCGGTAAGGTCAAGAAAGGTCCCAATACTAATTATCGCAAAAACACTACTTGCAATGCTTCATAGCACGTAAAAATTTGTATGTAGGGGTTTTGAAAGGTGCTGAACAAGCTAGTAAAATCTCAAGTCAATCCGAGTATCCAGCACGGCGAGTGTTGCGTGTGAGAACACAGGAAGCTTTCGATTTCACCGACGCCTTGCCCTTTCGTTTTGCAATACCATCCATATTTCGAGAGACACATTTTATCGCCATGCAATGGCGCCGTTTAGAGGCGGCTACAGAAAAATGTCACAGAACGCAGAATTGTTCGTCTGGGAGAAACCTATAGGATCAATGAAGAATTATACAAAAAATTGCAGGAAAATGTAAATATCCAGAAATATGTAAAAATATGTAGTTTTGAGTAATATATGTAAATATATGTACTCTCGGGTAAAATATGTAAACATATGTACTAAAAAGTCAACGTTTATAGGCACTAACCGATACGAAACGTGAATATATCGTTGATTTGACTCGCTAGAGTTAAATAAATAAAATATGTAATTACATAATTATCCGGGCTCTACTCATTAGCCACGATGTACATTTTTAATATGTATAAAATAGGTATCCCAATCAGTAAAGGGGGAATAAGCCAGCCTCGTGCCCGAGATAGCTAAGACAATATTGTCTTGGCGATCTCGGACCGCAAGGTCGCGGGTTCGAGTCCCGACTCGGGCATGGGTGTATTTGTGTATGTCTATAGGGCTGTGCCGTGCTTTCACCCCTCATTATCATCATCATCATCATCATTCGTCTACCAATCCCCCAGGGCTAACAACCCTGGAGAGTAAAAATAGAATCCAGCGTAATGCTGACCCCCCCCCTAATGAATTGCATGCCCAGCATGCCTGTGGGATCCGATACGGCCTGTTCGCAAAAAATAAATAAATAGAAATACGGGGTATCTGTTATATATATAATATCCTTTTTTATAAATAACATAAATTCTCAAGGGCGGCAAAATTAATGGAGCCCAGGGCGACGACGTGTATAAATACGCCCTGACGCTATGTATGTCCTGAAAGAACCGCTTTTACTAGTGGTTGTCGAAAAAAAATATTTAAAAAATTATTAACCCGGCAACGGCTTACATTTGGTACAAAAATGCAACACGAACGAATGGGCTGGGTGTGAGATCCGGTTAAAAAACAACAATTACATAACAAGTATTTTGTTTATTATCATTGTTAGAGGGGTTCATTAAGTTAGTTCGATACAAAAGAAAACATTTTTGTTAATACATTATGCATTCTTTATTCTTATCAAAAAATATTTGGTAAATTTAAGAAGGAGCAAAATGAGGCCTCCCTAATACCATCCTAGTCATTCCACAGGAAATTTGGACTTATTTGTGACTTTACAGTTCAATTTGACTTTAGTTATACGTAATACGACAAAAAAGAACGTGATTATCTTTATCACAATAATAAATAATTCTAACAATACTAATACATGCATACGCGATTACAGTTCCTCGAACGGATGGGTTCGGTCTGGGAGACCCAAGCTGGAAACAAATTACACATACAATCACATATACAACCTCTACAGCAATACCTATCACACTCAACGTTTCATTCGCAAATAAAAGAACGGTAGAGAGACGAACAGGCTTCTGTTATTATCTGTATGAGTTTGGCTGCAGATTTTGTTACGTCGTGGGTCTCACACACACAACCCATCCGTTGCTGCGTTAATAAATAACGTTGTTTATTCCATTGGAATGTTGATGTGTCTGTAGCGCTGGCGGATATGACCCCTATTAATTAGTAAATCGGAATCATTAAAATTATGTACATAAAAGATTGTACGTACCATGGGCGTTACGTAGCTCTAATGATTTCGATGTGTTTGTCGTAGCTCGACGACCCTTATAATGCCCTTGGTGTGTAAGTAATGTTTCCTACTCCTATTGTATAATGATCTCGTTTGATGGCTGCGACCTGTTGCATAATGATATCCATTTCGATGCAGATTTCATTATGATAGTGATACTTGACCAATCACAGAGAAGTTTTCAAACCAAGTACTGACACTTCATTAATCGTTGAGAATCGTTGTAGTAAACGTTTGTTTCGATTGTGTACATTAAAATGACATGTGATATTATATTATGCTTGTCAGTTTCAATTTCGTTTATTATAAGTATTTTTCCTGGAATAATATTTAAAATAAATTTGATCGTAATTTCACTTTGATCCTATTTGACTAGCACAGTACTCCCTTGCAGGCGGACTGGTGACCACAGGCACCTGCGGCAGCATGCGAGGGTAGGGTTAGGGAGTTGTCTGCTAGGTGGCCTTAAGTCAAACCTTCATGTCAACTGCCAAGAACGATTCAATGTAAAAGTTAACTTATTAAATTCGTAGAAAAAGACTTTTGAAACTCAATGTAATGGGTATTAATACACTCGCTCGTATCATAATATCACACTCGTGTATTAATACCCATCATTACATCATAGCCACTTGCAGCAGCATGCGAGGGTAGGGTTAGGAAGCTGTCTTCGAGGTAGTCTTGGCTGACACATTCATGTTAACTGCCATGAAACTATTGATTGTAAAAGTATAACATATAAAAGTCGTAGAAAAATTACAATAAGAAAATCGATGCAATGGGTATTAATACACTCGCTCGTATCATAATATCACACTCGTGTCTTAATACCCATCATTAAGGGGGCTCCACACATTCGGCATTCGCCGAGCAGCGAGCTACTGCTTGCCCGATCCCGACCAACTGATGTGTTCAGCGAATGTTCTCTTCTTCTGAGGTGTCCAAAAGACCGACACGCGGTGGGTAGGGCGAGCGCCGAATGTTCGTCACTCGTCAAATAGCAAGTTGCTCATCCACATTACTCGGGATTCGGCGAGCGGTCGTTCGCTGTTCGCCGAGTAGCGACTGTGCGGAGCCGCCATTGCATCGTCGTGTGTGTGTGTGTGTGTGCGGGGCAGCGCTGGCGGACATGCCGACGTGCGCGGGCAGCCCGTACGTGGCGCCGCGCGTGCTGCGCCAGCTGCCCATCCCGCCGTGCCGCCAGCACCTGCCCGTGTGCCCCACGTTCGCGCACGCGCCGCCCACGTGCGCCGGGCCGCAGGGCCTGGGCCAGCGCGGCGCCGCGCCCGCCCACGCCTCCTACCGCGTGCTGCTCGGCGCAGGTGCGTCCGCCACACACCCTCCTCTCCTCTCTTGCCACTCCACGCACGTTCAATACTGCGATTTTTCTAAATCTACCTCTCAAGGCAACTCAGATCCCATCTTCTCGGTGGAAGATGTCACGGTATTTCGCATCTTTCCCAGTCGTTCCGCTAGATTACGCTTGATCGCCACCGTATCAAGCAGTGCTTGCGATCACGCGACTTGCGAAATGCCGTGACATATTCCATCGCGAAGGTGGGATTTGAGTGGCCTTGAGGGGCAAAGTTAGAGAAATCGCAGTATACACTGCGATTTTTCTAACCATGCCCCTGGCAGGTATCAGCTGTTGACAGTTTCATCCAATCGAGAGCTTCAACGTCGTCATAGTGACGTCACTGTGGTCACGTTCAAACTCACGATTGGATGAAACCGTCAACAGCTGATACCTACTAGGGGCAAGATTAGAAAAATCACATTGCAAGCTCCCGACTGGACAGCAGACTGTTTAACGCAGTGTTGTCAAGGTCGATGTCACGAGCGGGTGTCCGTGGCACGAGTGCCACGACGAAATCGCCCCTTCACGCAGTGCGTTACCCTGCCACCAGAGTCAACGCCATCCCTATTGTAAAGCGGAGGGGTTACTAATAATTTCCTCTTCAGACGCTAGTGGTGCAGAGAAGCTCCTGGCATGCTACGGTGCCACTGCCACCAGTAGAAGACTTTGACACCACTAACATAAAACAGTGTTGTCAAGGTTGATGCCACAAGCGGGTGTCCGTGGCACGAGTGCCACGACGAAATCCACCAGTAGAAGACGGAAATCCACTAGTAGCAGACCTTGAGACCACTGATTTAACGGTCATTTACACCAGACCTGCACAGCATTTTGCACTTTCACTGACCTCAGGAGCTGCGTGCGGACAACTCGGGTGCAAATGAGAAAATCGATGAAGGGTGGGGATGAGATCCAATCTAGAAGTGGGGACCACCAATCAGAATGCGCAATTCGAAAGATAGCGCGTAAATTTAAAGAGCAATCGGCAAGAACATGACGGTCATATACAGTTCAAGTAATATTGTCTTTTGTATTATTTTGCAAATGTTTGTTCTCGGTATACACTCACTCAAAAAAATATTCGGACAGTGCTCAGCATACTCACATTAAACACATTCTGAGCCTGTTAAAACAATAAAATATTATACCAGCAATAATTTTAATATTCTTTTAGGTTTAAATACTAGTATACTGCAAAATGCGTTTTTTCTGCTTTTACATCAATGATAAATTTGCATTAGAACTTCCAGTAACGGAAATTGCACACCAAATAAATATTCGGACAGACGTATCCCCATCATTTTTGTCAACGAACTACTGGGCGAAAACAAAATGTAGGATCTTTTCCCACGGTTGATTCAAGGACGGTTGTAACGGTCAATCGAAGCGCTGTCGAAAATCAGTTTATTAGCGTCTCTCCTTGAAGCACGTTGAAAGAATGCCTCGAAAAGGAAAGAACAGCTCTTTCGAACTGCGACAATTAGTTATCTTTCACAATGCAAAAGGCAAGAGCTGCCGTGAAATTGCAAAAAACTTAAATATGAAGAAAAGCACGGTATATGACATAATTAAACGATTTAAACAAGAAGACAGGATTGATTCTCACCGCCAAAGTGGACGTCCCCATAAACTTTCCCGTCGAGAAGAGATCTTCGTTGTCAGGAAAATTAAAAAAAATCCCAAGTTAAGTGCACCGAAGATTGCTGCAGAGGTGAGAAAAGAACTGGGGAAGGAAGTACATCCAGAAACAATTCGAGTAATTCTACGAAAAGCAAAATTTCATGGTCGCGTGGCTAGAAGAAAGCCGTTCATAAATAAGATTAACAAGAGGAAAAGGCGGGAGTTTGCTGAGGAACATGTAAACAAGGATCTTGAATGGTGGAATCGTGTGATATTTTCGGACGAGAGTAAGTTTAATGTGTTTGGACCTGATGGAAGAACATTGGTGTGGAGACAGGCAAACACGCAGTTACAAGAGAAGAATCTGCAGCCTACAGTAAAACACGGAGGTGGTAACGTAATGGTGTGGGGCTGTATGGCGGCGAGTGGTGTGGGTGAGCTTGTCTTCATTGAAGATATAATGGACAAACATAAATATCTAAATGTGCTCAAGGACAATCTCAAGAAAAGTGCTGATAAGTTAGGTATTGGGCATAATTTTAGTTTTTATCAGGATAATGATCCCAAGCATACGTCCCAATTAGTTCAACTGTGGCTTTTGTACAACTGTCCTAAAGTTCTTCACCCTCCCCCCCAATCCCCAGACATCAATCCCATAGAAAATCTTTGGCAAAAGTTGGACAGTGAAGTGAGAAAGGAGCCTATCGCCAACAAACAACAATTAAAAGTGCGATTGCGCGAAGAATGGAACAAAATTTCAGCTGAGTATACTAGAAAACTCGTAGAAAGTATGCCAAAGAGGTTGAATGAAGTTTTGAAAATGAAAGGACTCCCTACAAGTTATTGATGTATTTATTTTTTGTTTTATTTAGTTTGATTAATTTGTTTATATTATGTGTCCGAATATTTTTTTGACGTTCCAGAGAATCAAGTTTTTTTCAAATTTAATGTAGTTTAATAATTTTTAATGTGAAAATTAAAATTGCATGTTGTTCTAACGTATGAAATGTGCGTCTTTCATTATTTACAACCAAAATTACGAAAAGTTTCATATCCTTTTCTAAATAAAAGAAAATATGGTAAAATCGCAGGTGTCCGAATATTTTTTTGAGTGAGTGTATGACAGGGTGAAATATGAAACTAAAACGAATCTATACATATTAGATTTCGACACCAAGTATTATAATTGCTTGTAGGGCTTATAATGTAATTCGCTTTGCTACGATGTAATCACAAATTTAGTGTTCTGCTAAACACAAAATGTTGATACTGAATTGTTTTTGTTTGATGATAACAGCAACAAACTATTTTTTATTAACTATGTTTAATTGTATAAGACGGTTCTCTCAAAGCAAAAAAATATTGTTCTTAAAAAATCATGATTATTTTCTGTTCTAATTTCTGACAAGAGAGTAGAGTCTTTTACGAGATCGTATAAAAATATAAAGCCCTTTGCATTCTATTTAACCAATACCCATGATTATCTTATGATTGTCCGTAACATATCGTCACAAACGTTTGCTCGTTGATCTCTTTTATTCAGTTTCATAATGGGGAAAAATGGTCACAAATGTGCTATTAAACATTACCTTTCTTGGAATTGCCACATATTCTATTTTATGTCAGTAATGCTAAGTAAATAATGCTTAAGAGTCACAATGAACATGTTATTTCAAAAAAAGAAAAGAAAAGAAAAGAAAATGCATAGAGTGATACACAGCTGGATATACAGTAGTGCACAGAACGTAAACAGTGAATTATGACCCTGGTAACTTGAAATACTAGACATAATCCATTTAAACAAATGGGCATATAATTTTGAAGCGTGGATCTTTATTAGACGCCCAGGCATTCAATCTACGCGCCGCGTCGTGCTACGTCAGACTTCTCCCCTCCCCGCAAAGCTTCCTAATCGCCACTACTTGCACTTTCGGCGCTGCCACGGACAGACTATCGACTCGCAAGTGCAGAATGCTCGCAGGAGCAGGCGTTGTGCAGGTCTGATTTACACAGATACCAAAATGTTAGGCCTGCTACCGCGCGCTGCTCGGCGCACGTGCGTCCCCTCTCGGGCGGCGGCTAGCACTCGGACGTCTTGGCCCAGTTCCCCTGATGCACGGAGCAAATGCTGAGATGGCCCCTAGCTTTGCTTCTGGACGTAAATGTAGCTTCACCATGCGCACTTTTTGTTGAGCACTCCTTTTGCTTTTAGTGGTAGGAATGGAACTGAGGGTGAGTTACTATTTTGTTAGCAATGCAGAGGAATCGCATCTGCAGTTCGTTTACCGTTCCAAGTATGTTTTCTTTAACTCGGGAAATAAATAACTAGTTTTGCTTCTGAACGTAAATGTGGCTTTTGTTGAGCACTCCGTTTGCTTGGAGCTGCTTAAACAATTTTAACGGAGATGGTATAAAGTGCCAGTAAGAACCCACGTGTGCCGCCCAGACATGGGACAACCATAGGGCGACCACAGAACTCTTAACAAACCCCCAAGAATTTCCAAACTCCGGCGGAAGCGCTCCCGCAAGGGAGCAGGCCGCCACCAAGAAGACCTCAAGTGCTTCCCGTTTGCTTCTAGTGGTAGGAGTAGAGCTGAAGATTAGTTACTATTTTGTTAACAATGCACAAATATCACATCTGCAGGTCGTTTACCGTTGCTATTGTGTTTTCTATAACTCGGGAAAGAAATATCTAGGTTTTCAAATGTTGCTAATGTCACGATTTTAAAACTTCTATTACTATTTGTTTGTTTTTTTTAACTTGTATTAATCTTTCAAATATCGTAATTATAGTTAAAATGTTGGGAAGGGATTGTACGAGTAGAACTTAAGAAAACCTGTGCAAATAATCTTCTCTCCAATACGTCACACACTTTTCACTGTCTTTTGACCAAATAAATCAAGTCATTTTGTGTGGCAGTGGCGGATCCAGCCGACCATTGGGAGGGGGAGGGATCCATCGTAGATTTTTGTTAAATAATAAACATATGTTATTATTTTATATATATTTGTACTATAAATATGATACTTTACAATATTACTGTTTAAACAATTACATAACAGCACAAATTGATATTTAAATCAATTTTGGCAAATAAAGAAAGGTAAACGAAACCGCTAGGCTTGGGGGCAGCCATGGTCTCCATTCCCCCTGGATCCGCCAGTGTGTGGGAGCCATGCCGCTCCCCCCCCCCAAGGCCTAGCGTTTTTGTTTACCTTTCTTTATTTACCAAAATTGATTTAAATACCTATTTATGCAGCTATTATGTAATTGTTTAAACAGTAATATTGTAGAGTATCGTATGTACAGAACAAAAATAATAATTGCGAACGTTTATTATTCAACAAAAATCCATGATGGCCCCCTCCAAAATGATCGGCTGGATCTGCCCCTGATGCCATGTGTTTTCCAACATTCTCTTTTAAATTTTCAAATTCCTCAAAGCACGGGCCCGAAGGGTCCCTGAATGTTCAAGGCCCCCCCCCCATGGTTCTTAAAAATATTTAATACTATTTGAAAAAATAAACTGAACACAAAAATGTGATGTATGATTGAACTATACACAAAAATTTGTATAACGGAACGATAGGTCGCGCATCATTGGATAATAGGAGGGTTGGGGCAGAAGTCATGACAACTATTATTTTTTGTGAGAATATGAGTAGGGGTGTAAAATTTCAAATGTACACATGAAAGCACAAGGTATAAACTAACTGCTCGAACATTCATCAACACACAAAATTCAATTTATCATATTTATTAACGTATTTGAAATGACCGTACTCCTTTCATTTTCTAAGGCATTTTAGACAATACGACTTACAAATTCTAAAAGCCCTGCTTACTCGTTCTAAAGGCCTGATGAGGTACATGCTCGATTACCGCACATCACACTGATCCGCACACTCACAGGTCGTTTCTGCAGAAACTCTCCTGCGCATCTCGCGGCTGTCCGGTATGGAAGGACATTATTCCATGAGCTTCCACCAATTCCCTGTGACATTCTGGGGCTTTCATTTCATGGTAAACGGCTCTCTTGGTGTATAAGCGCTGTTGGAAACATGTTACAATCACCTCGCACGGCGGTGGACGGACAACTGATTTCAAGTGGCTCTTTGTGCTAATAGAGACACTTGCAAAGCTATCTGTTGATGTAAACACACCCTACTGCAGCATTTCTTACAAGATAAAAATGAAATTTTGCGATCCGATAACATTTCTTTTAGAAAAAAATATAAGAATACTATCATTTACGTGGCAATCTTAAGCCCAGAGCACTAGTTCATATTAATATGTGCTACAAATAACAATTCGAGCATTCCAGGAGATTCAGTCTTTTTCATAAATGTTGGATCGTGTTCATCATTTATGTTTACGCCGCCGTGTACCGTGGCTATCCTTGAACACAACTCGATATTCTGTACGTACATTTAAAGCATTTATTGAATAGAACCTGCAAATACTTGATACTATTAAGTATTCTAGAGTAAGCAACGCGATGCTTTCCAGAATATTACTCGACTGTTTCACCGTTTACGCGGAGAAACGAGGAAATGCTTAGCGCAGAAGGTGACGCCGCTGTCTGGTGTCGTTGCGGCCGGTGTGAATTTCGCGGCCTGGAAGTGACTTTTAAACTCTATTTTCTGAAAGACAGAATATTTTTCGGAAAAACTGGACCTGTTATTCTTTATGTCTAGCAAAACAGAATTTGTGGTATTGTGTGTAACGGGAGCTACTGGACACCCTGTGTATATAAACACAACCCCGTGCGCCAAGAAAGAAAAACCGAAATATGTAATCAGAGAGCTTCTGTGCGCAGCCAGCGCCGGCGTCAGCGCCAGCGTCAGCGCGAGCGGCCACGCCTCCGCCGCGCCGCGCCCGAAGGCGCGCTCGCGCACGTGTTGTTTTCGCTCGCGCCTCTGTTGTGGTGACGCAGCGTTTGATTGCGGCGCACGCAGCGGGGGCTCGGGGTGGAGCGGGCACGCCGGAGGAGCACAGTTGCTTGCGTCATTGGGCCCTTTACTATACGCTGGGGCGGGGGAATCGTCGATTTTTATTAAATAATAAACATTAATAATTTGTTATTATATTGTATGCTAGGGGAGCCCAGCTCACGTTGTTCTGCCCTTCATCTCCCTCTTTCTCCTTCCCTCTCCCTTTCTCTCTCACTCTCTCCGTCTCTCACCCCGCCTCTGTCTCTCTCTGTTCGTCTCTCTCTTTCCGACTCTCCCAATATCTATGTCCCTGTCTCTGTCTCAGTGGTTCTCTCTCCCTCTCATTCACATTTAGTTAGATTCTGCACATCTTTGAGCATGTGGGGTAATATTGAGAAGCGCCGGACCAGCAAAAATTTAATAGAATCTTCAGGCAGATTTCATCCTGTACATTACGTCCAGTAGTATGTCAAACATTTCTTTGAGGCCTTTGGCCTAAAACTTTTAGTTTTTAATGCCTTAGAACGCTTTGTTTAGGAGTTATTTAACGATATAGATTCAAAAATCCTACCGAGTGTAGCGCGTTGCATTTGACATGAAAATTTGTTTCTTATTCTACACAGCCTTCTAGCGCCATTTTCCAGATATTTTAATAGTTATTCTGCTATTTCCAAATAACAGACGAAATCTCTTGGGACGAATAACAGACGAAAGCGCACTGGGGACGCGCGCTTGAACCCCCTAAATAATTACGAAAAGCATGCGACAACACCCCACTTGTAAATGCAAGAAGTAAAAACAAATTAAGTGCAATAAAAATATTTAGTTATTTTGTATGTGTTATGTATTAAAACGCATGAAAATTAAAGTCAGAATTAGTTGGCGATGCTGACTGCACCTAACAATAAGATTGGGAGCAAGTTTTGAGTGAAGGAAGGACGCATAGGCGACAAAATTTCTAATCATAAGCCGTGCACATGCCGTCATGGATGGGGCACGGTCGATAGTCTAATGCGCTAATTTAATTGGATCCAAAATATACTGCACATAAGTTTGTAATATTTTTTCGTAATCTTACAGATTCAATAAAAAATCGATAAAATTGTTGCATTTATTGTAACCACTTCTAAAAACTTTGTTTAAAAACAAATTGATTAATTAATATTTGAGTGTTTAAATGTAAGTCTCAAAAAAGAAAGAATTTACACAAATGTTGAAAAAAGAAAAAAATTAGAGTTACGTAGCACTAAACGAACACCTCATACCCCTATGTAACGCTGCCTCAAACTCCCTCCCCCCTTTAGCGTTACGTAATTTTCGGACTGTTATAACTCAAAAACACTCACTTTCCATAAGAATATTTATTTACAAAAATCTGGGCCAACTCGGCCGCTATGTACAGTTACCACAAAACTTCATATACAAAAAACAATCTGCCATCTGGCTGAAACCACGCCGAGCGCTCTACTGCCGGTGATCCTCCGCCGGCGTCCTTTTATTTGGGCCAGCTCCCGCGCAAGGCTTCCCGCGGCTTCCCCTGATTGGCCGGTTCACCAGTGCGCGGAGCCCAGGTAACAGGCGTGGCTGGTTTCTGAGCACACCCTTGACGCGCTTGACGAAGCTCAGCGCGCCTGATGCCGACGCTCTGTGCTGCGCGCTGCCGGAGGCGGGAACATGCTGCCGGCGCTCTTTGCCGCGCAGTTAGCGCGGCAACTTTGAACTGCCGTCCGCATACTACACCCTCCCCACCGAAGTTGTGATGTAGGGGGTGAAACGACGCAGTCGGTTGCTCCTCCGCAATGCCGGCCGCTGCTGCGACTGTAGAGATGGCTCCTCGATGGTTGCGCCGGAATCCAGTGTGGGCCGCTCCTCCTGCTGGCTTGAAAAGGGAAAACGCATTACACTTTCTGTTGCCCTGCTCTGCGCTGGCCCCCCCGCCTGTTGCTTATCTACTACAGAATCGTAGTACCGTCTCCTAATCTGTGATTGATGCCGAGAGATTGCTCTATCTTCTGTCCTGAGGACGTAAACTCTGCCTCCTCTTACTGCAGTTACTATTGCTGGTTGCCACTTACAATTACTTCCGTACACTCTTACCAGTACCTTATCTCCTCTCTTGAATTTAGCGCCTTTGGTTGACACTGGCACTTCTTCCGGGAATAACAAGGACAATAAGGTACGGGGCTGCCGACCATGCAATACTTGAGCGGGGCTTCTACCTGACATATTTGGTAACGTCCTATAGGTGGTCAACATGCTAAGTAACGCCTGCTCTACTGATGCACCCGCTCTAGTTGCTTTAAGCATGGCTGACTTGAACGTCTGCACTAATCTTTCCACCTCTCCATTTGACTGAGGATGGAACGGTGGAGCCAAAATGTGCTGTATCCCGCTACTTTTACAAAATTTTTGAAATTCCGCTGATATGAACTGCGGGCCGTTATCGGAGATCAATACTCGTGGGAGGCCTTCTGTTACGAAAACTTTCTTCAAAGCATCAATTGTATGTGGTGCAGTTGTGTGTTGCATGCGCATCACGTACGGATAATTTGACAATGCGTCCACTACTAACAACCACATATGCCCTAAGAAAGGACCCGCAAAATCTACATGTATGCGGTCCCACGGCTCGCAGGGTTGGGGCCATGAGCTTAAATCCGCTCTCGGCGCTGCCTGACTAGTTTGGCATGCTTCGCAATGCTTGCTCATCTCCTCTATATCTTTGGTTATTCCTGGCCAATAACAATAACGGCGGGCTGCTTGCTTTGTTCTGGCTATACCCCAATGACCCTCATGTAAAAGGCGTAATACCTTTGGTCGCAACTTATGCGGAATCACTACCCTAACTCCTTCATCGCTAGCCAGTAATAATACGCCGCCCTTAACCGACAGCCTGTGTTGGAGCTTATACCATTCCGTCAGCGCCCTGGTTCGCCTATGCGCGCTGGACCAACCAGTTTGTACGTGGTACAGCACTTGCCTGAGCTGCGGATCCTTCTTTGTTTCCTTTGCCACTTGATATGACGAGACTGGAAAACCTGATACTGCCTCCTCTTCGGCTTGGTCCAGCTGGAGACAGGCGATGTCCTCAGAGTCAAAAGTTGCATCCGGCCCTTGCGGAAGACGGGATAGTGCATCTGCGTTAGCATGCTGATATGTAGATCTGTAAAGTATCCTGTAACTATAATCAGACAGGAAAAGCGCCCACCTTTGCATCTTACGCGCCGTATTATCTGGGATACGCTTGTGTGGCGAGAACAAAGATACCAACGGCTTATGATCAGTAATGATTATGAACTTTGACCCATACAAGTATTCATTGAATTTTCTCACGCCGTATACAATTGCTAAAGCTTCTTTTTCTATCTGAGAGTAATTCTTCTGGTGAACATTCAACGTTTTTGACACACAAGCAATTGGCCGCTCAACACCCTTAGCATCCTTCTGCGAAAGGACTGCCCCAATACCATATTCTGATGCATCTACAGCTAGTATAGTCGTTCTATCTGGCAAAAAATGTTCCAATTTAACTGCCTGCATTAAATTCTCTTTCAACCTCCGAAATGCCTTGTCACAATCTGCCGACCAATGCCATTTTACGCCTTTCTTACGCAACGCGTTGAGGGGTGCTGCTATTTCCGCCATGTTCTTGATAAATTTGCCATAGTAATTAATCTTCCCCAGAAATGACTGTAGCTGCTGCAAATTAACGGGAACCGGAAGCTGCTGAATCGCCGTTGAGTTTTCTCCGGTTGGCCTGATCCCCGAGCTATCCAACACGTGACCTAGATAAGTAATCTGTTCTTTAAAAAAATCACACTTATCCAAGTTAACCCTTAGGCCCCATTCATTTAAAGTCTTTAATAAGAGATTCAAGTTTTGTAGATGTTCCTCCTCCGACTCGCCCGTTACCACTATATCATCCAGGTAGTTGGCGCTGCCCTTCACCTGGGCTGTCAGCGTATGCAGGCAGCGCTGGAAAATAGCCGCAGCTGAAGCGACCCCGAAAGGCAACCGGTTGTATCGGTAAAGCCCGAACGGTGTGTTAATTACCAATAAGTTCGCAGACTCTTCATCTAACGGGATCTGCAGATACGCGTCCCGTAAATCTATTTTTGAAAATCTCTGCCCGCCCGCTAGCTTCTGAAAAAGCTCTTCTGCTCTGGGGATGGGGAACTGCTCTACCATGAGTTGCGCATTAACGGTGCTCTTGAAATCTCCGCACATTCTAATTTTACCGTCTTTCTTTTTTACTATGACTACTGGAGTTGCCCATGCACTAGTACTGACGGGGGTCAAGACGTCCAAATCTACTAACCTGTCGATTTCCTTTTTACTTTATCTTTCACTGCCAGGGGAACAGGTCGTGCTTTAAAAAATTTAGGGGTGGCATCTTTCTTCAACTGCAAATGCGCCTCAAAAAATTTGCATTTTCCCAACTGCTCCGAAAAAACTTCTGAATTCAAGTCTATCACATTCTTTACCTCCTTTGGCAGGGCGCTAGTCTGAATGACAAACGCGTCCTGAACCGTAAATCCAAAAATTGTGAAAACATCCATTCCTAGAATGTTAACCGCATCACGACTGTCCACAACCACCAGTGTTACTTGTCTTTCCATCGCTTTGTATTTCGCTAGCAGGCTTATCTTACCTTTCGTCTTGATCCTCTGTCTAGCATATCCATAAAAAACTGTGTTCAGCGAGGCGCAAGGCGGAGAACCCAGCTGCTCATAAGTAGTCATGCTTATTAGAGTTGCTGCTGCACCTGTATCCACCTGGAATAATACAGATTTACCACCTATTTCCAAGTTTACAAACAATTTACTTTTGTCATCACACTGCATAACTGAATAAATACAATCACCATCCCCTTCATCGATGCCTCTTTCTTGCCGCTGGCTTTCGGCATAACCACTGCTGCGTCCTTCTCTGACGTGCCCGCTCACCTCATCGATGTCCATTTCTTGTCGTCTGTTTTCAGCAGAACCACTGTTGCACACTTCTCTAATATGCCCTTTCTTACCGCACTTGTAGCACTCCGCTCTGAGGAATCTGCAAACCTTCCTGTCGTGACTAATAAAACACTGTCTACAAGACTTCAATAGCTTGCCTCTGCTGGTGGAAGGACTTTTCTTCTCCTGCTGCTTCCTGCTTCGTGGCTTGGCTACCCAATTTTCCTCCTGTACACTCATTTCCTCTACATCTCTTGCTACTCTATCGCCTAACGTCATCTGATGCGCCGTATGCTTCGTTACCTCATACGATGTTGCTAATTTTAAGGCGTCTTCCAAAGACGGGTTGTTTTGTTGCAATAATGCCCAC
Organism: Acheta domesticus; assembly: GCA_031308135.1. Lineage (NCBI taxonomy): Eukaryota > Metazoa > Arthropoda > Insecta > Orthoptera > Gryllidae > Acheta > Acheta domesticus. Next base: position 210,431,604 of record JAHLJT010009419.1, read on the forward strand.
CGAACTTCTTTTTCCGGCGTATGCATTACCAACATGTCCCGTATCAATGACTCCGCATACGATTTCTCTGTGTTGCATTCAAACGCACAACGCTTCGCCAAACCCTTCAACTCCGTCGCCCAATCGGCATGCGTTTGGCCTGGCTTCATTCTGGATGAATAAAACTTGTAGCGTGCCGCCACTAAATGCGTCTCCCTCGAAAAATGAGCTAGCAGCCGCTGTTTAAGTATATCGTATGACACCTGCGAAATCTCTTCTTCCTTGCTTAACTTACGTAACAACCTATTTAACGGTGCGCCGATTGTGGCCAGAAAAAATGCTCTTTTACGAGATTCCTCTTTAATATCATAGCATAACAAATGTTGCTCCAATCTGGCCACATATTCTTCGCAGGTTTCCTCTGCTGCATTGTAAGTTGCGAACGGCGGGGCTGGGCTGCTCGGTCGTGACGAAATTGCCGCTTGCTGCAATGTCTGCACCATCATCGCCATCTGCTGCTGCTGTTGCTGCTGTAGACACGCCATCAGTTGTGAAAATTGTTCCGCGTTCATTTTCCTTTTTACTCGTCGCCACTGTTATAACTCAAAAACACTCACTTTCCATAAGAATATTTATTTACAAAAATCTGGGCCAACTCGGCCGCTATGTACAGTTACCACAAAACTTCATATACAAAAAACAATCTGCCATCTGGCTGAAACCACGCCGAGCGCTCTACTGCCGGTGATCCTCCGCCGGCGTCCTTTTATTTGGGCCAGCTCCCGCGCAAGGCTTCCCGCGGCTTCCCCTGATTGGCCGGTTCACCAGTGCGCGGAGCCCAGGTAACAGGCGTGGCTGGTTTCTGAGCACACCCTTGGCGCGCTTGACGAAGCTCAGCGCGCCTGATGCCGACGCTCTGTGCTGCGCGCTGCCGGAGGCGGGAACATGCTGCCGGCGCTCTTTGCCGCGCAGTTAGCGCGGCAACTTTGAACTGCCGTCCGCATACTACACGGACGACCCCTGATATACTTACCGATGAAGCGCCGTTGCATATGAAGCCCGGGATTTATAAAAGGCTACTGACTTGAATTTCCAGGAAGTTGCGTCTTCCTCCTTTAATTTAATATTGGACCTGCCTTCACAATGTAAGAGTGTTAATAAACTAACAGCCGACTCTCAACAGGCCCACAGACTCTTGTCTTTGATGGTGGGCATGTTTTATATTCGTACCTGCCCCTGAAGCGTGAAAACAATTACGAGCGAAGTTTGTGTGAAAGCAATTAAAACGATTGCGAAATAAACAGTTTTAAAAGGGATATCAAACAGATCGACGAAACACTGCGTTGCACACAGGTCCGTAATGATTACCGAAGAAATCGGGACCGTACCGCGTGCCGGGAATAAATTCGGCAAAATTATTTAGGGAACTTCTTGTCCGGTGACATCGTCAATGGAGAAAATGGTCGTTCGGTATAACGTGGGGCAGGGCTTTCCAACTGGCGGCCTGCCGGATCTTTTTGTGCGTCCCTCGACTGCTTTGAAATTTTTATTATACCAACCAAATACAACTGCACAATTAATCTTATTTTTATTTAATTATATATTAATTTTCTCGTTGTATGTGCATTAATCATTAAGTATGTTGAATAAAAGTCGTATCTAATATATATATATATATATATATATATATATATATATATATATAGCCAGAGGTCACAAGCGCCCCACGAGAACCAGGAAAGTTGGCACAACCCCCGACGGCCGAGCTGTGCCTTCACTTTACTCATCTTCAGATTTTTCTTTCATTAATAGTACGTCGCGAGGTTGAACAGAGGGTGCAAATCATGGCAGGTCCCGAACGAAATCGAGTAGTTGTGAATCGTAAGTTCAATGTTAACTGCGAGCACGAAGTTTTATTCTCGGAGAAATGGAGCACCAACGTGTCTCGTATGTCACAAGATGATGTCGGAGAACAAAATTGCAGTAAAAATTGAAAGAAACATTTAGAAAAGTATGTGTATTACAACAAGATACTTATTAATTAAATTTATGAAGTGCTTGTTATTATTAACAATGAAAGATCGTTAAATTTTCTGTTCTTGTAATTTATATTACAAATATTTTCAAAATCAGTTGCAACATTAAAAATTGTCCTCGAAGTGTGTGGAAGTTGTCAAGCAATTTAATCTGAAATAATAGTATACAAAATGAAACCTCCCCTCTCCAGAAATTGCAGCCGTTATTTCAAGTCTTTAGTTGTCAAATTCAACATAATTCAACGCATTTCCGTCTTAGAGCCGCAGGGCGTTCCTCGTACTGAGGACTCGGGCAGCGGTCACTTTGTGATGGCCGTCGTGAGGCGCGTTGCTAGGGCCCTCGTGCAAGCCTGCCTTAAGCCCTTCGAAGTTGGAGAGTCCTGACGTAGGGTAACGTGTTGGTCGCCGCCCAGGCTCGCCCGGGTACGGGGCTCCGCCCTGCCCTCCGCCGTATCCCCCCTGCCCGTACGGCGGGTGGTGAGGCGAGCGCCGACCCGCCCCTCGCCGCGCGCCACCACCCACGCCCGCACCGCCGGCACCACATCGCCACCGCCACCACCGCCACCGCCAGCGCCTACGGTAGCGTCGCCCACTTCCGCCCGAGACCAGGAATGCCACATGTCTTTCTATACTGCGATATTCGTAACTTTGCCCCTGACAGGAATCAACTGTTGACGGTTTCATCAAGTCGGGAGCTTGAACGTCACCATGACGTAACTTTTACGAAATATAAGTTCCCGATTGGATGGCAGCGAAACAGCCGATTCCTGTCAGGGGCAACGTTAATAAATCGCAGTATAAAGGTGGCTCCACACATTCGGCATTCGCCGAGCAGCGAGCTACTGCTCGCCCGATCCCGACCAGCTCATGTGGTCGGCGAATGTTCTCTTTCATTGATGTATCCAAACGACCGGTACGCGGTGGGTAGGGCCAGCCCCGAACGTTCGTCACTCGGCAAATAGCAAGCGACCCATCCACACTACTCGGGATTCGGCGAACGGTTGCTCGCTGTTCGCCGAATAGAGAATGTGTGGAGCCGCCTAAATATACACGCACGTTTTCTTGAGCCCCAGAATCCCTCCCCATATTCCTTTGCCAACATTCGTGAAATTAAGAATATATAATAGCAAGGGCCGTGTACAAAAAAATATCATAACAAAAAATGTTCGCTCTCGTATAACAAAAACTATTTTACATCGAAAAACGAACTAAAAATTTGATATAAAATTCCTTTTGTAAGAATTATCAAACTCGCCACTCCTCTCACAACTAGCGAAGCGAAAGCTCAAGAAAACGTGCGCGGATAATGCATCACATCTACGGAATTTTCCCAGATAACTTCTCCAATGAAACAAAATTCCCCAACTTTGAAACGAAAAATATTCTCCAAATTATGGACCAACAACCTAAGTTGTCTCTGACGATTCCTTTGGCTGTCACCGTAAATCCAAATAAACCTATCAACATCCTCTCAGCTGCTCGAAGGCATATACTATTTTCGTTTTCTCATATTTTCCTTTCTCTATATCTGTCATTTTTGTACATAAAATTGAGAGGGAATAATATATACTGTTTCTTTCTTATATCAATTGAGAAAATATTTTTATCTCAACTCTGGATGAAAATAATATCCCTCAAAATTTCCCCGTCCATTTATGTTCCCCACAATGAAAAAATCCCCATTTTTGGAACAAAATTTACCAATCTACCAACCCTGATCCAGAAAAAGACAAAACGAATTTCAATTCCTTGGAATTGCTCCTAATACCTCAATGTATTACTCTTGTTTATTATAATCCCTCACTGGTGAAGTTCTTTCAGTACACAAACAAACGTGAACGACATTGAAGGAGACTTGGGAAACAATGCAACTCAAGAGTTGTACGAGATTTTTGATTTTTGTTTTTCTTTCTCAAATCATTAACACATTTCGCGTAATATTTATTAATGAAAACGGTAAACATGCTATAATATTAACGATCAGAGACTTGCAATAATCGGAAAAATTACTGAAAAACTTCTGTAATTTATTTTATTTTTTATAGAAAGCGAGAATATTTCTTATAAACGGAGAACACGAGGGTTCTCCTCCCAAATTGAGAACGATTGGCAAACCTGTCCTTTGGTGTCGGGCATCGATTGTGTGCTATGATGTGCGATTTGGAGCAGAATTGCTCACAAGAATTGGTTATTATTATGTGTTCTTTTACGTTGGTCAAGCAAGTACTGGCGGTTTCAATAAATTGGATTACTAATTTATTGATCAAAGTTTAATTAAATTTTTGAAGAAAAAAATCGTGTGCGAAGTTGTTCCACGCAGCAAAAAAGTACCGATCGTTATATCACGATTACGAAGATAGGATATGATGATAACAAAGAACTCCCTTTCATAGTTCCCAAGTTCAATTCAAAATCTTTATGGTCAGTTATTGCTTTCATGTTATTGTTAAAGTAACGAAAGGAAATGACGGTCGAAAGAGCTTTCTTAGTCTTACAAATCATTGTTCGACGTACTTACATCGTAACTTTGATTGTTACACTCATTTGGCATGACAGTTCCCAAGATTTCGAATTTTTCTTCTGATCCACATCTATACGTCTCTAAAACCTTGAATGTTATTAAAAACTCGTCTCATCACATCCAAATATTCGATTTGTTTCTTCGTTGTTCGGTGAACCGCTGGAAGTTTCTCTCAGGAGGAGAATACACATTTCTCCTTGTTAGAGCTATACATGCGTTTTCTTTGACTTTTCTTGCCAAAAAAGCCGGTCACTTTAATAATTGACATATTTAAAGTAAAACTATCGACGAGAGTTACAGTAGAATCAGGAGTTTTGGGTTGGCAAACTCAGGCTGAAAAATGATAGAATATTTTAAGTAGATGAGGCGATTTTTTCAAATGTAAAATTTGAGAGACAGAGAGAGACAAAGAGGTACAGATATATATTATTTTGATACAGGACAAATTCGGAATCTTCAGCATTGTATAGAGGCGGCTCCACACATTCGGCATTCGCCGTGCAGCAAGCTACTGCTTTCCCCATCCCGACCAGCTGATGTGTTCGGCAAATGTTCGCTTCCTTAGATGTGTTCAAAAGACCGACACGCGGTGGGTAGGGCGGGCGCCGAATGTTCGTCACTTGGCGAATATCAAGCAACTCCTCCACACTATTCGGGATGCGGCGAGCGGTCGCTCGCTGTTCGCCGAATAGCGAACGTGTGGAGCCGCCCTAAGAGTAAGAAGCGACCGCTTCACCAGGGTAGCTGACAGGGGAGGGGGACAATGCACTGAAGAAAGCGCCTGACGCGACAAAAATATGGAGGAGTTATTTTAATAGTGGTACAATTCCATTGACATTCATTTCGAGATATTGAACTCTTAACGTTAAATGATCATTAAAAAAATCGAGGGAGGAAAATTGTTTTTTTTTCTCTTATTAGATATTTCCTTGTGCGTTTGAAGATGATATGAATAAGCATACTGTATGTTTCGCGGAATATGGGGGTGTAGAGGAGATATACCACCCTAAAAATAAGGTTGGTAGGCAATGTACTGTTAATTCACTTTTATTGCGATGAGCTATTGTGACCGTTCGTGTAGGTCGGCCGTGGGGAAATTTCGTGGGTAATTTGGCTCTTGTTGAAATTTTGAAAAAAAACACAAAGTTGAAAGCCACAAACATTAATATAATTGAATCTCAAAAAAAAAGAAACACAAATTGCAAAATTACCTAACATGTACAGATAAACAAATGAACAAAGAAAAATACAACACTGAACAGCGTAAAAAAAAACTTTTTGAGGAAAAATCAACTGCAGAAATTATGAATTTCAAAGTTGGCACAAACTAGCATCACAGCAACATCTTCTGTGACAAAAATAAATTGAAATCCAACAAATTGAATCAAAGATATCTCTGGGGAGATGAGTACACATAATAGTACATCAGAGGGTAGAGCACAGGCATTTCGGACGACAAAATGCCTCAGCACTTTCTGTTTACAAAAATTGCAATTAACCCTTCCTCAACATACACTGCATTAGCATACATAGTAGTTTCTTGCAAAACAATTCACTTCAATTACAAAGACATATGTTGTGTACAATTAAGATGAATAAACATAGTTTTGAAAACACAGAATATTCAAAAGAAATTGCAAAAAAAACTAAACATGTGTGTTTACACCATAAATGTGAAACATTTATTACAACCTACTCCTTTGGTTGAAATTAAAAAAATATGTTGTATTTTTACTCAACAGGCATCCAAATTTCAATAAATATTTCAAGATATTTAAGTTCACTTAAATTCATCAGTTCATAACAAATATACTTTTATAACCCTTTAATTGTTCATAAATAACCCAAATTGTTTCTAACTTGATTTGGATTTTACACTATCATCAAAATGTTCTTTTTGATTTAAAGACAGAAACTGCACTTGTAGTGTATTAACATGACAAGATTCTATCATAAATAAGTGATGTTCTCCCCTTAGAAAGACACACTACTTCAAATATCTTTTGAAAATAGTCCACAATGATTATGGAAATACCAATGGTCGGGTATATCATACATTATGCAAGAGTGTTAATGGCCAAAAAAAATATTAAACAATCTGACAGTGAACTACAGGAACAACACTTCAACCTGCATTCTACAGTCAATTGCTTCCAAATTCTCATTACTTTTTATAGTATCACATATAAAATTGTTTTGTCTTTAACACCGACCTTATTTCGGTGACCGTGGCGTTCGCCACCAGCGCACAACTCACAGCGAACTAATGCGGCTGCCGACGCTCTGTCTTGGGCCTAAGCACGGGTTCTCTCTGCAACCACGTCTTACTCCAAGACCAGATGCCTTCGTCGAACGCGCATCTGCGGTGTGAATTTAGCCACCACTGGGCCAAACCTCTTTCTCGCTAACTGGAGCTCGCGGCCCCACACCATCAGCTTCCAAATTCACACTGCTACCTCACGCTGCCGCTTCTCGAAACATTCTGCGCACTTTCCAGACACCGCCGTTACAACCCCTTCTTTTCCGCATAGGGGAGGGAACAACTGTCTTCCCCCCCGCCACCCCTCCAGCGACCGCTGATAAGGCGACGGGTTACGTAATCGCGCGGCGAAGCACGCAGACAAGGTCTTTCTTATCGCCAAATAGTGACTGAGCGAGCTCAGGATCGCTACACTATGTCATGTACGGAAAGAACTTTGAATTCTGTTACTTTCAGAATAAATGCATAACACTTGCACAGACCTGAAAATGAAGTTAACTCAATTTCTCAAAAAATGGGAGTTGTACCACTAATAAAATTACGCCTCCATACAAGTTTTTTTTCTGTACGACTACTCCAGAATATATACATTTCTGCTCATCGGATGCAGTAATGATGACGAATATTATTCTCGCACGGCTCTCGACCAATCACATTCGTCTTGGTTCATTACACCTCGACCGAGGGTTTTCGCAGTCGCCTGCAGAGGCGCTGCGTGCTCTGCCGTCGTCGCAACTGTAGTAGAGAAAGTATAGTCTTCTACTCGCGTAGAATGGCTATTATTCACTCGTAGAAATTTCGACACTAGCTCCTACATGGCTCGTGTCGTAAACATCAACTCGTGAATAATAGCTATCATTCTTTTTTCAATCACCCCCCCATCCAGTTACCCTGGAGGGTCGGGAATTTATTCATAATTCGGGTACAATTTGGGCTGCAGCCGATTAGGCTTGTGCAGTGGGATTCGGGCCTATCTTAAATAAACTATTAGCTTGAAACTAACTTATATATAGCTAACTATTACAGAGCCTCTTGGGGCTTCTACGCTCGTTTGAGAACATACTATTCTGTTGTGTGCCTTCCCACCCCCAGCGTCCACATCCTGCCCAGAGCTGCACGCCGTTTCCGTCAGCCCCTCTGCGCTCTCCGCCACGACCCGGCACGGCCCACCCCGTGCCGCCCCGCCCCCGCCCCCCGCCGAGACCTCCGACCCCGCCGCCACCGCCCACTCAACCTCTCACGCGACGCCGCTCTCCTCAAGAGCCACTGTACACTCAGGACCCATTCGGGAAAATAAATTGGACACGTGGATCAACATTAAATGCGCAGGATCTCGTTATTTAGTATGTAGGGGTACCTTAAGGCGCGTCTACACGATGCATCTGTTCTGTGCGTCACAGGAATAAAATGGCATGCACAAAATTGAAAGACGAACGTTCGACACAGCGCACGTGCGCCACCGTGTCCACACGGTGCAACGCTGTGCGGTGCTTGTTCTATTCTGTACAAAGGATCCAGTTATTTGCACGGCAATAACGGCAATATCGGCAGCTTATTTTACAATCAGTCGAAAGACGAGGAGAAGAAAAGAAAAACTTCTTTTTCCCTATAATCTTGAATGAACTAAATAGTGAGTTCTTTGTTTTCTAGAGACCTTCTGAAAATACAAAAACTTGAATGAAAACTATTGCTTTTAATTGTTTCAGCTATAATGCTTATTAACTAAATTTCGAAAATGGACATTGCCGTAAAAATAAAATAAGAATCAGAGAGAACTAAATGTTCTTCTCCAGTCACTGCAACACACCGAACAGAAATGGAAATAATCACATGTTCATTTTTACTAGTTTCCACTACATATCTTAATAAATGTATATATTAAAAATCGATATTACCTTAAATATATAATAAAAGAATAATTGCAAAAAATTAGCAATAAAACAGACGGACAGCACAAAATAACTCAGAACACTACCAAAGAACTCTTACGGCTCGGTATTCCGGAGACTTCGCTACGAAATACACGTTCTTTGGAGGAAGCGCACGAGAAAAACGAACGAGATTCCCGTCAGCGCTGGAAGCTTGCGCTATTGTATGTATCCATCGTTTTGACGAAAGGACGCCTGCCCCAAATGCATGCGCTACGTGCACTAGACGCATGCGCAAAATTGAACGAAAAGACGCATCGGGTGGACCAGCTTTTACGGTGGCCAGATGTACCATTTTCAACGGGATTGTCCGTTACGAACACGAAATGTCCCGTTTTTTTTTCGTTTTTGGCTATAACCTCACTCTTTCTAGACGCACACTCTGGTTTTCTCTACTTCTTTACCGCTTATATTTCAAGAAACTTTTATCCAAAAATTTGGGGAATGAAAGAAAGATAATGTAGAGATTGATAAAAAATGGTGTGATGTCTTCCGCACATTTACAATGAGAGGCAATCCATGTAAAAACATACAGGTAGTTGTGAGTTTGGCTCTGGCTGGAAAAGGCAAAAATAATGTGGTGCAAGAGTATTTTCAATTTTGAACTTCCTTTGGATTGATAAAAACATTTTACTACCGAAGCTACTATTTAAGCAACTGTAATTTTAAAACCTCACTTCCAAGACCTGAGCTGTAAGGAATTTTCAACAGGTTATTAAGTACTAATTCAAAACTCTTGCAAGATATCAAATCATCTAATAAGAACAAAGTTAATAATGGTGTTCCTGAATGAGAAGCCACAACTCCATGTTCAGCAGATTGTTCATAAGTTGGTTATAAAAATATCTTTTTACGTATAAAAAGTAATTTGTACTTGTCTCAGTGAAGCAGTGCACTCACATATGAAGCTCATTTTCTTTGTAAGCTCGTGCCCTATTTTGTTCAGTTTTTTTCCTTCTCCCATATTTCAGAAATTCTGATTAATGTCATAAAAAATCTGGTCACCCGAAGGTACTTTCATCATTTTAGGGTCACTTCGTTAAATCAAACAACTTAGTTCACGGTAAAAACAAAAAGTACGTTTCGCCCTTTTATTGAACCCTCATTGTGAATTCTTTTCCCCGTTCATTACTCACGAACTAACTACGAACAACAAAAATACATGCATAGCTCATGAAGAGTAGTAGAATGAGAAACAAAATATCAATAAAGGGCAAAATCGTCGCTTTGTAACCAGTAAGTTATTTGTTTAATAAACTGATCGAATTTCAAGAAACATCCCAACTACGTTATTGATGAATTTCACTGCTTAGTGCCTTTTTTCTGTATACCAATGTAGTCAATGATTTGGTCTGAAATCATTCTACAAGTACAGATTTTTGGATGCACAGAAGAATGAATAAGCCCTCGCGAACACTCACGAAACCGACACGAAATTATTGTACACTTCGGTCGATTCCATGCAGTTGTATCTGTATAATTTTTTTCAGATCTCGTGCATGAAAGTTAGTACTTACATTCACTGTTTATTGATTGGAAAGTATTACTACTACTATTTTGCCGTAAGAGTACAACAATGAATTCACGGTGATGTAAAACAACTGGACATTGCAAAATAAACAAAAACATTGCAACAACATGAATCAATGTGACCACTGCCTTGGGTATTGAGAATGATCCCAAGGATACATTCTTGAAAGTTTCCGTTAATTCACACTAAAACGTTATGTACGAAACTCCAGAGAAAGTGTCTTTGGCGTACTCATTTCAAAATGCCGAAATAGGCTCTTAACGCAGTCTCGGCTATCAACATTTCATTCCTACGCCAAAGATTCATCTTTCTGTATTAGATACTAATAATTATTATTAACGTCATCAGGCCGATAAGCAGCAAATAACATGCGTCTGAAGTTTGTTTGCTATAAACCTCGATTTACAGACTGTTATTCGTTTTATCGGCCTTACCGTTTTATCAATATTTTTTTGTAAAACCATCACATAAACAAGAAATATAATTTGTTGGGAAAAGATAATATGCCATCTCTCCGTACAGTTAACTTGTTTTAGCGATGCGACATTGATGTCAAAGTCTTCAAAACATGGAGATTTTTATAAAATCATCGGATTTACCATCGATTTTTCAAAACTCATGGTTTAAAACAAGGATGTTTTGTGTTCGATGTTTTTGCGTGATTGATATTTTACTTTTGGATGAAAAAATAATCAAAACCTCTAATAATTTTCAAATATACATACAAAATTGAACATTCTTCGAACCAAAGAATCCAAGAATGAAAGATATTTGAAATTGAAATTGTGTTGGGAAATGTAGACCATATAATTTTTGAATTATCCAATCACATAATAAACTTTCTTCAAACCATTTTCTGACTTGTGATTTTTTTAAGTTTCATCTCAATAAACGCAAGCAGTGGCAAATTAACTCCCCATCGCGTTAACATTAATGGTCAATTCCGCATTTTTAAAAACATCGATGTATAGAAACTTGGATGGGTTTTGTCCATGTTTTATTATCCGTGTTTTAATTTTGAGCACCGATGTTTAGAAACATGAATATTTTGTTGCCGATGTTGCATCGCTTATTTGTTCGATTGTTCTTATCGGACTGTTAACTCAATGAACTGTTAAATCCTGAACGGATGGCGGCCTTTAAGAGTGGCTTTTCGTTTGTGTGGTTGCGTTAAGTCGCGCAATGCCCGAAGAGTGTCTTTTTTATTTCAACTTTTCCCTCACTAGTACCCCTGGGAAGGCGGCAATTTATTTTCTTTTGGGGCAGTACAATATGCATGCGCGCTGCGGCTCTACTTGGCTTTTGCGGAAGAAGGGGGAGGGGTACTTAGAATCTAGCTAGAGCTAAAAGAAAAAAATAGAATAAATCAAAAAAGAAAAGAAAATTAAAATAAGTAAAAAATAAATAAAAAGAAGAGTATAAAAATAAATGCAATAAAAATAAAAAAATAAAATAAAAAGAACTAAGTTACAGTGCCTTAACTAATCTATTTACAGAAAGGCGCTTTGACCGTTTCCTTTCTAGGACTAGAAAAAATGTTTAATTTCTAAATTACGCGTTTTAGTTTGAACTTTTTTCTAATTTTCGTTCTCATCAGCACTCCAATTGTCGCACTGTTTCGCCTTATTTACCTCACCGAAGCTCTTCGGCTTTGGCGGCAAAGAAGGCGGCAATATTTCAATAACTTATTTATATTAACTTAACTTATGGATGTAGCCGGCTCTTTGGCCAGCAACCTAAGGTTCACATACACGCTTAATAGTATTTTCAATCCTGTTATTGTTTTTATTTCTTTGGAAAGGAAAAACAAGGGGGAAAAGGAAATCCGTGAGAAATCTTAGCTGAAAATATAAAACATTCACAGGAGTTTGGACATACAGGAGTTTGTGAGAGAATACTGTGAAGCCACAGGCTTGTCACATCAAAATAAGAATGTAGTTGTAGTATGTTTTTCACGTGAAACTTCCAACATGCCTGAACTGAGTCTACCAATTCCAAAAGGTCTCTTGTCCACTTTGTAAACCTTACGGCAAATCACGTTTTTCTTGTTGAAGAATGGAGCTTTGACCGTTTCTTTCTATACTGCGATTTCTCTAACTTTGCCCCTCGAGGCCACTGAATTCCCATCTTCGCGACGGAATGAATATGTCACGGCATGTCGCGTCTTTCTCAGTCTTGCCGCTAGAAGTCGCATGGTCGCCAGCACTGCTTTATACGGTCGCGATCATATCGAAATCTAGCGGCACGACTGAGACAGATGCACAATACCGTGACATATTCCTTCGCAAAGATGGGATTTGAGTGGCCTTGAGGAGCAAAGTTACAAAAATGGCAGTATAGGCCTAGAAAAAAATGTTTCCGTTCTTAATGAGGCGTTTTAGTTTGAACTTTTTTCTTATTTTCGTTCTCCTAAACTGTGGCGTTCCGCAGAGGGCCCCGCGTCGCCGGTGTACTCGCTGGGCTACTCGGAGTACCAGGACGGCGTGGGCGCGCTGGGCGAGAAGCGGCTGCTCGAGGTGGTGCCTGCGCGCTGCGGCAGCGGCTGCGGCGCCCGCTGACGCCCCCGCCTCCGCCCCCGCCCTCTGGCACGCAAACAATAAATTGGATCCGTGGATCGACCTGCATTTGCTCATTGCCCTCTTCCTGCTCGCCAGTGCGGATGCGACGGCGTTTCGAAAACATTGAAAAACCATCGATGGACGTAACATGTTTTTTTTAAGCGAATACAGCAGGGGGTTTCAAACTTTTTTCGTCCGTGGCTCCCTTGACCTCAACGAAATTTCCCGCGGCTCCCCTGGCGACAAAAAGTTTCAAATGTAAGGGTTAATATAGGCCTACAAAAGATTCAACACAAATGAGTATAAGATACGTGTTACAAATATCGTTTAGTATAATAGTACAAAATTATTTTTTTATATACATGACACAAGGATTAAAGTAAATGAAATCTAAAGACAATTTTTATTAAATCTCCGCGACGCCCCTCGGAGTCACGACACAGTTTGAAAACCTCTGTCCTATGCAGTAAACCTTCGTTAACACGAATTCCAAGGGACCCAAAAAGTCAGAGTTCTTGTTTTAAAAGTTCGTGTTATCCGAGTATTATGAACCGCTTTTACCGCAATCCCTCGCCAGGACGGACGTTTTTCCTGTTAAGACGAAATTCGTGTTATGCGAGTTCGTGCTAACGAAGGTTTACTGCATTTGTCTCACCCTCGATGTTGTGTGTTCAATGTTTTTACGTGGTTAATACTTTTTAAAAGAAAAAGTGCCATCGTTAATCTATAGTAATTTTCATACCCTTGTAAATCGAATATTCTTCAGACCAAAGTTGCCACGCGTGAAAAATCAAAAAGTGTTTTCGCCGAAAAAGAAACCTATATTATTAGCGAATTAGATCAAGTAATTATTTTGATTTTTTTAAAGTTATGGGATAAATCTCAATTAAAATTAATATACAAGATCCGCTTTAAATTAAATCTACCTCCCCCTATGTGAACTTCAAGGATTACTTATCCAGATTTAAAAACCGATGTTTAGAAACGTCGATGGTTTTGGGCGATGCTTTATGAACATCGATGTTTTAATCTTAAGTATCGATGTCGCATTCCTACTCGCTAGCCGTCATCCATCGAGTAACTAGGCGACTGCTCACCGAATCCCGAGCAGTGAGGAGGAGTTGCTGGCTCTTTGCCCAGCGCCAATCTTTCCATACTCGCCATTACCTCAGTACTGCTCCGTACCAGCGAGTCCCGTACCGGAGTTCACGGAGGGAACGCAGTTAAGGACTAACAGTTTTTCTACGTCTGATGGAAAGCTAGAGGGGCTACAACAGCACACACTTTCTCGCATTATCAGCAACGGCTACGCAATATTACTTAAATCCGTCAGTGTTCCCAACTAGCATTTTTTTCCACGCTGGGATTCGAACCAAGATTCTTAGCTTGAGCACTCATAATTCACGGATTTTCAGGGCTTTATTTTTAGGATTTAGTTTTCATTAACGTACTTCATTCACCAAAAATCTCAATCCTCGAATCGGAATTTGCAGGAAGACGCCAAAAAATGTTCAACTTTTGTAATTTTCGAAAATACATGAGCTCAAAGAAAATGAGACATGCGCTGTTTTAAAAATTGTTCTTAAAATGGCGCCACTTATGCAACATTCAGCGAACATTTTATCTTGTTACATTGCTTTAGCTCCAAGCTATCCCATTCACTAATGGTTAATCACATTGGTTAATTCAAATGTCATTATTGCGCTGGTTGCTTTAGTTTGTTAGGAAATCCATCTGAAGTGTGAGTTATGTTTGTAGTCCACAGTATCTTTTAGGATTTTTTAGAATAATCCCGTGAAATAAGAATATACCAGCAATTGTTACCAGAAAGCAAAATTCCCGAAGGTTTTATCTAGATATTTTAATATTCAGAATTTTAAAAAATTCTAGGAAATCCAGGAAACATCTTAATGGACGAATTTTCTAAAACTGTGAAAGACTACGAAATGTTCCAGAACGTTCTGTAATGTCGCGGACACGTATGCAAATCTATAGAGTTTTCGATAAGGGAACCAGTCTAGAATATAAAAAATGATTCGGGAAGGAGTTGCTATTAGCATTTAATACTTTTCATTTCGTAGAAACTTTATACAGAATACAAAAGTATGTTTTGTGACTCATTTCGGATGATGAGATTACAATTGGAATGTACTGATAGGCAGCTGTTGATAATAGGATTACCAGATGAGAATGGGCGTGTGACCGTTCGTGTAGGTCGGCCGTGGGGAAATTTCGTGGGTAATTTGGCTCTTGTTGAAATTTTGAAAAAAAACACAAAGTTGAAAGCCACAAACATTAATATAATTGAATCTCAAAAAAAAAAGAAACACAAATTGCAAAATTACCTAACATGTACAGATAAACAAATGAACAAAGAAAAATACAACACTGAACAGCGTAAAAAAAAAACTTTTTGAGGAAAAATCAACTGCAGAAATTATGAATTTCAAAGTTGGCACAAACTAGCATCACAGCAACATCTTCTGTGACAAAAATAAATTGAAATCCAACAAATTGAATCAAAGATATCTCTGGGGAGATGAGTACACATAATAGTACATCAGAGGGTAGAGCACAGGCATTTCGGATGACAAAATGCCTCAGCACTTTCTGTTTACAAAAGTTGCAATTAACCCTTCCTCAACATACACTGCATTAGCATACATAGTTGTTTCATGCAAAACAATTCACTTCAATTACAAAGACATATGTTGTGTACAATTAAGATGAATAAACATAGTTTTGAAAACACAGAATATTCAAAAGAAATTGCAAAAAAAACTAAACATGTGTGTTTACACCATAAATGTGAAACATTTATTACAATCTACACCTTTGGTTGAAATTAAAAATATGTTGTATTTTTACTCAACAGGCATCCAAATTTCAATAAATATTTCAAGATATTTAAGTTCACTTAAATTCAACAGTTCATTGCAAATATACTTTTATAACCTTTTAATTGTTCATAAATAACCCAAATTGTTTCTAACTTGATTTGGATTTTACACTATCATCAAAATGTTCTTTTTGATTTAAAGACAGAAACTGCACTTGTAGTGTATTAACATGACAAGATTCTATCATAAATAAGTGATGTTCTCCCCTTAGAAAGACACACTACTTCAAATATCTTTTGAAAATAGTCCACAATGATTATGGAAATATCAATGGTCGGGTATATCATACATTATGCAAGAGTGTTAATGGCCAAAAAAAATATTAAACAATCTGACAGTGAACTACAGGAACAACACTTCAACCTGCATTCTACAGTCAATTGCTTCCAAATTCTCATTACTTTTTATAGTATCACATATAAAATTGTTTTGTCTTTAACACCGACCTTATTTCGATGACCGTGGCGTTCGCCACCAGCGCACAACTCACAGCGAACTAATGCGGCTGCCGACGCTCTGTCTTGGGCCTAAGCACGGGTTCTCTCTGCAACCACGTCTTACTGCAAGACCAGATGCCTTCGTCGAACGCGCATCTGCGGTGTGAATTTAGCCACCACTGGGCCAAACCTCTTTCTCGCTAACTGGAGCTCGCGGCCCCACACCATCAGCTTCCAAATTCACGCTGCTACCTCACGCTGCCGCTTCTCGAAACATTCTGCGCACATTCCAGACACCGCCGTTACAACCCCTTCTTTTCCGCGTAGGGGAGGGAACAACTGTCTTCCCCCCGCCACCCCTCCAGCGACCGCTGATAAGGCGACGGGTTACGTAATCGCGCGGCGAAGCACGCAGACAAGGTCTTTCTTATCGCCAAATAGTGACTGAGCGAGCTCAGGATCGCTACATAGCCCCCCAATGAATAAGATTTTTTTTTCGCATCATCAACGTCTTGAAATGGTAAGAAAAAATAATCTTGAAATTCAACGCCCTTCTTCCTTGCTGATGGTTTTTTCTTCATTTTTGTTAATCGTATCTTCAATGGATGTTAATAAGTTAGTAGAAGTAACACAGTTGATGTGAAGATCCATGCACTGCTCGTCGTCTTCTGGATTACAGTTTACAGTGTTGTCCAACGGGAATTGTATAGCATTCCTAGATAGGTCAATCACCACTCCGTAGTCGTGCAGAAAATCCATCCCTAATATGAGTGGATACAGCAACTCCTTTGCTACTATGCAGACAACATCATACATCTTTAGGCCAATTGTCAACTGCAATAGGACCTGTCGAGATATTGGACGCGACCTCTTTTTGTTCGCTCCAACAATATATGATTTGTGCATAGGGAATTGCGGTATATTCGGATTCAATTTAGAGATTTCATTTAACAGATCTTCTACAATCACAGAGCATGTGCTCCCTGTATCAACCAATGCTGAGATTTCTTTTCCTTCGCATATTATGTTGATCATCGGGCACCTACGTCTGGTTGCGTTGACACTGGTAAACGGCATCCTTTCAGATTCTGAGTATGGTTGCAAACACGTCACAGACTGTATCGTCACCTCTTCTACTTCCTTGATTTCTTGGTTTGTTTCGGGGTGACCACACGAGACAAACCTCATTAGTTTAACCCTCGTCCAGGATCTTTTGAAGTAGATGGTGTTGGATTATCCTTGCCCATTTTCTGCTTTCCCTTTTCTGCGTTGTACAGTTGTGCAGCTGCTTCAGGTTGATAATAAGCCGATTTAGCAACTTTCGACGGAGTAGAAGTGTCTTCATGATCTCCTGATATCTCGTGTTTCTTTCCCTTTTTCTTCACATTTCCATTTTCCATATTAGTGCCAGAAGTTTGTATGATGGCTGCTGATGAAATGCTTGTCGGTTTTGTTGTATCCTGCTTACCCGACATCTCATAAGTTGCATCATACAGACCTAACTGCGTCACTAACTTTTCTGCTGTCATGGGCAGTTGACTTTTTAGCAAATTCTGAATGCCTATTGGAAAATGTCTAATTATAAGGCAAACGGTTTCACTTTCTGGAATCGTGGGAGAGCATAATCTGAAGCCTGCTAGCTTTTCCGTAGCGTAGTCTTGCATGCTCTGACCTTTTTTCCAGGTACTACACATAAGCTTCAACCGAAAATTAACCTGGGTTTCGTGATTCCAGTACCTCATGAAGAACTTTTCTTTAAATCCCTCCATTGAAGTCGGTAATGGATCCAGAGTGTCCGCCCAAATTTTCGCATTACTCACTAGCATCTGATAAACCAATCTGACTTTCTTGCTTTCAGGCAGATTATACAATGTAAAAAAATTTTCTACTGCCTTTATGAATGCGCAGGGGTTCTCCTTCCCATGGGCTCCAAAAGTTAAACCTTGCGGTAAGCTAACCATCATAGGATGTGTAGTCATAGGGCCCGCAGGTAAACCATCAATCTTCTCTTGGAGGTCGTTTACCTTAGCTTCTAATTCCCGTTTCCTTGAGTCTAATTGCGACAAAATTTTGTGCTCGTTGTCTACTATTTCTGCCCTTATATCAGAAACGTTTTTGTCGACTTCTGTTTTGACCTTATCAACTTTTGTTTCAAAATTAATATTCAAACGTAACATCTGTTCCTCCAGCTTTTCTTCTAATTCAGTTCTAATTTGAGAGGTCGTATCGGTTAACTTTTGTTCCAATTGTGAAGTTTTGTCCGAAAGATCTCTTGACAACTGTTCCGTCCTATCTTGAAAATTCTTTTCCATCTGTACTATATTTTCAGATAGTTGTTTTGTTTCTAATGAAAGTTGCGAAGTCTTTTCTATTATGGCTTGTTCTAAGTGAACTAGTCTTGCATTAAAACTAGCAGTTAATCTATCTTCCAACTGAGTAGATTGTTCCGCAAATTTTTCATTTAACTGAGCGGATAAACTGTCTTTTAATTGATTAGATTGATCCGCTAATTTATCATTTAATTGAGAAGATAAACTGTCTTTTAATTCCGAATTCGAGGACCTAAGTTTCTCATCTATCTGAATCATAAACTGCGACATTAATCTTATCATCATATTATTCGCCCTATCAATGTCAATTTCTGATGTCGTTGGATCTTGAGGAGACGCAGATTCAGTTCCCGACGTACCAAGAGTAGCATATTCTTCGGTAGCAACCGGTGATTCTACCTGTTGAACTAATTCCCTGACTGTAGTCTCCCCATCATCCTCATTTGAAGAAAGATCTCCCAAATCCCTAGCTTGGTTGTATTTATCAGCCATTTTATCTAACAAAATGAACCAGTCTTAATTTGAGTTCAAATTGACAAAAAATTAATATTAACTATTCAGTGAGTATTTTACCACCTACAATATCTATAGAAATGCATACCTTTAACAAACACAACACAACCTTGTCAAACATCAAAGATACTAAAAAAACACTGCTGGAACCACCAATAGCTTTGGCTATTGTGTAAATTTCTCAAAATTTCAAGCCAGCCAGTTGGGCGCCATTTATGTGACCGTTCGTGTAGGTCGGCCGTGGGGAAATTTCGTGGGTAATTTGGCTCTTGTTGAAATTTTGAAAAAAAAACACAAAGTTGAAAGCCACAAACATTAATATAATTGAATCTCAAAAAAAAAAGAAACACAAATTGCAAAATTACCTAACATGTACAGATAAACAAATGAACAAAGAAAAATACAACACTGAACAGCGTAAAAAAAAAACTTTTTGAGGAAAAATCAACTGCAGAAATTATGAATTTCAAAGTTGGCACAAACTAGCATCACAGCAACATCTTCTGTGACAAAAATAAATTGAAATCCAACAAATTGAATCAAAGATATCTCTGGGGAGATGAGTACACATAATAGTACATCAGAGGGTAGAGCACAGGCATTTCGGATGACAAAATGCCTCAGCACTTTCTGTTTACAAAAGTTGCAATTAACCCTTCCTCAACATACACTGCATTAGCATACATAGTTGTTTCATGCAAAACAATTCACTTCAATTACAAAGACATATGTTGTGTACAATTAAGATGAATAAACATAGTTTTGAAAACACAGAATATTCAAAAGAAATTGCAAAAAAAACTAAACATGTGTGTTTACACCATAAATGTGAAACATTTATTACAATCTACACCTTTGGTTGAAATTAAAAATATGTTGTATTTTTACTCAACAGGCATCCAAATTTCAATAAATATTTCAAGATATTTAAGTTCACTTAAATTCAACAGTTCATTGCAAATATACTTTTATAACCTTTTAATTGTTCATAAATAACCCAAATTGTTTCTAACTTGATTTGGATTTTACACTATCATCAAAATGTTCTTTTTGATTTAAAGACAGAAACTGCACTTGTAGTGTATTAACATGACAAGATTCTATCATAAATAAGTGATGTTCTCCCCTTAGAAAGACACACTACTTCAAATATCTTTTGAAAATAGTCCACAATGATTATGGAAATATCAATGGTCGGGTATATCATACATTATGCAAGAGTGTTAATGGCCAAAAAAAATATTAAACAATCTGACAGTGAACTACAGGAACAACACTTCAACCTGCATTCTACAGTCAATTGCTTCCAAATTCTCATTACTTTTTATAGTATCACATATAAAATTGTTTTGTCTTTAACACCGACCTTATTTCGATGACCGTGGCGTTCGCCACCAGCGCACAACTCACAGCGAACTAATGCGGCTGCCGACGCTCTGTCTTGGGCCTAAGCACGGGTTCTCTCTGCAACCACGTCTTACTGCAAGACCAGATGCCTTCGTCGAACGCGCATCTGCGGTGTGAATTTAGCCACCACTGGGCCAAACCTCTTTCTCGCTAACTGGAGCTCGCGGCCCCACACCATCAGCTTCCAAATTCACGCTGCTACCTCACGCTGCCGCTTCTCGAAACATTCTGCGCACATTCCAGACACCGCCGTTACAACCCCTTCTTTTCCGCGTAGGGGAGGGAACAACTGTCTTCCCCCCGCCACCCCTCCAGCGACCGCTGATAAGGCGACGGGTTACGTAATCGCGCGGCGAAGCACGCAGACAAGGTCTTTCTTATCGCCAAATAGTGACTGAGCGAGCTCAGGATCGCTACAGGCGTAAAGAAGGGAAACGAGTTTAAAAAGCAGAACGTATTAAAACAACGGCTTAACAGATACGTACGTTCAGAATTTGAAAACTAAACACACTTTTTCTTCAGCGATGCGACCCTTTTTGAAGTTTTTGTATTTCGCCTCCAATTCAGCAGTAAACGCACACCTATTTCATATCATTATTCTATATAGGGAACACTGCTTCGATACGCAAAGCATAAACTTTGCTGAAATTATCAGAATTTTGTTCAAGTCGCGCGTGGAAGTGGTGACTTTTTTCTTCCAGTTTATTTCTACCCGACAGACTGTGAAATTATAATTCTCTCGGAAGGTACGCTCACGGTTTAATAGATAAGGAGTGTGATACGAAGTTCTGACAAACAGAAACTATCGATTTTAAACATGTTAAGAACCACGATGCAACGTTGACACATGGTACACTAACTTAATGTCAAAAAGATTGCAATAAAAAAAGTAAGCAAATGTAACTTTAGAAAAAAAACATTGGTTTACGGGGCTTAAAAATACGATCGCTATTTGTTAGACGAAAATGCGAACAATTTGCTGATTTTGGAAAAAAACGTACGGACGCCAGAACAATCGCTAAATGTACGTACATATCCTGCTGAATACGGACATCTGGTAAGTGGTAACCCTAGAATAAAGAAGAGGAGAAATGGCTATCGCTGATTGCGAGTGCTGAAAGAGCCTCGAGAGCCCCAAAATGAAATTTTATCATAACTATCGAATTAAAAATTACTTATTTGAAAGTAAATTCTTTAATGGTTGTTAAGAGTGAATAACTGTAACAAACTAACATTATTTTCTATTAGAACTTAATTAGAATGCTTCTCACTTCAAGTAAATAATAATTTTTACTTAAATCCACCGCATGCAGGACAAAAACATCCCACTTGTTGAAATTCCATTTCAGAACAGTATGACATAAGTGAATACAGGTCCTGAAGGCATCATTTCAATATTTGTACCGTTTTGAGCGTACGTCTTAGTTGACCCCACTAAACATTAGTCACAAATTATAATTTTCAGACCTTCTTACAGTTCAAACGTTCTCTACAGAGAATCTTTTTGAACCCTTCACATTCTACTACTTGGAAGAAAAACAAACTTGTAGAGTTTATGCTCTGTCCATTTCTTTAATCGCTTATACTCAAGTACCACACGAAGATGAGATAATGAATGAGATCTAACTTATACCAACAATCAGCGTTCTGCGTCGCTTTTCAAAAGCAAGCAGCCTTGTTTTGACTACTCGAAGGAGAAAGGTTGCTTTGACGCTGGACTGGCGCAGGTCTGCGGAGTCAGGGCTGCCCAGTTAAGGAGGTCGGAGTTTCGGACGCGACATGAGCACCACTTTTCAAAGGCTGGAGCCCTTTTTTTCTCGAGTAAAATTCGGTCGAGTTCGTTGTAAAAATTTTGTTTAACATTATTGTGTAAATTTCAAAATTTGAGCAGGGGTAAGGGAGATCAGAAGAGTATTATATTTTGGCACGTGAACAATAATGTTGATTTTCCACCCTCATTTGGGTATTAGGTCTGATATTCGATAAAAACCTTAACATCACGAAGTTAGTTTTCTTTGTTGCGTCACCGCGTAAAGAATTCCAAAGCTTTACCAACAATTTCAAATGTAAACGAAACTTCACATGTTTCTTTGCAGTATCAAAAATTGAGAGAACCCCTCTCACATCTGGACACCCCCCGTGCATTCGGCTCTACGGCACCTCTAGCGACTTCTCCCCGCACACAAGTGACTTGAAGCAATCGCTGCCTCTCACATCCGCTCTTGAACTGACGCATGGGAGGTTCTTTGAGGACACTTCACGGCCTCCGCCTTCCAAAGCGTCCAGGCCAAACCCAAGCGCCACAAAAACGCCAAAGAAAAATAAAACACGGTATTTTGTGGCACTCTCACCGCGCAATCCCCGCCGCCTGGGATGTCCCACGCAGGCAACACATTCCAGAGCGTGTGTGGGCGTACGCCAGCGAAGAGCAGTCTCCTTCACATTGTAAAGTATTTTTAACCTTTAAATATAACCCTGGGGTCTACTGGACCCACAACCAAATATCGTTATATAAGTGTTATTGGAAAATGAATATTTGGAATATTTTACTTCCACTAAAAGAATTCAGTTAGTACGTTTGGGAAGGGTTTGCATAATTGCCACCTTCTAACAGTCTGCTACTAACCTTACAGTAGAGTGCGGAAGTGCGGGTTTGCTGGATCCCAATGTTATATAACGTGTGTCTTTTTCAAAGTTGCAATTTTGGTTTTTGTTTGTTTTTAAGACTTTTTCTAGACAAAATAAAACCAAACATTAAGCATAATTCACACCTAATACGAGATTTACTAGATGAATGATAACGAAGAAAAATCGGAGAACTTGTTTGGTAATCACTCGGATTTGGATCCTGATTTTGTTTTAGAACACGATTTTCAATAGTTCTTCTTCTTCACTTCAAGGATTAGGCAGCTGCCTGTTCCGTCTTCACACTTCAAACCATCGTCTACGTGGTCTTCCTACATTCCTTCTTCCTGTTGGGTTGTACTGCAAAATTTGTTTAGGTAGTCTATTATGTTCCATTCTTTCTAAATGTTTTTTCCAGTCTTGTTTACATTGTTGTATGGAATCATTTAAGCGAAATATATTTAATTATTTTTCTTAATTCATTTCTTTGTTTATCTAGCAAAGTACAACCTTTTACTCTCCTTAAAAATTTCATCTCCGTAGCTTGTATATTTAATATTTCTTTTTGAGAGAGAATCCAATTTTCACTCCCATACAGGACTACTGGGGTTGCCATTGTTTTATAGAACTTCAACAAAGTATCTTTTCTAGTCTTATTTCTTAATGTTCTGTGTAGTGTGCCGCATATGTATTGGAACTTGTGCAATTTATTTTTTATATCTTGGAATCGGTCGTAACTTATATCACATCCCAGGTAATTGAAATGTGTTACTTGTTCTATTGTTTGGTTTTCCAAACATATCTTTGTTCTAATTGGATAAACTCCTTGAAAAGCCATGACCTTTGTTTTTTGTTTTGATATTTTCATGTTATAATTTTTACACATTACATTTAATTGATGGAATGCCATTTGGAGATCATCTTCCTTCTCATACATAATGACTTGGCCATCAGCAAATAGTAAAATATTGATATAATTTTCCCCGTTCAATCTGATCCCTTGTTTTACTTTCGGTTTCCATTCTCTTCTCAGAATTTCGTCTATATATACATATATGTTAAATAGTATCGGGGAAAGGCTGCAACCTTGTTTTAATCCTTGGTTGGTTTTTAATTCTTGTGATTGATGTTGATTTATTTTTATTCGGATATTTGTATTTTTATACAAACTTTTAGCTACATCTATTAAACGCTTTGGAACGCTTCTTCTATCCATTATAGCCCATAGTCTTCTCCTATTAATTCGGTCAAAGGCTTTTTCAAAAAAATGAAAGCAATGTGCGTGTCTAAATTAAACTCTCTTCTTTTTACTTTCCCGTATACGAACGTATACACGGAGTGATAAACGTAGTATAGAGAAAGTTATGTAATGCTGCGCGAAAAAATGGCCAATTTTCGGCGAAAAAAATTAATTGCCGGGCCGTGAAAACGACTAAGTGGATAAAACCAGTTGCTAAATTAAGAAAAAAAATCCCCTAACACGTGGTGTAGCCAGAAACCCTGTTTTCTAGGTCCTTGATACCGAAAACCCAATTGAAAGGAAAACGTCCGTCTGTGAACACTGCTAGAGCCTAAACCATACGCACGATTTCTTCCAAAATGGATATTCCCTGGTCGATCTAATTCTAGTCACAGCTTTGAGATTTTGAAAAATATTCTTCAAAATTTGGAGGTACTTTGTATGAAACCCCCCGGGGATTTTCAAAATTTTCTCGAAAACGGCTCCAAATTTTTTCTTTAAATTTCTTGTATGAATAGAGTAAAATACACTTATTAACATGGCATAGGTCCGATTTTCACGAATAACTCTCAATTTTCGAAAATTGTGAAAGTTTGAATTTTTTTCGGCGTCTTTCTTCAGCTACAAAATTGAAGATAGAGAATTTTTCTCCAAATAAAATTTGTTCTGCATATTGAGTTCTTTCATAAAGGTCAAGTAAATGTTTCTCAAAATTTTAGTAGTTTTCGTGCAATATTGCGTGCAATATGTGCAACAATAAAAAATTACAAAAACAAGATTTTCTTAAAAACGCCTCCAAATTTTTTTCTGTAAACTTTTGGTAGAGACAGTGGTAAATTTACTCTATCAGATGACATAAAGCTATATTGGTCTATCGGTTGTTTTTTTCAAAAATTACAAAAATGTAAATTTTTTTACTTGTCTCTCATGTCGTTAATAATTACATTATCGGCGATTTTTTCACATTATTATATTTGCAAGTATATAAGCTTTAAATAATAAGTAATGTTTCTCGAAAACACAACCGTTTTTCTGTGAAAAGTAACTCAAATTTCGGCATTTTCAGAAATGCTCAAACGCCATTTTCTCATATATGGCTGAAAATGTTTTCTTGAAACTTTTGTAACAGATAGTGATAATTACACACTTTAATATTATGTAAAGTTTATTTTGATTTTTTTTTGTTTTTTCAAAAATTATATAAATGTAAATATTTTGAAAGATTTCTCACATCTTTAATATGCATATTATCCGCAATTTATAAAGATTACTATACTGGTGAGTGTATGTGCTTCAAATAACTTCAAATAAAGTATTTTGAAAACACAAAAATTTTCTGTAAAAATGAGCTTCAAATTTCGCATTTTTAGCAGAGCTAAAACGCCATTTTCTCTTAAATAGCACATAATTTTTAAACGAAAATTGCCATTTACGGCTAGGTTTTTGTGTTCTTTAACTTTCTAAAATTAATATTTTCGTTCTACCAATAGGAAACCGAAAAATTAAGAAAATGACAAAAAAATGTACTTTTGGCGGTGATAGATGGTAGCTGGCAAGAAAGGGTATGTGGCAATTCCGAATAGCTATTGAAGACCCAAGGAAATAGAAAACTAATGCGGGAAAGTCTGTGCCATTCTGTAGCACCACTAGTTTCTATTATTTGATTCACTACGAAAATGCTGTGTGCGCGCCGACCACTCAAACGGCGCGCGCCAGCAAAACCCAAAGACTCGGTCGAGAGGGCGCAGCACTAACGCGCTGTGCACTCACCGTAGCGTAGAACTTGATTTCCCATTGGCCCACCGGGGTATAAAAGCCCGGTGGACAACGGGTCAGTGGAAGTCAGCTACCAGTCGTCAACCTGTCAGCGACGAGTCTGCAACGCGTCTGCCAGAGATCAACGGAGGGCCAGCCCACGCATCCGCCAGTACGAGCCAAACGACTGAGTCTACCGACTCATCACGCCGAGGCAACAGCGATCTACAACAGGTCCATCAAGCTGGCCCGCCCACCATAGCAGAATCGAACCAAACTAGTGCCATAATTTTTAACTATTTTATTACTAATTTATTACCGCAAAACTAATTTTTTTACCACTCATCTTCACCCCAAAACAGGGGTGGCGGGCCAGCTTCATATCAAGCTGGCCCGCCCACCATAGCAGAATCGAACCAAACTAGTGCCATAATTTTTAACTATTTTATTACTAATTTATTACCGCAAAACTAATTTTTTTACCACTCATCTTCACCCCAAAACAGGGGGTGGCGGGCCAGCTTCATATCAAGCTGGCCCGCCCACCATAGCAGAATCGAACCAAACTAGTGCCATAATTTTTAACTATTTTATTACTAATTTATTACCGCAAAACTAATTTTTTTACCACTCATCTTCACCCCAAAACAGGGGGTGGCGGGCCAGCTTCATATCAAGCTGGCCCGCCCACCATAGCAGAATCGAACCAAACTAGTGCCATAATTTTTAACTATTTTATTACTAATTTATTACCGCAAAACAAATTTTTTTACCACTCATCTTCACCCCAAAACAGGGGTGGCGGGCCAGCTTCATATCAAGCTGGCCCGCCCACCATAGCAGAATCGAACCAAACTAGTGCCATAATTTTTAACTATTTTATTACTAATTTATTACCGCAAAACTAATTTTTTTACCACTCATCTTCACCCCAAAACAGGGGGTGGCGGGCCAGCTTCATATCAAGCTGGCCCGCCCACCATAGCAGAATCGAACCAAACTAGTGCCATAATTTTTAACAATTTTATTACTAATTTATTACCGCAAAACTAATATTTTTACCACCCGTCTTCACCCCAAAACAGGGGGTGGCGGGCCAGCTTGATATCAAGCTGGCCCGCCCACCATAGCAGATTCTAACCAAACTAGTGCCATAATTTTTAACTATTTTATTACTAAATTATTACCGCAAAACTAATTTTCTTACCATTCATCTGCACCCAAAAATATAATTTTTAACTATTTGGTTACTAATTTATTAGTCATGAGGGCGGCGAGGCCGCCCTCTCCCTTATAGCGTCCGGCTCTAACAGTCTTGCTGGTTTGTTGAAAGTCCTTGTTGATAGAGATTTAAAAGGCTTAACTGAGTAAGACAGTATCCACTTTTCCTCTGCAAAATTAAGTAATATTTTGAGCAATGATTCTATTAATTTTTTCTGCGAATTTTCATTTTTTACTCCACCCACCCAACCTGCGCAACGATGTTTTCCTCATTTGATGTTTAAATTGCTTTTATATTTAGTATGTTTCAAAATTTAAAAAAATATTTTCCACTTGCAAAGAGGTAACCTACATAATACTTTATGAAAATCAATTACAAAGTTGGAATTTGAAGAATCTATTTTTGAAATAAAAAAATATTTTTAAAATATTCAAATAGCCGTTTAGGATATTGAATCTATATAAAACTATGAAAAGTATGATTTTTTCAAATTTTTCAAAGTGGTTTGGGAAAGTGAAAAAAATTCAATAGAATAGATAACAAAATATGAAAACGATATGTTTATTGCACTGATATAAACTTGATTGCTCCCTATTGTTATCTGCTACTGTCGAAAAAATATCTTTCTAATACAAGTTAATTATTACATACGAAGTTAAAAGAATATATTATGGAACAAATTTGTGAAAGTTATACGTACATGCCCCACGAAACCCAAATTCCGTTATAAATCCCAAACAGAAATCATCACTTCAGTTCTTACTGTGGTATGTGAACTTATTATAATTTTATTGTCGTTAGAGCGGCGTCTCCATGTAAATGTTGAATGGCGATCAACATTCTCCTATGTTTCTCTAGCGGCGGCGCACTGTAGAAGCATGAAAAGTCAGAGCAGCCCACGCTTCCTTTCGCGCCTCAAGACCGTACTCCGTCAACACATCCCTGCCGGATGGCGTAGGCCGGATCGCCGAACGTGAGAATCGCCGCGCCGCGCCGCTGCTTGTCACCCGTCAGCAAGCGATAGATAAGAGCCGTCGCACGCCTCTGGAGGTCAAGCGAAAAAGTTCCCATTGGTACCGCTGGGTTGAAATGCTCTGGGAAACCTCTTTCCCATTAGTCTTTAAAAGGTTAAAATGACTTGGAATGAAGTTTTTCTAGCACTCAAAAAATTTTGTGAAATAGAGCTTTAAATTTCCCGTTTACAGTAACGCTTAAACGCAATTTTCTTAAAAACGGCTCCAAATTTTTCAATGAAAATTTCAATATGGGAGGCAATATGGGAGGCGGCAATAAGATGTTATAGTTCACGACGTATTTATTGTACCCCCAGTCCTTTTTCTCTACTCATTATGCAATGTTTCACCCACACTCACGGCTTGCAATAATGTTCTGCACACGAAAACTTCTCTGTAACAACTACTGTTGATTCGTAAAGAACAGAATGTATCCGGCGATATCTATCGGATTGTTATCATCATGCATCGAAATTCATGAAGGTAACAGTGGTCTTAACAGTCTGAAAAACAGAGATAAACTATTTCCTTTGGGAAACGGAGCTATGAGACAAAAATGTAATAGCAAGACTTGGAAATGTATAATGTGTCAATATGACACATGGCGGTCCTTCTAGGTATAACTAAGTTTTTTTACAATTCTATGAAAATCACAGGATTGAGCTTTACAGCACATGAAGTTCATGCACTAAAGAAAGCACTTACAAAAAAAACAGTTTTCTAACTTTTAAAACTCAAGCACAACGTTGTAGTACATATCACAAATGTGTCATTTTGACACACTCGGTCCTTCTAGTGTTATGTTTCTGTGATATAAATCTGAAAACATACATAAATGTGACAACAAGAAATAAAGAAATTAACACAAAACACCTTTAAATATTCACCAACACATTCCTTACCTAAAAAAAAAAACTCCCAATCGGAAAACCTAATGATTTTATAATTTATTATTAAATAAAATAATAATTGTAGAACTGCTTTCACGCAGACTGGATAATTGGTTGTTAAATAATGTAGGTCCCAGTACCACAGATTAGATATTAGTAGTGATGTAGTATCTATTCTGTGCCAGTACTGTCCTACTGGTGTGTGTGGGTGTGTTTGGAGGTAAGTGGATGAAAAATTTGAATTGCATCGAAACTAAAAATCAAGTATGAACGTTCCTTAACTTTGAGATAGTAGCGGCACGAACTGTTCACTAATTGACACGAGTTTTGCTTGATTCTGTTATAGTGGCCCACCTTAGAATAAATATTGGGGAAAACTTCATGTAAAGGGATGAAGATCGAAGGCAAAAATTTGTTTTGAGGAAATTAATTAGTAATAAACTGCTAAAATGCTCAATCTTTTGAATTTGCAATGGTGGGCTGACCAACTTCATGACAAGCACCCGTTTTGACTAGCGGCAAAAAATTGGTTTTGCAGTAATTAAATTAGTAATAAAACTAGCATATCTGTGCGAGAACTCTCGCATGCTAAAGCATACTCTTTCCCTATTCTTCCATTACCATATTAACCTTCAACTGGCGTGGTGAAAATTCTAGGTCGTAAGTGGAGTTGTGGGGTCGAAAATAATACCACCAAATGTGGATGAAACTAAGCTCTTTATTATTTGTATACTTTTGAATTTGTATGAGTAGTGAATAATAAGGATAATAATGAAGAACTGGGTCAAAAATTCTCAGAAAATATTTCATAAAAATTCATTAAATTATTAAAAGAAAAATTGCTGCTGAGAATAATATAGTGTTATTTAATAATGAAATGAAAAATACTCAATGATAACACTTAATAATACTGATCACATTCATGCATCACATAAGAATAATTATACATTTGTTAACAAACTGATCATCTGGTTATTATAATTAATTTAATTTAAAAGTTTCTAATCACCATATTCTTTGCAAATAACGCATCGACATGGCAGGCAAACTGGGCGATTACAACTAACACACTCATACTAGTTTGTCTTTTTCTTCATTTGAACGAGTACACAATAAACGTCCCTTTCTTTTCGACTCTCGGAGGGCACTTTCCTTGTCTGGTAGAGATTTAGTCAAATCCGGGAAATTGCCATCCAGAGTTCTTTTGGAAGACGGCTATTTGCTAGTCTTAAATTCGAAGCGTTCAATAGGGCTATACTCCTTAAATGTTGTTCTCGTACTATACAGTATATAACAGTGTACGGAATCTGTGAACCTGAAAAGGTCAACCGACATGGCGCAGGTAATATTGAAAGCGGCTGCAAGAACACACCTGGAGTCTTGTCTTTTAGGATACCATTTCCGTCTCCAGCTATTTAGGGCAACAAAAATAATTCCTCCCAGTTCGTGAAGTAGCCTGTGAGTCAATGACGACAAAAGTGAACGCTATACAGAAGGGATTAACAAAGAAAGGGTTTTCAAAGAAACGCCAGCGGTGTACAGTTTGACTGGTATCGAAAAAGACCACACAACCCCACTTAAGAAGGAAAGTTGTTAATGAAACGTGTTTATTTCTTTGTGTTCATAAATGAAACTTCTAATATGCTTTTACAGAGTATTAAACAAAAGTAAAAACAATGCAATTGATGTTCCAAACAAATTTATTTTCTGCGTTCTTACGTACCTCAAGAAAAGATATTCCGAGACAAAAATCATAAACATATTCTCACATTTGAGTAAAAAATACCGTTATTTACCATTAGAAACAATTCAGTAGGGTTAGACTTCACTTCGGTACATGGGAATGTTGCTCAAACGATGTTTGCATATTGAACATCTTAACGAAACGACACCTTTGGTTTAATATCAAACGGTGTAATATTTACAAGTTTACAGCTGGTCATTGATATACAGACTTCTAGATACCACCATCATTTAAATCGTGCCTCTGGATTGTTAATGTTAGCAGTTATCGAGCGACTTGCGCTATTCTTTATATAATTCTAAATTTGGTTGATTTTTAAATTAATTCATCCAGTTTTGTAGGCTTTTTGATTTTTGTTGTTCATTTATTTCAAGCTATTTTACTTTAGCTAATTTAAAAAGTTTGTTCTTTGTGTTATGCCATAGCACAAGATTTTTCCCACTACTTCCGCGTACCCGTGCGATAACACTGGAATATTAAACCCCCACAGTCTTCCATACCGTTCTATTTAAAAAAGGTCCATCAAGCTGGCCCGCCCCCTGTAGCAGAATCAAACCAAACAAGTACCAGAATTTTTAAATATTTTATTACTAATTTATTACCGCAAAACTAATTTATGATTTAGGGCAAAAACAAATTTTTCGGGCCAATTTGACTCTTTCGTGAAATTACAAGATTTTGCTCACGGTTCAATAATATTTGGGGAAAAATATTTACCATGATATTTGGCACCTTGCTTAGAACTCTCCGTAAACAATCAATACAACATACATTTTCGTACATTTTAATTTGGCGAGGACGTCATTATATCGTTTTAAGAGGAAAAATAACACTCTAACCATTTCCTTGCATAATTGTGTCGAACCATGGATTACAAAAGTGTTACGAGAAAAAACTTCAGCTGTTTAAACAGTACATACTTTCTCGCCTTTAGTAATGGCTGCGTCATACAATTCTACGGAAGTTTCTCTCCTTATTAACATATGTCATCTTTTTTTGTAAAATTAATTACAAGTTATAGAACATTAGGTGTGAAAACTAATAATTTTCAAACAAATATGAACACAAATTCGACAATTAATAGTGTATTTTACACAGCTAATTCATGTCCCAACAATGAGACAATTCACAGAAATTCACACGTACATACGTAATGCATACGAGGAGAAAAGTTGAAGAAAAAAGTGGTGCTGTTTTTCAGAAAAAAATTGTTTAAAAAATTCCAAATGACCTGTATATTTCAAGCAAATTATGCGAAAATGCTAAAAAAACCGTATATTACATTTCTGTCACAAAATCTGTCACTAAAGAACGTATTTCATTAACTAGCCATATATGTTTTTAACAATAAAATAGCAGTAATAATAATATTTTTTTAAGTGTATGATCTAAAAGTAAGAAACGAATTTAAATTATTTAGACGGATAAAAAAAATATTTCGGGAAACGAGAGTGAATTCCATAACTTAGCCCCGCAGCCTGCAGATTGGAAAGGAAATGCCTGCACCGTCCACTCTGAAGGAGTGGGATTTTCCCGGCGGAGGCAAGCTGTTTACCTGGGGGAGAATTCTATGACCCTCCCCCTAGCCGAAACGGAAGGAGCGGATCAGGCACCAAGTGCCTTTACAGCATTCATTCATACACTAATATTTCTAAGACGCTCCAATGGACCTGTAAAGGATTGCTTCAGAAAAAGAAGACAGGAATATTCAATTGCTCAGCACATTACATAATTTAGAAAGTACAACAAGAAATTCGAAGTATAATTTTAAAAAATCGCTTTACAGAAATGAACTCAAAAGCTAATTGAAGACCATGTTGCACATGAAAACAAAATATCTGCGTTACACATATCAGATATTTTTATTTTCTCGCATTTATACGTACATAGTAAAGACAAATTATTGTGATGGGGCAGCGTAAATCGGCGATTTTTCAACACAAATACTCATGTGACCGTCCAGACCACGAGTTCAAAGAGAAAGGCACGCGCCTGCGTGTTTGGCGTCGAAAGAAAATTGTATTGACAAGAACAGTGAATTCCTGGTAAACTGTTTAAAAGTGAAATAAGCTTGCCAAATGAAGTATACATTCAGATAGATTTTGTAATACACTTTCCTTGTTTTAGTTTCACAACAAATATGCTCCAGAAATGTACACAGTTTTTCTTGCTGTTGTAAATAAATATTAATAAACTAATAATTCCAGATTAATAGAACAAATGTTTGTTGTTGTTACTATTACTATTATTATTAAAATTATTCTTCTAATTCACAGACGGACGGACGGACGTATTTAAAAAAAACAAATACTTTTTCGGTATCAGGAAGGTCCAAACCTCTATTTCCGTTTAGATCTCGAAATTGATATTCCGCAGCATCATTTTCTGTATTCTACGTATAATACTCCGTATACACATATATACGTATTCAAGGAAGTAAAAAACATATTAAGAAACCGCAATTCCCGAAATCTCACTATAAGACATGTTAGAGAAAGTAAATTACTACATATTGTAATAGGATTTGTCCACTTTTTCCGAATCACAATACGAGTTTTTGTGTCAAAAAATTCCCGTTTTTTTGTGGCGGAATTACATAACTTTCTTTATATTACGCATTTTAAATTGGATAGTTTACTTGGTAAGTTCTCTTCGTGAAGTACGCACAGAAAATAATACTCGGTAGATGTATTAGATTTCCAATTACAGGATCTCCGTTTCATAATTGTACACAAGGTCTTCTTCTTCTTTTATTAAGGTTAACACCTGTTTTTCTTCATACAATACTTTACCGTCGGGATGATTCAGGAGATGTGGAAATCCAACGTACACAACGTAATGTTTGAAATTAATAAACTTTTATGTAAATAAGAGTGTTTCTGCGGAAAATTCTACTTTTCCGGCGCACGATTGCATAACTTTCTCTACTTACGATGAACTTCGTATGGAGAACAAATCAAAACCAACGAATGAATACTTCATCGCATGCCAGAATCTTCGAGATATCAGGAAATTACAAAGTTTACTTAATGTTTCCAACGGCAGTCTCGATTTGCAAATATTGGACATTTTAGACCAGTAACTGAACATCACCGACCATAAATAATTTTAGTTATACCAAAACCATTGGCGAAGTATCTACGAGTATAATTCCATTTGCAAAGCTTTGGTAATACCTGCCCCAGGCAAAAATAGCAAAGACCCGCAGGGTATTTAACACTCGGGCAGGCTTTGGAAAAACCAGTAAGACTGTTAGAGCCGGACGCTATTAGGAAGAGGGCGGGCTCGCCGCCCTCATGACTAATAAATTAGTAACCAAATAGTTAAAAATTATATTTTTGGGTGAAGACGAGTGGTAAAAAAATTAGTTTTGCGGTAATAAATTAGTAATAAAATAGTTGAAAATTATGGCACTAGTTTGGTTCGATTCTGCTATGGTGGGCGGGCCAGCTTGATATCAAGCTGGCCCGCCACCCTCTGTTTCGGGGTGAAGACGGGTGGTAAAAAAATTAGTTTTGCGGTAATAAATTAGTAATAAAATAGTTAAAAATTATGGCACTAGTTTGGTTTGATTCTGCTATGGTGGGCGGGCCAGCTCGATATCAAGCTGGCCCGCCACCCGTTTTTTGGGTGAAAATGAGTGGTAAAAAATCGGGTTTGCGGTAATAAATTAGTAATAAAATAGTTAGAAATTCTGGTACTAGTTTGGTTTGATTCTGCTATGGTGGGCGGGCCAGCTTGATGGACCTATCTACAACGCCACTGCCTCGCCGGCTCCGCGTACTGATGAATCTGTTTGTTGTTTCCTAGGGCAGGTCTGCCCAAAACTAATCTAGAGCCATCGCCCAGGGCAGTCGCTGGCACAATTGACACATGGAATAAAAATTGGCATGAAGCTCCGCTACTGCCCGACCAGGGCTGTGAATACTAAACTTACTGTCAAGGTAAATACTAAACGCTCGTCATATTTTCTTATTGTTGTATAACGGATAATGCACGCGAACGATTTAAGAAAGCTCTCTACCGGAGAAAAAAAATTCGACAATTTTGGGTCTATTTTGTTTTCCTTCGGACATTTGGTTTCTTTATGCTTTTAGAGATCAAATATCGAAAACAATTATTTTCTTTCAATTTGTTTGTAGCAACCCTCATCGGGAACGAGTGGAAGAGGGGACGAGAGTGGAGGCGTTCCCACGGGGGCTGGCGCTCCGGACAGGGGCGCCCGCACGGTTGACATTTGGCAGGCTGCGGGCGTTCTGGAGTCGGTCCAAGGGGCGGTTTCCGGTAATGTCACTTCTTTTTTTTGAAGCGAGCGGAGGGGGAGAGTAGTGGGAAGCGAGGTGATGTCGAGGAGAGTTTTCTTACGAAAATCATGTAACAGGAAGGTTGCGGTGTTGAACGCTTCCTCTCCGGTTTAGGGTAATTTGTGATTAATAAATTAATTAGTAAAGTACCAATCTGTGTTTGCTTCATGAAGAGCAGGAGAAACCCTAACATTGTTGATAAATAATTGGCAAAAGTATAGGGTTTTACTTCAAACATCATAACTCTTCAACAAATTGAAATATTTTGAAAATTCTATTCTTAAAATAATCACAATTGAATTATCTAGTGAATGAACTAGAAAGGTAAAGGTACTGTGAAAACTAGAGAATCAGGACTTATTTGAGAAAAAATTGATAAATTTTGTCTGGACTATTCAGCTCATAAAACTGAAAAATGTAGTAAGAGATTAACTATTCTAGTTCATTCTCTAGAGTTTCATGGGTTACATGATGCAAAAAGAATTATATTATTAACTTTAGTAGCTTTTAATTTATGGTGTTTGAAGTGCACGAATGTGCTGCAAATTTGCATTGCGGAAAAATGCATTTGAAGTCCACTCACTTCGGGCTTTACAGTTGACACTCGATTCGAAAAAAAATACTTTCTCAAAAATTAAGAAACATACTGTAATGATCTAGGATCATTCCTGTTATAACTCAAAAACACTCACTTTCCATAAGAATATTTATTTACAAAAATCTGGGCCAACTCGGCCGCTATGTACAGTTACCACAAAACTTCATATACAAAAAACAATCTGCCATCTGGCTGAAACCACGCCGAGCGCTCTACTGCCGGTGATCCTCCGCCGGCGTCCTTTTATTTGGGCCAGCTCCCGCGCAAGGCTTCCCGCGGCTTCCCCTGATTGGCGGGTTCACCAGTGCGCGGAGCCCAGGTAACAGGCGTGGCTGGTTTCTGAGCACACCCTTGGCGCGCTTGACGAAGCTCAGCGCGCCTGATGCCGACGCTCTGTGCTGCGCGCTGCCGGAGGCGGGAACATGCTGCCGGCGCTCTTTGCCGCGCTGTTAGCGCGGCAACTTTGAACTGCCGTCCGCATACTACACCCTCCCCACCGAAGTTGTGATGTAGGGGGTGAAACGACGCAGTCGGTTGCTCCTCCGCAATGCCGGCCGCTGCTGCGACTGTAGAGATGGCTCCTCGATGGTTGCGCCGGAATCCAGTGTGGGCCGCTCCTCCTGCTGGCTTGAAAAGGGAAAACGCATTACACTTTCTGTTGCCCTGCTCTGCGCTGGCCCCCCCGCCTGTTGCTTATCTACTACAGAATCGTAGTACCGTCTCCTAATCTGTGATTGATGCCGAGAGATTGCTCTATCTTCTGTCCTGAGGACGTAAACTCTGCCTCCTCTTACTGCAGTTACTATTGCTGGTTGCCACTTACAATTACTTCCGTACACTCTTACCAGTACCTTATCTCCTCTCTTGAATTTAGCGCCTTTGGTTGACACTGGCACTTCTTCCGGAAATAACAAGGACAATAAGGTACGGGGCTGCCGACCATGCAATACTTGAGCGGGGCTTCTACCTGACATATTCGGTAACGTCCTATAGGTGGTCAACATGCTAAGTAACGCCTGCTCTACTGATGCACCCGCTCTAGTTGCTTTAAGCATGGCTGACTTGAACGTCTGCACTAATCTTTCCACCTCTCCATTTGACTGAGGATGGAACGGTGGAGCCAAAATGTGCTGTATCCCGCTACTTTTACAAAATTTTTGAAATTCCGCTGATATGAACTGCGGGCCGTTATCGGAGATCAATACTCGTGGGAGGCCTTCTGTTACGAAAACTTTCTTCAAAGCATCTATTGTATGTGGTGCAGTTGTGTGTTGCATGCGCATCACGTACGGATAATTTGACAATGCGTCCACTACTAACAACCACATATGCCCTAAGAAAGGACCCGCAAAATCTACGTGTATGCGGTCCCACGGCTCGCAGGGTTGGGGCCATGAGCTTAAATCCGCTCTCGGCGCTGCCTGACTAGTTTGGCATGCTTCGCAATGCTTGCTCATCTCCTCTATATCTTTGGTTATTCCTGGCCAATAACAATAACGGCGGGCTGCTTGCTTTGTCCTGGCTATACCCCAATGACCCTCATGTAAAAGGCGTAATACCTTTGGTCGCAACTTATGCGGAATCACTACCCTAACTCCTTCATCACTAGCCAGTAATAATACGCCGCCCTTAACCGACAGCCTGTGTTGGAGCTTATACCATTCCGTCAGCGCCCTGGTTCGCCTATGCGCGCTGGACCAACCAGTTTGCACGTGGTACAGCACTTGCCTGAGCTGCGGATCCTTCTTTGTTTCCTTTGCCACTTGATATGACGAGACTGGAAAACCTGATACTGCCTCCTCTTCGGCTTGGTCCAGCTGGAGACAGGCGATGTCCTCAGAGTCAAAAGTTGCATCCGGCCCTTGCGGAAGACGGGATAGTGCATCTGCGTTAGCATGCTGATATGTAGATCTGTAAAGTATCCTGTAACTATAATCAGACAGGAAAAGCGCCCACCTTTGCATCTTACGCGCCGTATTATCTGGGATACGCTTGTGTGGCGAGAACAAAGACACCAACGGCTTATGATCAGTAATGATTATGAACTTTGACCCATACAAGTATTCATTGAATTTTCTCACGCCGTATACAATTGCTAAAGCTTCTTTTTCTATCTGAGAGTAATTCTTCTGGTGAACATTCAACGTTTTTGACACACAAGCAATTGGCCGCTCAACACCCTTAGCATCCTTCTGCGAAAGGACTGCCCCAATACCATATTCTGATGCATCTACAGCTAGTATAGTCGTTCTATCTGGCAAAAAATGTTCCAATTTAACTGCCTGCATTAAATTCTCTTTCAACCTCCGAAATGCCTTGTCACAATCTGCCGACCAATGCCATTTTACGCCTTTCTTACGCAAAGCGTTGAGGGGTGCTGCTATTTCCGCCATGTTCTTGATAAATTTGCCATAGTAATTAATCTTCCCCAGAAATGACTGTAGCTGCTGCAAATTAACAGGAACCGGAAGCTGCTGAATCGCCGTTGAGTTTTCTCCGGTTGGCCTGATCCCCGAGCTATCCAACACGTGACCTAGATAAGTAATCTGTTCTTTAAAAAAAATCACACTTATCCAAGTTAACCCTTAGGCCCCATTCATTTAAAGTCTTTAATAAGAGATTCAAGTTTTGTAGATGTTCCTCCTCCGACTCGCCCGTTACCAC
The DNA here is from genome assembly GCA_031308135.1 of Acheta domesticus. Classification (NCBI taxonomy): domain Eukaryota; kingdom Metazoa; phylum Arthropoda; class Insecta; order Orthoptera; family Gryllidae; genus Acheta; species Acheta domesticus. The sequence continues at coordinate 210,470,059 of JAHLJT010009419.1, forward strand.
TATATCATCTAGGTAGTTGGCGCTGCCCTTCACCTGGGCTGTCAGCGTATGCAGGCAGCGCTGGAAAATAGCCGCAGCTGAAGCGACCCCGAAAGGCAACCGGTTGTATCGGTAAAGCCCGAACGGTGTGTTAATTACCAATAAGTTCGCAGACTCTTCATCTAACGGGATCTGCAGATACGCGTCCCGCAAATCTATTTTTGAAAATCTCTGCCCGCCCGCTAGCTTCTGAAAAAGCTCTTCTGCTCTGGGGATGGGGAACTGCTCTACCATGAGTTGCGCATTAACGGTGCTCTTGAAATCTCCGCACATTCTAATTTTACCGTCTCTCTTTTTTACTATGACTACTGGAGTTGCCCATGCACTAGTACTGACGGGGGTCAAGACGTCCAAATCTACTAACCTGTCGATTTCCTTTTTTACTTTATCTTTCACTGCCAGGGGAACAGGTCGTGCTTTAAAAAATTTAGGGGTGGCATCTTTCTTCAACTGCAAATGCGCCTCAAAAAATTTGCATTTTCCCAATTGCTCCGAAAAACTTCTGAATTCAAATCTATCACATTCTTTACCTCCTTTGGCAGGGCGCTAGTCTGAATGACAAACGCGTCCTGAACCGTAAATCCAAAAATTGTGAAAACATCCATTCCTAGAATGTTAACCGCATCACGACTGTCCACAACCACCAGTGTTACTTGTCTTTCCATCGCTTTGTATTTCGCTAGCAGGCTTATCTTACCTTTCGTCTTGATCCTCTGTCTAGCATATCCATAAAAAACTGTGTTCAGCGAGGCGCAAGGCGGAGAACCCAGCTGCTCATAAGTAGTCATGCTTATTAGAGTTGCTGCTGCACCTGTATCCACCTGGAATAATACAGATTTACCACCTATTTCCAAGTTTACAAACAATTTACTCTTGTCATCACACTGCATAACTGAATAAATACAATCACCATCCCCTTCATCGATGCCTCTTTCTTGCCGCTGGCTTTCGGCATAACCACTGCTGCGTCCTTCTCTGACGTGCCCGCTCACCTCATCGATGTCCATTTCTTGTCGTCTGTTTTCAGCAGAACCACTGTTGCACACTTCTCTAATATGCCCTTTCTTACCGCACTTGTAGCACTCCGCTCTGAGGAATCTGCAAACCTTCCTGTCGTGACTAATAAAACACTGTCTACAAGACTTCAATAGCTTGCCTCTGCTGGTGGAAGGACTTTTCTTCTCCTGCTGCTTCCTGCTTCGTGGCTTGGCTACCCAATTTTCCTCCTGTACACTCATTTCCTCTACATCTCTTGCTGCTCTATCGCCTAACGTCATCTGATGCGCCGTATGCTTCGTTACCTCATACGATGTTGCTAATTTTAAGGCGTCTTCCAAAGACGGGTTGTTTTGTTGCAATAATGCCCACCGAACTTCTTTTTCCGGCGTATGCATTACCAACATGTCCCGTATCAATGACTCCGCATACGATTTCTCTGTGTTGCATTCAAACGCACAACGCTTCGCCAAACCCTTCAACTCCGTCGCCCAATCGGCATGCGTTTGGCCTGGCTTCATTCTGGATGAATAAAACTTGTAGCGTGCCGCCACTAAATGCGTCTCCCTCGAAAAATGAGCTAGCAGCCGCTGTTTAAGTATATCGTATGATACCTGCGAAATCTCTTCTTCCTTGCTTAACTTACGTAACAACCTATTTAACGGTGCGCCGATTGTGGCCAGAAAAAATGCTCTTTTACGAGATTCCTCTTTAATATCATAGCATAACAAATGTTGCTCCAATCTGGCCACATATTCTTCGCAGGTTTCCTCTGCTGCATCGTAAGTTGCGAACGGCGGGGCTGGGCTGCTCGGTCGTGACGAAATTGCCGCTTGCTGCAATGTCTGCACCATCATCGCCATCTGCTGCTGCTGTTGCTGCTGTAGACACGCCATCAGTTGTGAAAATTGTTCCGCGTTCATTCTCCTTTTTACTCGTCGCCACTGTTATAACTCAAAAACACTCACTTTCCATAAGAATATTTATTTACAAAAATCTGGGCCAACTCGGCCGCTATGTACAGTTACCACAAAACTTCATATACAAAAAACAATCTGCCATCTGGCTGAAACCACGCCGAGCGCTCTACTGCCGGTGATCCTCCGCCGGCGTCCTTTTATTTGGGCCAGCTCCCGCGCAAGGCTTCCCGCGGCTTCCCCTGATTGGCGGGTTCACCAGTGCGCGGAGCCCAGGTAACAGGCGTGGCTGGTTTCTGAGCACACCCTTGGCGCGCTTGACGAAGCTCAGCGCGCCTGATGCCGACGCTCTGTGCTGCGCGCTGCCGGAGGCGGGAACATGCTGCCGGCGCTCTTTGCCGCGCTGTTAGCGCGGCAACTTTGAACTGCCGTCCGCATACTACAATTCCAATGTTATTTTAAAACATTTTCTGAAAAAGACCTAGAAAGGCTGGACTAAGTATACAAAACGGGGACTATTTATGGTAAACACAGTATAGAATAAACAAGTGACGGTAGTGTCGCGTGTAAATAGTACTTTTGACTACAGAAGGGCTCGAAGAAAATGTATTCAGGCAGCAACGTTCCATAGAACACATTTAAAGAAGAATTTTGAAGTTTATTTCATTAAAATCGGACCACGGGTTGCATTGTTTTCGCAATTAAAAGAAAATGCATATTCGACGAAAAACTTCCAGGGAATAAACGTGTTACAAGTTCTGACGTCATTCGAAACCAAATTAATGTTATTAAAGATTACGGCAAAACCGAAGAATTATACTAGACTGGAAATTACGAGGCTGTAGAGGAGAATTTCGGAAAATGTATGAATGTAATACCAAAAATTTAGGAAACTGGGGAAGAAAGTAAATAAAGTTTTTCTGATTCATAACTTAGAATTGAAGCAAAACAATCGACGAAATGCGTGGTCATATAAGGTAATATTAAGTTGTGAAATAAAATGTTTCGGCATAATAAGATGCAGAACGTCCAATTGAAGATCTAAATAAAGACAGTGATAATTTTGAAAGACTTTAGAACGTTGTAATACCACAGGAAAATGTGAGACGCGCGAAATGTAATTATTTCGCGAGTATGTAAACGAGACAATAATGGCGGCGAGTCTGTTTTGTTTCAACCTGAGACAATATGAAGTCCGGTCAACAATGGGCTGGGGATTTGGTCGAGTTCTTGCAGAGCACGCGGACGTTGTGTTAGTGGCTATAATAATTTTTAGAATTTGTTAAAGTTTTATTTTAGAGATTTTGGAAGGACTTGGCGTAGTGAAGAATTGGTACTGTGTTGGCAGAGCGCGCGGACAGTGTATTCGTGGCTGTGATTTTTTTGTTCTGAAATTGTTAAAGTTTATAGATTTTCGAGTTTTGAAAAAGTACTTGGTGTTAAAGATTTGGCTGAGTGTTTTGTATTCGCAGTCGCGATGAGTGTTAAAGTACAGCGACGTCAATGAACTATTCAGTTGTTCGGCAGAACAATTCTTGCGAAGTTGTATAAAATGTTTGAAAGAACTTAGTTGCGCGATAGTACATCGCAGAACAGATATTCGCAGTAGTGCGAGACATTTAAATACTGGCGTATTTTGATTTGTGCAAAGAACTGGAATAGAACTTCACGTATTATTTATGTATTCGAGTGCGCGGTATGTCAGTGATAAATTTGTGCATTGGTGAGAGACGGTGACGGAAACCAGACTGTGCATCGACGTCGTTGCTGGTGTGAGACGGCGCAAGAAAGCGACCCGGACTGGTGAAGGCCTAGCTACACATGGGGAGCGGCGGAGTCTGGTGTTCAATGGTTCGAGAGAGCAGAGGCCAACAAACATGGAAGTCAACAATTTTGGTTGTTTTTTTTTTTTTTTTTTGGAAGAAGATAAAACAAATTGGTCAAGGCCAAGATTGTCATTAGCAGTAAGGAATAAAAGAATGGCCATTATTAATATTTAAAAAGGCGTACGCCTCCATAACAAAGAGAAAATTAATTTTTAAGTATGGAAATTGAATAACGTAGTTCTTAGAGTATATTTTGTTGTTTTGTTTTTGTGTTTATTCTGTGTGTGTATTTATTGATGTGTTTATGTTGATGTGTAACGTAGATGAACGCAACGGGGTATAAGTGAATTTATTAATGAATAAATGAAGGAAGGCATCATTGCCAACCATAGTTATCTCTCACAACAATGACAACGGAGGCTGTGTTTGAGTTTTTTCCGTATGGAGCCGGTCCCAACCCACAATTATAAATTTATGTGACGAACCAGAGAAGGGAGGCTTACATAGTAGAAGTTTAATAGTATTTTGTTAAAGATAGATCAAGTGGGAGTAAGATTCCATTACCGTTGCATTGGCGGTACAAAGTGGTGTTGTTCATGTTAATAAGTTTGATAAGTAATTAAATTTAGAGCATATAAAGTGAGTAAGAGTAGGAGGAGAGTAGCAGAGATAAGAACCCACCCGATACCGTTACAGTACCATGAAACGGTTTGAAGCATTTAAAAGAGAATAAAACAGAGCATATAACACAATACAAATTGAATAAAAACGAAATTTAACGATTTTCCATCACTCTCGGGTCAACAGCTACCTTAATGTCACAAAGATTTTCTCCTTTTCCTATTAGCTTTGTTTGCGAAATGTTCAGCTGATGCTCGTTGAGTTTCTTATCGCGAAGTCATAACGAGGTACTTCTGAATCGCTGACCCTTCAAGAGACAGAAATCGCTGACCTTTCATGCAGCACGAATGACCCATTTGGACCAACGCATCTACCTCCAACATCAATAAACTTTAAATTGTGCAAATAGATTTCTCTGAATAGCAACACATGCCCCATGGGTCATTTCAAACGCCCAACTTCATAAAGAACTGAATACATAAACGATTATCAAACCTTTCCAACAATTTTTACTCCAATCTAAGTACAATAAACCAAACAGTCCACTACAATCTGGCATCATTAAATGACCTCCCAACTAGAATTAAAAACTGATTTCCATTCGGAGCCTTCTTACAAATTTTCTCCAGAAACTGTTCAAAGTAGGGGCTCTTGTAGCTTCCTACACCAAGTGAACTGTAGTTAAAAGTTAAGTTTCGTATAAGTAATAATGTAAGCCATCACAACAGATGATAGAGTAATTTATTACTGAACTGTGTAATTATCAAACAATCCATAAATAAATTTTATATCTATATAATATATAGATATTATGTAGGTATTATGTATATATATATATATATATATATATATATATATATATATAAACTGGATGTTGGTATATTTATAAGAGGTGAACACTCACACCGTACGACTAATTTCTATGCAAGTTCGCACTTCTACGTGTTTTTTCACCGAGAAGGTTCATGTGCGGTTAATTCTGTAGTAACTCCACTACTTGGCGCTGTAGAACAAAACTGCAACACTCGGCAGCATTTTGAATCTATATCGTTAGATAACTTTTAAACGAAGCGTTCTACGGCATTAAAAACTAACATTTGAGGCCGAACGTTTCTCACATCGTAATCTACAGGATGAGACCTTTATGAACATTCTATTACATTTTTGCTGGTCCGGCGCTTCTCGATATTACCTCACCTGATCAGAGACGAGCAGAATCTGCAACTAAATGTGAATGAGAGGGACAGAGAGAGGCAGAAAGAGAGACACACAGAGATGGTCAGACTGAGACAGGGGCAGAGAGAGACGGAGAGACAACGAGGGAGAGTGAAAGAGGGAGTGAGAGAGAGGCAGAGAGAAAGGGAGATGAAAGGTGAAAGGGAGATAAAGAGCAAAACGTCTGCCGGGTTCCACTAGTGTGTGTGTGTGTGTGGGTGTGTGTACAAAGAAATCGCTGGGTGCCCCACGATCGACCCCCTGCAGGAGGGAAAGGGGAAGGGGTTCGCGGGGGAGAGGAGAGGATAAAAACGCCTTGGCAATGACCCTAGTATTTTCCGGGCTACGACACACCTTATCTAGCTCCCTGACTAGGCCTCCCGTAGGGTTGACAGTTGCTATCAAACCTAAATTGCGCGCGCAACTTTTCTTGAACGATGGATTGAAGAAATGCCGGTAAAGTGGGGGTATTAGTTACGAAATCGGCCACTAGATTTTATGAAGTAATGCCAATCTCTGGAGAATCAGTCATGCCTTCGCAACTTTCTTAATAATTTGCGTTCTCACTTTCTCAGGATCTCCTATAATGGATCTTCACCTGCTTTGGTCATTTCTTTACACTTTTTGGAGAAAATCACTTGCAAAAGTTCTCGTCTTCAACAGAAAATAGTTTCTATTTCGCGCCAGTGAAAATGTGTTTGGAATGCTATCATCAGTGCTCGCTGCGAGCTTTTACCGTCAACTGTTTATTGTGCCAGAGAGGGAGAAACAAGGTTCGGAAACATCGTTAAAGAAAAGTTGCGCGATTAATGTGTAGCTCCGAAGAACAGTTGCTGAATACTTGAATATTAGTTGGCAAAATATCTACGGAAGTTTATAATCTAGAACACTTTGGGGAAGATTTCAGGCAGGAGAAGGGACACATCTACGAAATGACACATGGACAACTATATTACTACGAAATGAAATATTATTTCCTCTCACAATAATCTAAATATCTTAAAAATTCATTTATAGAAAAAATATAGAAATGTGCTAATTAGACAGAAGTGCAAAATCATCTAGCAACGTCCTTATAATTTAGAATACAAAAATTGAATTTAACATTTGGAAACTTGGCGAAAATCAAAATGTGGTCAAAAAAATTAAATGATTAGAATTCGAATATTGATACTGCCACTTACATCCAAATACACAGTTATCAACCTTCAACCGGTACACTGGGATGTACTCCACACCGCTCGATATTTATGTTGGAAAATACATTAGGAACTCTTCCCTATAAACATGATGTAAATTTGTGTAATCAGTTCGTCCATCGTAGTGATTCATTTCATTGTTGATATGTGTTACGTTCGTCAGTTTCTGTTATAATGAAATGGATTTGGGGTGTCGTGCACCCCACTGAGCCATTTGTGTAAGTATTTTTAATTTGAAGCACTTGTATTCTGTGCATTTAAACCATTTGTGATAAGGTATAAATTCAGATAAAAGCTATGAAATATTAATACAATGGTTAATACGTAATATTGTTTTTGTTTCGTCAGTGAAATTGAATCTGCGCTTAGCATAGATCGCGCAGATGTGTGGAGCGCATTGAATCTAAATGAACAAAAGTGACTAATAGAAAGAAGTGAAACATATTTTCTGAAATGAAAATATGTGTGTTTGCGAATTAAAATATTCATTAGGTTTGTAAAATAAAAAATATTTAAGTCATTAAGAACCTCTAAATCTTGTATTATTTTATGGGGTGTGTTAGACCCCAGTGTCCTATTTGTGTATCAAAATATAAGTATGCCGGTTGAGGGTTAAAATTCTGGCAAGGTGTCATGGAAACAGATCAACAGACGTTCTAACGTTTCAGGTGGAAGTTTCAAAATTTCTCAGGTAAATCTAAAATTTCTTGTATTTCTTCCCAAATGGCGGTCGCGTGTGGAATAGCCCCGAAAGGCATCACTGTCACAGCCCCGATTAGCATCGCTCACAACAGCTTCTCTTTCCCTCCGTGCCACAAATACGGATTCGAGTGGCCGCCGATAGCTGGCAACCCAGTCTGCATGTGAGTATCAACACGACTGCACCAGCCACTGTTGGGGGAAATCCTGACAATTTAAATTGTTCATCCACAAATGCAAATGCTTCTACCGTCCGAAGTAGTACTATTCATTCAAACATGTGCACACTGTTTATACTGCATACTGTTTATACTGAAAACTGTTTATACATGTGCAAACTGTTCCATTCACTTGTGCTAACTGTTTATATAAATCACAAGCCATACTATCCAAAACGAAAGTGATGCTTATTATAGTAATGATTTAAAATTCATTAATATTTGTATTTTAAAATTCTTAAAGACTTAAAGTATCAACACTACTGCACCACTGTGGGGGGAAATCCTGATAATTTTAATTGTTCATCAACAAATGCAAATGCTTCTACCGTTCGAAGTAGTACAATCCAGTCAAACATTACAAGCTTTTGTGCAAACTGTTTCTATAAATCAGAACCCATACTATCAAAAACAAAAGTGTTTCTTGTAGTAATGATTTCAAATTAGTTGACATTAGTATTTTAAAATTCTAAAAAACTGAAAGTATCAACACGACTGCATCAGTCACTGTGGTGGGAAATCCTGACAATTTGCATTATTCATCACTAGGAAGCGGATTTCTTTGATTTTGCTTATTTTTTCCGTTGCTTCAGGGCATAGCTAAGTAAACTTTCTTGACATTTGGATGCTTTCTTGACATTTGGATGACATGCAGATTAATATGTTAGGGCATATTTAGGCATATTCATGCAATTTTTCCAGTTGGAACATTTACTTGTAATTATAGGAGTATATTTTGTAAAACAGAGACTTATCTGTAAAACAGAGACTTATCTGTAAAACATTTCATATTTTCGTAAAATCTATTCATTTGTGGGCGTTCTTTAATTAGAAAGAGCTTGTCACAGAGTTTTCTTTTTTAAAGATGATACAATACTTGTCCAAATGTAGGATATTTCTTGATATATTTTTTAACCAGACAGAGAAAATGAGATAAGACATACAACGAACGTCATTAAAGTGCATATTTACTTCAATTAGTTCTTCCCTGATAAAAGCTAAGTTTGAATGAAAAGATATATTTTTGGACAAAGCACGCTTCCCGTGAATTTTATCAAGAAAAGTTTATACAAAAATGAAATATTGTTAATTTTAACTACACATTAATGTCCAAATTTCACAATTTTAGGTCACAAATGCATTTAAAAAAAATATATTTTAAGATTTTTAGGGCATACAAATCCTCAACCTATTCATAAACAAATGGGAATCCTTCTGCTTTGTAGCGTGTGAATGAGTGAAAACCCTTCAAACCTTCTAAGCACTTTTTCGAACGGTTTCTATAAATCAGGCTCCATACTGACCATCAAAAACGAAAATTATACCTATTTTAGTAACGATTTAAAATTCGTTTGCATTTGACCTGGAGAGATGGCTCAGTGCATCAACCTGATGTCACTGCAGTGCCTCTGACCGGGAGCTCCTAGGACTCCACTCCCCACGGCCGCAGGATTTTCGACACTAGCTTGTCAGCTAGGTCGAGTTCAGTCGCTGTCTGGAGGAGAATTCTAGCGGCTGGCTGCTCTGATCGGTAGTTTTCCGTGGTTTCTCCGATCAACCCCACGCGAATGCCGGAGCGGTACCCTAACAAACGGACCACGGACCGCGCGCGATCTTTTCCGCCTCTTCCTTGTCCTATCCTCTCCTCTTACACATACACTTACACTAACATGCACTACACTACCACACATGTCGGGAGACCGGTCGGGAGCTTACAACTTGTCCCAACTGGGGCGGTGCCCCACTGGCGGTAGATACCTGGTTAAGGGGGAAAACCCCGCTAGTCGACGGTAGGTCGGCGCCGGATCTCGCCATCCAGCGGGGAAAAGATCATCGCCACCTCCAGAGAAAAATACGTACTACACTTACGGGACTAATGATCTAAGTAGTTGACGCGCCCGGAAACACGAATCAATCAATCTTTTCCATTGGTATTTTAAAATTCTAAAAGACTTAAATACGATGTAACAAGTATTGTACTTCAGGTTCCCTGTCATGCTGGTCATCAAAAACGAAAATAAGAGGAACTGCGCGGATTAATTACCGAAGCGTTGTGGGAGATGGTGAGATGAAATTCTATTAATACTAGACATTTCTTGGCTACTATCAAGCAGGTCGAGGGCAAGATTATAGGGATGCATTTCCAGATAATATTTTGAACTTATTTCTTGAATCTTTTCTTGAACTGTTAGAACATTGAGGTGCATCACTGTGGTGGTCATTGTAGTGCAGCATTTGATATGCACCAGGGGGCAGATGAAGTGATTTTCATCAGTTCTGACTGAAATCGTTGTATGATCGACAAATTAGTTTTGCTTATAATACCATTACTTGTAGTTCAACTATGAATAATAAAGGAGTGGGGGTGAAATCGAACTCAAAGAAACGTGTGTACGTATTTCTTCCAACATTCTGTCATATGCTTTTTACTGAGTTTGAACGCTAATTAAATTACATTAATTTGTAATAATAATAACAACGTGAGTTGTGCTTATTAATAGCGAGTCTCAGTAATACTCTTTCGCCTGACGACAGTTATTCCACCTCGTATAGTCGGAATTTGAATTAAATCTGGTAAATTAATTGCCGATTATTTTTAGAGAGATAGAATATAAATCATTTCTTACCAAAAAATGGGTACCAAATCCCAAATCTTGTGATACAAGCCAGAACACGAGGTAGAGACACCGTTCTGCTGCACAGATACAGCAGGTGAGATTCTGCACTGGTACCTGAAAAATAAATCAAACCTATGATCAACACCAAACAAGAATACTGGCACATGTGGTGAAATTCAAACAATCTGCATATTCGTAGATTTTTGTAGATCCGTATTTAATAACAAATCATTTATTCCTATTGTTGGGGCGGCAGACTTAAAATCAACATTTTGACACTGATATTGACTGTATTAATTACCATTTGAAATGTATAATTCTAAACAACCTGTAACAAATATTGTACCACTAACCAAGTATTCTACAGCTTCCGGGTCAATGACCTCCATTTCGATGAGGTTTTTCTTCCAGTTTCCCGGATGGTTCGAGCAAATGCTGAGATAGACCCTTGTTTTGCTGGTGAACATAAATATAACTTCGCTATCTGTGCACATCTTCTACAGTTCTGGGGTAACACAGTTACTCAAATTCTCCATGTTAAATAACGGCAGGGAGTCCATTCCTTCACGAACGGCATGATGAAGAATAAAAGCAAAACTCTGTAGCAAATTGTTCTTATCTATTCTCACCAAAAAATGGTTATTTCCATCTATATTCAGAATTCAACTTGTATAAGTTAGGATTGTGTTCACAGAATTTAAGAAAACGTGCACAGAAACTCATCTCCCCGTAGTACATCACATATAGTTTTTAACTCTTTTTGCCATTAAATAAAAAATAAGAGGCTTCATGACAGTGGCGTCTCCTGCCTAGTAGATGTGGGGATGCGATCATGATATTACAGATTGAACGCATAATTCCAAATATTTAAAGTCTGCGTCATTCTACTTTACTCTGAAGTATCTTAGAAGTGTATGTTGCAAATTAGACACATTCTGAATCCTCCTTGAAAATCATCATTTTCTCATTGCATGCACCAACTTACATAAACAAAACAATAAAACTAAAAATATAACCACAAAAAAGTACATACCTAATTTTTGAACTCGAGATCTATTCGCGTTGTCTTGGTTGTCCATCACTATCTACCTTAAGTTTTTCAGAAAAGGAGAAAGAATTGCACGGAATTTCACGAATCCTGTCTATGACACAATGAAACGTTTCACTACTGTTCCCTGCCACAAATAACACCCATTACCACAAATGAACTGGATGAGCTCGGCATGTCGCACACGGACACACACACGCAAGTTTTATTCTTTCGCGTTACAATTTCGAATTCACGATTCTCTTTAACATCTCACCAACTAGGCAAAGTAGTCTATTTAACGCACATTAAGTAGTAAACAGCATTTACGCTAGAACGCAGGACACACATGACGAACGGAATAACTTCGCGCGCGCCGTTTCGAGTTCACGGATTGTCTCTTGTCATACCATTTCCTTACATGATGGGAGTCGTCTTGTTTTGTCAGGCCTGCTAACACACATCGAGGCCTGCTAACACACAGAATTAAGTTGAAATGTGCTGAAGCATAGTTGGCAGACTTGCTTGACTTGTGAAGAAAGACAGTCGTGCCGTCTGCCCCCGCTCCCCGCTTCCGGGTCACAATAGTGGCACGTGACTTCTGGGATTCCCAGACGTGCTGCCGAATTGACTGCATCAGAGGAGGGGGTACGGAAGTTTATTGGGAGGGAATACACAAACGCCAATGAGAAGCCTTTGATGTGAGAAGCTATGTCACATCTCCGGCAGTCGAAACCACGCAGCTTGCACACAGTGCATGGCCGTGAGCTCAATGACCTCGCCAACGAAGTGAGGTCGTTCAAGGGATGTTTCTCGGCCCGTCACATCCAGCGAGGGATCTTACGCCTATTGGACCGCGCACGTAAATGGCGGGAAGGAATAGAGAAACAGAAGGAGATACTTCACAGAAGTAAATAAAATACTTTACTAAAAATATTTTTAAGCGATGGAAAACTAGGGGATGTAACGCATCACTCGCATACATTGAGTTTACGCCACTGCTTCATGAACAGTAAAAAGAAAAAAAATCCTTCATCGATGTACACCGTTAAAAGAGATTTTTCTGGTGGTGTTGAGTCGATATTGTAAGAGTGCAGTATTATGAAAGAAAAATTTTTTCTTTGGCCTTCGACATTTTCCCCTCCACAGTACCCGTGAGGAGGCAGGATTTTTTTTTCTTAATTTGGTGTGCAGTGTGCTACAGCCTTACGGTTTAAGCAGCTGAGAGTGGGAGGGAGCTTTCTTAATGCCTAGCTAAAACGAACTTAATTTTAGTTTAATCTAATGGCGAAGTTAATAAGTGGGCTATGTGACATCTAACTTGAATCCAAAAAATAGCTCAGGGCTGTCCAACCGGCGGCCCGCGGTGCCATTTATGATGGCCGGAATTAATCAGAAGTGAAAGTCCCTTTTCTCAATGTCGATCGAGAATATTGATCGCATATTGCAAGCGCCCTGCCGAGGTCCACACCCCTTTAATGGAAAAACTATTTAAGTTTAGATTTAAGGATTTTTCCCCATAAAATAACAATTCAAAATCATCCCAGTGTGTTGTAAATTGGTTTATTTGCCATCCCACTGTAGATTTCAAAATCATTCCCATGTACGCATGGCACGACCTCATATCGCGCATGGTTCCATCGCCCCGTTTCAGAGCAGCCAGGCACATTTGCAGAGATCGACTACACGGGGAAGTCAGAAGTGGATCGTTCGAGTACTGAAAATATGGCCCGCAACCGTATTAAATGTTGCAGTTGTGGCCCCTGAGGCCTTGCAAGTTGGACACCTCTAAAATAGTTTGTTTCTTTGTTCTTATACTTGTGTGCCCCGCGGGGCCACGACCCGCGGGGCCGAGACACATGGGGCCAAGAGCCGCGAGGGGTGCCGGCGCGGAAGAGGGCACTTGGAAAGCGAAGTGTTGAGTGCTCGTGCGCGTGCGCAGGCTCGAGCCCGACCCGGAGCCGTCGCGCTGTCCCGAGGCGTGCGCCGCGGCCGCCGCCGCCAAGTCCTGCTGCGCCCCCGTCCCCGCGCCCGCGCCCTGCCCGCCCGCGCCCGCGCCCACGCCCTGCCACCCGTGAGTACATTCCACGCTCCGCACAAACGCACACGCACTCTGCCTGCCAACGCCTGTAGTACTGGACGTACCCACACGTATACTACGTATCACTAAACACTCACACAATACATGCTCACCCTAAACTCATGTGTAAAGGCATCAAATCTATAAAAGCAGATAATTCTATAAGTTGAATAATCACATATTCATAATTGGAATTTTCTTTTTGGTTGATTTTCGCGCTGCCGTGAAACCAACTTCAGTCAATTGGTTTTAATTTTTTATTTCGTTTGTCTCATCCTTACATTAATTCCCCATATCGAACTGTTAACGATTTGGTTTCATCACAAGGAAGATTTATATACAAGGAGTAAGCATAGCATTACGAATAGTTGTCAACGTTTCTAACAAAGTCCGGATATAAAACAATAATAGATATCCGAAAGAAGAATACTGGGTGTCTATAAGGACTTACGCATTAAGTTAATTACCAGAGACCCCCAGAACCAACTCTCAATGTTTTGACCCATTCTTAATTATCTATAAGTTAATTTTACAGGAAGTTCTGAATTTTAACAATTATACAACAATAAATCATTACTTATTGCCGTATCTATGAAACAGTAAACCAGATTCATCTGGGGCCAAGCAATTGGTAGAACAAAATTTACAAGTACAAAAATCTTATAGTAATCTAAATTTCCTCTTTCAAGCCATTGTTTCATAAAGGAAACTCTCAATCAAACTCTTTGGGCTATTGAATTTCCGTGTTGGCATATTTTGGTAAGTCTCTTCGTGATAGCGCACGATGATTCAGAAAGTGCCATCTCCTGTATGTTTTCAAGAATTATAACGTGTGGTGGAATGATGATGATTTGGGTAGCACCAGCGAGAAAAGTACTGGAACGGAGGAGACTAATCGAGGTGCGCGAATTCGAGGGCAGAATTTTTATTTACTTTCAATTTCGAAGTCGATAGGATATTTTCTGTCCGGCGTCCGAAGGTACCCGAATAATTAAATACTAAGACCTATTAAATGTAGCATTTCTCTCTCCCTCAAATGACATACATTTAACATTAAGTTAATAAATTACTTAACTTCATTCTTTAGTAATATTGATTGAATTGCGAATTATTTTTTCTGGCATAGCAGGTAGTAACGCTGGTGTTTTTATATTTGAGTTTCGATGTACCATGACATTTTTGAACCCCAACATTCATTTACCTTCTCTCTTGTTTCTAAAAAAACTTCAATGAACATCCACTGTCTCATAGTTCGTTACATTAAACGCTGCAGCGACTGGAGGACTATTGTGCTTCATAAGACCACAATCATTGAGATGTCTTTTTCGATAATTACGTACTATTTCATACCATTAATGTTGATATAAGTGTGTATCAGTGATTGGACATTCTTCTTTTAATGAAACAAAGTTCACTTTCAAACTTAAAAAATATCCGACAAAAATCCAAAAATACCCTAAAATATGACAAGAGTGGTCGCCATGAGCAACGTAAGTTTTCCAGTCATGCCTTGGATATATAGTGTAAATACTCCTGAAAATAAATGACCTTTCAGACAGCTGATACTGGATTAAAGTTTTGCAATAGAAAGGAGGCGTTTTAAGGCGTAGCTTGAAAAGTTTTGACATTGTCATATTTTGTCCACCCACCCAAATCAAAAAACCATCCCTGCAAACTAATCGCTTACAACCAACCTAATCCAATCAATCGCAACCAAAGACCCAAACGAACCAACACGAAACCTCACAGAACCGTCCCACTCTAATGATAATCGACCTATAAAACAACCCCCAAGCAACAAAAGACATTACTACAACCATAAACCAACTGGAGCCGTACCATAAAAAATAGGCCTATTGTCGAGCCTTGAGAAAAAACCATATTACCATAGCGTAGAAAAATACCCACTTTATTGTAGCATATAGAAATAGCCATATTACCGTTGCACATAGAAATCACCATATTACCTTAGTAGAGAAATAGCCGTATTGACAATAGCCAATATGACATATAGGATTCAGCCAAGGCCACCTAGCGGACAGTTCCCTACCTACCGCAGGTGGCTTTGTTTTACCAGACCGTCTACGAGGGAGTACAGAAGTTGCTACAATCATTCCCACGTCATCATTTTTGCTTTTTCTCTTATTTCTGCAGGTGTCAAGTCCACCTATGATTCACTAGATATTTTAAACTAGACTTTTCATAAAGAGAACCAGCAACATATAACCGAAAATGATTTGCGTTTAGAACTTCACTTCAAATGTTTCATTCGATAGTGTACATTAAAATGTATTTAATATTTCTCTGCCTCTGTTTTAATTCCTTTCATTATTAGTAATTTGTAACGTGAAATATTATTTAAAATAAATTGAATCGTAATTTCACTTTGGTGCTATTTGACTAAGCAGTGATTAGAGACAACATTTGACTAAGGTTAAGTTTGATTAAGTACTAAACGCAAGTCATTTTGGGTTATATGTTGCTGGTTCTCCTTACCAAAAGTCTAGTTTAAAATATCTAGTGAATCATTGGTGGTCTTGACACCTGCAAAAATAAGAGAAAAAGCAAAAATGGTGACGTCGGAATGATTGCAGCAACTTCTGTACTCCCTCGCAGACGTTGTGGTAAAACAAAGCCACCTGCGGTAGGTAGGGAACTGTCCGCTAGATGGCTTCTGTCAGTCCGGACACCCTGCACAATGGTAGTATCAGAAGCGACTGAGCAACGCGTGGTGTGCCGCAGCGCCTCCCGTCCGTGCTCTGCGCCGTGCGGCCTGCCCGCGTCGTGCCCGGTGAGTGATGGGGCAGCCGTTCCCGCCGCCGCCGCTGGGGCCGCGCATGCTGCGCTGCCACCACCCGGCCGTGCCCGCCGTCGCGCCGCACCCCTCGCACGAGCCCTGCTCGCTGCCCTTCCCTCGCTCCGCCCTGCGCGTGCAGGACGTGCCCAAGGTCCCCTCCCCTCCCCCTCTCAAAGCTCTGACCGGGAGGTCCTAGGTTCGACTCCCGACGGCGGCAGGATTTTCGACACTAGCTTTTCAGCTAGGTCGTATTCAATCGCTGTCTGGAGGAGAATTCTAGCGGCCGGCTGCTCTGATCGGTAGTTTTCCGTGGTTTCTCCGATCAACATCAGGCGAATGCCGGAGCAGTACCCTAACAAACGGGCCACGGACCGTGCGCGATCTTTCTTTCCTCATCCTTGTTCTGTCCTCACCCCTAACCCTCACACACACTAACATGCACTACACTACCTCACATACCGGGACACCGGTCGGGAACTTCGAGCTTCTCCCGTCTGGGGCGGTGTCCTACTGGTGCGTGATACCTGGTTGAGGGGAAAATCCCGCTAGTCGACAGTAGGTCGGCGCCAGATCTCGCCATCTAGAGGGGAAAAGATCATCGCCACCTCCCGAGAAAAAAAACACGCAATACACTTACGGAACCAATGGCCTAAATAGCTGACGCGAACGGAAACACGAATCAATCAATTAACTTTACAAAGGCTTCTGTAGAGGGGAGGACGCATGTACAGTGCCATTTTTCTAACCGTGCCTCTGGCAGGTAACGGCTGTTGACGGTTTCATCCAATCGGGAGCTTGAACGTCACCGTAGTGACGTCACTGTAGCGACATATCGCCGTTCCGGAAGAACAATGACGGAACTGCAAAAATGTATCAAATGCAAATAAGTCCATAGACAATGTCAGAAACACATACCACACACGGGGGAACTGCGGCGTAACTATTCTCTTCTAGAACAACGAACAATTTTTAGAGAAACAATGACGTAGCAGCACTTAGGGGTTGATATAACTGCACTAATCCCTGGTAAATTAAAGTAAACTATATATTCCACATACTCTCATTATACCGTTATTTTGTCACTTGGACCCTTTTCAATTAAACGTTTTATACAACTGCAAAGCGTTTTTTGCCCTCCTGTAAAATTGAAGCTTTTGCATTTCCGTCACTGTTCTTCCGGATCGGCGATAGAAGGTCCCGATTGGATGAAACGATCAACAGCTGATACCCGCCAGTGGCACGGTTAGAAAAATAGCCCTAAAGCTCTCGTAGAGATCGTCTCTCTTCCTTCTCTCTGTCCTCCCCTGTCGGTCGTATTTTTATTACACCCTTTTCTCACTTATTCGTTTGTTCAAAATACTTTTTTACTATGAAATGTTCTTGGTAATCTGCAATTTTGTCTACTGTGACGAACCGAAATATTTATTTCTAAATATGCCCGACTTTTTTTATAATACCACAACATAATCAAAGGTTTCTTTACTTGCCAATTCTCAAGACATGGATCTGGACATCCGAATGCTCCATACGGAAAACATCGGACGAAATTTTGAAGTATGTTGAAATAATATTAATATAACTAAAATAATACCACGAGCTTCTGTGTTGAACAAATACAAATTTTATTGAAATGAACATTTTTTTAAAAAAACTATAAAGTACACTTATTTAAATAACTATACCCACCCTTTTAAGGCCTTTTATTTCCCTTGCACTAAATTATTGCTCTCCTTCTTTAGTTCACAATATCAATGCATTGACTTCTCTTAATTACTTCTCGGATGATTCCGGTCTTCATTAATGACACAAGATTATTCCTCGTGAACTTCAGCACTCAATTTCACTTACTAACGTTGCGGTGTCACTTCTTGTCGTAAACATCGTCCTATTCCACAACTCTTATTACTTTATAACGTTATTTTCAGCTTTTTTTAAACACCGCCAAAAACCTCCTCTGACTAAATTTCTTTGTATATAGTCTTCCTAAATCAAAGCCTCCTCGTCTCTTCTTTTTTTTACATCTTCTTCACGTTCATTGTCCATGGGGTTTATATATACAGGTAATGTGATATATTACATTACTTTACTACTTGATTGAAGATATAGTCGAATCTCTCAGTGCTTTTACAATTCAGCTGCTGTTGCTTTTCTCAAACGCCTAACGATGGGCATCCCGAGTGCGCGTCGAGGCCAGATACGTAACCTTTCTGCCTCTGCAGATCTCTCGAGTTCCGAAGCGTGGGAAGGGTTGGGCGAGCGCGCGACGCCGAAGTCCTGCACAATCGTGCAAGAGCGCCTGCCTGTTCTAGAGCTTGTAGGAGGGGTCGTCGAATATGGGCAGTTCATGCCAATAAACATATAGAGTGAAATTTCATTTAACAAGGGAGTGCCAGACAATAGGTAGACTTAACGCCAGTGCCCGCAATGTGTTTCTCAGAAATAGCTGCAACGTTTTGTGAATACGAATAATCTGAAGCTCTATTTACGGAAATACGTATTTTATTTAGTTTCTTCATGTCGCCGAATGCAATTGTTAATTGATCCTACCCTGCAGACACCTTGTCTGAGCACTTATAGAGACGAAGGTAAAAATTGACAAAGTACACCCAAAAATCATTAAACATATTATTTTATTGAATAATATTAAATACAATTTCCGTAAATTATTTTGGCATGTTGTAAACAAACATATATTTTGCAGTTTTCACCAAAATATTTAGAAAGTTTTTGTGAATTTCATGTTGTAAGGATCGCATTTTTTTCATTTTCCTACAGACGTCTCCTGCACATCTTCTTTCTCTTTGGGAAAAATTGTGACACTCGATCGTAGATAATACAAATGGTTACATTTTCTGAATAGGCGCTTGTCAAAGACAAGGCTGAAAATGCCATGATACGCACCGCTTACGAAAGGAGCTCACAATGCTTTGGCGCTGGTGCACGTAACGTATCTGACAGACATCGCGCAGCGCAGGGTCAGCATGCTCACGGCACACGATTCATCAGAAGGATAAAAGTAGAAGTCCAGGCGTTCTCAGAAAAGTGCAGTGAAGGAGTACATGAAATATCTGACGACTAATGCATCGCAATAATTCATCAACATAAAATTGCCGTGGTTTGGATCTCACAGATGTATTACGAGACCTCCCGGATTAACTCTATAGTTACATGTGACATTTACCTCTGCTTGTTAGGCATCTCCTGAGATACCGGTGTTCGGCAGGTGTAGGAAATCTCTTTGATTGCGCCAGAACGTGACCTGCTTAACCTAGTGCATGAGGACAGTCAGTGGCAAATATCACATGTGTAACTTTGAAAATGGAATTTCCTACCATGCGTTCATTGGCAACATATGATCTTGATCCCAAAAGTTTGCCCCAAAAGTTCGTAACATTTACATAGACACTTGTATTGTAATTCAAGGCGCCAATGTTTTGAAATGAAACTGTTGCATGGAAGGTTTTCTAGGAAAATCATTTGACATCATTTGAATCACATTTGAGCTTTACTGTGAAGCGACATTTTTTATGTTACAATCAAAATTCGGGATACATTCCTGTAAGACGCGTTGCCTGTAACAAGGCAGACGTTAACGTAAGAAAACACAAAAGTGGCCGGAAATTCGTAAAATTACATATTTTTGCTCATACGCGACGGATTGAGGAAGCACCTATTGCATAAACGAAGAGCGCTCATGGTAACTTACGAATCTCACACTAGGCAGTTGACCCTTTTTTTTGACATTATTTATTTATTTATTAGTCAAAAAACAGTAAAAACTGTATATGACGTTCAGATTCTTATTTGAGTTGACGATGAGAGTTCATAGTCCAAAGTCGTTATACTTCAAGTTGTTAGACCCAATGGATAATTTCATACCAACTCAAATACCCGTTTCATTCGAGCACGTTTTCTACACCAGCTCAAAATCAAATGAGCCATTCAACATTTTCTGTCTTGTTACACGTGTAATTAGAGCTTGAATATAGGGATAAGGATAGGGCAGAAATTGCTTTCATAAGGAGAGGTCAAGGATAACTCAAAAATGCACTCAATGTACGCCAGTTAAAAAATCAGACGGGCTAATGAACTCAATTTTCTTTCGCTCGTGCTTGTGGTTGTGGCACATTTTCTTCGTTCTTACACTGATAGTTGGGATGGATATTAGGAATTGGGGTGGTAGCATCTGATTCTTTTAGAGGAAGAAAACGTCACGCAATCATGCAAGTTAATTAATGTACGTCAGTGCTGTAAACATAGGCATCAATGTAGGCAGTGAACAGTAGCGGCAGCCGAGTGTGTGACCAGGGAGAGCACACGAAACATAAAACAATGATCGAACTATTTCTATCACTGATCACTTGATTCACACACGTGTGTTGTCTAAATGCCCTAATTATTTTTGCTAATATTCAAATCTTTATAATTCAAGTTTCTGTTTGTAAATATCTAGTACCGTCATATTCCAATGGAATGAGTATGTTACTTCATTTTTTCTTTGTTTAATTTAAGACACATTCACAAATACTTTTATGCATGTCGAAAAACAAACTATTTCACGCAGGAGAATTTAAAAAAAAGTTCTTACGCAACGCTAATATTAAGATCGTGCCGAACGCATTTGTCAATATTCTCTTCAGTCCTCAACAGAGCAGGAAATTCAAAATTAATTATTTTTGTGATAAATGGGTTGTTTTTGTGTGAAGACAAAATTACTCCTATTATATATTTATAAATTACATAGTTGTTGCATGTGGTATCATATCTGATACCTCAGGACGCTAAGTTGACAATTTATTAATACTATTTTTTTAAATTTATTCCTATTCCGTCTCGTTTTAAGCACAGGATAATTAATATTGGTTATTTTATTTAATATTATAAGCTTATAATATTTAAAGCAATTGAAAAATAATTTATGATTATATTATAGCACATTTATTGACAAACAATGTATTGACTAACAAAAAATAGGAAGTAGCTGTTACAGTAAACTTCAAAACTAGAACATTTACAATCCTACAAAACAGGAACATTTACAATTCTGCAAAACTAGAACGTTTACGGTATTACGAAACTAAAACAGATGCTTCTGAATCATAGCTGTCACTATCATTTTTCTCTTTTTATTGTTGAACTAACTTGTTCACCGTCGCCAGCATCATCAAACTCAATGTCAGGAGAACTAGAAGTTAAACAATGTTATGAACACTAGATCTACAGTGCATTACTTTCCTCACTGGCCAGTATTGTTACGCAAAAACTATTTCGAAATCGTGAACCGTTTAAAAATTATTAGGGGTGACCATAGCTGATGTTCATGCGAAATACACAATGTACTTTCAGATAAACATTGTTTCTAAATAAATTTAATCGCATACCTCATTCAAAAGGAATAAGCTGCAAACAATTTTTCCTGTGGCAACATTTCTTCATGATTTTCTGGTGAGACAATTCGCCATTATGTGTGTTGCTACAGTGTTTTTATTTACACTTCGCTGAGTTCAACTGCTGTGTGTCATGTTTCAGTCTACTTTGACATCAAAGAGCATGCGTGCAGCGCTCATGCCGTACGACCACCAGACTACGATATATAAGGTGAGAGCAATGTTACAAATCAGGATAGTTGACATTCGCAGTCAAGAAAGCCACGACTTGAAAACAATTGGTACATTGAAACAAATTCAGTAAGTGGCTGTCCATAAATTACGTAACGCAAATTTCGAGTATTTTTGAGACCCCCTACCCCCCTTGTAAAGCAGCGTAACGCTGCCTCAGACCTCTCCCTCCCCTTTTAGCGTTACATAATTTATGGATGACCTCTAACAAAAAGGAGCTCTAACAAAAAGGAGCAACTTCATCTGAGAGTTTTCCACTACACTAAAAACTAGCGTTTACAATTGGGTTCTTCCCCGAAGTTGTCATCTTTTGTGTTAGTCATGTGAACTACCGCAGGAGTCGCTCTCTCTACAATATGTCTTGACTTGAATCGCAAAATGTTCTTTCACTACCCACGTTTACAAAATATTTAAAAGAGGTACCATACATAACAAGAGAATAAATGTACACTACTTAAATATAATTCTACTTCAAAAAATATAAGACAAATAATGCAGCACGTGTTTTATATTAACCGAAGTAAAATGTTCTTCTGGCAAAAATGAATGTAGAATGTACTGCGAATTCACATACGGTTTTGTGAGCACATGGAGTCATTATCACCAGTCATTATCTCAAAGGATGTGGCGAATTCCATTTCGCAGAATATTATGGAAATGAAGGAATGTTGTTTTAGATTTGGGATTTACATTTTTATGAAGAATATATGAATTCAACAGTTCAATCCTGAAGAGCAAATGATCTGTATGTTTTAAAAAAATAAGCGTTTTCGTTTAGACAGTCGTTTGAGCTTTCTACAAGCAAATTGCGTACATTTTTATGAAAGGTAGTGAGCCCGAGATCTGTTATCATTTATTTGTATGAACAGGTTTTGAAGCATACGCACTAAATATGATTAAACATTAATAACTTAAAATGAATAGAATGAATCATAATCTGCCATCATTTTTTCTTTACTTTGCTTTGTTGTGCGAATTACAATCGATCTTTCGCAAGAAAGCTCATGAGTGTCTAGAAGCGAAAACAGCGAGTTGCTGCAATATTTTTAAAAGCGAACTTTAATATTACACTACGCAAAAATTAAATTTTATTTCACTTAAAAGTATTACCATCTATGGAATTATCATAATCGTAATACTTGCTGTGCATAATTTATTTAGGGCCGTTTCTACAAACAGGGTATATACCGTGGTATTCGTGGAGTAAAGATATCCTTCTGGTATAAGCATCTCATGCATTCTACAAAGGCAGTTACACCAATGGCATAACTATCCCTCGCATGGAACACGGTAGCAATAGTTGGCAGTACTGAAGCATTAAATTGCACTGCTTTCTGGATATTATCGACGTTCCGTGGATAAGATTTCAGCAGAGAACGACGACTTGTGTATCGGGAGAGCGAACTACCTCTGGTGCGGCTCTGAGCCTTGTGCTCTCTCTTGAGACAAGTTATTTACATTAAAATAGCCCAATTAGCAAATAAATCAATGAATCTTACTGATATTTTAATTAACTGTTAATTATTCATGTTTAAATAATCATGTTATATTTTCAAAATATATTTATTAGTATCTGAGAAAAAAAATTACTTTTGGTATTGTCTATCACTCCAAAATAAATTAAAAATAACCAAATATTTTTAAATTCTAAAAGTAATGGCTTTAGACAAAAATAATACCATAATTATACTAATCTACAATCTCTTAACAGGTTCCTAAATTATTACTGTACTTGATTGAAAATTGTGAAAGTTGGAGCTTCTTAAATATGGGAGAATGTAAGGAAAGCGAAATCACCGGGAAAGTGAAAATGAAAATTTAAGATAGTGCATACACAGTTTATTAATACATTTTTTCTTTAAAATTGCCCAGAAGCATACATTGCACCTTCATCATCTTCTTTCATTGACTTTACTATTTTGAGCTTTTTTAAGCACTTTTAAAGCCTGGTTGCGATACTTTACTTTTGTGGAGACGATGTTTGTCTTTCATAATACCCTTCCCCCCCCCCCCACGAGATATCACTTTGCTTCCTGTAACATGCTCTTTGATTCCTTCACTGGTCTCACATTCCATATTGAACTGGGACACTGCTCATGTCAGCAATTTCAATCTTTTTTCTGGAAAGAAATGTTTCTTTTGGGCACTTGCTCCAAACAAGACTAAGCGAAATTAAAATTGCCTTGTTTTTTACCAAGTGTAACACCCTTCACTTTTCATTCTTGGATTATTCTTTTAAACCTATTTTAAATCTTTACATCACATGTTTTATACATTCTCCTTTTCTAATAATAAAGTTGTCACTATAGACGTTTAGTTTCAGAAGGTGATTGAAAGTCTTTGCATCACCATGCGTCATATCTAAAATTATGAGACAGGACCCTGTTCCTCAATATCTCACTTGCAGCTACCTCCATTGCATTCGAAGATTCATTAAAATTACTATCACACTCACCACTTAAATCATAAATTTCTTTCTATTCACAGCTTTTTTTTCCTAATTTGCTCTTTTTCTTTTCACAAGTGCCACAGTATTTTGACAAAACATGAAAAATCAGCAACAAGACCAGTCAAGGTATCAATAACAATTCCCTTTCCATAATGAGATTGCCTCGTTTATGCCATATTCCATCACACAATACTGATAGATTTATAACTTTATCACTAATTGAATCTAGTACATCTGAGTAAGCTTCATGTATGGCTGCATATGAAAGCCTCAAAATTTCCTTTCATTTTTGCATTATTTTTAATAACAGCAAGAACATGAGAATTGTATGTTGAATCATTCATTGATTGTAAACCAATTACCATTGAAACTCCTCAATTGCTGAATGGCCTCTACCTGTTGGCAAAGAAGCATCCACAATTTTCCTATTCACTTCATATGGTGTCATAGTACAAAATGATGTCACGAGGGCTAGTTGAAACTTTATTTAACTGTTGTTCACAGTTATTACACTTGCTCACTAACTGATGAGCAAATGACATTGATTATTTTACTTCAATGCATAGGAGATTTGAGGATCCACAGACAGCACTCACACACATCCTTTTAGTAAATGTTCCCAAACACACTTGTGAAGTAACATATAAGTACAATTCTCTTCTTCAGCTATTTCACTGTTCAGCAGGAAAAACAGCAGTGAACTTGGAAAAAATGTTCGCACTGGCTGATGGTGTGCCGGTGTGATTTTGTCAGATAATGAACAATGCATAACATCTGATTCTAAAAACGTTTCTACTTCCTCAGCACTGGCACTTGTGACTGCATTCTCCTGCTGTTTCTTCTTTACAAAAGCTGCATTTTTATAACCAGTGCACTCCTTTGCATCGAAATAAATATAACCTAAACTAGCCGACGGAAAATAAATCGAGAATATTAAATATTTATTACAAAACACCTACCGATTAACTAAGTTATAGAAAAGTTTAAATAAAGAAACTAATGCGACAAATAGTTTGGAATTGTTCTTGTAAAACGAAAGTGAAGAGACAGGAAAAATTACGAACATGTTCATAATTTTCTCATGTAGAAAGCGTAAAGTCTGGACTACGCGGGGCGCGGGGCGTGGGGGCGCGGGGCGCGGGGGCGCGGGGCGTGGGGCGCGGGGCGGGGGGCGAGGGGGGCGAGGGGCGCGGGGGCGAGGGGCGCGGGGCGGGGGGCGCGGGGCGCGGGGCGATGGGCGAGGGGGCGCGGGGGTGCGGGGCGCGGGGGTGCGGGGCGCGGGGCGCAGGGCGCGGGGCTCGGTGGTGCGTGGTGCGGGGCGCGGCGCGTTAGGCGGAAACCGCAAGAGGGCGCCCAGCGACAGGAAACTGCACGTCGGCATCTCGTCACCCCCTCCCCTCCGCCCCGCTTCCGGGACGCCCTCTTGGCCTCGTCTGCCGATATGATAGCACCCTTCCTCGCGCGTCGGTGGCTCGCGACAAAACAAACGTTGCATTTCCTTCGCTTTACGTACAACTGTTTTCGCAAACGGAAGAGGACGACAACAGAGAGTTTGTGCGGACAGCACTGTTCATCTTCTGGGAACGCGCAGATGCACTAAAGTGATGCGACACTTGAACTGCGCATGAGCAGAAGATCGATAGTGCTTTAACGTTCGAGGTGGCACAAACTCTCCAATGAATGAAACATTTTGTTGGTGCACAACACAAGTGACACTCGGGGTGGTTCAGAATGGCACAGACTTTTTCGTGTTAGGTGCATTCTTAACCCTCCTAATACCGCAGATTTTTTGT